>CM061559.1:118905062-119530478 GCA_030864225.1 Capsicum baccatum var. pendulum | reverse complement strand
TTTTAATAGACCCCCATCTTAAAATAAAGCAATCTAAGAGAAGGTAAAGAATAGTAATAAAACAAGATACAATAGAAATCAAGACAAAGAATGGTAAACAAAAGTCGTAATAAAGCATAAAATAAGATGGAACAACAAAAATAAGATGCCCACAAAGTAATACCTTATACTAACGAACGAAAGGCACCTACCACTCCCATACCCTCTTACTAGCAGCTCCAATCTATGGACATATCCCTAAGACTACTATCCCGGCTACCCCAAATCTCTCCTAACTATAGGCTCCAACTCACCTACAAACGCTAGCCTTCTATCCTAATTTGCATCCTCCATACATTTCTATCTAGGGTCTGTCCTTAATAAGCTATAACTAATCTATGTCATGTCTAATCACCTCTCTCCAATATTTTTTTGGCCTACCCCTGTCGCACCTAAAATTATCCAAAGCTAGCCTCTCACACCTACAAACTAGGGCATCCGTCCCTTTCTTTATCATATGCTCGAACCATCTTAGCCTAACTTCCCACATCTCTTTTTTTACCGAAGTCACTCCTACCTTCTCTTGGATAGTCTCATTCCTCACCCTATAACTCCTAGTGAGCCCACATATCCAACGCAACATTCGCCATCTTTAATTTTTAAATGTAGGAGTTCTTAGCTGGCTAATACTCCGCTTCATACAACATGGCTGGACGAACTGCCACTTTGTAGAATTTGCCTTTAAGCTTAAACGACACCTTCTTATCACACAACACTCCTGATGTGAGCCTCCACTTCATCCATCCTGCCCTAATACGACTAGATACATCTTCATTAATCTGTCTATTCCCCTGAATCATAGACCCGAGATACTTAAAACTATTTCTCTTATAAATAACCTAGGAATCCAATCTTACTACCACCTCGTTCTCCTTCCTCAATTTATTAAACTTACATTCCAAATACTCTATCTTGGTCCTACTCAACCTAAACCCTTTAGACTCAAGGGTTTTTTCGCCAAACCTCCAATTTATAATTCACACCTTCTCGTGTCTCATCAATCAAAACTACATTATATACAAAAAGATTACACCAAGGCTCCTCTCCTTGAATATGTCGTATTAACACATCCATCACTAACACAAACAAAAAGGGGCTAAGAGTCGATCCCTGATGCAACCCTGTCAAGATAGGGAAATGCTCTGAATTTCTTCCCGTTGTCCTCACTAGAGTCTTTGCTCCCTCATACATGTCCTTAATCGAGATAATATATTCCATTGGGACCCCACTTACCTCCAAGCATCTCCAAAGAACCTCTCTAGGGACTTTGTCATACACTTTCTATAGGTCGATGAACACCATATGTAAGTCCCTCTTCCTTTCTCTGTACTGCTCCACTAGTCTTCGCAAAAGGTGAATTGCCTCTGTCATTGAGTAAACAGGAATAAATCCAAACTGATCCTCCAAAATAGACATAATCCTCCTCAACCTCCGCTCAACCACCATCTCCCAAATCTTTATAGTGTGAATCAACAACTTAATAACCCTATAGTTCTTAGAATTTTGGATGTCACCCTTATTTTTATTTAAAGGAATCATAGTACTCTATCTCCAAGCCTCAGGCATTTTTGTAGTCTTGAAAATACCGTTAAACAATTCAGTCAACCACCTTAGACCAGCGCTGCCAGTAAACTTCCAAAAATCCACTAAAATCTCGTTAAGACCTGTTGCCCTACCTATTCGTATCCTATGAATAACGTATCTAACCTTCTCCACCTTAAAACATATACAATAAACATAATAAAAATCATGATAGAACTATTACAAAAATGATTACTGTAGGATTCACAAGTTTACTAAAAGGATGGTGGGATAATTATTTAATCTTAGATCAATGTTCTAGAATATTATAATCTATTAATCAAGAAGATGGTTAACCTATTCAAAATATAGTATATACTTTAATCCAAAATAGTCTAATAATAGTGAGACTATTAGAACTTTACTTCAAATTTTAAGATGGAAGAATCTTACATCTTTTAAATGGTACAAAGATATATTTTTATCAAGAGTCATAAACGTACCAGAGAGTAATAATGTCATGACCCGAACCGAGGCCTTGGCCGTGATGAGCATCCTGAACCATGAAGGCCTGAACACCCTTCTAAACTTAAAATCATATACACCATTCATACATAAAAAAAATATGGAAATTATAGAAAGACATAATTATGGTCATAAATCTGATATGAATTTTGCATTTAACAATGAAATCCAAAACTAACTAGAAACATCTGCAAACTATCTGCGAAATCTCTAGTACATGATCACTAGCAGAATCTGAAACTAGGACAAGGCCCCCAGAAGGCGAAATCCATATTTAATAATAGTTGTCTGAAAGTAAATAGACCTTCTGGAATAAAGAAGGCTCACCAACTGGACACTACAACTCTATCTTATAAAATGTATTACTTTTCTGGACCCCTAGACTGAGCCTCAGAACCTGGAGGGAGGAAGAAGGGTCAATACAGATGTACTGGTACGCAAGGTAACCAAAATAAAACTTCTATATAGGTAAAATAGTGGAGAGCAATGTTAAAACATCATGCATAAACAGTTCTCAAAATACATGGGCACTTTCTAAAAATCATAAGTCATTCTTGTCAATGCACTATCTGTTATTTGTATTACTTCTGAGTTAGGTGGCACTCCCCTACAACTCTGATATTCCACGGGCTATATGGAATCCGCCATTGAATCGGCTTAGAAGCCTCCAACCCAAGTATGCCGCAAGGGTTGAAGTCTCTGATTCTGATAGGCCACACGGCATTAGGACAGTGTAATATAATATACCCGAATTAAAAAACCATGGTTTTTTGGGCAATGAGTTATCTAACAATAGAAAAAACTTTGAAAATGTAACCGCATTTTTAGGCTAGAATTCAAACCGTTATTTCTACATGTAAAAAATCAAATATGATTATTTTAACAATAGATATAAGTGTCATGATCATTTAACGAGTGTGTAAATTGCTTTTGATGCGAAGAATATTCATAGAAAACACTTAGAGTGAAGTAGAGTTAAGAACTTTTGATTCGACCAAATTTTGATATTCGATTCTACAAGGGTCAAATTTGAATGTGTATAACTTCTGGAATATATTGAATTTTTGTTATCAATACCCACCAAATATAAGATAATTGAGTCCTCTTTCAAATAAATCCGATTTTGCCTTAATCTGATACTTGGGAAAAAAGTTATGAGCATTTTCGTTAGGAACCAGTAAGGGTCCGCAATTTCAGTGTGTCATGGAGGACAATCTCCATGATATGTAGTGTGGCACGGAGGTTAGCCTCCACGATAAGGTCCATTTTATGCCTCTATGTTAAAGTCATGTTGCCTTGTTTTATTTCCTTTAGAATGAGGGGTAATGAGGTCTTTTCACATATGAATAACATTTAAATACCATATGAACCTGTTTCCATCAGTTTTCACATTACAAAAGCTATTATTCCACCCTCAAACACAAAACCTAAGAAAATCTTACAGGTTTCATTGTATGTTTATCTTCTGAGTTCCAAGTTCTGAATTACTTTCCAGTCCTCATGTATCCAAGGCATGTACCACTTTCCCTATACTTGTATTTTATTAATGGCATGAAATTGATTATTATTCACATGATTTTTTATGTTGGGTTTGAACTATGGGTTGAGGGTTTTGGAAATAAATTATTTGAATGTTTTCTTAGGATTACTATTGAACTATTATGCATTTAATTATTGGTTTGTATACTCATTGGGGTGCATGGGAATAGTGGATGGAATAGGGGTACAATGTAATCCCCACATTTGTAAACTATGGAAATAAAGGTATAATGAAATCCCCAAATAATTGGTTTTGGTATGGAAATTGATAATAACCTCAACCCACTTTCATAATGGATTTTGGAATGCAATTTATCATTTGGTTTGGATTATTCTCTTTGAAAATAATGTATTGCATAAATAGTTAAATTGATAAGAAAGATAATAAAAACCTTGGGGTACAAAAGAATCCCCCAAGTGATTTTAATAATGAAAACTTTATGGGGTACGAAGAAATCTCCTAAGTGGCTTTAATATTGAAAACCTTGCGGGGTACAACGAAACCCCCTAAGTGATTTTAATAATGGAGTCTGTGAGGTACGAAGGAATCCTCTAAATGTTTGCTTAATGACATTGCTTGCAATATAGAGTGGCTTTGACGATATGACTTAATAATGCCTTAATAATTAACTCCTAGAATTGGTGGATTGATTATATGTTAAATATTTTAATTAGACTTAAAGGGGGTTGTGATAGCTAGCCGTGAAGGTGTGAGTCTTGAAGGACTGATAATGGAAACTCATGTTTGCCGACGTATGGATTGATCTTGATGACCATATTCTTGTGGGATACGAAGGAATACCTTAAGTATATATATAATTGTATCATAGTTGACGTAGGGTACATCAGAATTCCCAACCTCTATGATATCTTTAGTTCGTGCGGCACTGGGACCTGACCAGGGGTTACAGCTAGACTTACATATAATATGGATGGTTTTAGAGCAATCAATCTATATAAATCAGGATAAAGTTTTAAAGTCCATGCAAAGCCTTGCTCCCTTTCCCAAAATCTTATATATATACATATATATTAATAGATATATACATGTGCTTTATTTATGATTGATGAAATTATTTTATCCTTTATCCCTGAGTTACATGCTAGTTCTCAACCCACTAACCATCTCTGGATGTTGTATCCCCACGCAATACAGGAACTAAAAATATTTCTACTTTTTCTACTAAGTGACCAGTGATCATTGGATAAGTTCGTGAGTCATCTTGTAATGGTGAGCTTCCATATTTTGAAGGACCTCGTTTCATAATTTTGTTTCCTTATGTCATATACTTTTCTTTGGTATAGTTTTGGCTATCCTTGGGGAATGTACCAACTTAGATTAATTTTGGGTTTTGTATAGAGGCTTTATGGATTATTGTGGACTTGGGATAGATTTTTGAATTCTTAGACTTCTTTTGAGTCATACTTATCTATCTTATTTTATATTGGGAATTTTGTTGTTATATTATATTATGTTTTTGATGACTAGACGAAAAGGGTAGTTCCAATCCTTGGTGGACTTGAGATACCCTTTACGACCAAGCCCTAGTTTGGGTCATGATAAAGTTGGTATCAGAGCCTAGGTTCATGGTCAATTGCGTGTCCACAAAGCCGTGTCAAGGAAAGTGTCTTTTATGGGTGTGTAGTGCGCCACAGTTATAAGGAAGAGGTTACGAGGCATTTAGCATATTTTTCTCATTCTTTCATACGCTAGATCATGCAATAGTATTGTCCATATAAATGTTATCCGACTTTCTTCCTTCCTCTATTCTTGTTGGAGATATCAGATTATCTAGGTAATACAAGTGCAAAGTCTTATATTCCTGATAATGTGGTCCTTTTTGAATCAGTTATCAAAGGTTGTAAAATGGCGAAAGGACTTAAAAGGAGTCCATTAGTGTGTCAAGGTGTATTAATTCAAGCATGTACCTCTAACTTCATGAATCGTTTTTTCAGCCCAAGGTAATAGGTACAATTTGTCCCTTTTAATAACTTTTTGGAAAAATAGCTTGCTTAAGGGAAAGGGTTTGTATCCAAATTTTGGGATAGTATTTCTATTCTAGAGGTAGTACAATGTGTTATAACCTATGAGTAGTAAGGTGATCCTGAGTTAGTAATATGAGGTCTTATCCGTAGGATTCAAAGTGAGGGTAACTTTTTAGTTAAAAAAAAGATAATTGTAATTTCATGACCTTTATGTGATGTTTGGGGTTAGTATGCTCTAATGGTGTTAGTTAAGTAATATGCTCTTATGGTAGTCAATAAAAGAGGTCATCTGAAGTTTGGGGTTAGTATGCTGTTATGGTGTTAGTTAAGTAATATGCTCTTATGGTAGTCTATAAAAGAGAGTGGTTATTTATAATGTTTGCATCTTTAATTAAAATAAGAAAGAAGTTCACGAGGACTTGATACTATAGTAGTAAAATAAATCATAGGTTATGAATGAATGAATTGGTCAACTAATAATTTATGAATTTAGCGTTCACTTGGGGATATCGTAGAAAGAGGGGACTATGTGGTGTTTATAGAATCTTGAAGATAGTTGGGATGTAGGCATGGGTAAGCGACTATGATATGAGAGGTGAATGTTCTATAGAGAATAATGGGTTAGGTAATAAGATTAAGATCGACTATCCTTATTAGGTGATTTTAATACACTAAGGGTCCCTTGATTTTTATCTAGTAGTTGTAAGTTTATTTGTTATGTGAGAAGACATGTAAGGAATATTAAGGTGTAGCAATAACATTGTGAAGAAGAATGTGTTTGTGGGCCATAGTTATGTTAAATAAGGAATTTAGGTTGATTTCTCTATTTGATGGACTAGCATAGTATGTGGGATATTTCATTGATGGTACATGATTGTTTTTAGACACTAAGTTTGAACTTTTGACGTTGATTGTGATGATAAGAATGTTAGCTCAAGAATTGTGATACAATATTTGTGGGAGTGAATTAGTAGGTTTTATATAATGTGTGAAAGAGCTAAGGTTGATCACTTGTAAATATAGGAGTGGGTAATTATGATATATGCATGAGGTCTAGTGTTGAAGTAGAAATGGTGGCTGGATTATTAGATGGTAAGAGCCTTAGGTTATAAAAATAAAGTGTACTCGGTTTTGAGTTATGAGTGACATATAAGCCTAGCTTATATTCTTAAATTCCTTATTATGGAGAAGTCTAGGGAGTTGTTATATGGTGTTATGTAGAGCTAAATTGAGGGAGAAATTGACAGACTATGTGAACTCTTGGTATAGCTTTAAAATTTTGTTAAGTTACGAGGTTATGATATTAGAGGTGTAATGCTAGTATTCTAAGGATTTGAAAATGGAGTGTTAAGTGTTTAGAAGAACGAATGTCTATTCCCATGAAATTGTTAGTTATAAGGTGATGACTTTGGAGGTTGGGGGAAGTTAAGATTAGTATCCCTAAAGAAGGTGTCCTAGAAAGAATTTAGTGTTTTCATAATAAAGTTGTCAATATGAGTTTGGTGTTCTTGTGTGGAGTGTTGTGCATATAGATTTAATGATGGGATATACTTTCAAGATTGGGATAGTGACCCTTGAGCTAGGGGGGAGGTAATGCAAATCTTGAATTTTGTCATGGTGGTAAGTTTCAGGGATGAGTCATGATAAATCTATTCTTGCTTTAGCAAATTCCTCCCATTTCTGTTCAAGAGGACATTATAAAAACATCCTACGTATTCAAATGGTGTCTATGCCTGAGTTTCTAGTCCTCTATACACTCTATACCATGTTTTGGCCCTCTAATTATGATCTAAGTTTCTTGATGTGTGAAGCCCTTCGTTCTAGTTGAGCAGTGCAACAAATATATTCTATAATTAAATACTGTCACTGCTATCTCTGAAGCTCATACTCTATTCCCTCAGTTACTTTCCTTGTGTCAAGATAGCAGTGGTTATGGAAGCATAGTAATGTTTTAGATTAGAGAGTGGTTGATCTATATTGTAAAATTTTGGTGTGGCTCCTTGAATTATGGTTATAGATGAAACAAAAAAGGGGAGATAAAGCTTTTGTTATGTGAAATAGTTAGGAGAGGAATACGTGGTGAAATTTTTTGTAAAGGTGATTAAAGTTGTTGGGTTTTTTGTGGGGAGATTTTTAAAGTGGGTGTAGTAAAGATAAGCTTGAATGTTGTGATTGATATATACATAAACCATTGTGTTATATGGATAGTACTCTTGATAAGAAATGATGTTGTTTAACTAAAGTGATAGGATGGAGTAGTATTTTTCGATGGATGTAAGGTATAGAGCCCTACAGCTTAAGTTAACACCTTTTAACTCTGAAGTAGGCTTCAATATCGAAGCTATATGTAGTTAGACTTATGCTCTGGTGGTAATGTACCTTGTGGGAAAATTATAAGATTGAAATGGTAAAGTGTGGTATTTGTAGTTGAATTCATAGTTGAGAAGTATTGTGATATTTAAGTGCTATTAGTATAAAACCCTACATATTTCCATAATTTTGTTTTGACCCTCCCATGTTCGAAACAATGATTTTTGACTTAAATGGTGTTTAGGCATGTGAATGGGGTATCTTAGGAGAGTTTTGGAATTTTTGGATCGGGTTCGGGGTGATTTTCAAACACGGAGGCAGTAAACCTCCGTAATATCAACGTGTCAGGATACTACTCTGTAATAAGCAGTGTGGCATGGAGGTTAGCCTCCGGGATAGGCAGCATTTTTAATTTTTTCACTTGGGGTGAGGGACTTTGGGTCTTTTACCCTTTGTAAGACTTTAGTCTCATTACCTCATGATTCATGCATACATAATTCACTTTGTGATACCATAAAATCCTTTTCATTTGATTCCTATATGTATTTTGTGGAGGGAGAATTCCTAATGAGAAGCTACATACTTAGTTCCATACTTCTAAAGCCTCAAAATATTCCTATCCATCATTCGAGGATGAATGATTCCAAGGGGGAGATAATGTAACACCTCGTATTTTTTAGGCTAGAATTCGAACCATTATTCCTACGTGTATAAACTTGAATCCAATTATTTCTATATAAATGTAAGTGTCATGATCATTTACCTAGTTTTTAAAGTGCTTTTGAGGTAAAGAATGTTCATAGAAAACACTTAGAGTAAAGTGGAGTAAAGAACTTTTGATTTGACCAAACTTTAGTATTCGATTCTACAAGGGCCAAACTTGAACTTGTGTAACTTCTGGAATATATTGAATTTTAGGTCTCAAGACCCATCAAATTAAAGATAATTGAGTCATCTTTCCAACCCATCCAATTTTTCCTTAATTTGATACCCGAGCAAAAATTTATGGGCATTTTCATGATAAACCACTGAGGGTCCGTGATTTCAGCGTGTCACAAAGGATAATCTCCATGATAAGAAGAGTGGCACGGAGATTAGCCTCCATGATAAGGTCCGTGCCATGACACTATGTAAAAGTGAAGTTGTTTTATTTTATTTTCTTTAGGATGTTGGAGAATGAGATCTTTTAACCTATGAATGATTTTTAATCACTATATGAACCTATTTCCATTAGTTTTCACAACACAAAAGCTATTATTCCACCCCAAACACAAAACCCAAGAAAATATTAAGGGCTTCATCGTACGTTTATCTTTCGGGTTCTCAGTTTCAAATTACTTTCCAATTCTCGTGTCTAAGGCATGTATCACTTTCCCTATACTTGTATTTTATATATGGCACAAAATTAGTTTATTATTCACAAGGTTTTTGATGTTGGGTTTGAACTATCGGTTGAGGGTTTTGGATATAAATTATTTGAATGTTTTTTCATGATTAATATTAAACTAATATGCATAGAATTTTTGGTTTGTACACTCATTGGAGTGTATGGGAATGTTCTATATGTAGATTTGATGATGAGAAACTAAATTCTAAGGGACCAGGTCCTAGGATGTGCACGATATAGTACAGCTAGCACGCGTTGTCTGCTCAGTTTTGTCCCCTTGTGCAACAAACTTGCAGGTGCTATTTTACATTGATTAGGACAACTGTTCCAATGATATTTCAGTCCTAATCATCACTTATCTATAAAAGAAAATAGATGCTTCTTCATCAAACTGGTTATTGCAAATACAAAGAGTGAAGAGAGGTAGCATAAACCTAGTTCCAACACTGTTCAAGTTCTTAGCTTTATAAGTTCTTAAATAGAAATTGTTCTTGAGTGAGTTGTGATTTGCTAACGAATTAATCATGTTGTAAGTGTAATGACTTTTTCTCTTTGAGTAGAGAGTGTTTAGGTAGAGTTTCCTAAGATTATGACTGATTAGAGTTAATCAGTAGAGTGGGTCCTTGGTAGAGTTACGAAGATGAGCTTGTAGTAGTGTTGCTACTAACAAATGGAGCCTAGAGTTAGGATGAAATCTAGAATTTATTAGGAGGTTGATTATAGTGGAATTCTTTGGTGCTTGTGAGGAAAAACCATGGTTTTTTCCGTCCTAGGTTTCCATATAAAAATCTTGAATTTTTACTCTTCCTGCACTCTCTCTTACTTCCTGGTTATTTTTGTGTATCTTGTCTGTGATTGATTTTAAGGGATATGTTCTTTCACTATGTGGTGCAACCCTTAGGGTTTCAACAATTGGTATCATAGCGAGGTCACCCTAAAAGGTTTACACCTAGAGTGTTTGGGTTATCATGGCTGCTCCACCTAATCTAGAAGAAGGGCAATCTACTACTAAACAAACAAAATTCAATGGACAGTGTTATGGGTGGTAGAAAACCAGGATGTTTGACTTAATTATGGCTGAAGATAGTGAACTGATGGACATAATCCTTGATGGACCTCATGTTCCTGTTAAAGAAGTTAAATAAGGAGAAATAACTTGAATGTTTTTTAAAAGAAAGAGATAGTATGATGATAAAGATAGAAAGAAAATTGAGATGAATTACAAGTCCAAGAAATTGTTAGTTTGTGGTACAGGGCCTGATGAATATAATAGGATCTCAGCTAGTGAAAATGCCAACGAGATCTGGGATTGCTTGAGGACTGCACATGAAGGTACTACTGATGTGAATGATTCTAAAGTAGAAATGCTGACTACTCAGTATGAAACCTTCACCATGAAAGAAGGAGAAACAGTCCAAGAAATGCATACAAGATTTACTTCTTTAACTAATGAGTTGCATTGCTGAGGTGAAGTAATTCCCTTGTACAAACAGGTGAGAAAAATTCTTGGGGTCCTTTCTAAATCCTGGGGAAAAATGTGGATGCTATCACTGAGGCTAGGAACTTAAAAACTCTAACCATGTATGAACTCATTAGGAACTTGAAAACTCATGAACTTAAAAAACAAGGGCATGAGAAAATGGAGTTAAAAAGGGAAAAATCTTTGGCTTTAAAAGCTTCAATATCAGGGGAAAATGAAGATAACACTGATGTCTCCTACATAGCAAAAATATTTTTTAAAGTTATGATGAAATGTGGTTAGTTCCAATGAAGTGGAAGCAGCAACAAAAAAGGAGCCACTATGGAAGTTTGTCATAGATGTGGAAGTCCTGAACATTTTTTTAAGGATTTTCCAATGCACAAAATAGACTATCAAGATTATCACAATACTGGATGTGACAAAGGAAGAGACAGGGACTAGGTCCCTGTAAAATTAAGAAGACAGGCTACAACTGACGTTGCAGTTAAGCAAGCCTTAGCTGGTTGGGGTGACTTCTCTAGTGAATACGATGAAGTTGAGAAGTCTGAATATGTCTCCAAACTTGCAGTGGAAGATGAGAAAGTGAACTTTGATTACTTGTTTTACTTCATAGCAGACACTGAAAATTAAGAAGAAAATGAGGTAATTATCTCTGACATTAAGAAAAATCTTGAAAATTACTCTGAGAGAAAAATAAAGAAGCAAGAAAATGTATTGATTGATATATTTTGCAAATTCAGTATTGAAAAAAATGGTCTAGAAGAAAAGATTAAAAGTCAGGAGCTTAAATTAATTACCCTAACTCTCCCGATTTCCAAAATAGAATAATAGTGTGCTAAGTTAAAATCTTACAATGTGAGTTGGGAGAGACAACTAAAGAAAGTAGATGATTTTGATAGAAAATGGAATAAAGAGGCCTCACAACTTTAAATTGATCTTGAAGAGAAGATGAAGAATTCTCAAAACCATCTCATGACTATGCTCTATAAGAATGAGAAGTTATAAAGGGACCTAGTCTGTTTGAGGGAAGAACCTGAAAGATCACTATAATGGACTACATCCTCTCAAATCCTTTTTAAATTAACTAATCAAGGAGGTTATGATTTTAAATTTTTGGGTTATCAGTACAAAACTCAATCAACTAAGTCTCATGGAAAGGCTACTCAAAATGCTAAGAACAAAGTCCACAAGCTTCTATGTACTTACTGCGGAAAAGATGGACACATCAAAGAAGACTGTCAAAGCTGGATCAGAGAAATAATAATCAATGATAGATATATTCAGTAGGGGAGTATCAATCCTAAAGGTTTAAGACCTTTGAAAAACATGGAAAAACTATCATTTCCTAGATAGACAAAGAAGAATTTAATCACATCTCTATCTTTCTACTGGGAACTCAAACTTTAATAGGTTCCTAAGTGTGATAAATGATATTAAATATAGAAGGGAGAAAGGGTATGCAGTCAGAACAATCTTCTTGATATGTAATTATTTAAGGATATAAATGAAAGGTCTGATTATATTTTTTTTCTTGAGATACTTCAAGGTAAAGGTGTCTTATGTGGATAGGTAAAACAGGTCAAAAATTACATGAAGTTGATGGAAGTGGTCAAGATCCTAACAATTTAAAAGAATTTCAAAGAAATATCTAGTCAGAATTCACAGGGACCTGGTCCCAGTGGAAGTCATCTAAGAAAATCAATCTAGAAAAACATATTTTCTCATCCCCTAGATTTTTAAATTTGATTGAAGGAATGCAAACAAGAGTCTAATCTAGAAGCTTCATGTTCCTTTCAGCATTTCTATTCCAAAAATGAGCTCACAAAGGTGTAAAAGATTTTGGAAGATTCTAGTTAGTCTACAGTAATGCAGAAGGAACTTTGAAAATTCAAAAGGATGCCAAGTCTAGGAAATGCTCCTTAGACCTATTTCTACAACAAATTGTGATATGTTGTGGTGTAATGAAATCGAAAAGCTGTAGCTAGGATTGATCAAATCAACTTGACTTACTGGATAACTCAGTTTTCCGTCCAAAAATTGGATATGTTTAGGAAACAGGTATCCTTGGTAAATTAGGTGTATGTTGGTCTAACTCAGTAACATACCATTGTAAGTATAAACCCATAAGAGAAACTTTGGAGGTGGACAGATATGATAAGCACAAAGTTAAAAATTCACTCAGATGAATGTAAACTTGGTCTGTTCTCTCAAGAAAAAACCATGTCCTCTCTGTCTTTGTGTAAGAAAAAAGTTGCCCTACTCTAAAAGGGAAGGTGTGTCACCTAAAATCTGATATTAATCATATTATGCTCCCCCAGAAAACCCTTACTTGGTTTTATTGTTCCTTTAAATCTAGTTGCATCCTCTCGTTCTCTTATCATAAAGGAAAATCCAAATCCCAAAGAGCCCTTCTAAGTAAAGAACCTTCTTGATGGCTGCAGCTCTCCCAGTTTCACATCCTCTAAAGAATTCTGAGCTTAGCATTGTGAAAAATCTCATTACAAACTTCCTGAAAACATCCTTATTCTCCTACTCTTCCAGAGCTTAACTCTTTCATCACCCAACTTGTTAATGAAGAATCTTTCTTGAATCTTCTAAAATGTTCTAATAGTGTTATAGTAGATGTAACCTAGGTTGCTGAAAATCTCATCTTGTTGTAAAAAATCTAGGAAAAAGCATAGTTGATCACTAGAAAAACAATATCAGGAAAACACCAAGAATTTATGGAAAATGGTCTGGAAGTTTTAATAAGAAGCAACTGAGTCTTGAGGGACCTGGTCTTAAGAAGAGAAAAGTAGCTGAAATAGAATCTATGATCGCTTATACTAGAAGAAAGAATGGAGAGAAAAGTGAGGTTGTATTCCAGGAAGTTAGAAACAGGTTCTTGAAGAATCAAAAGGTGTTAACTATAAGGATTTTTTATTCAAATATTCTAACAAAACATTGTATGGTGGAGTTAGTTGAGTTGGTTAAACATCAAGGTTAGATGTATCTCATGGAAGGACCGATTCCCACTATTTTTGATAAGATAGTCATGGAATTCTATTTGACTTTTGAATTCTCAAAAGATGGATGAATCTGACTAAACAAGTCCAAGGAAAGAAGATAAAGCTTGGCTAGGAATTATTTTGGAAGTTCCTATGTATAGGGTGAGAACTGTCTCCAAGAAGCTACCTTTATTAAAATTCTTAGCAAATGCCTCCAAGGATTGTAAACATGATGTTTCAAAACAAATGCTTAAAAGATGGCAAGCTTTATTAGTTCCATTTGATTTAGAATACAATATTTAAAGGGATATGATAATAGTCTTCACAATTTTCTCACTACAGAATATTCAAATTAATACTTTTCTCTTATACACGATGAAGTCACAATTTTCAACCTCCTCTAATAGAGGAAGAGGAAGAGGATGACCCAAATGGGCCGAGGAAATGTCCTAGCACAAATAGGAAGACAAAAATTAATAGATGAAAATATTTCAAGAATCTCAAATCTTGATAAAGATCAGCAGATCTATCAAGTATTCTTGAATTTTATTAAATCCAAAATGGAAAGATGATCCTTGACAATTAATGCATAGATACCTAGATACTACATAATACACTACTATTACAACAACAACAACAAACCCAGTGTATTCCTACAAAGTGGGGTCTGGGGAGGGTAAGATGTAAACAGACCACACTGCTACCTCTGAAGAAGTACTACATCATACACTACTAATGCATATAAATTTAGATTCATTTTGAGATGATACTCTCTAATACAGGATCAAATAAAATTTAATATTTTACCCAACTAAGAATACTACAAAGGTTTATAACTTTTCAAAAATTATTATCAAAAAATATTTTAATCCAGAAGAATGAGGTATCATTACTCTCAAAGAAAAGGATTATATTCACCCTGAACAAAAAATTTCAGTCAAAATGAATTACTGAAATTATGTTGAAAGCTTTAATAAAGCTCTTTTATATGAAAATCCTAATGGGAGACACTCATGATTTATAAAAATTTATGGGAATGTTTTTAATCAAAATATTCCTAATTGATTTGGAGAGTGGTGGATTTATTATGGTCCATCCATAAAAATCCTACTAGAACCATTCAAAAGTTTATATACTAAATGGGTAGATGTATTTCTAACATTAATAAAATTGGAGAAAGATAATATCTTTTTTAAAGAAATTTCTACTATGTATTTCTTTATTGAATTCTCTATTCCATGGATAATGAAATGGTCCATTGAAGTGAAAGAAAATTTTAATGATTTTTTATGCCTCAAAAGAATATTTTATACAAAACTCTAGAATAAATTAAATCAAAAGACAGTTGAAGGTCATATTCATTGAAAAGTAATAATTGATTCTATTAATGTGTCCATTGCAAAGAACAAAGAAAAAAGATATTTGATACCAATACAAGAAAATGAGGATATTTAAAACACCCTGGGTTTCGGCCCTTAGAAATTTCTAAAGATTTAAGCTCACTGTCCTAGTAACAACTCACCATATGAGTTTTATAGTATGGGTACGAGTCAGGTAACCATAGTCATAGAGAGTCCAGTGGATGATGGTTAGGGTTCTACGATGGTTATGATTGGGGTTCTACGAGTCGTTAGGGGTGGTGATGATTCATTTGGTTAGTCCCTTAATCAAATCAGAAACATAGTGACTTGACTTAGCTCTGAGTACGAGTCGCTCATTAAGAGTCGTGAGGATAGGTTACGGATGGTAAGTATATTGTCCAGTGTCTAATCTCTTTAGGTTTTATCTGGGATATGACTAGACTATATGAGTTGTATGGTCTGATAATGGGTGGGGCCATAGGGTCATATAGTGGATGGTGTATAGGTGTCCAACTCACTGTCTTGGTAACGACTTGAGGGTACAAGTTTTATGTTGTGGTCACAAGTCATGAGGGTCGACTCATAACCACCTATGATACTTTTACAGTTTTAAGTTGGGGGTATTCTGGACACTTCTCCTTTTAACTCCCTTTGAGGCCATGACTTAAAACACATTTTGGGACTTTATTAACGTATTATTCCCAATCAAGAACTCTTAAAATTTTATTCTCACTCTCTTTTAAGAAAAAGGCCAGGGTTTCATCAAGATAATCAATTAAAGCTTTCAAGGGTGGTTTCTCTCTGTCTTCCTTGGTGTCTAAGGCATGTGACTCTTCCCTCATTGTTATTTTACTAAAGGCATATGTTTTAATTTATGATTTTATAGTGTGGTTATGGTTTTGAAATAAAGGTTGGGGGTTTCGATTGTTCATGGATGAATATTGTTTCTCATGGTTTAATTATGGTTTTTATTGTTTTTAATTATGGTTTTGCATATCTGGGTGCATGAGAATAGTGATTTAATTTCGGGGTCATGGTTGAGCCCCAAATTGGATAATTTTGTTTTGATAAAGGCATGCTCTCAACCTGTTTATGAAATTGTCAATGAGAATGATTTTCTTACATACTTTAACTATTCCTGGAACTTTTGCATTGCATGAATAGTAAATGGTACATGAAATGGTTTTAGTCTGTTTCACATGGTTTTGTAAAGGCCTTGGTAGCCATGTTTTGATTGTAAATGGTGTTGGTTATTTGGAAATAATGGAGTCTGATTTGGTTTAATAATATATATGGCATAAGGTAACAGACTTGCAAGCTCTAATTTTGATATGACATACCAATTGTTAATTCCTAATTTAAAGACTCCTCAGTAAATGCTTGGTTATGTGTAAAAGGTTTAATTAGGCTTAAAAGTGGTTGAGTAGCAAGCCGTGAAAGGTGGAGGTCCCTAGGGGATCGACATTAAAAAATCACATTTGTCGATGTGAGGGTGGCCTTGGTGGCCATGTGCATGAAGTCTCATTTTATATTTATAGGTATGTACTAGTCATCCCAGGTTTCTTTCTCTGATCATGTGGCTAACATACACTGGGGCCCTTTTAGCAGGAGGAGCTGAACCTATATAGCCCATGGGTAGTTTTAGGATAGTACAGCTACATAACCTAGGTTAAGGATTTAAATGCATGCTAAACCTTATTCCCTATGCCGGCATGATATATATATATATATATGCATTACATGTGATTACATATGGCTATTTACTTTGGTTTTGAATGATGTCATTATTTTACCTTATCTATGAGTCACATGCTAGCATTTACTATGCTAACCATCTTTGAGAACGGTATTCCTATGCAAAGTAGGAACATGCCATACTACCATTCCTTTTGCTTAGTGATTTGTATTCGGGGACAACTTTGAGTTAGACTGAAGTGGTGTGCTTCCATACTCCAGAAGACTCTATTTTATCCCATGGACTTCTTTTTATTTTTTTCATTTCATTAGATTTGGTTTTGGATATGATCGAGGGCATGTCCCAACCAGATGTTTTTTGATTCTAGTTAGAGGCTTTGTCGAACTACTATAGGCATGGGCGATGTCGGTATTAGTGTTAACATTGGTATTGGTATTGGTTGGATATTTGGTTATGGTTTTTTGGTTATGATTATAGAATTGCCTTGTTGACTTTAGATTATTATTGCTTTATCTTGTTATATGCTCAGAATTCTTCCAATAGAGGGAGTAGGACGGTTAGGTTGGGTATTGGGGATGGTCATTGGTCCTAGTTAGACTTGAGATACCAAGCACGACTAGGCCACAGTTTAGGTCATGTCATATTGGTATCAGAGCCCTCTATTCATGGTTAATTGGGTGTCCAATAAAGCCGTGTTCTGTAGAGTCTCTTTTAGGGGTGTGTCATGTGCCACACTTATAAGGAAGAGGCTACGAGGCATTTAATAATATTTATCTTCCGTGTGTTTTATTTTTAAGCTATAGAGTCTAAGGTCCTAAATTATCCTCTAATTTGCATTTGTTCGCCTTTTAGATCATGCCTTCCCGATGATCTGAAGCTCATGGAAACCCCTATCCCACTTGGGGACAACGCTAATGGGATACACTCTTCTTATAAGTTCTAGACTTGATCTAGGGATCTAGTTTCTCACTGTCCTCCTAGAGTTCCAGTGGTCCCTTCCAGCCCTCCTCCAGTTCCTCAGGCATATATGAAAAACGCTGAGTTTTATCAGTCTATCCATATGTTTTAACAGTTGGTAGATTCTCAGGACGAACGTGGTGCTTTTGTTACTCCATCTTTTGAGACCACAAGGGTTGAACGGTTTATGAGGTTGAGACCTCTTGTGTTCACTAGTGTTAATGTTGGGGTGGATCCCAAGGGTTTTATTGATGAGATGGAAAAGATCTTCCGTGTTATGCATGGTAGTAACGTGGATGGTGTAGAATTTGCTGCCTACCAATTGAAAAATATAGCATACCAATGGTATGAGAAATGAGAACAGTCTAGGAATGACGATGCTGAGACAGCCCTGTGGGGTGATTTCTCTAGTGCTTTTTTGTATTTCTTCTTTCTACAGGAATTGAGGGAGGGAAAAGTAAAAGAGTTTGTAAATCTGAAGCAAGGCAAGGTGCCAGTCAAGGAGTGTGCCTTGAAGCTTCACTAGTTGTCTCGGTATGCTTTAGAGTTGGTTTCTTACATAAGGGCTCAAATAAGAAAGTTTGCCTTTGCATTATCTCGAGACTTGATTTTGGAGAGTAAGGTTGCCTTATTGAATAAGGAAATGGACATCTCCAGGTTGGTTATATATATGCAGTGGGTTGAAGAAAAGAAAAGATGCAGGCAGAGATAGGGGAAAGGTAAAGCAAGAAGTTTAGATTGTTTGAGTAGGGTGGTGGCCAACAGCAGAGTAGAAGGGATGGAGAAAAGTAGTCCAAGAAGAAGTGGGGAAATTATGGGCTTTACTCAAAATCTAGTGCTCTGTAACGACCCAGGACTACACACTAGTTGCCACACGGTGTTTACAACCCCGAAAGACCACAAGCTAACCTATGAATGATATCTATTGTGAGCACTAAATAATAATACTGTAATTAATGTGGAAAAATGGGCTGAAATCCCATAAGGTTCAAAACATTTGAAATACTGATAAAATGTAACATCTTTAAAACTGAATGTTGTCTGACAATCTAGTCTGAAAAAACTCTAACTGAATTTGTATGAAAGTGGAGTTGATGGTATAATCCCCCAACTAATCCATCTACTGAACTACTATATCTACTGAGTAGAATATCCTCGAATGATGAGGAATCACTGCTAAATCTACTGCTAATGCCTGAATCTGAATCTACTATGCGTGGTTGGGAACTTGAGTGTCCGAACATATGATATGAAACATCATAGCACAGGAAAGTATACGTTAGTATGTGCGAATGTATTGGTATGCTAGATGAGGTAAGGCTGAAGGCAAGGGTTCATATGAGAGTACACTGATAACTGAAACTATTGTAAATACTGAGTATGTAATACTGCACATATATATATATATATACCATAACTGAGCTTTTCTGAAGGTAAGTACTGAGTTTTAATAACTAAGTAACTGATATATGAAGTTACTAATAGTGATTTACTGATACTGATTGACCATGTCTGACAGTCCTAATTCTGTAAAACTTAACTGAGTTCTAAATTGGATACTGAAACTAAAACTATAGGAGGTAATCATCTAATTGACATGCCCCAAATAAAATAATATAACTGTGTTGGGGTCTAATCTTTACCCTCTATTAGAAGGGTGTCAGTACCGTGCCACAGGTACTTACACTAGATGTGAGTTAACCCTAACTAGCAGGAAGACATTTTGTCAACCCTCACTAATAGGAAAACTTATGAGAGATGTGTCAACCCTTATCTAGTAGAAAGTCATCTCAACCTACGCTTGCTACATAGTTTTATAACTCAGGGATTGCTACTAAGGGTCAAACCCTACACTAACAGGAATGCCCCCATCCCTAGGTTTGCTCGGTGCTGAATTATGCTCCCAACTGAAAAATATAGAAATTATTATATTGAACTGTACTGGACTGATACAGAGTTTACTGAGTTTTTCTAAGTTTTGTAACTGACTAAGTTCTACTGAGTTCTGTAACAGACTGAGAGTACTACTGATTGTGACATGACTAATACTATCCTGTCACTGAAACTGGCTCTAGGTAAGCAGATAAATTATTGGGTATTAAATACCCGCAAGACTCGATAGCATGAAAAGTAAAGCAAAGCATCATCTTGAATAACATAACAATGTTCACTTAGTCATAGTTCATTCATAGAGACATTTCATCAAACACTTGTAATGCATTAACTTGTACATGGATGGGGAATACATGTTAGCATGCTATAATGGTATTATTTCATTCTCATAGACAATTTATCAAACACATAAGAAGGATACTTGTTTCATTAAATCATAAACACTTAGAGTTAACATGGTTACAATAATAAACTTGTAAATTGAAGGGTTTATCATGAATATCATATAATTCAACATATACTAGAATCAATTCTCGGAACTTGTAGTCTAAATCAAGGACTAAAACTCAAACAACATCATGAACATGAATTCAATCTAATTCAAACATGAAAATCATAAATCATAAATATTGTACTTTGAAAAAGGATTGTTGGGCTCCATGGAAAGTAAGGATCCATGGATGAACAACTAACATACCTTGGATGATTCTTTCTTTATGGTTCTTCGAAGAAATCCTTAGACTTGTTCTTGATTTCTTGAACTAGGGTTTTTTCCACTTTGAGAGAGAATTATCTTTTGATTTCGGAGAAAAGTAAATAATGAAGGGTTTAAATAGTTTTAGGGATTAAATCCCATATCTAGAAGAATTAAAATCATGGGGAAAGAATATTTTAACCCTGGTCTCAACATTAAGTTTTCGTGAAATTTTTCTAATTTGGACCCTTGGCGTGATGTGCCACTATCGCGCCAAGCCACGGGAAAATGACAACTAGGAAATTCCATGGTGGTGAAATGAGGTGGAATCGCGTTGCTACCTTGGTTCCAACCTGGAAATTGACCACGACGCAGTGGTATCATATTGGAACACTAGAAAAGAACAATTTTGAAATTGAGCCTTGGCGCGATATCGTGGAGGCTCACTAGTTTTTGACAATTGCCATTTTGGCTGGCTCCGTGATGCGTTGATGGCTCAAACCAATCGTCCAACCATACCAAACCAAATCGAAACCATAAATTCATCCATAACCAAATAAGTTCCATGAATAATTTAATATATAATCCTAAACTGAAATACAATAGAACAATGAGAAATTTTGTCCAATGATGTCAGCCCCAATACCAATGCCAATACTAGGGATGACACCCATAACAATACTGTAATGACCTGAGACTACCCCATAGTCGTTACACGATACTCATGATCCCAAAGGACCACAAGCTAACCTTCTACTAATATCTGTACCTGAGCTCTGCATAATATAATATAATAAAATGTGAAAAACTGGCAAAAAACTTTCCATAAGGTTCAAAATATCTAAAATACTCAAAGTAAAAAACTAAATACCGATACATCTATCTGAAAATCCTCTAGAATTTCTGAACTATGGAGTTGATGGGACATGTCCTCAACTAACTCCGTCTACTAAAAATAAACTAAATCTGATGCGATAATAAAATAAGGACCATCCTCAAATGAAGAGGCCTCACTGCTATGTCTACTGCTACTGACTGAGACTAAGCTACTAAGGGTACTCTGGATCTCATACCTCTGAACCTATGGTGTCAAGTAAAACACCATAGCATAAATGGATTAGTATATGGGAATGTACTGAGTATAAAAGATGAGACAAGGATAAATACAAGGGCTTATGCATGAACAATTACTTAACTAAATAATTATGAGAGTACTGACTAAATAAGGACATATACATGAATGCACAAACCATAACTGAAATCATCGTCTCTGAATACTGAAACTCGGGTACTGCTTTACTGACATATGAACTCACTACTAATACTGAGATACTAAACAACTGAAACTTCTACTATTGTTAACTGAGTACTAAAGTTGAGATCAGTACTATCTAGCGAGTTATCTTGGAAACTGATGATACTGAAGCTGATTAACTGAATCTAATCATACCAATAACTGAGTTCTGAGCTTGCTACAATTGGCTGACTATATCTGAGATCAAACCTCTCTAACGGATGATCCCTGAATCTACTATCAAGGATAAGAAATAATTATGTTTGAGATCATACCTATCTAGCAAAAGATCTCTAAATCTGATAATGAGAATAATCAACTAAACCTGAGACTGATATCAGTCCTATCTAACAGGTGATCTCGGGACCTGATAATGAGAATACTCAACTAAATTTGAGACTGAGATGAAGCCTATCTAATGGGTGATCTCTGGATCTATTAGTACTGATACTGATCAACTTTATGAGAAAGCAGGCCTATCTAGCGGGTGGTCCATGAATCTATGGAACTATCTAAGTTTGGTACTGAGATAGGTGATTGTATCTAACAGTCCTGATTTCTGAGTTCTACTCTGAAGACTGATACTAAAACTGTAATTATGGGAGTTCTCACTTAACCGACATACCCCATATCTGAACTGGTAGGGTCCAACTTGTAACCCCACCTGGAAGGGTGTCAATACTATGCCACAGGTAAAGTCTTCTACTCTGGCCAAGCCTCTCTAACAGGTGACCCTGAACAGGAAGTCAAGCCTAAGGTGGTATGATAGTCAAGGCTTTATCTAACGGGTTACTCCTGGTCCTACAATGGATATGCAATTTAGGAGTTCAGGAATTTCTGCTAACGACTCTGCCTCTCTAACGGAAAATTTATCATCCTTGCACTCGCTCGGTGCTAGATCCTACTCCCAACTGAAAGACTCTAGACTGATTCTTAATAGAATTTAAGCTGAGCTAAATCTATTAATGATCATATTTCTCAAATGATCTGACTGAGTTAAGCTGAGTTCACTTGGTTTCGTTATCTGATGGAATACTACTGAATGTTGTTATCTAACTGAATGATACTGAGCTCTGAATAGATTACTTGAATGCTACTGATGTCTGAACCAAACACTTAAATACTCCTAGAGCTGAGCTGAGTACTGAACTAAGGCTAGAGTGCTAACGATATTGAGGTTACTTAAGTTCTGTAACTGTCTAAGGGTACTGAGTTCTATAACTCATTGAGTTCTGAGAATCATGGCTTTACTTGGATTATCGTGAAAACTGACTTAGGTTCTAGACTACAACTAATTTATAGGGTATAAATACCTTCAGGACACGATAACATAAAAGTAAAACATAACCATTCTCGAATAATCATGACCATAGACATTCATTCACCATCACAATCACTAAATCATCTCTTCAAGCATTTAGAAATCATAAACATGTGATAATATAGGGAGACATGCTATTGGTTCATACTCCATTCAATAAGGCCTTGCATCAAACACTTAGCATGCATTAAAGAATACATAAATAGGGAATTTCATGCTATCATGTCATAATTCATTCACTAAGGATTTTCAACAAACACTTGGTATGCATGAGCTTGCACATAATTTGAGATTTTTAGTCAACATGCTATAATGGCTCTAATTCCTTCACATAAGCATTTTATCAAACATATGGGGAGAATGCTTTTCTTATTCAACAATTTCTACACTTAATTGACATGAACACATCACTTAACAAGCAACTTAAAGAGGGTTTATCATGAACATCACATACTAGGGCCAAAGCTTGAAACCCCTGTAATCAAAACATGAATTAAAGCTCAATAATAGCATAAACATCCATTTCAACTCACATGAATCATGAAAACTCATAAACATAAGAATTTTAAAATTTAGAAAGGATTCTTGAGCTTCTTGGAGGAAAGTGACCCAATAATAAACATCTGCATACCTTAGGAAACTCTTTCTTGAAGGCTCTTGGAGAGATTCTTAATTTTTGATTTTTTTATTCTTTAAGAAAGAAGGGTTTTGATCTTGAAGAAACCCCTAGCTCTAATGTTGAAGATGAAAAATGAAGCCCTAAGCTTCGTTAAAGATATATATAAAGGTTAAAAAGGGTAGGAAAAGAACAAAAAAACCTTTTTAAAATGACTTAAAAATACTGAATGGGATTTGCAATGGTCGGAGTGATGGTCCATCACTATTCTGATGTCCTATCAGGTCGTCCATCGTACATTGGTCTGAAAAAGGTCACACTACCTCAGCTGTGACGGTCCATCGCTAGCTTGATGGTCCATCATCTTGGCCGTCGATTGGGCTAGAAGAGAGAGTCACTACCTTGGTTGCGACGATATCGGTGACGATTCATCGTAAGCTCGATGGTCTGTCAACATGTTCATTGCACCTAGGCAGTTTCGATAACTCTTTGTAAGATGGCCATAACTTTCTTATCCGATGTTGGATTTTGACGAAATTGGTATTGACGGAAAGCTTATTTGATATTAGGGAAATTCTACATGGTTTAAAATAGTTCTCACTTGGGAAGTCACTTCTCAATCTTTTAGGTCCAGATTTAGGCTTCACTTGACTTGCTCTAAGGCTCAAATTACGAGAGAAGTTTATGACGTCTTATAGATCCCATCTATTCCAACCCATAGTAGTTCCACAAAATCCTCTAACCAAAAGAATACAAAAATCCAGTTGGGACATGCCCTAAACCATAGCAAAAACCGATATCTATAAATAATCCAAAGTATGAAATAACATCCATGAAATGGAGCCTTCTAGAAAAATAGAAGCTCACTACCTCAATCTAAAGTTGACCCCCAAATGTCTGAATACTAAGAAGGAGGAGTAGAACAGCCGGTTCTGGCATAGCGTGGGGATACAGCCACCCTAAGAAGGGTTAGCGGGTGAATTCTAGCATGAACTCATGATAACGATAAAATAATGTCATTTAAAAAATTAAGTTAAATCATCCATATGCACACAACCCATACATATATATATAGCCATAACAAGAAAGAGAATCGAGTTTAGCATGCATTTAAAACCTTTAACCAAGGTATATGAATCTTAACCATCCTAAAACCATCCATGGGCTATATAGTTCTAGTGTAACCCCCTGAACGGGCCCCGATACGTGTAGCCGTATAAACCAGAGATACCATAAGAGTTGGGGATTCTCATGTATCCATCACTCTCCAGGATACATATGTATAGTGTACCTATAGAATTCCTATGTACCTCATAAGTATCATATAAATTTGCCAGAACCTACCCCTCATGTCAGCAGACATGAGTTTTTGGTGTTCATCCATTGGACTCCCACCTACACTGTTTTCTTTCACAACCCGCCATTATTGCCCAATTAAAGCCAATTTCCAATGAAACCATTGTTCAATTATTATTAACCAAGGCTATTAGTAGTGGTATCATCATACCGACTATAACTTGTAAGTATTGTTCTTATCCAAATCTTTTAGTGGTCAAGGGATTCCCATGTACCCATAGACCCTATTATCCAATTAACTTGGGGGATTTCCATGTACCCCACAAGTATTCATTACCATATTAACTCGTGGGATTCCCTTGTACCCCACAAGTATGTTTATTAAGCCATGTCAAAGTCATTCCAAAACTATTTAAACTATTAATATTATTTAGGGTTCCATTATCAAGTTTAAACCATGCTTAAGTTCCATTGAAAACCCAATATTATGGCAAAAACATTGATATAGGCATTTTATCAAATACATTTAGGCATAGTATTTCCAAAACCAAAGCCAATTTACTAAACAACCATTCACATACAAACAATTATCCAAAACCCCAATTGATGCATATAAAAGCATAATTAAAACATGGGAAAACCATGACCAATCATTTGTAACCAAAACCCCTAAATCATAGTTGAAACCCTAAAATTATACAACATTCAAGTCATGAAAACATTGTATAAAATCCATGCCTTTAGGGAACTAAAAATGAGCGAAGATAATATGCCTTAAACCAAGAGGATAATGGATATAAATCACCAAGACAAGCCCCAATTTACTCCTTAAGATGAAACCCTAGCTTTCTTTGCCCAAGAACTCTAGAGAGGATTTAAGAGTGTTTTTTAAGTGTTTAAGAATATAATAGCAGGTCAAATAACCTCCCAAGTGCAATATAAATCATGGTACCTTATTAGAATAAGTGGAAAATATCCAGATTGCCCTTCCTTAAACTGCACTTAATTTCTGTCATAAGGTATAAATGACCCTTAAGAGTTGTACCCATTTCGTAAGAGTGGTACCCATCTATCGTACTCTAGGCTTTCTTCCTTGGACCCAATACTGTCCAAGGTACGACACACCTAAACCTAAGTTATATCCAAGTATACTACTAGTACCCATAAATTGTACCCCAAGAAGAATATAATTTCAGGAGGTTTGAACATCACTATACGAGTCCATGTTACAACTCGTACCCTAGCTTATAGCTCATGGTTAGCCACTCGTACTCAGATCCAACTTAATTTATCAACTTAAGATGATATAAAAGTGTATTCATCTTTAAAGTAAGTCTTTGATAGTTTTTGGATGAATTTAATCTAGGTAAAAGTATGGGGTGTTACATGCTCCCTACCCAAAGTCGTTAGGTGATAGGCATTTTCTACCTCGATGGGTTACTATGGTTGGTAGAAGAGTCTATAGGGGTTATGTAGTGTCTATGGGTGGTTGGGAGACATTGGTGGATCTATTTGAATTACACATAGTAGATTTTGATGTCATATTAGGGATGGATTTGTTGCACTCATGCAATTCTTCTTTAGACTGTTGGACTTGTAAGGTCATCTTTAAATTCTCTAATGAGCTGGTCATTGAGTGGAAGGGTGGTTACCTAGCTTCATAGAGGAGGATCATAACATATCTTAGAGATCAGAGATTGATCACCAAGGGGTGTCTCCACAATTTGGTCTAGGTTAAAGATTTTAACTCAGAGGGTCCTTCTCTACATTCCATCTAGATGGTGAATAAATTTCCTAAGGTCTTCCCTAATGACCTCTCTAGTGTTCCTCTCGATAGTCAGATTAATTTTGGGATTGATCTTGTTTCGTACACTCATCCTATTTCTACTCCCCATATATAATGGCTCCGGCTGAGTTAAATGAGCTTAAAGAGAAACTAAAGGATCTCTTAGACATGGGTTTCATCCATTCTAGTATGTCTCTGTGGGTGCACCGGTATTATTCATGAGTAATAAGGATGGTTTCCTTCAAATATGTATTGATTAACGATAACTGAATAAGGTAACGATAAAGAATAAGTACCCTCTTCTAAGGATAGATGATTTATTGGATCATATTTAGGGTGATAAATGTTTCCCTAAGATTGATCTTTAGTCTGGGTATCATCATCTAAAGATTAGGGAGGTCGATATTCATAAGACTTTCTTCCGTACCTAGTACAAGCATTATGAGTTCCTAGTTATGTCTTTTTGGTTGACTAATGCCTCAACGGTATTTATGGATTTGTTGAATAGAATCTTTCGTCAGTTTCTGGATTTGTTCATCAATGTGTTCATAGATGATATTCTGGTGTATTTAAAGAGTAAGGTGGATCATGTCGATCATCTCCGCATTGTATTGCAGACCCTGAAAGAGCAACAGTTTTAAGCTAAATTTTCAAAATATGAATTCTAGTTAAATGTTGTCACTTTTTGGGTCATTTCATTTCTAGTGATGGGATCATAGTGGATCCATAGAAAATTACAGTGGTTAAGAAGTGGCCTAGACCCATGACTCCAATCGATATTTGGATCTTTTTAGGTTTAGCCGATTATTATAGAAGGTTTGTGGAAAGTTTCTCTTCTATAGCTGCCCCATTGACTATGTTGACTCAGTAAAAGGTGAAGTTATTGCGTTCTAATGCTTATGAGGGTTGTTTTAAGAAGATAAAGAATACACTAACTTCGGCTCTAGTTCTGATCTTACCTGAAGGCACTAATAGTTTTGTAGTCTATTATGATGCATCCCATGTGGGGCTTAGGTGCGTTTTGATGCAACATAACAAGGTGATAACTTATGACTCTAGACAATTAAAAGTGCATGAGAATAATTACCTAACTCATGACTTGGAATTATTAGTTGTGGTATACGTGTAGAAAATCTAGCATCACTATCTATATGGCGTGCACGTGGATATCTTTTCCGATCATAATAACCTGCAATATGTATTTACTCAGAAAGATCTGAACCTCAGACAAAGTTGATGGATTGAGCTGCTCAAGGATTATGACATGAGTCTTTACTACCATCCAGGTAAAGGTAATATAGTTACTGATGCTCTTAGCAGGTTATTCATGGGAATTCTGGTTCATATGGATAAAGAAAAGCGGGAGTTGGTGAAAGATATTCACCGTTTAGCTAACCTTTAAGTTTGTCTCTTAGACTCTAAGGATGGTGGTGTGTTTGTAAGAAAGGTGTCATAGTCATCTCATGATGCTGAAATAAATAATAAGAAAGTATTGGATCCTATCTTGATGAGGGTCAAGGATGATGTAGGTGGGTAGAAGGTAATGGCTTTTGAGGTTATTGGTGATAGTACCTTGTTGTATCAAGAGAGATTGTGTGTTCTTGACATAGATGGATTGCGAGAGAGGATCTTGGCTGAGGTGCATGAGTCATGCTATGCTATTCATCTTGCTTCAATGAAAATGTATAATTACCTTAAAGAGATGTATTGGTGAAATAATATAAAGCATGATGTGGCTAGTTTTCTAGCTAAGTGCATGGTATGTAACCAAGTGAAAGTTGAGCATATGAGGCCCAGAGGATTATTTCACCAAATTGAGTTGCCTATTTAGAAATGGAAGGTGATTAATATTGATTTCATTACCATTCTTGCTCGATCTCAGAATCAATTTAATTTGATTTGGGTCATCATGTATTGGATGAAAAAGTCAGCTCACTTTTTACCAGTGTGGACAAATATTCTGGCAAAGCATTATGCGAGGTTGTACCTCTATGAGATTGTAAAATTGCATGGGGTGTCTATTTCTATCATCCCGGATCATGGTACACAGTTTTATCTCACTTTTGATGGTTATTTCAAAAAGGTTTGGGGACCAAGGTGAGTCTTAGTATGCTTTCCACCCACAGTCAGATAGGCAAGCAGAAAGAACTATTCAGACATTGGACGATATGCGCCGAGCTTATATGATTGACTATGGTGGTAGTTGGGTTGAGTATTTGCCTCTTATAGAGTTTGTGTATAATAATAGCTACCATTTTAGCATTGGGATGGCTCCCCTTATTTAGTAGGAGGTGCAGGTATCCTATTAGGTTGTTTGAGGGTGGTGAAGTGGAGATGTTTGGTTCAAATTTAATTCACTAATCCATGGAGAAGGTGAAGGTGACTCGAGATAGGATTAAAGTCGCCTAAAATGTCCAAAAGTCCTATACAGATGTGAGGCGTAGAAAGTTAGAGTTCCAGGTTGGGGATAGGGTGTTATTGTAGGTGTATCTCCCAAAAAAAGTGATGTGGTTTGGAAAGAAAGGGAAGCTCAGATCCTGATATATTGGACCATACTTGGTTTTAAGAAAGGCTGGTAATATAGCGTATGAGTTGGAGTTCCCCTCTAGTTTGAGCTCCATTCACTCGATGTTCTATGTTTTTATGTTGAGGAAGTGTGTAGGTGGTTCATTACAAATTGTTCCTATTAAGAATATTAGTGTTTTGGATTCTCTATCTTATGAAGAGGTCCCTGTGGAGATTTTAGATCAGCAGGTTTGTCGGTTACACACCAAGTATGTAGCTTCAGTAAAGGTTCTATGCAGTAATTACAGTGTATAAGAGGCTACTTGAGAAACTAAAGAGGACATGAATTCCAAGTATCCATTCCTATTTCCCATTTTGGAAAATCATGCTTAAGGTATGTATTGATCTTAACATCTTTGTTTTCTATCTTGAATGTAAGAGTAGATTGTGATTTCCTTGGTAATCTATTTTCTTCCTTAAAGGTAAGCATAAAGACGTTTAGGGGGTTTAATCATGCCAGTCAATGCCTTATTCCATCATTCAGGGATGAATGATCCAAGTGGGGGAGAACTGAAACACCCTGGGTTTTGGCCCTTGGAAATTTCCTAAGCTTTGAGCTTACTGTCCTAGCAACAACTCACCATGCGAGTCATATGGTCTGGGTACTGTTCAGGTGACCCCAGTTGTAGGGAGTCCACTGGGTGTTGGTTAGGATTCTACTATGGTTATGATTGAGGTGGTACGAGTAATTAAGGGTGGTGATGACTCATTTGGTCGCTCCCTTAATCAAATTAGTAACTTAGTGACTTGACTTGGCTCTGAGTACGAGTGGCTCACTAAGAGCCATGAGGATAAGGTATGGATGGTAAGGTCGAGTCGTATGTTATCCAGTGTCCAATCCCTTTGGGTTATATCTGGGATACGACTAGACCATATAAGTCGTATGGTTTGGTAATGGGTGGGGCTATGGGATCATATAATGGACAGTTTATGGGTGTCCAACTCACTGTGTTGGTGAGAATCAAGGGTACAAATCATAAGTTATAGTCACGGGGGTCGACTCATAACCTCCTACGACATTTTTACAGTTTTAAGTTAGGTGCATTCTGGATATTTCCCCTTTTAACTTCCTTTGAGGCCATGACTTAAAACAACTTTTGGGACTTCATTAACCTATTATTCCCAATCAAGCACTCTCAAACTCTCTTTCAAACAAAAGACTAGGATTTCATCAAGATAATCAATTAAGGCATTCAAGGGTGGTTTCTCTCTATCTTCCTTGGTGTCTAAGGCATGTGACTCTTCCCTCATTATTATTTTACTAAAGGCATATGTTTTAATGTATGATTTTTATAGCATTGTTATGGTTTTGAAATAAAGGTTGGGTTAGGGGGCTTTGGTTGTTCATGGATGAATATTATTTCTCATGGTTTAATTATGGTTTTCCTTATTTTTAATTATAATTTTGCATATGTAGGTGCATGGGAATGGTGATTTAATTAAGAGGTCATGGTTGAACCCCAAATTGGATGATTTTCGTTTTCATAATGGTATGCCCTCAACCTGTTTGTGAAATTGTCAATGACAATGATTTTTTCACATACTTTAACTATTCCTGGAACCCTTGCATGAATGATAAATGGAACATAAAATGGTTTTGGTTTGTTTCACATGGTTTTGGAAAGGCCTTGGTGGCCATGGTTTGATTATAAATGATTTTGGTCAATTGAAAACGATGGAGTCTGATTTGGTTTAATGGTTTATATGGCATCGGATAATAGATATACAAGCTCTAATTCTGGTATGACGATACCAATGGTTAATTCCTAATTAAAAGACTCCTTGGTCAATGGTTTGGTTATGTGTTAAAGGTTTAATTAGGCTTAAAAGGGGTTAAGTAGCAAAGCCATGAAAGGTAGAGGTCCCGAGGGGATCGACATTAGAAACTCACATTTGCCGATGTGAGGGTGGCCTTGGTGGTCGTGTGCATGATGTCACACTTTATATATATAGGGATGTACTTGTCATCCGAGGTTTCTTTCTCTCGCCATGCGACTAACACGTACTGGGGCCCTTTCTCTGGAGGGGCGCTGAACCCATATAGCCTATGGGTGGTTTTAGGATGGCAGAGCTATACAACCCAGGTTAAGGATTTAAATACATGCTAAACCTTGTTCCCTATTTCGGTACGATATATATATATATATATACATTACGTGTGATTGCATGTGGTTATCTGATTTGGTATTGAATGAAGGCATTATTTTACCTTATCCCTGAGCTACATGCTAGCATTTACCGCGCTAACTGTCTTTAGGAGTTGTATCCTCACATGATATAGGCACCGGCCTTACTACCATTCTGTTTACTCAGTGATTTGGATTCGGGGACAGCTTAGAGTCAGATTGAAGTGGTGAGCTTCTATACTCCGGAAGACTCCATTTCATGTTATGGACTTCTTTTTATTTTTGTCATTTAATTGGATTTGGTTTTAGATATGGTCGGCAGTATGTCCTAATCGAATATTTCTTAATTCTGGTTAGAGGCTTTGTCGAACTACTATGGGCATGGACGGTGTCGATATTTGTGTTAGCATTGGTATTTGTATTGGTATTGTTGGATATTCGGTTGTGGTTGTTTGGTTATGATTATACGATTGCCTTATTTCCTTTAGATTATTATTGTTTTATCTTTGTATAGCCTTGGAATTCTTTCAACAAAGAGAGTAGAGTGATTACGATTGGGTATTGGGGGGTTGTCTCCGGTCCTGGTCGGACTTGAGATACCCAACACGACTAGACCTTAGTTTGGGTTGTGTCAATATTAGTCCCTTCAAGAGTATTGCCAGACCACTTCAAATGAAAAAAGTGATCATATCCAGGTCAGAAATAATTGTTTCATACATGGAGGAAGTAAAGAAAGATATAATGAGAAATCTGAAGATGGAGAATGCATAAGGCATTTATTGCATCTGCTGATCATACCATGGACAATGAAAAGGATTGCTTAGAAGGAGAATCACAAAGCATCAAAAGTAATGATGAAATTGATCTTGATGAGTACTTACAAAAATTAAACAAATATTGGAAGAATATTCCACGTCAATAAAAGACAAAGGCAAGAGAATAAAATTATGAGAGACATCAGACCCCATATCATACAATAATTTAGGGACTAATACATATTAAGTCGGCTTTTATAAAGAATATTTACATACCTTTTAAAAAGAATCTTTTAAGAAGATGTGACAAATAAAGTAAGCTAGTCAACATAGTTATGATGTTCAAGTAGACTAATAAAAGTCATATTTTTCGTTGTCTAGTTTTTATTTTGTCGTTTACAAAAGAGAATTCTCAATATAAGGATCTCATTTTATGTATGCAGAGAAAGGTTTTTAGAAACTACCTCACTCTCTTCCACTTCCACTTTTAAATATTCATCTATCAGTAAAAGTCTAGTAGTTTATTTTTCGGAAAGCACTGTTTAATATCTTTATTTTTAATCTATTTAAAATTTTTGTTCTTTATTATATGTTCTTTAATTTAAGGTAGCCAAAATGATAGGCTAAATATTTTTGAGTTGAAATATAAAACACTAAACTGCTAATATAATATGACACTAAATCCTTAATAAGAATCGTATCAACCAATGATGCTAAGGTATCTATTAATAATTCTGGTAGTAATAAGTCTAATTTAGGCTATAACCAGAGGTCCTATTAGAAAGCCCATTGAAGAAAAGAGTGGCATTTAGGGCTATGTGTGGACTCGTAACCAATCAGAATTATTAGACGCACATAAGCTACAACAACAATAATATGAAATTTTAAAACACATTCTTTTGGTGATATTTCAATACGTGATTTTTACAAACAAAATATTTCTATAACCTTACATGAAATATGATAAAATTTCTTCTTTCCTAAATCCTCTATCACCACCATAAGGATTGACCACTTTAACAATCTCAATAAGTGATTCTACCAAATCTTGATCCAAATCACTTAGTTAAAGCCAATGATAATCACTTGCTATAGTAAAAGAAAAAGAAACAAAACCCAGAGTGTGTCTCAACAACATCATGGTCATATACAAGTATTTTTATTACATTTTTCTATAGTATAGAAATAGTGGTTTCAATGTGTATGTTGGTTGTCATTAAATTAAAAAAATAAAGGTATTTTGGTCATTTTATGCTTACTAAATTGATATGCTTTGCATTCACATATACGTGTCTTGCAATCTTTTCTTTCAACGAATACATGACATCTTTCAATTCAGCCTTTAATATCAAATGTTTTGGGGTCTCCTTCTTTTCTCTCTTCTGTGCCTTTATAGTGTATAGAAGTTTTTTTTTGTTTTATATAGATCTATGTATGATGTGTATCTGTATATGCAAAAGATAATGAGTACAAAGTGTGCCATTCCACTACCTCTGCTCTCTATGTGGTTTGTTCCATAGGTATATTTTTGGTCATCATCTTTATCTTTTTCAGTTAATCCTGAATAACTATACTGGAAGAACACCTAATTTGATTTTTATTTTTTCTCAATATGTTAGATTGAGTTGCAATAGAAGTTATTCGGGATTGGGTTTTCTCACATGTATAGATCTACATAGGGTTTTCTTTGGGCTATAAGAAATTTCTAGGATTATTTCTAAGGGAAAACACCTAATTTGATTTTTCTATCCTCGCTACGCTAGATTGAATTACAAGGTCTGTCAGATTTCCTCAAGTTTTCCAATTTCATGACTTAAATTTATGAATTTGAGATTATCATTTTTCTCCTTCGTTATTGATTCTTTCTTTGAAATACATTGTGCTAAAAGGAGAAGGATTTCTTTCTATGCATCAAGTGGTACATGAATCCCTAATACCTAGAAATTCATGTATGAAAAAGAACCAAAAAGTGCTTAGTTTAAAGAATTTCAAGTATTACCAACCTTGAGTATAAAGCCTAGTGACAACATCATTAAGGTACTGTATAATCTTTTGTGGTTTTTAGTTTGAGAAAAAAGAGTAGTTACAATTGTTGACACTCAATTTTGGCTCTCCGTGCTTAAAATTAATGTCTTCAGGATTTTTGATCGCTAAAGGGCATGAAATATAATTTTCACTTATTTTTTTACAATTGTTAACAAATTATTGATAATCATCCTTACTTTAGGACTTTATCAATTTATTGTCATATTTTTTTTTCATAATTTATTGATAATTCTCTAAATAGTATGACTTTTTATCAATTCATTATCGTTTTAAATATTTTCACAATCATCTGCAATTTACACGACATGACATTACATTTCTTTTTATAATATTTTCAAGTTAATTACATTTTCAATTTTCTTTACACTTTTCTGTAATTACATATCAATTTCTATATTTTTCACATTATTCAATACAATCTGCAATTTTGCAAGTTGAATTAATTATTTTTACACAACATATAGTTTGGTGTCTTGTCACATCTGACAATGACCACACAATGAAACTACCCTTTGGATATTAATTTTGTCGATTGATTAAAAGGATGAAAAATCCTTTAGTCAATAACCTGAGGACTATAGGGTGCTTTAAAAGAAAAAGAAGGAACATCTTTTTATTTTTTGGATAATAAGAGGCATCAAATTTTATTACAAATAAAGGAGGGAGCATTTATTTTAACATTCACAAAGACACATATTCTTCAAGCACATATTTTTTTCTTTCTCTTTAAAATAAACCAAAATCTGATTCCTCCTTCTCCCTCAACAACTCATGCTATATCTCAACCTCCTTATCCCTCTTACTATCGTACTGTCGAAGCTCCAACAACAAGCTTCGGCCACCACCACTAAACAACCCTTTTTTTCATCTCTCTCCTTCTCTACCACCATTGCTCTAATGCCAGAGTATGGTGAAACAAACCCCAATGTCTTTGCTTTATCCCTCTTCTGTCGCACCATGCTGGAATTGATCACCGATAGTCGAGCTTCAAACAAACACCAACACCCACAAACCACCGATAGCCGAGCTTTAAACAAACACCAATACCCACATCAGAAGAAAGTGAAGCCTCGGGATCTAACAAAGCATAAATATGCAAATAAAAGACCAATAACGTACCCATAACCACATCAGAAGAATTTTTCTGATCATGACCAGAATGGAGGGCATAAAATGTATTTTGGCACAGACGGCTGGTTCCACAAGAAGTGGCGCCCTGCTGAGTTAGACGACCTCTTGGTGCTACTGAAGAGTTAGCCTGACCCTACTGGTGATCATTCCTACCTTTACACATAGCTGTTGGACACTCCCTCATCCTGTGGCCTAGTTTGTCGCATAAAAAACATACATCGCTACCAGCCCTACACATACCTTGATGATTTCTATCACACTTCTGGTAAAGTGGATTTGTCCGACCACTATTCATACTACCTTAAGTCTTAGAGACTGGTGCCCTATCCTGATTACCATTTTTAACACTTGGCACTGAAGCATTAGCCAAAGACGGAGATCGGGTAGAAGATTTCTGAAAAATTGAGGACGATTACCATCGTCTGATCTTGGCTGATGATAACACTCAATCTACAGCTCTTGTAAGACTGTAAAGCGGTCATTGTCAAATATATAACCCAACTGGGTTGGGTATCGATCCCACAGGGAATAGCCGGTCAATAACTAAGCAAAGATTATTAGACTTTTGGTGCAAGTCTCGTGAAGGGGGGGGGGGTTGTCGTGCAAGTAATGTAAACAAAATAGTAGAGTAAAACAGAAAATAGCAAAGTAAAAAGAATGTTTAGTAAGATGTAAAACAATGAGAATTGAGAAGTTAGGATTATGTCCACCTTATGAGTTGTACGTCTCTATTGGCTATGAGTTATGCGGAATTCAGACATGTATATGCTTATAGAGAATTGTATTCGATGGTAAATCCAAGTCTCTTTCGACCTAAACAAGGACTATTTCACTTTAACTCTTTCGAGCTTAAAGTGTATCTAACGGTACAAATTCTCCAAGAGGTTAATCCAGTTACGGCACTAAATTTTTAATAATCCAGTTACGGCACTAAATTTTTAATAGGGGATGAGACCCTATTACCTTGACATTATCTCTTTTCCAGACATATAACTTTTCTTTCGAACAAGTTAATGTTATACTGGTGTATTCTATGCGTTTGCAACCACAAGAATTTGCATTAAGATGAAGAGAATAATGATATCAGCAGTATACGTGTCACGAATTCACAAACTCATAGCAATAGATAGTAGCTCATATGGATTCCATAACCCCAACAGAGAAGTTTAGTTACCATGAGTGCGAAGGAAATCACAATCGACATTGTTATTATACCACAGTAAAGATCTCGTTAGGTATAGGGTGGTAGACGTTAGGCGTGACTTCTTTGCTAAGTAACGTTTCTCTTGTTGCGGAAATGAAGAATTAAATAGATGAAAAATAATGTCAACAATGAATTAATAAAGAAAATTGGTTTGATGGATGGATGGATGGTAGATGGATGGGAATTGATGGAATGGGGGAATTGTGAGGAATGAATTAAAATCTCTAGCAAAATAGGGTATTTATAACACCCATATCCTTTTCCTACTAAGCTAATGCATTACTTAACCCAATCCTACTAGGTTAATGTATCATTATACTAATCCTACTAAGTTACTGCTAGTCCCCAAAGTCTTCAGAATTGTTGTTTTTGCTCGCGATAGATTTTCCATGCGCCACTTTTGGTCCTTGGCGTCCAAGATTCATCTTCCTTCCTTCGTAAAGCTTTCTTTGGCGTCAAGTTATCCATAAAATGCTGAATTCTGCATCATTTATACCTGAAAACTTGCTAATCACGTTTGTTAGCTCACTTATAGGAAAAAGGACTAAAAGTGCATGAAATATATAATTTGTCCTCAAAACATGGCTAAAATATGGGTAAAATATAGCACTATAGGCGTGTAAATTCGCCTATCATCAACACCCCACACTTAAATCTTTGTTCATCCTCGAACAAAATATCATGTCCATCTAAACATCTACTTAGGGTTTCATAGTAACAACACAAAATATTCATCAAGGTAGGCACGACAATCATTAACAAAGAGTAGTTTTCTAATCACTTCTAGAAACAATTCCACCTCTAATATAGACTCGTGATGGTAGTTAATTCGTATCCAAAAGTTAAGGTACAAAGAATCATACACCACTACCCAAAACTCATCAACCATGTGTGTCTCACAATATATTACCCATAATCACTCACAAGCATAGTATATTTATCAAACATGGGTATAGAAATATCCTTTCTTTCACTCTCACAAAGAATTCATATGTTGCAACTGATGACCATAGGCTTGCCCTTAGTGTAATGCTCCACTAAATGTCAGAATGCTAAGCTTAGGATCAAATAGGTCTTAAAAAAATGGATTAGGCTTACATATGAGGCTGTCAAAGAAAATAGGCTAAAGGCTCAAAGAGGTTATCTAGGATAATGTCCATGGGTAGGTAAAAAGAAGGTAAACAAGTATAGGTTGCCAAAGAAATGCCAAAATCATCTCCTAAACTCACGTTCTTTATTTTCGCTTCACACACACACCAGGCAAGTTCTAGCATCAGCTACAAACATAGAATATACTATTATCTCACACACACAAGGCACATGGTCGACTTTATTGGGAGTAGTATAGACTCTTGTCCCAACAGTTGAAGGAATTGAACCACACAATATCACATAGTGAGTCACAATTAGAGCCTAAATGTCTCAATAGTCATGATTTTAGCACAAACTCTTGTCATAATCTCATGCTGCCTATTAGAATAATTTCATGCGAAGTTAAGTTAAAAAAATTTAACTACTAAAAAAACTAAAACGAAAAACAAAAAAAAAACTAAAGCAAATATAAATGCAAATACGAATAGAGAAGTATAGCATGCAAATACCACCACCCCACACTTAGACGGGACACACTGCCCTCAGTGGAAAATAAATACGAAGAACCTGGTCAGTCGGACTCCTCCTCTATGTCGGGGGTCATACCCCCTTCGTCGGAATCATCATAGGAGTCGTCGTCATCAGAATTCTCCTCCACGTCTGAGTCTGGCATTCGTCGATCATCATCGGTTGGCACATCGTCATCAAGAGGTTCCTCAAAATATGTACCTACTCCACACATCTTCCTTGCATGCACATTCATTGGATAGTCATGATCCATCTGTTGGAGCTCTGCAGCAGTTGGAACACGACCTCCGCTCATCATTGTAAACTGAGTCATGCCATAAAGATGGCGAAAGAAACTCTCATCCCGAGCATGTCTCTCTGCCATAGTAAGGATGACGCCATGTGTTGATTCAGCATCTTTGACCTTTGTGAGGTCAACCTTCTTTGGATTGTGTGGGAGTTTATGATCAGCCGGTTCCTCTTCGATGTCTTCCTTCCTCAAGATTGCAGTCAACAGATTGTCGAAGCTGAAATGGGACCGCTTGTGTAGCCTAGCCTTCCGCATTGTAGATCGAATGATTGCCCCAATGTTGATAGGGACATTCGTCATCAATGCATATACGAAGCACACTCTATCTCTTGTTATTTTTGTGTATTGCGTCCCTGGAATGAGGCAAGAGTTGACTTTGCGCAACCATATCCTTGCTTCCCTATTCAAAGGAGCATATGTGAAGGTGTTGTGTCGACCGGTGTCTTTGTGTCTACTCCACCGTGCCATGGATCTTGTTCCACAAAGTGTGTGTCGAATGGCTCTATATGGAGGTCTACTGTACAGCTCTTTGAATGGTGATGGATCAACAGCAGGCAAGCCAAGAAAGGAGTTGAAGAACTCCGCATTTAGTTGAAGAACTTGGCCCCGAATCTTGACCTCACTTCCTATGGTTTTCGGTGACCAGTTGGCATAGAATTCTCTTGTTAAATCGAGATTGCATCCTCCCATGTCTCGGAAGATGAAATCAAGATGTAACGCCATGATCTTGGCCAACATGCGCGGTTCTTTCTTTGCTAGACTCTCCTTGTTTATCAAGCCACATGAACATATTTCTTCTCTTTGTTGTTCCTATACCATTCCTTTGCTTCCTCCTGTAAAACCCATTTAATTCCGAACATGCGGCGTGGTAATTGCATCGACGATGATTCTCCTTGCTCTTTTCGACCTCTTTTCTTGCCTTTTTGGGAAGTGGTAGCCTTATTTTTGCCTTATCTTTCTTTGGGTGCCATTGTACCTGAGACTTAGAACAATGTTCATGTTAGCATCATCTCGATGGATACAATCTATAATTAAGCAGTAGGGGTACCACCCTACACTTAGTTTGTTGGTACAGACTAGTGAAGTGAAAGTGGTCGATTACTCAGATTTCGTCGACATACGTTTTAAGTACTATATTCCAACAATAAAATCAATGCAATCATACTTCTTGTAATCTTTGCAATACTTTCATGTTAGCTATATCAAGGCTACTACATAGGGATTGAATCAAGGTATAGTATCTATCAATAATCACAACCTCCTATGTCGGTAGGCAACTATAAGTCTTATTCCGATGAACAAGTCATTCCAACATGTAAGTATGCAAGTGACAAGATTATGCAATTTTAATGACTATAGCAATTCCGAAAAAGTATGACAATGCATCAAAATCAAATTCAAGTTGGGAACAAGTTAAGATCATCATTACGTATATGTTCACTCACTTGGATGTATCACACCAATTCAAACACATTCACATCACCAATACTTCTTCAAGAATTCAACAATTCATAATAGATGTAGTAACGTAGTACTTACGGAATATAAATGAAGAACAAAGTAATACTTACTTAATTGATGCCTTTGGATGATGTTCTTGTGAAGAAAAAGAGCAAAAGGAAAATTTTTGAGAGGATTTGGAGGCTATAGGCGGTGCATAAGCTAGGTTTCCAATGTGTTTTTGGTTCAAGACTAAGTCTTATATTTATAGGAAAAGGTTGGGTCGGGTTTTGACCCGATTAAAATCGGATTTGGAGACTAAAAGTGACCATAGGCGGCGTCTTTTGCTTTGCCTATGCTTGGCATAGGCGGCGCCTTTTGCAAAGCATTGTTGAGCATAGGCGGCGCCTATGACATGGCACTGTTGGGCATAGGCGGCGCCTATGCCATGGCATATGAGATTCAGAGACAAAAGGCATTGGCATAGGCGACGCCTATGCTATGGCATACTTGGGCATGGGCGGCGCCTATGCTATGGCACACTAGATTCCGAGACCTTAGGCCATAGTATAGGCCTTGCCTTGTCCGTGGCCTAGTTTTACCTAGTCCTAGCCTTGTTCGATGCCTATATTTTCATGAGCAATGCTCAATCCATAGCCTTTTGCTTCTTCATTCCTTAACTTACCACCTTTAACATGCAATATGTCCAAATCAAAATTTGAAAATGACCTCCTCATTTTACACCTCTTTGCACCTACATTTACTCAAAAACAATAAGAACGATTAGAACGATGGGTTGCCTCCCATCAAGCGCCTTAGTTTTGGTCATGGCTCGACAAAATCCTAAGAAAACAAAAACAACAAAAACAATTAAAAACGATGGGGTGCCTCCCACCAAGCGCTTGATTTATTGTCGCGGCACGACATAGCTATCTCGATTACTTAGACTTCATCGAGATAGATGGTGGATCATTTTTTGAATGTATTCAGACGACAATGAGGCTTACTTGTAGGCATGCAATCTTCTTCGAGATGACCCTTGTGCATGCCTATCCCGGGAGGGATACTAATTATATCATCAATAGTCCAACCCATGTCTCTCTTGTATCTCTTCAGAGCAGAGATGAGAGCCTCTACGTGCCGTTCACTTAAATCATCCTCCATAATTACCGGAAGTATATTTCCACTTTCCAAGAACACATACGTTAGATAATTGGGGAGCTCTTTTGATGCTAACTCTGGTGGCTCTTCAATGAAAGTCTTTGCTGTTGGTGACGGTTGATTCTTAAGATCAAGGTCCGGCTATTCAGGAGTATGAGAATAGGACCCTATTTCTGTTAGAGCACACGTAGTTTCTTCATAATCTTCATCATCATTATGCTCAACATCTAGTAGCGCAGCAGACAATGACTCAACAGTAAGCTATTTTGTTTCAGATAATGCTTTCTTATCCTCATAATGAACATCGGCTACAGAGAACACATTCATATCGCTGGGCTTCTTCATTGCTTTGCATATATCAAAATAGACCACTTCGTCATTCAACCGAAATAAAAGCTCATTAGCTTTCATGTCAATAAGCACACTTCCAGTTGCGAGGAAAGGACGTCCCAAGATTATGGAAACTTCAGAATCCGCCTCACAATCCAGAATAACGAAGTCTGCAGGAAAGATGAATGAAGAAACCGTCACCAACTTCCTGTAGACGGATAGTGGTATCAAATTGATGCTAGCACCCAGATCGCATAATGCCTTGGCAACATTCATAGATCCAATCGTGCAAGGAATAGTAAAAGCACCGGGGTCGGCCTTTTTCTGAACTAGTGATCGGGTAGCAATAGCGCTGCAATGATGAACAGTATATTTCAACTCATAGCTTGCTGCCCGCTTCTTTTTCAAAAGGTCTTTCATAAATTTCGCATACCCAGGAATTTGTTCAAGTGCCTCCACCAACGGAACATTAATGGTCAACTGATTTAACATCGTCATGAATTTGCTGAACCTTGTATCATTCACCTACTTCTTCAGTCTTTGAGGAAAAGGTGGTGGTGGGTATGGAATTGTTCTCTCCGCGGCTTTCTTCTCCTCTTGTTTCTTTTTGTCAGCCTTTTCAGGCTGCAACATACTTGGTGTGACGTCATGGACGTCGTGGGTGGCTTCTGCGGATTCTTCTCCTTTTGCGTTGTCATCAATGTCCGCCTCTTCGTCAACCACTTTCTTACTTTTTGATGGAGTTTCCAGCACCTTACCACTTCGGGTAGTAATAGCCATGCATGACCCATCATTCCTTGGGTTTTGCAAAGTGTCGCTAGGTAAGGTGCCAGCCTTTCTTTGATTGAGTGCTGCTAAAAGTTGGCTCAATTGCTGCTCTATTTGCTTGATTGAAGTGTAATGTGAATCAACTAATTGCTTCATAGAGGATAAATCATTTATTACCTCCGTTACTCCCACGCTCGTTGCTTCCACTCTTTTCAACAGTTTAGCCATCATGTCTTCCATGCTTCTGGAACCAGATGTGGTGGTGTCACGTCTTCCTAGGGGAACGTATAAACCACTATTATCATTCTTGTTCTTCCAACTACCTTGGTCCTTGTTTCCAGATTTATCATAATAGTCCCGACCTTGGTTTCCTTGGGTATTCCCTCGGAAACCTCCCTGATTGTTTAAGTAGTTGGCCTCTTCTTCCGAATCAGATTCATCTCTTCCTTTCAACGCAATAGCTTTGACTTTTTCGGTCTTCCCTGATAATAAATGCTTTGTAATAAGATCCACTTGTTTTTTCATGTGCGCCATATCTTGATCACGTTCTTCTTCTCTTCTTCTTTGGTATGCAATCATGCCAATAGATAAAGGGGGGCTTGCTACCTCAGAATCCCTGGTATGCCAAGCTCTACTTTGCTTCGTCATACGATCTAGCATATTGCTTGCTTGACCAAAGGTGAGGTCCATAAATGATCCTCCAGCCGCATTATCTACCACTGGTTTAGTTATTGAATTCAAGGCTCTGTATAGTATCTCCATTAGGTGAACATTAGTCATGTGATGGTTCGGGCACCTCATTAGCTTCGTCTTGAACCTCTCCCATGTTTCATGAAGAGCTTCGGTTGGAAGCTACCGAAAGTTGCTGATTTCATCTCTTAATTGTGCTCTTTTAGATGGCGGAAAGAATCTTTCTAGGAAAGCGTCTCTCAATTGCCTCCAATTTGTAATAGAATCAGGAGTCAGCCCATTCAACCATAGAGTTGCCTCCCCAGACAGAGACAATGGAAATAGGCATAATCAAATTACATTCTGACCAACGCCAGGATTGTCAAACGACTTGCATGTAGAAATAAAGTTGATGAGATACATATTCGGATCATCGCCTGCTAGTCCACCAAATAATCCCTTGAGTTGCAATAACTGAATCATGGTGCTCGTGATGTTGAACTTGGCTTCGGGCGCTAATGGTGGAGGAATTATGGCTCCTGTGGCTCCGGCTCCATCAAGATCATCATCATCATTGTCGAAAGCTGGTTGCATAGCTCGGCGTTTAGGCCTAAACCTATCTTGACGATCTCTTCTATTGGCAGGTGATGCGATCTCAGCAGCATGCCTAGGGTTTAGTAACTCCTCATCGCCTAGGTCCTCGTCGTCAGGATTTATTGCTCGCCCAGGGTTATCAATATTTTTTTGATGCACTTGAGCGGCGGCAAGAGCAGCTAATCTCGCCTGTTCCTGTTGAGCAGCCATCCTTTCAATTTCGTATTGTGCCTCCATTCTGCCAATACGTTGTGGTTTAGGATTGATAGGTAATAACGGTTGACTAGAACTTCGAGTATGGGGCATGCACTGAATAAAAATCTGCAGAGAACAAAAATAAAAACTAAAAGTAAAAGTACGAGAATCTTTGAACAAAGGGTCTAGTAATTATCACAAACTTAATTGACACTCGTATTCCCCGACAACGGCACCAATTTTTGATAATGCTCAATCTACAGCTCTTGTAAGAGTGTAAAGCGGTCGTTGTCAAATATATAACCCAATTGGGTTGGGTATCGATCCCACAGGGAATAGCCGGTCAATAAGTAAGCAAAGATTATTAGACTTTTGGTGCAAGTCTCGTGAAAGGGGGGAGTTTTGTCGTGCAAGTAATGTAAACAAAATAGTAGAGTAAAACAGAAAATAGAAAAGTAAAAAGAATGTTTAGTAAGATGTAAAATAATAAGAATTGAGAAGTTGGGGTTATGTCCACCTTATGAGTTGTACGTCTCTACTGGCTATGAGTTGTATGGAATTCAGACATGTATGTGCTTATAGAGAATTGTATTCGATGGTAAATCCAAGCGTCTTTCGACCTAAACAAGGACTATTTCACTTTAACTCTTTCGAGCTTAAAGCGTATCTAACGGTACAAATTCTCCAAGAGGTTAATCCAGTTACGACACTAAATTTTTAATAATCCATTGGGACCCTATTACCTTGACATTATCTCTTTTCCAGACATATAACTTTTCTTTTGAACAAGTTAATGCTATACTGGCGTATTCTATGCGTTTGCAACCACAAGAATTTGCATTAAGATGAAGAGAATAATGATATCAGCAGCATACGTGTCACGAATTCACAAACTCATACCAATAGATAGTAGCTCATATGGCTTCCATAACCCCAATAAAGAAGTTTAGTTACCCATGAGTGCGAAGGAAATCACAATAGACATTGTTATTATACCACAGTAAAGATCTCGTTAGGTATAGGGTGGTAGGCGCTAGGCGTGACTTCTTTGCTAAGTAACGTTTCTCTTGTTGTGGAAATTAAGAATTGAATAGATGAAAAATAATGTCAACAATGAATTAATAAAGAAAATTGTTTTGATGGATAGATGTATGGTGGATGGATGGGAATTGATGGAATGGGGGAATTGTGAGGAATGAGTTAAAATCTCTAGCAAAATAGGGTATTTATAAAACCCATATCCTATTCCTACTAAGCTAATGCATTACTTAACCCAATCCTACTAGGTTAATGTATCATTATACTAATCCTACTAAGTTACTGCTAGTCCCCAAAGTCTTCAGAATTGTTGTTTTTGCCCGGGACAGATTTTCCATGCGCCACTTTTGGTTCTTGGCGTCCAAGATTCATCTTCCTTCCTTCGTGAAGCTTTCTTTGGCGTCAAGTTATCCATAAAATGCTGAATTCTGCATCATTTATACCTGAAAACTTGCTAATCACGTTTGTTAGCTCACTTACAGGAAAAAGGACTAAAAGTGCATGAAATATATAATTTGTCCTCAAAACATGGCTAAAATATGGGTAAAATATAGCACTATAGGCATGTAAATTCGCCTATCATCAGCTGAGCAAAGTTGAAACTACCTATCCTAGCCCTCTTATTCTCTATTTCTTTCTCCTTAACCTTCTCCTCCTCAATCTGTTAAGAAATGACCATAAGCCTAGACAAGTCCATCACCTTAAACAACATTGCAATCCTACGCTCATTGACCATACTATTAGATACATCAAACACAAACTTACTCATTCTAGACCTGTTTTCAAATACCACATGAGGAGCATACCTTGCCAACTGAGTAAACTTAAGCGAATACTCATTTACTCTCATACTACCATGCTTCAAATTAATACTCCATCACCTTAGCTTCCCTCAACTCCAAAGGGAAGAATCTTCCTAAAAAGACTATACCAGACTCCTCCCAGTCTACAAGCCCTGCATTTATGCCTTTATCCTCCTTCCACTACTTATACCAAGTGTGAGCTACGTCCTGCAACTGGTAAGAAGCCAACTCTATAATCTCACTAGAATTCACACCCATAATGTCTGTTACCTTTTGAACTATGTCAATGAAATTCTACGGATCCTCATCAGACTTGGATCCCAAAAACTGAGGGGGATTTATTCCGGTGAAGTCCTAAATCCTAGCTGTAACTAAATTAGACACTGGATTAGTTGGGATAGTATCCTGCTAATTATTTTGAGCTTCTACAGAGTAAGCCATAGTAGTAAATTCATCTCTAAACTCAATATGAGAGACATTCTCATTCAGGGGATCTTCCTGAATGGGCGAAGGTGCGGGCTGATTCCCGTTTCTTCTTTCGTTAGTCTTTCTAGGAGGTATGTTCTATAAATAAAAGGAAGATTGAATTAAAAAGAGAGTTTCAATAGAGCTCATGCCCATTCACATGACATAAATACTGAAAGAACGAAAACTTTTCCAAAAATATCTTGTAGCCTCCAGTCCATAAGTGGACACACTTCACACCTATGCACAAGACTCTACTCAACACGACTTTCAGACTCCCTTGGAAACTTTAAAACCTTAGAATCTGATACCAAGTTTGTAATTCCCCAGAAATATACCTTGGATGCCACATAGTACTTACAGTCTCGAGAGAACACAAGCTAACCTATGAGCTGGTACCTACTGTGAGCACTAAATAAATAGATAATAAAATAACATATGCGGAATTAAACTTAAAATGTCATAAGATTTTAAATACTGAAATATTTGATTAAAATCATAGTTCTAAAAGTGTCTGAAAACAATACTGAGAAAACTGATAATAACAACTGATAAACTGACTAACTATCTGAAATAGTCTAAAAAGCCTCTAACTGACTGAGGAGTTGATGGGATAAGCACCCAACTAACTCCAGCTGACTACTGAGGTGAAAGACTGAAGTAAACATAAACGGTCCTTGATATATGAGTACTTACCACTACTAATTCTACTGATGCACTGTACTATCTAAGTACAGTCGGGAACCCGAGCGTTCGAACCTATGATATAAGACATCATAGCATAAGAAACGAGTATGCGATCAGTACATTGAATGTAATGGAATATGAGATAAGGTTAGGCTTAAATGCATGGGTTATAAGCTTGATATAATAACTAACAAAATAGCATGAGTTAACTGAGTATGAATGCATAAAAGTTGTAAAATCTGAGAATGTATGACCAAGCATAAAACATAATTCTGATATAGTCTATAAACTAAAGTACTGAAATACTGATACTGAATAACTGATAATTGTATGCTATGGTCATGCAATCCTAAAACTCAACTCTGTACTGAATACTGAACTGAGATTGTGGGAGCTAGTTATAACTGACATGCCCCAATATACTATCAGGGTCCAAGGTCCAACTTGTAACCCTAGTTGGAAGGGTGTCAGTACAGTGCCGCGGGTACTAATATTGGCTATATGGATCCACTAATCTGATATCTCGAAGGACGAGGGTGTCATTCCTAACTAATGGGGGACCCCGCAAAGTCTACGGTGGCTCCATAGGTCTCGAACCTAGGGACTGCTACTAATGTCTCATGCCTATTGACAGGGGAGATAAGTGTCTCATGCCTAATGGTGGGGGAGACACCATCCCTACGTTCACTTGATGCTAAGTTTTTATTCCTAACTAAAATACACTGATTGCTGGACTGAACTAAGCTTAATTAAACTAACAACTGACCCTAGTAACTGACTGAATGATATTGCTCATGGTATAACTAAAATCATTTTATAGATAATGAAAACTAGATAATCAGCTAAATTTTGGGTATTCCTAACCCCCACGACTCGATAACAATAAAAATAGAAACATACTAAAGCTCCAAAAAATTATAAGTAGTCATTGTTCAAAACTCAATCATTTAGGCATTTCATCAAACACTTGAAATTCATAGGCTTAAGCATAAGAATAGTTAAAACATGTGATACTAACATAATTGAAATACTGAAATCATGGATTTAGGATTTAACATACGAACATCATCATTCGAATGTGTCAAGGATAATTTCCTATGAAAATACATAGTAAACATAATTTGTAATCAAAATTCATAATAGCTTCATGAAGATTACTCATAATAACATGTAAGAATCATGGATTTAAACTTGAAAACAGATTCTTGGACTCCATGAGTGAAATGGGCCCATGGATGAACATCACACATACCTTAATTGATGAATTAGTAAAGTTTTTGATGATTTCTTGAAGCTTGAGCTTAAATTTTTATGAGGCTATGGTTTGTTCTTGAGAGAGAATTATTTTCTTTTGAGAAAATTTTGTGTAAAAGATGACAAATAATGCTTTTGGGATCCTAAATCCCATGTTATTGTTGGGATAGGGTGAGGGAAATGACTCAATTACCCCCCCCCCCCCTCCGTGGACACAAACTTATTAAATCGCACAGTTCTAACCAATGAGAAATGTGATGCGCCATGTTGTTCTCCACCAACGCAAAATGCGACACATCACGGCCCTATCATGAAGCCTCACTGTTTTGACCATCCAAACAGGTCTCAAACGTCATCCAAAAAATCTGATACTCGCTCGAGATGAACTATCGATAACCCTGATGATGAATGAACTTAGAAACTACGTTATGAGGTCGGAAAGGTCGAAAATAAAATAATCAAAGTTTTAGAAGCTTTGGAGAAGACTAAGCCTGAATACTTCATGTAATTTTCTAAGTCTTAGACCCCTTTAACATGCAATAGTTAGCTGAAATGAGCTAGGATCTTACGAGGTCTTACAAAAGATTAAAAACCTATCCGTAATATTCTTTCTATTATCTTATCAAAATAGTTGATACAATTTTTTGTAGCAACAACATAAGCATATTTAATTTTGTTTCAACTTATATCTTATAGGTGGTTGAGTAGTGAAGTGGATTTTGTATGAGCTTGTATCTAAATTGTTAAAAAGCTAATAATGTTGCAACACTTTTGGCTGAATAGATATTCATCTGAGATAACTTGATCCTCTCTTTCGTAACATTGGAACAGATGCTATATTTTGATTTAATTATTAGTTAAGGTCAATTTTTTTGTACCAATGATTATAGTGTTGGGCCCGTATTGACACGGGTCACACCGCTAGGTTATATTATAAAAGGAGCAGTTTGGACATACTTGTTGCTTTCGTGATTTTACTGTATCACCCCTATTTAATTATTACAAGTCATTTATGTATCAAAAAATTAATAATATTTAATTTAAAAAAGAAAAATAGATATTTATGACATGTCTATTTTAGTTGCTTGAACCATAATTTTACTAAATATTGCCCTAATTAATTATTATATGTCATATAAGTATTAAAAAATTAATTATATTTAATAAAAAGATAGACATATAATGAGAAACTAACTATTGATGTTTTAAATTAACGTGATGTCTTATATAAGACCCATTTAATTTTTTTAGAAATATTTTTATAGTAATTTTACTATATCACTTTTAATAAGTTGTTGTAAGTCATTTAAGATATGTTTGTTATGTTGATTCAATCGTAATTTTACTTTCTCACCCCTAATTAATTATTATGATCACCTAAGTATTATGTCACTTAAATTGTCATTCGTGATTTATTACCTCACTTATAAAGGATGATAAGTACACAATAGATCGACATGTTTGCTTAGATATTTCTTTTTATATTTATTTGACTTTTCTTTTTAATCTATTATATATTTGACAATTATGTAAAAATATTATAAATCATAATAATTAAAAACTTAAAATAATTAAAAAGACATAAAAAAAAATTTGGTTGACTCTCTAAATTTTATACTGTCACAACATAAATTAGGACAGAAGAAAAATTATCATAAATTACAATAATCAATAATTTAAAATTGAACTCTCAAAATTGTATCAATACCACATAAATTGAGATAGGAGATATAACATATATTATTTAAAAATTACGTAAAAAATATTATAAGTAATAGTTAACCTAAAATATTTTTCACATTGGGCTTGTGCTAACACGGGTCATATATGTCATGACCTAAGCCTGCCCCTAGTCTTAACATGATGTTGTAACGATCCAATACTACCCCTAGTCGCGACAACGATGTTTACGGTCACAAGTGACCACAAGCTAACTCATGGGCTAGTACCTGCTGGGAGCACTGAATAATATACTGATAATAAACAAGTACAGAAACAACTGAGTAAAGCCATAAGGTTCAAATACTAAAAATATGATTTAAATCATAAGTCTAAACATCTAATGACATACTAAAAAGAATGATCAAACAACTGATAAACTGACTAATTGTCTGAATGATTGAAAATGTCTGAAAGCCTCTAACTGGCTGAAAAGTTGATGGAACAGGCCCCAACTAACTCCAAACTGAACTAACTAAAAAGAAATGTAAAAAAAACTAAAATAACATGACAGGTCCTCGACATAGGAGGACTCACCACAACTATTATTGCTGATAAGCTGAACTGTCTAAGCGTGATCAAGAAACTGAGAGTTCAAACCTATGATAATGACATCATAGCATGAAGAAAAATATGCAATCAGTACTTTGAATGTACTGGTATATGAACTGAGGTTAGGCTGAAATACATAGGTTTATATGCATGAAATAATGACTGACTAAATAGCATGAGATAACTGATGCATAAATAGGTGAAAGCTGTAAAATCTGAGAATGCATAACCAAGCATATAACATGATACTGAAATAGTTTGTAAACTTCTAGACTAAAATCTGGTAACTAAATAATTGATGAACTGTAAGATATGGTCAAGCAAACCTGAACTAAATTTTGTACTAAATACTGAACTGAGACTGTGGGAGGTATCATCTAACCGACATGCCCCAATCTGAGTTAAGTGGGGTCCAACCTATAACCCTAGTTGGAAGGTGTCAGTATCGTGCCATGGGTACTAACAATGGTTTTGTGGATCCACTAAACTAATGCCCTGAAGAAATAATGAGTCACCCTCATCTCGCAGGTGCTCTAATGAGATATGTGTTACCCTCAATTGGCAGGTAAACACTTTATCAACCCTCAACTGGCGGGTTGATATCTCTAACCTATGTTGGCTATATAGTTCTGAAACTAAGGGAATGTTACTAAAGTTCACACCTCTCACTGGCAGGTGAGCCCCCATCCCCAGGTTCGCTCGGTGCTAAATCCTACTCCCAACTGAACCGACACTGATTACTTGGATAAACTATGCTTAACTAAACAAGCAACTAATCATAAATAACTTGACTAAATAATAATGCTCATTGTTTAGCTGAAATCATTCTGAAAATACTGAATTTATGTAAACAACTGCGTATTGGGTGTTCATAACCCACCAAAACTGAATAACAAAAATAGCAATAAAGACATATGAAGCTTTAAAAACCATAATAAAAGATCATTACTCAAAACCCAACATTCAGACATTCCATCAAACATATGGGAGTCATGAGTTTAAGCATAGGAATGGGTAAAACATGTGATTGAAAACATAGTTACAATACTAAAACAATAAATTATGGATGTAACATAAGGATTTCCATTACTTAAATTAGATAAAGGCTCATTCCATCGAAAAACACTTGTAACATAACTTGTAATCAAAATCAATAACAACTTCATGGAGACAATTCAGCATAAACATGTAAAAACTCATAATTTGATATCAAAATGGGATTCTTGGACTCTATGGGTGAAAAGGGCTAATGGATAAACATCACACATACCTTAAATCGTTAAGCTTGAAAGAGAAGCACGAATCTTTAAGCTTCCTTGAAGGTTCATGGAATTGAGAACTTGATTTCTTGGTTTTCTTGAAGAGGAGGTACTTGAATTTGATGAACTTGGGGATGATTAGGGTTTCTTGGAGAGGAGAATTGGAAATCATAGTCATATAATGCCCTAACTAATGTTTTAATTCGTGATTACGAGTTGGATTGAGGGGAAAAGACTTAGTTTCCCCTCAGAGAATTAAATTTGCAACTGGAACGCGCTTTAAGAGGTTACCGTGATGCGATGAACCTTCACCGCTATAACTACCGTGATGTGCCACTATCGCGGTGAGCTGCTGGAGTCAAAATCCAAACACGACCCAATACTAATCCAAAAAAATTGAAACTTCCTTGAGGCATGCTCCTTACACCCCTGAACATGAATTAGCTCAAAAAATATACATCTCGATGTCAGAAAGACCTATTTAAAAAATTCTCGAGGTTAAGAAGACAAAATAAGACTAAGTCCCCAATACTTAGTGAAATTTTCAGGCTTTAAGTCTCCTATACATGCAACTAGGAGCTGAACTGAACTAAGAAAAGTGTGGTGTATTACAGATGCTTAGCATCATAAGTGACCCCAAACTAACCCATGGCCTGACATAACACTAAAAATACTAAAGAAGTAACAAAATACTGGGTAAAAGATAAACTGAAATAATCTGGTAATAATAATAAGAGGATCAATACTGAATAAGAAGATCAAAAATAGAACTGTCTAACAAAACCAACATGATGAAATATAACAAACTATCTATATGACTGAAAGCCTCTAACTGATGAGTTGTTGGAACAAGCCCCCTACTAACTCAACTGTCTGAAACTATATAAAAGAATATTGAAAATAAATACTGATAACTAGTCCTTAAATTACGAGGAGTTACCAAAACCTATTGTTGAATGTGGTACCGAACTATACTAAGCGCGATCAATATGTTGAGTTTCGGAACCAATATTAGGAGACAATATAGCGTAGAAAAGTATGTGATCAGTACTTTGAATGTACTGAGTATGTTGTATGGGAAAACTAACTAGTATAAACTGAACATGAACACATGAAACATGGTAAACTGAATAAAGACCAAGATTAAACATGAAATGAATAAAGAATGATTAACTTAATACAAGATCATGCAAAATCTAAAAGCTAAACATAACTGAGGTCTATCGGAGATAACAATAACTGATATGCCCCAATATGAGAAAATTAGGCTCCAACCTGTAATTTCAGTTGGATGGGTATTTAGTCCATTGCCAAGGGTACGAATACTGAAAGGCGTAGATCTACTAAACTGATGTCTCAAATGACTAGGTTGTCAGTCCTCAACTGGTGGGTAGCCCCTTATAATCTATGGTAAAGCCATAGTTTTGGAATTTAGGGACTTTTACTAAAGGTCTCAGGCCTAACTAATGGTTGAGCCTTCGTCCCTGCATTCACTCGGTGCTAAGTACTACTCCTAACTGAAGGACACTGAAAACTAAATTGCGCATTATAATTACATTCTGAAAATATAAACAGTGGTTAATCTGAAGTGCTCAAAGACATGTAAACTAATATATACATGAATCCCTAGGTATCGGGTGTTCATAACCTACAAGCTCTGACTAATTCAACTAAACATGAAAATATTAAAATCTAACCATGAGGAATTTCATAATTCAAGTCAAAACTCAATGATTCATCAATAAAAAGGGAAACTCATGATTCTAAGTATAGAAAGATGCTAAACTTATGGGAAAACTATACTCGTGGTCTAATTACAAAAATAGACTAACATTCCAATAAAACTCATACTTTCCATGGAACCCTAAACTTAAAGAGTGAATTAAACGCGAGAGTTGTGGGAATCTTTGGGACTCAATGGGTGAAGGAATCCATTAATGAAATTCCACATACTTTGAGATGAATTTCTTGAAGAACTCCTTGGAATTTGTGCTTGAAGTTGAGGAACCCTAAGTTGACTTTTGAAGAAGGATAATTGCCTCTTTTTTTGTGTCAATAGAATTTATAACTTAATGAGGAATTTGGGGAATTTTACCCTTATATTTCAGCCCTAGGAAAACCTAAATAGCGTAGCTTTGGGGGTGAAAGAATGGGGAAAGACCAAATAGCCTATTTTTAAATCGTTCAGGAATTTTTGGGAAACAGTCACGACGACTCAGGCTACGACTCGTAGGGTCTGGTCAAGAGTCATGACCTGAGGACTTAAGCCTTGGGTCCTTACTGTTATGACTACGAGTCCTTTCTAATGACTCATTTAGTCTGTCCACGAGTCGTCGTGAAAGTTCATTGTCAAGGGGATGATTCCTTGGTTTCTTACTGTGTGACGTCGAGTCTTCACTATGACTCATTGTGTCTGAAAATGAGTCGTTGTCAGAGTTCTTGTCACTGGTAGTTTGATAGTTCCTCGGTCAATTTGCCACAACGTTTTACTATGATATCGGATTAAGGCGAGACTGGTGGCATTAGAAAGCTAATTAAATAGTCTACCTCTAAAGCTTACAAATTTGAGGTATTACAATATCCCCCAACTACTTATAAGAAAGGATAAGCAGGAAGCAAGTCAACATGTGTGCTTATGTTGCCTATTTCAATTGCTTCAATTGTGATTTTACTATATCACCCCTAATTATTTTAAGTCATTTACGTATAAGAAAATTAATAATATTAAATAAAAAGTAAAGACATTTATGACATGTCTATTTCAGTTACTTCAACCGTAATTTTATGATATCACCCCTAACTAATTATTATAAGTCATCTTAATATTAAAACATTAATAATATTTAATAAAAAAGATAAAATAGAGATAAAATGATAAATTAACTCTTGTTTTAAATTAACTTGACGTCTTATATGAGTCCTACTTAATTTTTTTCACAAGTATTTTTATAATAATTTTGTTATATCACTTCTAATTAGTTACTATAAGTGATTTTAAGACATGTCTGCTGCTGCTTCAATCATGACTTTACTATATCATCCCTAGTTAATTATTATGACCATCTAAGCATTGTGTCACTTAAATTGGAATAAAAGAAAAAGTATTATAAATCACAATAATTAAAAATTTAAATTATTTCAAAAATATAACTGACTATCAATTCTACAAAAGTATGGACAAGGAGAGTAACATATATTATTTAAAAATTACATAGAAAGTACTATAATTACGATAGTTAACAGTTTAAAATATCTAAAAAAAAGTTAATACGTTATATATTTCAAAAAAATATGAAAACTACTATAAATCACAATAATTAACAACTTAAAAAATTTAAAGGTCAACATGCTGCCTTCGGCACTACTTCGTTGGTCCTTTCCCCTGCCTTCATCTTTCTCCTCCGTTTTAATTTATTTGTGTTATTTTTTAAACTATTATATATTTCAAAAAAAATATGTAAAAAATATTATGAATCACAATAATTAACAACTTAAAAATTTAAAAGATATAAAATATTTGTCTGACTCTCAAAAATATATTAGTGTCACTTAAATTGGAATAGAAGAAAAAGTATTATAAATTACAATAATTAAAACTTAAATTATTTTTAAAATATAGTTGACTATCGATGCCATAAAAGTTTGGACAAGGAGAGTAACATATATTATTTGAAAATTACATAATAGGTATTATAAATTAAAATAGTTATCTTAAAATATCTAAAAAAAAATATTAAAAATATGATTGATTATCTAAATTTATTTGAGTCACATAAATTGGAACAAAAAAAAATATATATTGAGTCTATGCTAGCACGCCCCCCTCGATATGTAGTCCTAACATACCTCAAACTAATTCATACTGAACTTGTAATAATTCAGAACTTCAACCATTAACATGTTGGTAAATGAAGGTTATATAGTGAGTCCTTAAACACATCAACGAGGCCTGATGGAGGGAATGACATCGCTGAAGGGAATGACACCGCTGACAAGCTCACTTCCTTCCATAGTCGCGTGGGTGGTAGTGTGTCTGGAAGAAGCTGAAGTTGGTGACGACGATGACATTCCAGATGTGGAGAAAATATTAGTAGTGTCAATTGCTGGAAGCATGTAACTTACGTTCTCCAACTCTCTCACCACCTCCAGCGTTGAAGGTCTATCTTTTGTTCATCCAGTGAACACCTGAGGGCCAAATACAGGAATTTCTTCACACAATCTGAGGCATATGGACCTATACTCTTGTCTATTATAGAAGATATCATCCCACATTGACATGCTGCATCCACCTGTCGTTAGTACAAAGGTAACTTTTCTTACTTTCTAAAAGAACGAGACTATATATTTGGAGTCTGACAGGTTTTTTCTTTAACAATAATGTGAGTATAGTTTTCCTCATGGACTTCTAATCAGTTGCGCTTTAATTTCAAGAAATAAGAAATCAATGTCTGATTCACATGTATCGAAAAATAGATGTCGTTGATCTCGACTCCAATCTTCTGTCATTCTCATCTTCTAGGATTGCGAGTACTAGTTGTGGATCAGCTTAAACATTAAGGGCTTCACATATTCATCTAGGTCAAACACTTACTGGATACTACTAAGACGATGGGCATATTATTAATGCCGATCTCAATTTCTAGCTGTCATAACATTTTATATCAAATCCAACTCTGGGAACTCGTCCTAAACATCCTACACTAATAGATAAAGTTTGGGGTTAAACAGCTTTCTCTACTTTATTTCTAACCATTGGTATGGTAGATACTTCCGTGCAAAACAAAGTATGAGAAAGTTTAAGGACGCCAGCAGTTATACGTATTCATATGCTTTATCTCAATTTCATAAAATAGATCATATCGCAATTTATCGAGGTTCTTATTAAAGCAATGAAAGAATTGTAACTCATGAAAGGAAATGACCTCTACTGGTTTAGTTCAGATGCACTAGCAGTCGCAGAATATATCTAGAAGAGCTATCTAATGATCCATTAAGGTGAGAAAAAAAGAAACAAGTACCTCCGGACGATGTTCCTTCCATGAGATATAGGTCGCTTCCCTGTTAAAAGCTCCAGAAATAAAATACCAAGTCTATAAACATTCCTTTTCTCGGTCAAATTGTGAGTAAACAAGTGCTCAGGGTCAAGGTAGCCTACACGACTGCCAAATTTTGGCAATTGTCAGCCATATTTGAAAAAGCAAATAGAAAAATTATTGTGAAGGTAAAAAGTGTAAGGGGTTTTTTGTTTCTATATTCTATTTTCTTATCAAGTTTAACTTTTTCTTTTCTTAAAAGTAAAGTAAAAGTAATATCATAATTACTTTTATTTTCCTCAAAAGAAAATATAATTCTTTTTCATATTTGACTAACCTATTTTTTGGAGGAAAGGTTTTGGAACTCTATAAATGCAAGACTCCCCTTCTCATAAAACAACACAATAGTATCCACGATATAGTCATTAAAAAGTCTTGTTTAGAAGGAGATTTTCTCTCTAATTAGTTCTTATGCTTTTAAAATTAGGTTTTAAATATAGGTCAATTGACCAAATTATATAATAAGATTAAGCTTTTTAGTATTGTTTTATGTGTTTTCTGAATTATCACCACAATAGTTTGTAAATTTTAAGTTTTCGCGCGCCATCTCAATTTCGAACCCTACAAGTAGCATCAGAGTCTATGGTTCAATGGTCCGAGGGTTCAGATTGAGGACATGTTGAGGTCAAAGTTGCAACCAACTCGACAATAATGAAGGTTTTTGTTCGACTACATGTGGGATGAAATGTCAATCATATTTTCAACATTCTTGTTGTTGCATCTTTAAAAATAAAATAAAATATTAATTTTTAACTCATTTTTAATCATGATATTATAAATATCATTTTTAACTATGACAAGCAGTAGTGATAAAGATTATGTGAAGAACGAAAATCATGCATATGAAGAAGGCAGATCAAGTCAAGAAAATCAAGCCAAAAGGGAGAGATTTGTTAGGATCTTTTTGCCCCGATTTTATTGCCAAGGTTAAGTTTTACTTTTCGTGAAAAGAAATTAAAAGTAATATCATAATTACTTTTACTGATAGAAAAATACAATTCTTTTTCATATTTGACTAACCTCTTTATTGGAGGAAGGTTTTGAAACTCTATAAATAGAAGACTTCCCTTCTTATACAACAACACAGTTGTATCCATGATGTAGTCATTAAAGTGTCTTGTTTAGGAAAATATTTTCTCTCTCATTAGTTCTTATGCTTTTACTATTAGGTTTTATATGTAGGTCAATTTGATAAATTATATAATAATATTAACATTTTTATTATTGATTTATGTGTCTTCTGAATTATCACCACGATGGTTTGCAAACTTTGAGCTTTCTTAATACTCCATTTCGATTTCGAACCCAACAAGAAGCAATATTAAAATACTAGAAGATCATAGTATGTGTATTTCTGATCAAACTTCAGAGAATGAAATTCTCAAGTGGTAAATGAAGAAGGAAAAATAAATCAACCAAGTGAGTGAGTGAGAGATAGGTATAAAGAGATTTCAAACAAGACCCACCCTAAAGAAAAGAGATTATACTTTTTTTTTGTACATTAGATTCATTAGGCGTAACTTTACGATTGAATCAAATTTGATTAGTTAGGGATAAACTGGTAGATATATCTATAAATATTAACAAGTTACTAATCACAAAATATATGTGACAGATATTTGACTCTTCCCCATATGGTAGGGACGGAGCCACCTTTAGCGAAGGGTAGTCAGATGCACATTCTTTTTCAAAAAATTATGTGGTGAGTGGAGGTTAAATGTTAATGATAATGACTGTATACTTAATTTTGCACTTTTAACATAGCTGAGAATAAAATTTACACACTTTTTGCTAAATTCCTAATTCTACCACTGCCATACGGGTTTTATTTAATAAAGCATTCAGCCGGAGTAAAGATTCAAATTTACTATTGATCATCAAAAATAAGTGTTGGAGTCTATGAGATTTTGATTTATGACAAAATGAATGAAACATTTTATGTCAGCTGGTTCATAAGCTACTCAGGTGCAAGTTGCTAAACCTGCAACTGATAGTAGGTATTGGAGGACAAACTAAAGATAAGGTTGCTGAATTAAAGAAATGGATAAGATGTTTAAGCTGATTAACTCTACTTAATTATAACATGTGAAGATGAAGAAGTTGAGTTTGAATACAGCACATGAAGATATGAGAGTTTGAGTTGAAGAAGGAGTTTCACTGCAAATAAAACTCTGAAAGTCCAAGAGATTCAATGATGTAAGAAATCTTATCTAATGAAGGAATCTTTAAAGAGTTGTATTTAAATAAAGGGAGTGACTTACACAGTCACTTATGCACTTAAAAAATAAATAAAACAATTGACAAATTGACTTGGTTGTTCGCAGCTAGAGGGAACACGAAGGTGAACCTAGTTCTTTTACTTAGATAGTAAGGAGTCTTAGTTTCTATTTATCAAATTTGATTCTTGAGTTGTAATATTGATTTAATTATGGGTTCAGTAAAGTATAAATTGAATTAGAATTACTGTCTTCAAGTTGGGGAACTTGAAGACCTGAAATCACATACCTTGGGAGGTTTGTGAGTTATGTTGAGTAGGATTTAGAGTTTATTATTCCTAGATTACATAAGTCTTGTAATTTGTCGTTTATTGAGGCTCAAGATTGTTGAGTAGAGTTGGGATGAAATCCTGTAGAGTTACAGGTCATGGTTTTTCACACCTTTTTAAGCCGAGTTTTTTTGATGTAAAAATAATTATTTTATTTACTTACTTTATTATTGCTTTATTGAAATACGTTAGGCAACTTGTTTCACGCATAAGTTATTATTAAAGTAAAATAAGTAAATAAGCAGGTCATGTACTTTATTAATTGGTATTAGAGCCAGGTTATTTTAACAAAGGTTAGGACCTAATATAAGATCATCATGACGAACTCTGCACCACCTACTGGACACAGTAAAAGACAATCAACCACTCGACTATCACTTTTTGATGATTCTCATTTCATTTGATGGAAAGCTAGAATGGAAATGCTTCTTTAAGGAGAATACTATGAGTTATGAGATAGGATCACTGATGGACCAACAATTGCTATGAAAATAATTGATGGAGAACAAGTAAAAAAGGTTAAAAGTAAATTCACTCTTGAGGATTTGGTTACATTAAGGAAAATACAAAAATCAAAATTATTTTAGTTTGTGGACTAGGTCCTGTTGAGTATAATAGGGTGTCAAATTACAACACTACTAAACAAATATGGGATGCCATGGTAAGTGCACATAAGGGTACTAGTCAAGTGAGGAAATTTAGAATTACCTTACTTATCACTGAATATGAGGCCTTCAAAATAAAAGAAAGTAAATTACTACATGAAATAATGATTAACTTCCTTGACAAATGAGTTGACATCTTTGGGAAAGGTTATTACTACTGAAGAATAGGTATAAAAAGTCCTAAGGGTTATGTCTAAGTCCAAAGGTGATGTAAAGGTAACTGAAATTAGAGAAGTGAAGAATCTCACTAGGTGACCTTGAATGAGCTAGTTGGTAACCTAATGACTTATGAAATAAACATGGATTAGGTAAAAAGGGATGAAGCTGCTCATGAAAAGTCATTAGCATTGAAGGCATTTGATAGTGATGAAGATGTTGAACTAGATGAGGAACAAGTAGCATTTATCATAAAGATTTCAGTAAGTTCTTTAAGAGTTCAAACAAAAAAAGAACAGGCAATAAAAAGCAGTCCAATGATAATCAAACTGGATGCTACAAATGTGGCAAGGCATACCACCAAATTAGGGATTGTCCTCTTTGAAAAATTAAGGGGAGAAAGGAGAGAGTTGAAAAAGAGCTAAAAAGGGCTAAGAAAAAAAAAGAGTATGCTATGGTAGACACTTAGGGATCATATTCAAATGAATCAGATGATGATGAGGTTAACAAGACTGCTCTTAAGACCATTGGTGACTCTGACACAAAATAAGAAGATGCAACCTCTAAGGTAAGTATCATTGAGCTAAAAGAAAAGTTATATTTGTTTTCAAAAAGAAAACTTGTTTCATTAATAAGTGCATTAATTGATGATTTTTAAGAACTAATCTCTGATAGAGATGAAATGTTCAACAGTCTTACAAACGTAAAGTTTGATTGTATTGATCTAGAGGCTTGTAAGATCACTATTGAGAAAGAATTTTGCACCCTAAAGAAATAGGCTAGTAAACTTGATTCATCAAACCTGAGCCTCAAATCTAAAATTTTAAAACTAACTCTTTTTGAAAAAGGCAAGAAGGTTAAGAGTGAAGAAGAAGAAAAAACTGAGTCAGAACTAATTAAGTATAAACATGATTACTTCTTTGAAAACAAAAAGGTGAGAAAATTAAATAAAAAAATATCCAAACTAAAATTTGATCTTGAAAGAGCTAATAGATAGACAAATTCTTCAAGAATTATTCATAAGATGGGTGAAAGAACTAACAATGAAAAGGCTGAATTCTATTTTTACAAAAGTTCTAATATTACAAAAGATTTGTGCTACATATGTGGAAAGATAGGACATCCTACCACTAAATGTCCAGTTGCTGTAAAAACCAGGACTAGAAGCATAAATTTAGGAAAAAAAATTGACTCCAAATTATTCCAGGTTAATAGGAAGAGAGTCAAGTCTAGTTAGAGAAATAGGTTACACAACTTGTTTTCTCGATGGGATATAAAGAACCTTATTCATCCTTTTGATCATAAGAAAGAACCCAAGCTTGTCTGGGTTACTAAAAGTAACTCCTAAACTATTTTTCAAGGAAGAGTGGAAGGAGGAAAGTGACACTGGTACTTGGATAGTTATTGCTCAAGGCATATGATGGGACATAAATAAAAATTCCTTTCACTCTCTATAATTAAAGGAGGAGAGGTATTATTTGGAGATGGTAAAAAGGGTACCGTTACTAAAGTTGGAAAGATTAGAAACTCTGCATCTAGAGCACTGAAAGATGTCTATCTTGTGGAAGGATTAAAGAATAACTTTCTCAGCACTTCACAGTTATGTGACAATACCTTTTACTTTTGCAGGATGCAAAGTGAAAAATATGGGTACTAAGGAGATTATTCTAACTGTTAAAAGACACAAAAATTTGTTCAAAGTTGATATCATGGGAATTCCTGGTACAAGTTGATATGATTAATTTCAATTGAAAATGATCCCCTCCATTGGCACAAAAAACTTGGTCATGCAATATGAAACAACTGAATAAACTGACTTCCAAAGACATGGTGTAGGACCTACCAAAAACTAAGTTCAAAAAAGAAAAGCTTTATAGTGCATGTAAGGGGGAAGAAGGTAAGAGATTATTTTAAATCTAAGAACCATGTCAGCACAACCAAGTTCCTGGACCTGGTCAACATGGATCTCTGTGGACCTATGAGAACACAAAGTAAAGGAGGAAAGAGGTATGTTTTTGTTATTCTTTATGACTATTCCATATTATCCTAGATACTATTTATAGATTCCAAGGATGATTTTTTTGATGTATTTTTTATCTTCATTAACAAAATGAAAAAAAAACTAGGCACCTCCCTAATATCCATCAGATCTGACCATAGAACTGAATTTAAAAATGCAATGTTTTTGAAATTTTGTTCAACAAATGTTATAGATCATAATTTCTCTGCTCCTAGAACACCATAATAGAATGGACTAGTAGAAAGAAAAATAAGACCTTGGAATACATGGTAAGAATAATAATGTTTGCAGGAAATCTTGCAAAAAATCTTTAGTCTGAAGCCATAAGTACTGTTTGTTACATTGTGAATAGATGTATGATTAGGCCCATCCTTAAAAAAAATCCCTATGAATTACTCAAGGGTAGAAAACCTAATATTTCTTATTTTAGAATTTTTTATTGCAAATATTTCATTCATAATAATGGAAAAGATAATTTGAGAAAATTTGATGCAAGGAGTGATTAGGAAATTTTCTTAGGCTATTCTTACCATAGTAAAGCTTATAGGGTTTTAAAATAAAAGAACAAAATGTGTTGAAGAAAGTGTGCATATTATTTTTGATGAATCTTGTGCTAAGAATAACATGCAGGATGCAAGCAAAACTAAAAAATAGGAGAAAGAACAGGTTGTACAACCTGGTCTAACTGTAGAACAAACTGGAGGAATATTGATAGGGGGAACTGAACCACTAGCAACTCTAGCTCAAGTCATTCATAGTGATCCCGATAGCTCACATGGACTAATTCCAAAAATCTATAAATAGTAAGAATCTCATCGAATTGAGAATATTCTCACTATCTTACTTTTGGGATCAGCACTAGACCAAGATTAAGAACTTGTGTTCCTTCAAAGATTTTTTATTAATGATTAAAGCATATAAGGTGAATGAAGCACTTCTTGATATATATTGGATCATTAACATGTAAGAGGAGGTTCACCAATTTGAGAAGCAAAGCTTGGAACTTAGTAATACCCACTCAAGAAAAAACTGTAATTGGAACTAAATAGGCATACAGAAATAAGGTAGATAAATATGGAATAGTTACAAGGAACAAGCTTAGGTTGATAGTCCAAGGATATAATCAAGAGGCCAGTATAGACTATGATGAGACTTTTACTCCTATAGCAAGAGTTGAAGCAATATGGATCCTTGTTGGTTTTGTTGCATCCAAGGAATTTACTCCTTATCAAATGAATGTGAAGAGTTTCTTTCTAAATGGTTATTTAAAAGAAACCACATGTATTTGAAAGTGTTGAGTTTCCTGACCATGTGTACAAACTTGATAAAGCTTTGTATGTACTGAAACAAGCTCCAAGGGCTTGGTATGAAAGATTGTCAAAATTTATTCTAGAACATGGGCATACAAGAGGTAAAATTGATAACACTTTTTTTAGAAAACTAATAGAAAGGACTTATTGATTGTACAGGTTTATGTGTATAACATCATCTTTGGTTATAAAAATATCAAAATAACTCATGACTTTGTAAAACTCATGAGTAGTGAATTTCAGATGATCGTGATGGGAGAACTTAACTTTTTTATTAAGATTAAAAATCAATTAAACTATTGTTGGAACAATGATTCATCAATAGAAGTATGTGAAGGAACTCCTCAAGAGATTTTTAATAGAGGAAGCAAAGCTGATAAGCACTCCCATTGCCACTTCCATAAGACTGGATATGGATTTATCAATTCATCAATAGAACAAAATCTTTACAGAGGAATGATTGGGTCGCTGTTGTATCTCACAATAAGGAGACCTGATATTATTTTTATTGTAGGCTTATGTGCTAGATTCCATGCTGACCCTAAGGAATCCCATCTTAAGTCTGTAAAAAGGATCTTGAGATATCTCAATGGAACCACTGATCTTGGTCTCTAGTATCCTAAAAGAAGCAATTTTAAATTGGTTAGACATGTTGATATTAACTATGCAGGTTATCTAGGGGATAGGAAAAGCACCACATGTATGGCACACTTTCTTGGATCATGTCTATACTTTTATTAAGGCGTTAAGTAGGGAGCATTTTGAAAAGAATAAGTTAGACTTGGGGATGATTAAAATTGCATAAATTACTGTAACACCCCAAGAACCTATCCCGAGATGTCACATGGTTCTCAAGGCCACACGAGGCCTCAAGCTAACCCTCTAAACTTGGTATCATTTTCAGAACTCATTATAGCGCAAATCATGCTAAGATAAAGAGGAATAACCATGTCATGAACATACTGAAACATGAAATAATAATGCCCTGTACAAACAAAATACTAAAATATCTTTACACGCTGGTACACTAGTCTGACAAAGCCTCTACTACATAGGGCTGAGGATCCATTGGGATAGATCCCCAACTAACTCGTACTGAACTGAAAGTAAACAACCATCTATTAACAAGACAAAATTAGAGACACAGGTCCTCGAACCATGAGGACTCACCAACTGCAGAAGTGTCGAGGAAGGTACTCAAAGATCACTGTCGCTACTGAGACTGAGCACCTGAACCTATATCACAATGAAATATAGAATACAAAAGAGTATGGGAGTCAGTACTTGGGAATGTACTGAGTATATGGGGGTGGATGGAACATTTAAATAATATCATAAATGTATACGAAAATCATGCATGCTGACCATAATAATTCTCTTCGCTTCAATTATCTGAAATATTTTTCTCATAAATCATCAGTAGTAATACATGCTTCACAAATCTTGTAAATCATTTATCTCAACTCAAACTCTTTAACTCATGACTTAGAGTGACTCGGTAACTCAAGAGACTTAAATTATTATGCACATGGGAGTTTCTTAAAACTGGCATGACTACACCATGTGAGCCGCATAGAGTCCAATATTTTGCCCTCCTAAGGAGAGAACCATACATTGGCTGGGGTGATGTACTTTTGCTAGGGAGTACAACCTCAATATCATCTTCACAATCTCATACTCGGCCTTTGGCCCACAATTATCAACATCAATCCTACGGTGGCACGTAGTTTTGGGGAAATACCAAATTTCTCACTCGGTGGTAAATACTCCTCCCAGACTCAGCGCAGAACGCGTTAGGAAATCCACCTCAACCAATATCAACTCATGGTTCTATTATAAAGACCAAAACATAAATATATATCTAATCTGAAAATCATAAACATCTTGTGGATTCCTAACTCGACTCAACTCGACACAAGCTTTCTCAGTATCAAGTACATTTGTTTATCAAATCATTTCAAATATAAAAGACTTCATGGAAACATCATGAGACTCATTCTTGCCTCTCAATTTCACATATCAATATACATTCAATAGTCGAATTTCTAATGGAAAGGCATAACTCATGACACTTGTCTCAAATCATTCAAAAATCATCAATTCGTAATAAAATATTCAACTCATGGAACTTGACTTCAATTGCTTAGAAATCATCAATACATAATGATAATATATTGCTCATGAAATAAATTCTCAATTTAAGAAAAATGATGGTGAAATAATCATAAATATCAAACTTATTCAACTCAAATATCATAAATCATTAATAGAGAAATTTGGGTGTAAACCCACTTGCAATATCATGTAAATCGATAATAGAAAGTAAATCTTTAGGCACAAGAACGAGAGGAGTGTTCTTGTTCAAACCCCACATACCTTGGATTTTGATTTTGAAGGTGTAGAAACTTGTTTGGAACTTCTTCTTAACACTTTTGAGCCAAGATCCTTAATGCCTTTGACTTGGGGAACTCAGTTTTTAAATCACTTTGAATCACTATGGAGGATTCTTGAATTTATTTGGAAGAAGATTGAATTTTGGATCTTGGAAGAAACCCTAGGTTTCTAGATATTTCTTGGAAGATTAGAGAGAAAAGAGAGAAAAATGATCTTCTCTTCTATACATAGATATATATAGGGCTTAAAAGAAGTGAAAACAACCAAAATGCCCTTTTGAAAAGAGTTGAAAATTGCTGATTGGGGCCTGTGATGGTCGACCTTATGGTCCGTCAGATGGATTGACGGTCCACCAAGTCGTCCGTCACTCGAACACCAAAACTGTAATGTTCAGCCTTGACATGACGGTTGACCTAATAGTCCGTCAGAAAAGTGACGGTCCACCAAGTCGTTCGTCACTTGAGGGCCAGAAAGGAGACATTTTGTCTCGGTTTGACGAACACCTTGACGGTTCGTCAACTTTGTGATGGTCCACCACTTTGACCTTCACATGACATCCCAAAAAGGGAGCTACTGCCTTGGCTTGACGGGACACTTGATGGTCCACCAAGGACCTAACGGTCCACCAAGGACCTAACAGTCCACCAAGTCGACCGTTAAACAAGGGCAGTTCGATAGCATTCAGTAAAATGGCCATATCTCACTCATCCGATGTCGGATTTCGATGGAATTGGTATCGATGGAAAGTACTATATATTAATTCAAACAAACATATTTAGGCTTAAGGAATGATTGGGGTATTACAATATATCCCCCTTGGAAATATTCGTCCTCGAATGTTGCTAGATGAGCCAAGAACAAGAGAAAATGAGGACGCATAGCTAGAACTACTCACATAGAAGGGCTCACTTTACTCTAATACTCTTGAGTACTTCACCAAATGCATGAATCGTAGAGGGAATAACCATATAGTGGAATACACTAGATTAGAAGGAAACCGAATTAAGGTAATAGTACCTTCAACTTAATTCAAACTCGTGGAGAAAAGATAAGGGTAACTGGCTCGCATATCTTCTTTTGCTTCCCAAGTGGCACCTTCTACTGATTGATTTCGCCATAGAACTTTAACCAGGGGAACTTCCTTGTTCCTCAATCTACAGACATGATAATGTAGGATTTCAACCGGGATTTCATCACAAGAAAGACTATCCTGAACATCATAACTTTTCGACGGATCAACAACAACAGAGTCTCCAATGTGCTTCTTGAGCATAGAAACATGAAACACAGGATGGACAGCTGACAATTCTGTAGGCAACTCAACCTCATAAGTTGTTTTCCCGACATGATCCAAAACTCTATAAGGGCCAACATATCTGGGAATCAACTTTCTTTTCTTTCCAAATCTTTTCACCTCTTTCATGGGTGATATTTTTAAATACACCAAATCATCAACTTCAAATTCAAGAGCTCTTCTTCTCATATCTTCTTACGACTTCTGACGGCTCTGGGCTGTCTTCAACCTCTCCCGAATCAACTTAACTTTCTCCATAACTTCGAACACAGCATCAGGTCCAATCACAATAGCTTCACCTACTTCAAACCAATCTATGGGCAATCTATATCGCCTTCCATACAAGGCTTCAAAGGAGCCATTCCAATACTAGCATGAAAACTATTATTGTACGCAAATTCAATCAATGTCAAATGTTCATCCTAAATTTAATTGAAATCAAGAACACAAGCCCTCAACATGTCCTCCAAAGTCTAAATAGTCCTCTCAGCCTGACCGTCTGTCTACGGATAAATAGCGGAGCCAAGATGAGCTTGGGTTCCAAGACCCTTCTAGAAGGCTCTCCAAAACTGAGAAGTAAATTGAGTACCTCTATCGGAGATGATAGACAATGGAACTCCATGCAACCTAACTAACTCTCAAATATACCGCTTAGCATAGTCCTCTGCGGTAAAAGATGTATGTACTGGCATAAAATGTGTTGACTTAGTCAACCTATCTACAATGACCCAAATAGAATCATAATGACGATGAGAGAAAGGTAAACCGGTCACGAAATCCATGTTCACCGCTTACCACTTCCAAGTAGGAATGTTAAATTCTTATATCACACCATCGAGTCTCTGGTGCTCTATCTTTACCTTCTGGAAAGTTGCACACTTTTCTATGAACTTCGCTATATCTTTTTTCATACCATTCCACCAATAAATCTCCCATAAATCGCAGTACATCTTAGTAGCACCGGGATAAATAAAATACCGTGCTACATGTGCCTCAGCCATAATCCTCTACCTCAGATTATCAACATCAGGCACACAGACCCTATTCTGAAATCTTAAAACACCATCTCCCCCTTGGGAGAAAACCTCTACCTTTTGGTCCTTAACTGATTCTTTCATTTTGACTAAATGAGAATCCATATCCTACTTCTCTTTTACTTCCGAGACTAGGGAAGATTCAGAACTACTCTTAACCCAAACACTACCCTTAGCTGAATCGAGCAATCTAATGCCCAACCTAGCCAAATGATGCACTTTGCGGACTCCCTCTTATCTTCCTCTACATGTGCTACATTGCCCATGGATGATCTGCTAAGGGCGTCTGCCACTACATTAGCCTTTTTCGGGTGATATAACACACTCATATCATAATTCTTTAGCAATTCTGACCATTGCCTCTGCCGAAGATTCAATTCTCTTTGAGTAAACACATACTGCAAAATCTTGTGATCCGTAAAGACATTAACATAAATCCCGTATAGGTAGTGTCTCCAAATTTTTAAAGCAAAAACCACTGTTGCTAACTCGAGGACATGGGTCGGATAATTCTTCTCATGAGGTTTCAACTGTCGGGAGGTATAAGCTATAACCTTACCCTTCTGCATCAACACACAACCCAAACTAACTCTAGAAGCATCACAATATAACAAAAAATCATCGACACCATTAGTTAGGGTTATCACAGGGGCTGAAGTGAGTCGAGTCTTCAATTCCTAAAAACTTTTCTCGCAAGAATCTAACCACTGTAATTTAACCTTCTTTTGGGTTTATCGAGTTAAAGAAGCAGCAATGGAAGAGAAACCTTCGACTAAATAATGGTAGTATCTACCTAGACCCAAGAAGCTTCTAATATCAGATAAGGAAATAGGTCTAGGCGAACTTTTCACAGCTTCTACCTTTAGAGGATCAACTCGAATACCTTCAAAAAAAAAAAATATAACCCAGAAAAGCAACTGATCAAAGCCAAAATTCACACTTGCTAAATTTAGCAAACAACTGCTAGTCTCTAAGGGTTTGCAAGACAACTCAAAGATGATCTACATGGTCATTCTCACTTCGGGAGTACACAAGAATTTCATCTATGAACATAATAACGAATATATCCAGGTATGGTATGAACACTCAATTCATGAGGTCCATAAAAGCTGCTAGTTAATCCGAAGGACATGACCAAGAATTCAAAATGACCATAACAAATACGAAAAACTGTCTTTGAAATGTCACACTCTCTGTCTTTAAGTTGGTGATAACCGGATCTCAAATTTATTTTTTGAGAAATAGTTGGCACCTTGCAGTTGATCAAACAAGTCATCAGTTCTAGGAAGAGGGTACTTGTTCTTGACTATGACCTTGTTAAGATGATGATAGTCAATGCATATGTGCAATGAACCATCTTTCTTTCATACGAATAGAACGAGTACACCCTGAGAGATACACTGGGCCTTTTAAAACCCTTATCAAGAAGATCTTTGAGTTTCTCTTTCAAATCTGTAAGTTCTGTAGGGGCCATACGATACGGAGGAATAGAAATTGGCCCTGTATCAGGGAGAAGATCAATTCCAAATTCTATCTCTCTATAGGGAGGTACCCCTGGGAGATCTTCTGGAAAAACATCAGGAAACTTATTGATAATACTAAGAGACTGAATAGTTGGAGTCTCAAATTTAGTGTCCTTAACTCTAACTAAATAATAGATACAACCTTTGGAAATCAACTTCCTAGCTTTAAGATAAGATATGAAATGAATTTTAGGAGACACAGAATTTCCGGACCACTCAAAAGCTGGCTCATTAGAAAACTCAAATTTGACTACACGGGTACGATAGTCTATAGATGCATAACAAGAGTGTAGCCAATCCATACTCAAAATAATGTCAAAATCAACCATGTATAGCTCAATCAAATCGGTAAACATGACTCTATGAAGGACAGTGATAGGACACTTCTTATATACTTGCTTGGCAACAACAGATTCACCAACGGGTGTAGAGACTAGGAAAGGCTCAAGGATCTTTTTAGCAATGATTTCAAAATTCACAGCGACCAACAGAGTCACATGAGAAAGACTTAACCCACGTTCCATTAACACATACACATTAGAATGAAATACATAGAGCATACCAGTAACAACATCTAGTGAATCCTCCTGCTCCTGGCAGGGTGGTATAGCATAAAAGTAATTCTGGCGCTGACCACCTGCAGTACTATATGAGGCACCCTAAAGAGAAGTAGGACCAACTACAGGGGCTGGAGCGCTAGTAGTCTAATTCTGGGGAAAAACATCGCGACTCCCCTGTCTATCATATGGGCAATCCCTAAATTTGTAGCCCAACTTACCGTAACCAGAAAAACCCCTCTGGCCGACTAATCACTCACCGGGATGGTCCCTACCACACTTTGGTCATAGAGAAAGACGAGGTATGTTACTCACTCTATCCTGGGATCAGGTCATAGAAGGCCTATTCCCTTCTCTGGTCTAATTCTAAATACAGGAGTACTGGTTGATGAAGGCGCTGGCACAAGAGAACAGCTCTGGAACTGAGGGAGGATCCCTCTAGAAAATCTAGCCTAACTATACCCCTACTGCTTAGATCTAATTCTCTTATTCCCTCTCACTCTCTCTCTCTCTTTCACTGTGTCCACTTTAATTTGCTGAGTATGGATCATTAGTATTGAAAGGTCCATGTCCCTATTAAGCATAGCGGACCTACATTCTTTCACAACATAACTAGACACGCCAGCTAAAAACTTACTCATACTAGTTCTAAAATCAGCCATCATACCGGAAGCATATTTGTATAACTGGTTAAACTTGTGAAAATACTCCTTAACTGTTATAGGGCCCTATATCAAGTTTATAAATTCTTCTAATTTTGCTTCTCTCAGCTTCGGGGAAAGAATTTATCTAAGAAGGCATCCTAAAAGAATTACCAAGTCACAGGAGCATCATTCTCCCTTCTACTTTTCCTCCACATCTCCACCTAATCATAATCAACATCTTTTATTCGATAGAAAGCCAATACAACACTCTCCTCCTCAGTCACGAGCATAATCTGAGTTACCTTTCTCACTTCATCTAAATACATTTATGGGTCTTCATCTACTTTCGACCCAAAGAACTCAGGTGGATTCATTCGTATAAAGTCATGAACCCAGGTTGTAGCAAAATTATTCCCTTACGGAGGTGGAATAGTAGCTTGGGTGTTGGCTTGAGCATTGGCGGTGACCTCTTGGGCTAGCGCTTGGAAAGCTGCCTGAAATTCGGCATGGGACCCCGTCTCACCTAAGGGATCAATGGGTTGAGGTCATTTGTTATTTCTGTGAGCTTTACGAGAAGGCATTTTCTATCATAAGAGGGCACGAATTAACCACAGAGACAAAAAGTCATAGGCATGATAGATTCTTGAAAGAAAGAAATAACTTTTCTGAAAACGTCCCGTAGCCTCTTGCTCATAGATGTGGCACGCTATACACCGATGATCAAGACTCTACGAAATGCGGCTTGTCAGACTCCCTAGGACTCCTTTAACCTTAGGCTCTGATACCAAGCTTGTAACACCCCAAGAACCTATCCCGAGACATCACATGGTGCTCAAGTCCACACATGACCTCAAGCTAACCCTCTAAAATTGTCATCATTTTTAGAACTCATTATAGCACAAATCATACGAAGATAAAGAGGAATAGCCATGTCATGAACATACTGAAACATGAAATAATACTTCCCTATACAAATGAAATACTAAAATCTCTGTACACGCGGGTACACTAGTCTGACAAAGCCTCTACTACATAGGACTGAGGAGCCATTGGGAAAGATACCCAACTTAATCATATTGAACTGAAAGTAAACAACCATCTATTAACAAGACAAAATTAGAGACACACATCCTCGAACCATGAGGAATCACCAACTGCAGAAGTATCGAGGAAGGTACTCAAAGATCACTGTCGCTATTAAGACTGAGCATTTGAACCTATATCACGATAAAATATAGAATACAAAAGAGTATGGAAGTCAGTACTTGGGAATGTACTTGAGTATGTGGGGGTGGATGCAATATTTAAATAATATCATAAATGTATAAGAAAATTATGCATACTGACCATAATAATTCTCTTCGCTTCAATTATCTGAAACATTTTTCTCATAAATTATCAGTATTAACACATGCTTCATAAATCTCATAAATCAATTATCTCAACTCAAACTCTTTAACTCATGACTTAGATAGACTCGTTAACTCAAGAGTCTTAAATTATTATGGACGTGGGAGTTTCTTATAACCGACATGACTACACCATGTGAGCCGCATGGAGTCCAATATTTTTCCCACCTAAGGAGAGAACCCCACATTGGCAGGGATGTTGTACTCTTTCCAAGGAGTAAAACCTCAATCTCATATTCAAAATCTCATACCCGGCCTTTGGCCCACAATTATCAACATCAATCCTATTGTGGCACGCAGTTTTAGGGAAATACTAAATTTCTCACTCGGTGATAAATACTCCTCCCAAACTCCGCTCAGAACGCGTTAAGAAATCCACCTCAACCAATATTAACTCATAGTTCTATTATAAAGACCAAATAATAAATATATATCTCATCTGAAAATCATAAACATCTTGTGGATTCCTAACTCGACTCAACTCGACACAAGCTTTCTCAGTATCAAGTACATGTGTTTATCAAATTATTTCAAATATAAAAGACTTCATGGAAACATCATGAGACTCATTCTTGCCTCTCAATTTCACATATCAATATACATTCAATAGTCGAATTTCTAATGGAAAGGCATAACTCATGACACTTGTCTCAAATCATTCAAAAATCATCAATTCGTAATAAAATATTCAACTCATGGAACTTGACTTAAATTGCTTAGAAATCATCAATACATAATGATAATATATTGCTCATGAAATAAATTCTCAATTTAAGAAACATGATGGTGAAATAATCATAAATATCAAACTTATTCAACTCAAATCTCATAAATCATTAATAGAGAAATTTGGGTGTAAACCCACTTGCAATATCATGTAAATCGATAATAGAAAGTAAATCTTTAGGCACAAGAATGAGAGGAGTGTTCTTGTTCAAACCCCACATACCTTGGATTTTGATTTTGAAGATGTAGAAACTTGTTTGGAACTTCTTCTTAACACTTTTGAGCCAAGATCCTTGATGCCTTTGACTTGGGAAACTCAGTTTTTAAATCACTTTGAATCACTATGGAGGATTCTTGAATTTATTTGGAAGAAGATTGAATTTTGGATCTTGGAAGAAACCCTAGGTTTCTAGATATTTCTTGGAAGATTAGAGAGAAAAGAGAGAAAAATGATCTTCTCTTCTATACATACATATATGTATATATAGGGCTTGAAAGGAGTGAAAATGACCAAAATACCATTTTGAAAAGAGTTGAAAATTACTGATTGGGGCCTGTGACGGTCGACCTGATGGTCCGTCAGAGGGAGTGATGGTCCACCAAGTCGTCCGTCACTCGAACACCAAAACTGTAATGTTCAGCCTTGACATGACGGTTGATCTAATAGTCCGTCAGAAAAGTGACGGTCCACCAAGTCGTCCGTCACTTGAGGGCCAGAAAGGAGACATTCTGTCTCGGTCTGACGGACACCTTGATGGTCCATCAACTTTGTGATAGTCCACCACTTTAACCATCACACGACATCCCAAAAAGGGAGCTAGTTCCTTGGCTTGATGGTACACTTGACGGTCCACCATGTCGATCATCAAACTAGGGCGGTCTAATAGCATTCAGTAAAACGGCCATAACTCACCCATCCGATGTCGTATTTCGATGAAATTGGTATCGATGGAAAGCTTATTCAAATCCATAAATGACAAAAAGTGGAAATTAGAGAAATACAACATGGTTTAAACATCAATCACTTGGGAAGTCATATATATCCATTCAAAAAGACAGATTTAGGCTTAAGGAATGATTGGGGTATTACAATCACCCTTTATAACTGGCTAGAATAATTGCTATACATTTGTGTTAGAAGAAAATGTATTAATCTATTCATTCTTGACATTTAGTTGTGTGTCTCAATTCTAGTTTCTAATAATTTTTATTATTGTGAAGATCATCTATGTTGATTTCAAGAGACAAATGATCTAAACTAGACGTCTATGTTGGAATTCTTATAGGTATGTACATATTTGTCTACAACTTTCTTCTAATTGAATTGAAACATATGAGCATAGTTGTTCCTATTTTAAAAAGTTATCACCGTTGGTCATGTCAAATTTAAATCACCTAATCCTATTGGGTCACTACTGTTGAAAACTCTTCCTCTTCTCATTAATTTATCTAAATTACACTTCTATTTAAATCCCACTTACCTCATTATAACTCATAAGATTATTTGTTTGTTATTATCATCTCTCTCATTATTTTTCTTACACCTACACCAAATACTTTATCCCCCTCACTCTTTACTTTCTCTACTTAAGAAAAGTTTGACCCACCTTCATTCTCTTCAATGGAACTTATTTCAGTAGAATCTCCCATTCCTCTTGTTCTGCCATCAAAATGTCTAATTTCATTATTTGGAATATGGTTAGAGCCATGATCGATGAATTCAAGCACCCTTTATCAGAACAAGTCCAAGATATTGTTCCTATTCAAACCATTACATCTAAAGAACATATTGTCTCAGACCAAATTCCAAAGAAAGAGCTAGGATTAAAAAAATATTTAGAGCCCCTATTCTTGTACCTAATAATAAAGTTCTTAAGAAAACCATTATCACTCCTATTCTAAAGAGGCACACTCATAATCCCAAAATCCAAGAGAAAGTTGTTCTTGAGAAAGCTCTGAGGGAAAGAAAAAAATGCCACATACTTGCGGGTTCGCTGTCTTCAAAAGCAACTATCTCAGAATTTGATGATAACTTACTTCTAAGTAAGGTTCATCATGGGAAAAAAGGTCAAAAACATTATCCCTAAAACTTCTTATTTTTGCTTTACCTGATCTTCATTCTCCTCTAAATGAACTCCAAAGAAATCTCCTCAATCTGCACCAAAATCTTTAACAAAATCTACACCCTCCTCTCATACTCCAAAGAAATAGGTGACTCAACCTTCTTCATCTATCCCTCAATCTTCCACTCCCAAAACTGTTACCTTTGAGTCTATTTCTCTACCTTATCTTGATCATATTATCAAGTTTCAAAATAAAAGAGTGGTGTGAGAGCGAGTTATCATTGGATTTGGAGGGACTGAAATAGTTTTTCTTCTTACAAAAATTATTGCATAAGGGTGGTCAACTTTATTTTTTCAAGGCACTACTCAACTTACACTGACCAAGAGGGAGGTTACTGAGTTTTATATAAATTTCAATTTTGATGGTATTATGTTTACCTCAACAGTGCTTGGGGTTTCTATTAAGTTGACTAGAGACGATGTGGCTCATATTTAGAATGAACCTTTTGAGGGATGGAGTGATTACGTGAAGTATGAGCGGCCTCATCTTCACAAACTACCCCAACCTTGGATATCATTAGAAGCTCCCAAGATAGCCCGCTCTTTCTCACCATCATTGTATTGAAAAATATGAAAATCCCTACTGCATTAACTCTATTTTGATGTAGTGCATAAGATCATCCTTCAGAGAAAAGAGAGGAGAAATAAGGTCAACTATTTGAACATGAACTTAATATAGCTACTAGATTCTGAGGTCAAAATTGACCTCCCTGGTCTAATTTTGAAACAAATAAATCTTGTGCTCTATTAAGATGAGACTGTCATTCATTGGCCTATGGGTTTTGGCTTAGGCAGATTTTTTATGATTTTGTTATTCCAATCATTGTGTTGGAATATCAAACCACCAAATATGTTCTTGGAAGGTTTCGTCTCTCTTCTCTTCCTAAGTCTATGATATGTACAAACACTCCTTTTCAACGTGCACATAATGCCTTGGAAGAAAAAACTGAAGAACTAGAGGATGCTAGGGCTACTCATGCTTAGAAAATAGCTGCACAAAAGCTATAATTTTTTCCCTTGATAATGAACTTGCCAAAGAAGTGCAACTAGTGTTGCTACTATTCAAAGATTTACCCAACTGATCCCATATACAACATATGTCTGATAAGTCTTGCTCTTAGTTCCCTAGGATTTCTTTTATTTCTTCTCTTACTATGCTTATTAAAGTTCTTTTCTTTTGGTGTTTGATTATCATATTATTCTCATATTTTGGTAATTAATACAATGGACTTTTATTTGAATCAAGTATTTTCTCTAATTTCTTAGCTTGATAGATCTTTAATTCAAATTATTGTCTTTTGATTATCTTAGTGATAGACCCAGTGGCCATAAATGGGTTGACTTCAAAGTTTGATCTAACATTTTTATTTAGCTTTTCAATGATGCCAAAAGGGACAAGAAATTAAAGGATTGTGCAATGCTTATAACTCATAGACTAACCTGTTTCATTCAAGTAGTTCTTGCATAAAGTATCTAAAGGTAAAATTAAGGATGCATAAAATAAGAGGTTTTTCATTATCAAAAAGGGTAAATTTGTTGGAGTCTATAAATTTTTATGTATGATAAAATAACATGTTGTGTTCGTTGGTTCATCGGCTACTCAGGTCCAAGTTGTTAAACCTTCAACTGATAGTAGGTGTTGGAGGACAGACTAAAGACAAGGTTGCTGAATTAAAGAAATGGATAAAATATTTAAGATGATACACTCTACTTAACTATCACTTGTGAAGATGAAGAAGTTTAGTTTGAATACAACACATGAAGACACGAGAGTTTGAGTTGATGAAGGAGTTTCACTTTAAATAAAACTCAAGAGGTTCAATGAAGTAAGAAGTCTCATCTGATGAAGGACTCTTTGAAGAGATGTGATTAAATAGTGGAAGTAACTTACACAGTTAATTATGCACTTAAAAATGAAAAAAAAATTAAGAAATTGACTTGGTTGTTCACAGCTTGAGGAAACAGAAAGGTGAACCTAATTTTTTTACTTAGAAAGTAAGGATTCTTAGTGTAAATGTATTAGGTTTAGTTATTAAGTTGTAATATTGATGTAATTTTAGGTTCAGTAAAGTATAAACTTAATTAGGATTATTGCCTTCAAGTTGGGGAACTCAAAGACTTGCGATCACATACCTTTGGAGGTTTGTGAATTGTGTTAAGTAGGAGTTAAAGTTTATAATTCCTAAATAACATAAGTCTAGTAATTTGTCATTTGTTAAGGCTCAAAGTTGTTTAGTGAAGTTTTGGGTAAAATCCTGTAGACTTGCAGGTCATGGCTTTTTACATCCTTTTGAGCTAGTGTTTTCCACCTGAAAATCACTGTCTTATTTTACTTACACTATTATTGCTTTATTGAAAGACATTAGGCAACTTGTTTCACTCATAAGTTATTGTTTAAGCAAAATAAGTAAATAAGTAAGTCACATAGTTTATTAAGAAGTCTTAACAATTCCATATATTAGTTTTAGGAAACACTAAATTTAATCGCCTGATTTTGAGAAACATGATTTTAGATTATTATCATACAATACAGACACTTCTAGAGGGAAATTTTTCAATGCTGGGATGTGTCCTACATGACACAATTGACAAACTGGGTAATTTCATTGTTTGATCATAGGAATCCTGTATGTAAACCTTTTAAATGTGTCATAAGAATCCTAAACAAATATTTTTTCTGACAATTGTTTTTCCTATTGATTTTTACTGTTGATGTAGAGTCAAGTTTAAATTATGCTATGTTTGGTGGAGGTGGGGAACATAAAAAAGGGTGGAATACGTCAACCATCCATTATTAATGTGCTTAAGAAGATTAATGCATTACATTGTTATTATTTGATAGAATTGTATACACTTTACCTTCCCCAAACCCTACTTTATGGGAATATATTAGGAATGTTGTTGTTGTTGTTGTTGTAAGTAGATAATTCACGTATATGTTAGAATGAATTGCATATGTAAGAATGAATATAGAAAAGATTCTTCTCAGCCTTTCTAATCAATGATTTTGAAGAATATCATATCCTGTTCTATGGCCATGCTACCTAAATTGCTCAAGTTGTTGGTCTAATTGCATTGCAATTTTCTATTGCAGGCTTAAACATAAAAGATGAGTAAAACTTCTAGCATTTTCTTTCACAATAGTTGATACATTTCCACTCGTTTCAGTATCAGGTAATGGTGCAAGCCTTAAGATTCCAAAGTTAGAGACTTTTGCGGTGAACTTGGAATCCAACAGTATGTTATTTGCCTAGATATCATGATGGATTACTGAAGGATTATCTTAAGTTTGGAGGTAGAGGATGCCCTTAGCAGCACCTAAAGCAATGTATAACTTTGTTCCAAGACTTGAATGTTCCCTATATCTAGTTATAAGACTATGTAAACTGTTTAATAATCCTAGTTTGAAGATATTAGGACTTTTAATTACTTATAAATATCTCTTGTATAAGTTGTAGTTATCGGTAGAGGAAGATGTACTTATCTCTTTATATATATTCCACTGTTTATATATAGAGGCGGGGCTCTACAATTGTTGATCCATTTACAAATGTATTCTCATGGTATCAGATAGCCAAAAATCCATTTAATTTTTCTCTGTGTAGCCCTTTCCTTATTTTTTTTCTCTAAAATAGAAGGCATCTCTATCTTCCGTTGCATCCTAGGTTTAATTTTTTCTATTGCATCTCCATTTTCTTCTAGTGTCTCAAGTTTAGGTTTTCCTGTTATATCTTCGCTTTCTCCCATAAGTAGCATATTATTTGGCTCATCCCCTTCCCTTGACATTGGTTCTCCATCCATACCAAATATCTTCTCTATTCCTTCTCTTGCAACTCCTAATTCACAAATTTAGTGACTAATAAGTTAGGTTCTATGGAGGACTATCTCACATGGCGCACTCAATTTTCCTCTCTACTACTTTCACATAATTTTATGGGTTTTTTTGATGGTTTAATCCTGCCCCATCTCTTCTTCTTGGTGATGTATTTGGAAATCTATAAACGAACCCACTCTATAGATCTTAGATAAAAATAATCAAAGTGTTCATTCTTGGTGATTCGAAACACTTTCCTATGATGTTATCCTTATGTTCATCTTCTTCCCATATCAAGAGATATATGGTTATCCTTAAACCATTGTTATATGGATACGAGTCAGGCTAAATCTATTGAGTTTAAATTCCAACTCACTGCCTTGTGGAAGGACGATAATATGAGCTTTGTCCAATATTTTTGAAATGCCAAACAAATAGATGATTCTCTTGTAGCAATTAAAGAACCTATTGCTTCTTGAGATTTCATTAATAATGTTTTACTAGGTCTTGTAAAAAAGTATGATATCTTGGTTGGCATCATTACATACTTTCTTGGCCAACTCTCCTTTGAAGAGCTTCGCACCAAACTTTTACTTCATGAGAAAAGGTTGCAGAAATTTAAGGAACTTAACTTGCCAATTATGCACGAAGCATTTGCTGCATATTCTGTTTCTACAACTACTCCTCAAGATTCTAGCGCTCAGTTTGGTAATCATACTGACTGTGATTGGGGTCAAGTTTCTTCATCTAGAGGTCGTGGTTGTGGCGACAAAGGTCATGGCTTTAACAGTCATGGGCAGCAATCACAATTCAATTTTGGCAACCATAATACATGCATTATCATAACTAGACAACCATAGTTAGGTGCGGGTGCACTTACCCTATCTCCTTTAATTCTCATTCTGTAAGTACTAATCCACCATCCATAAGAGTTCTTGGTTCTCATCCATCTACTCTTGTTTGTCAAATTTATGGATCATTTGGACATACTAACTTACTAAGACCCCCCAGATTTTTGTCCCATGAAAACTTCTTGAGCTTTGAGCTTAATTTCTTGGTTACGACTTAACCGCATAAGTCATAAAGTGTCTTGACGATTCAGGTTACCTTGGTTGTGAGGTATCCAGCAATGGTTTTTGAGTTTGTACTGGGTATGACATGGGGAAACAAGTCTTAAGGACTCGTGATGATTCATTAGGATAAGTCCTAACCAAATTATGTAAGTTTGTGACTTAATTCTTCTCTGAGTATGAGTGGATCACTACGATTTGTATGGACTTATTATGAGTCATGGGATAAAATCGTAGGATGTCCAGTGTTTAACACATTTGAGTGTTGTGTTTCCTATGACTAGACCCTACAATTCGTAGGGTCTTGTTATGAGTAAGCTTGTTGAGTCATAAGGTTGATAGTGTATGAGGGTCTTGGTCCCTATCTTTGTTACAACTCATGGTCATGATTCGTAAGAAGTGGTTACAAGTCAATGGTTGACTTGTAGTAAAAGGCGGCATTTTTTCCATCTTTAAGTTAAGGTTATTTGGGACATTTCTCCTTTTGTGCAACTTTAAACCCACGTCTTATATCCTCTTTAGGGTAGTTTCAAAAACTTGAAAGATAAATTGACTTTTGCTTCAATTTTGACCCTACCCGAGGGTAATGTCTTCTTTGTAGTCAATTGTGATGCATCCCATGTGGGACTTGGTTGCATTTTCATGAATTATGGAAAAGTGGTAGCTTATGCCTCTAGATAGTTAAAGGTAAATATGAAGAATTATCCAACTCATGCTTGGAGTTGTGAGGTATGGTATTTATGTTGAAAATCTGGTGTCACTATTTGTAAAGAGTATATGTGGATATCTTTTCAGATCATAAGAGCCTGCAATATATTTTTATTCAGAAAGGGCTTAATCTCATGTAGAGGAGATAGCTTGACCTGCTTAAGGATTATGACATGCGCTACACTATCACCCAGGTAAAGCTAACACATTTGTTGATGGTCTTAGCAAGTTATCCATGGGGAGTCTAGCTTATGTGGATGAGGATAAGTTGAAATTGGTGAAAGATATTCACCATTTGGTTAACCTTAGAGTTCATCTCTTAGACTCAGAGTATTATGGTGTGTTTGTGCAAAAGATGGCACAGTCATCTCTTGGTACTAAAACAAAAGAGAAGTAGGTATTAGATCCTGTCTTGATGAAGATTAAGATAGATGTAGGTCAGCCAAGAGTAGCAACTTTTGAAATTGGTGGTGATGGTATCTTGGGGTATCACGGTAGATGTGCATTCTAACATACATAGATTGCGAGAGAGGGTCTTGGTGGAGGCTCATGAGTTATGTTATATGATTCATCCTGGTTCAATAAAAATATATCATGAACATAAGGAGATTTATTGGTGGAACCATATGAAGTGAAATATGGCCAGTTTTATGGCTAAGTGCATGGTGTGTCGGAAAGTGAAAGTTGAGTACTTAAGGCTTGGAGGGTTGTATCAAGAAACTGAGTTGCCTATATGAAATTAGGAAGTGATTAATATGGATTTCGATACTGGTCTTCCTCGATCTCAGAATCAATTTGATTTGATTTGGGTCATCGTGGATAGGATAACAAAGTCTGTGCACTTCTTGCCAGTGAGGACTAATTGTTCGGCAGAGGATTATGCAAAGCTGTACCTCTAAGAGATTGTGAAGTTGCATGGGGCGCGTATCTCTATCATTTTAGATCATGGTGCTCATTTTTTATCGCACTTTTGGCATTTATTTCAGATAGCTTTTGGAACTAAGGTGAGCCTTAGTACTACTTTCGACCTACAATTGGATAGGAAAGTAGAAAGGACCATTCAGACATTGGACAATATACTTAGAGCTTACGTGATTGAATACAGTGGTAGTTGGGTTGATCATTTACCTCTTGTAGAGTTTGTTAATAATAACCGCTACCACACTAGTATTGGGATGGTTCTATTTAAGGCTTTGTATATTAGGAGGTGTAGATCTCCTATTAGGTTGTTTGAGATTGGTGAGGCTGAGATATTTGGACAGGATTTTGTTAACCAAGCCATGGAGAAGGTGAAGGTGATTAGGGATAGACTTAAGACCGCCCAAAGTCATGAAAAGTCCTATGCAGATATGAGGTGTAGGGAGTTAGAGTTCGAGGTTGGGGATAGGGTGAGATTGAATCTATCTCCCATGAAGGGAGTGGCACAGTTTGGTAGGAAAGAAAAGCTCAGTCCTTGGTATGTTGGTTCGTACTTGGTCTTGAAGAGGTTTGGTAGTATTGCATATAAGTTGGATTTGACTTCTAGCTTTAGATCTATTCACCTGGTGTTCCATGTTTCGATGTTGAAAAAGTTTGTGGGTGATCATTTGATGATTGATCCTTTGAAGGAGGGGTATTTTAGACTCCTTGTCTTATGAGGAGGTTTGGTTGAAATTTTGGATCGGCAAGTTCATCAATTGCAAACAAAGGACATAGCTTTAATAAAGGTTTTATGGAGGAACCACAAGGTTGAAGAGGTTACTTGGGAAGCCAAAGAGGACACAAAGTCCAAGTATCCATTCCTATTTTCTATTCTAGAAAATCATGCTTAAGGTATGTGTTGTTCTTAATATTTTTTTCTAACTTTGTTAAAGAAAATAGTGATTTCCTTGGCATCTTTATTTTCTAAGTTTGTTATAGGTAAGAGTAGAGGTATATGGAGTCAAATAGTGATAAAAATTGCATTGACCCATCATTCGAGGATGAATGATCCTAGTGGGGGAGAATTTAAACACCTCAAATTTTGCCCTCGAAAACTTCTTGAGCTTTGAGCTTACTTCCTTGGTTACTACTTGACCCCATGATTTGTAGTGTATCTTGATGGATCAGGTGACCCTAGTAGTAAGGTGTCTACTAAATGGTGTTTGAGTTTATGTCCTTGGTAGGACTTTGGGACATGACTCATAAGGACTCGTGATGAGTCTCTAGGATGATTTTTAACGAAATTATGCAAGTTTATGAATTGATTCTGCTCTAAGTACGAGTGGCTCACTACGAGTCACATAGACTTGTTATGAGTCATAGGATGAAATCGTAGATGTCCAGTGTTTAACCCATTTGAGTTCTGTATTGCCTACAACTTGACCCTATGAGTCATAAGGTCTTTATGAGTAAGATTTTTGAGTTGTAAGGTTGACAATGTAAGGGTTTCTTGGTCACTATCTTGGTTACGACCCGTGGTCACGAGTCATAACGAGGGGTTACAAGTCAATGGTTGACTCATAGTCAAAGGCAACATTTTTTCCAACTTTAAGTTAAGGGCATTCTGGACATTTCTCCTTTTGTGTAACTTGAAACCCATGTCTTATATCCTCTTTAGGGTATCATTGTCCTTCAAAAACACATCAAATAGACTCTCAAACACTTCCAAATCCTCAAGGTCAAGAACATTTAGGGTTTTTAAGAGATTAATCAATTGGGGCTTCCAAAGGTAATTTCTCTTCGTACTTCTCAGTGTTTAAGGCATGTTACTCTTCCCTCATTGTCAATTAAGTAAAAGCATGTGATTTAAAGTATTGTCCATGAGACATTGATGTTGGGTTTTGAACTATGGTTTGAGGGTTTTAATATAAATTGTTTAAATGTTTTTTCCACGATATTTATTAAACTATTATGCTTAAATTGATGGTTGGTAAGTTCATTGGGGTGCATGGGAATGGTGGAAAGAAATAGGGGTACAAATAAATCCCCAAACTAATTGGTTTGGTATGGAAATTGGTAATAATCTCAACCTACTTGCATAATTGATTCTGATTTATGCATTATCAGATGGTGTGGCTTGTTTCTTGAAACTAATGCATGGTATAAATGGTTACATGGATAAGGATGGTTTTAAAAACCTTGTGGGGTGCACGAGAATCCCTCAAGTGATTTTAATAATGGAGTATGCGGAGTACTTGGGAATCCCCTGAGTGATTGGCTAATGAAATTGCTTGCAAGTTATGGTTGGTATGACGATACCACTTAATAATACCTTAATAATTGACTCATGGAATTAGTGGTTTGGTTAAGTGTCGAATATTTTGATTGGGCAATAATAGGGGTTGTGATAGCTAGCCTTGAAGGTGTGAGTCTGAAGGACGAATGCTGGAAACTCATATTTGCTGACTTGAGGGTTGGTCTTGATGACCATGTTCTTGTAGGTACAAGGGAATCCCCTAAGTATACACACGTACATATGTATCATGGAGGACGACGAGTAAAAGGGAATCCTCGTCCATCTATGATATCTTTACTTTGTGCGGCTAATATGCACTGAGGCCTGTTTAGGGGATAACACTATACCTATGTATCCCGTGGGTGGACTTATGATGGAAAATCTATACTACCCAGGCTAAGGTTTTAAAATGCATGCTAAATCGTTTTCCCTATCCCAGCATAGTATATATATGTATGTATGTATTTCCATATGGTTATGTGCATTGGTTTAACTCAGTTTTAGATTGATGGCATTACTTTATCTTTATCCCTAAGTTACATGCTAGCGTTCACCCTGCTAACCATCTTCGAACGTTATATCCCCATGCGATGCAGGAACCGGATATACTTTCACTCTTCATTCTCAGTGACTAGGTGATTCAAAGACAACTTTTGATTCATACTAGAGTGGTGAGCTTCCATACTTCAAAAGACCTTATTTATGCTATGGATTTCTTTATGTCTTTACTATTACATTTGATATTGGTTTTGGCTATGATTGAGGGTATGTCCCGACTGGATATTCTTTGGTTTTGATTAGAGGCTTTGTTGGACTACTATGGACATTGACGGTATTGGTTGGTTGTTTGGTTGTTGGTGGTTAGTTTTGGATATAGACTTATCATATTGTCTTTAAATTTATATTATCTTATCTTGTTATATATTTGGAATTCATCCAACATGGGGTGTAAGGTGGTTGATAGTTTGGGTATTGGGTGGTCTCTAATCCTTGTTGGACTTGAGATACCCGACACGGCTAGGCTCTGGTTTAGGTTGTGTCACTTATAATGCACTAATAGGGTTAATCTTGGTTTTGTTGCTAATGATTTTCCTAAGTCTTTTGCAACTATGTTTGTTGATGTAATGAATGATGCTAACTGGTACATAGATTCTGTAGAATTTACTCACACGACTCCATCCGAAGGCAACCTTTTGCACAAAACTCCATACACTGGCCATAATTATGTTTTGGTTGGGGATAGAAAATTTCTCAATATTAGTAATATTGGATATACATAATTACCCTCTACTTCCCATCCCATTTATTTGTGTTCTGTCTTTCATGTTCCTCAGTTACAACATAACTTAATTTCAGTCAAAAAGTTATGTGATGATAATAATTATGTTGTTAATTTTGACTCGTCTTCTATTTCTGTTAATAATGAAGCATCGGGTCAAACTCTCCTTCGGGAATCCACTAAAGGTGATGTGTACCCTCTTTCATCTAAGTCGTTGTGCTCCCATCCTCAAGATTTAGTTGTCATACAATAATCAGGAGACGTCTGGCATTGTCGTTTAGGTCACTGTAGAGCTCGATACTTAGATAGTTTTAGAGACAATAATTATATTCGTTTGCTTAATCTTTTTCAAAATAAGTGTGTTTCTTGTCGATTAGGAAAGGCACATCATTTACCATTTCATTTAGTAGAACATTGTAGCTTTTTTCCATCGGAGATTGTTCATTCAAATGTTTGGCAATCACTGGTTTTATCTAATTTAGGTTATCAATACTATGTTATTTTCATTGAAGATTTTTCCAGGTTCACATGGCTTTATCCCATGAAACATAAATCTGAGGTTTTGATCCATTTTTGTTCCTTTCAAAAATTAGTGAAAAACATTTTCAACACTAAAATAAAAACTTTCTTGATGATGAAGGTGGGGAGTTCAATAACAAAGCCTTGGTCTTACACTTATCTGATTTTGGTATAATTTTTGGTAAGTCATGTCCTGATACTCCCCAACAAAATGGGGTTGCAGAAAGAAAACATCAAGACATTCTTGAGATGGTGCAAACTATTCTCACGGATGTTGTAATACCATTTAATTTTTGGGTTGAATGTTGTGTTTTATGCATTTTACACCATCAATAGGTTACCATCACTAATTTTATAAGGAATTTCTCCATTTGAGAAATATTTTCAAACTCCTCTAAATTATAATTTTCTCAAGGTGGTCGGTTGTGAATGTTTTCCACATGTACCCTCTTGAAATTAAATTAAGCTTGAACCTCATTTAGTTCATTGTGTTTTCTTAAGATATGTTTCTAATTATAAAGTATATCATTATTTGGATCCCAAAGTAGGTCGTGTGTATATTAGTCATCATGTCACTTTTCATGAATTAGACTTTCCTTATTCTGAGTTATCTTGTGACCCTATTTTATCTTTGTTTATTTAGTCTGACCCTCTTGTATTTATTTCACCCTCATACCCACGTTTGTCTCATATGGTTTCTTTTCGCTCTAGGAATCAATTAGATTCTTCTTCTTTAGGTTCTTTAGACATTTCTATTAACCCCATAATTTAGTCTCCTAATGCAATCTCTTCTGTTGAGACGTCTCCTGGTAGGTCGAGTTCACATGTCTCTCTTACTATTCCCTCTACATCTATCTCTACTGTTGCTTCTTATCCTATGTAAACTCACTCCAAATCTAGAATTTTTATGCCTAAAATGCTCTTCTCCCTAAGTTCAATCGTCTCTTTCATCGAACCTTCATATTTCTCCCAAGCAGTAAAGAATCCAAAGTGGCAAGCATCCATGGACAATGAATTCAATGCTCTTTTGGCTAATAAAACTTGAGTTCCCATCCCTTATAATTCTAACATGAACTTGGTCGGTTGTAAATGGTTTTATCGCATTAAATATAATTCAGATGGTTTTCTTGAGTGATACAAAGCTTGTTTTGTAAAATAGGGGTTTCACCAACAACTTGGTATTGACTATCATGAGACTTTTAGTCTCCTTATCCGTACTATAATAGTGTGTATTGTCCTTTCTCTTGCCATTTCTCTTTCATGGGTAATTTGTTAACTAGATGTTAAAACTGCACTTTTACATGGTGTTCTTTATGAAGAGGTGTTCATGAAACAGCCACGGGGATTTGTTCATCTTGACTATCCTTATCACGTTTGAAAACTAACCAAAGTTATTTATGGATTAAAACGAAATGCTCGGGCTTTGTTTTATCATTTTAGTACATTTTTTCTGGCTCCGAGGTTTATTTGTAGTAAATTAGATTCTCTATGTTTATTTGTAAGTGTTTATCTGGTACTCTCATTTTATTACTGTATGTTGATGATATTATTCTTACTGGAAGTCATGTCTCTCTAGTTGATAATTCCATTCGGTGTCTTTCATGTTAATTTTCCATGAAAGATCTTGGTGATCTTCATTACTTTCTTGGTGTCCATGCTTCCCGTACATCTAATGGTCTTCATCTATCTCAACAAAAATGTCTTTGATTTGTTGGTTAAGTTCCATATGCACACTTGTAATCCTGTTCGCACCCAATTTACTTCCCAAACTTCGCTTTCTCTTATGGATAGTAAGTTACTTTTGGATCCTACTGAATATCGGAGCATGGTAGGTGCACTTCAATATTTATCTTTGACTCATCCTGATATTGCTTATACTATAAGTGTTGTCTCGTAGTTTATGCATGCTCCTCATACTACTTATCTGCACTCTGTGAAGTGTATTTTTAGGTACTTGTAGAGTACTATTATCCATGGTATTTTTCTCAAAGCATCTTCAGTTGTTTCTACAATGGTTGCCTACTCTGATATTGATTGGGATGGTTGCCCGGATAGTCGATGTTTCACTACTAGATTTGCTATATTTTTGGGTGACAATCTTATCTCTTGCCGCATAAAAAAGCAACCAACTGTCCCTAGATCCGCTACTGAAGTAGAGTATAAGGAAATTTCCTACATTGTTGTTGAAACTACTTGGATTCAGCATATTCTTTCTGAGCTTGGTGTATTCCTTTGGAAACCAGTTTGTGTGATGTGTGATAATGTTAGCACTACGTATATGACTCATAATTCGGTGTTTTTTATCGCTCTAAGCTTATTGATATAGATTTTCATTATGTTCGTGATAAAGTTTCTCAAGGAGATCTCATTGTTCAATATGTGCCCACTCGCTTACAATTTGTTGATATCTTCACAAAAGGATTATCCTCATCTCAATTTTGTTTATTACGTGACAATCTGTCCATCATTTCTGTACATTCAGATTGAGGGGGAGTATTAGGACTCTTTTTATTTTTATCTATCTCTTGTTTAAGTTGTAGTTATCGGTAGAGGATGATGTACTATCTCTTTACATATATTCCATTATATAGAAAGAGAGGCAGGGCTCTACAATTGTTGAGCCATTTGCAAATATATTCTTAAAATATACGTGTTTGATATTCATATTAGAAATTACACATGATTAAAATTAAGAATATAAGGTTCCATGTGATAAACTTGTTGATGACCCTCATCACACAAGTGAAGAAAGTAGAAAACCTAAAAGTAACCATCGAAATTCAGAAGTCAACAATAACAACAACATACGAAGTATATTCCCATAAAGTGGGATCTGAGAAGGGTAAAGTGTACGTAGTCCATACCACTACCTCAGATGAAGTATAAAAGTTGTTTCCGATAGACCCTTGGCACATAACACATAACAATAAACCAATCCGATAACATAAAACAAACAACAACATATGGTAGCACACCACTAGATAATACAAGTAATAAAACACCCACTGAGTAATCCTATGAAATACATATCCAAAATAACAAACATCTCAAAAACACCATGAATAATAAACTATAAGACACATCACAACGCTATCATTATGGTAAATCAGCAAACTAAGCACTCCTCCCTACTAGTAAGGACACACACCTACCCAGTCTTCTATAAGTTATAACTACTCCATATCATGCCTAATCACTTCCCTCCAATATTTCTTTGGCCTAAATCTACCTCGTCTGAAACCATCCATAACAAGGCTTTTACATTTCTGAACTAGGGCATTCGTGCACTGTCTCATCACATGTCTAAACCATCTCAACCATACTTCCCACATCTTGTTTTCTACCGAATCCATACCCACCTTCTCTCGAATAATCCCATTTTAACCCACCTCCTAGTAAGTCCACATATCTATCTCAACATCCTCATCTCTGTGACCTTTAACATTTAGATGTGGGGGTTCTTAACTGGCCAATACTTTGCTCTAAACACTATAGATGGTCGGATGCCACTACATAGAACTTACCTTTAAGCTTAGAAGGAACCTTTTTATCATATAATACTTCTGAAACAAGCTACCACCCTACACCGATATGATGTATGAAACCCCCATCAATCTCTCAATTTCCCTGAATCATTGACCCAAGATACTTGCAACTAACTCTCTTTCGAATGGACTAAGAATCCATTTTTACTCTCGCGTCAGCCTCATGTGTCAAATCACTAAACTTACACTACAAATACTCTGTCTTTATTTTGCTCAACCTAAACCCTTTAGAATCTACGGTCTATCTCAAAATCTCTAAATTATAATTAACTCCTCCCCGAGTCTCATCAACGAGCATTACATCGTCAGCAAATAACATACACTGAGGCATCTCCCCTTGAATATGCCAAGTCAAAACATCCATCTCTAAGGCAAATAAAAATAGACTAAGACTCAATCCTTGGGGCAAATAAGTCAAAAAAGGAAAGTGTTCTGAATCTCTTATTATAATCCTCATACGAATCTTTGCTCCATTATACATGTACTAGGTCGACCTAATGTACTCCACAGGTAAACCTCTAACCTCCAAGAACCTCCATAACACCTTTTTGGGGACTTTATCGAACAACATCTCAAGATCAATGAACACAAGTGCAAGTCCTTCTTCCTCTCCCTATGTTTCTCTACTAATCTCCTCATAAGATGAATCATTTTGGTAGTCAAGCGACCTGGAATGAAACCAAATTTATTCTCAAAAATAGTTACGATCCTCTTTGGCCTTAACTCTACCACGTTTTCTTAAACCTTCATAGTATGCCTTAGTAACTTAATACCCCTATAATTGTTGCAACTCTGAATGTCCCCCTTATTCTTATATAAAGGAATCATCGTACTCCATCTCCAAGATTTTGGCATCTTTTTCTTTCTAAGAATGATGTTAAACAATCTTGTTAACCACTCCATAAAAATAAATTAAAAATGTCAGAAAAGACGTTCTTCCTGAGAAATTAGATTTACTTTTATGTGTTCAAGCATTCTTTAATAGAGATACATATCTTTCACCCTCTTTTATTGATAAGAAATAAAATATCAGAAAGAGAATGTCCAAAAAAGAGAATTAAATGTGCTTGTGTCATGACCCGAGGCTACCCCATGATCGCGACAATGGTTCTTATGGCCATAAGTGACCACAAGCTAACCCATGAGCTGGTACCTGCTGTGAGCATAGAACAAAATAGTAATACAATACATTTGCAGAAAGTAAGCTGATAAGGCACTATAACACTAGATACTGAAATACGTGTTAAAACATGTCTAAAATATCTTATAGAAAAATAGAAACCAACTATCTATTTGAAAACAACTGATAACACTGAATGAATGACTTACTATCTAACTTATTATCTGAAAGCCTCTAAACATCATAAAGAGTTGATGGGACAGAGCCCCAAATAACTCCAACTAACTGAATATAAAAAATCACTGAAGTAACTGAAATAAACAAATCATGTCCTTGATAGAAGAGGACTCACCACTACTACTGTTGAGTAATGTTGAGTTGTCTAAGAACGGTGGAGAAATTGTGAGTCCAAACCTATTTATAAGACAACACAGCGCAAAGAAAAGTATGCGGTCAGTACTTTGAATATACTGGTACATGAGATGAGGACTGATGGATATGCATGAAGTAATTGAGATTAAATACATGAACATATAATATCTGAGAATGAAAAACCAATCATAAACATGCTTCTAAGATAATTTATAATCTGAAAGCTGTATAACTAAATAACTGAAAATCTAGACACTTGGTCAAACAAACCTTAACTGAATACACTGATTACTGTACTAAGACTGTAAGAGCTATCTAAAATCGACATACCCCAATCTGAGCTATCGGGGTCCAACCTGTAACCCTAGTTGGAAGGGTGCTGGTACCTTGCCAAGGATACCAACACATGAATGACTATGTGGATCCATAAGGTTGATGTCCCGAAGGACGAAGGTGTCATGCCTCTACTAATGGGGGACCTCTCATAATCTATGATGGTTCCGTAGGTATGGAACCTCCGGACTACTACTAATGTCTCATACCTAATTAACGGGGGAGACTCCATCCCTATTCACTCAATGCTAAGTGTTACTCCCAACTAAATGACATAGGTGTTATTTATTGTTTAACATGATATGGTACTATACTTTTAAACACTCAGCATCAACATGATGCTCTGAATATGACAGTAACAACTGTGGTCAGACTAACTCGTCACTTATAAATGAAAATCAAGTGCAAACACTTGGGTATCGGGTGTTCATAACCCGCCAGCACTGAATGACCATAAAATACAATAATAGAGCTTTTAATCTATAGTAGGGGATCATGGCTCAAAGATCCAAAACATAGACATTTTACCAACATATAGGAATCATGAACTTGAACATGAGAATGTCTTAAAACATAAGAAAACGTGACTTCATGTCCAAATTAATAAATTTGATATTATGACATGAAATTCAATTAAATAGGACATGGGAGTTAAAACATGAAACATAAAACAGAATCATACTAGGACATGAATTGAGCCAAATTACTAGGGAAAACATGAATTAAACTCATATTAAACATATGCAACTTCATAATAGGGGAAAATTCATATTTGTAAATCAAATAAAGGTTTTTGGGCTTCATGGGTGAAAGGGCCTCATGGATGAACACCCCACATACCTTAATAGCTATAATCCTGAAGATTGCTTAAACTTAGAAGCTTGAACTCTTGATTTCTTGAGAATAAAGCATGAATTTATTCTTGAAAAGGAAGGAGAGTTTGGTGGGATCAATTTGAGTGAAAGATGTAAATAATTCCCTTTTAAAATCCCCAATTCATGTTATGGATGAAATAGTATGAGGGAAAATGACCCCAAACGCCCCTTGTCTTAAAGTCCAAGAGGCTGGACGAATGGGCAAGGGTGCGACATAGGCTTCAGGCTGGTGGGGTAAGCCCCACATCGTGGGCTCCAATCTGGCAAACTAGACCTGAAGCTCCAGGTTCTTTCTTGGAGGACTAAACTGAGAATCACGGGCCTATCTCGGTGGGGCTACTATTTTCATTTTCCAAACACACCTCTACGTTTGTCCAAAAATCCCTAAGCTTGTTGAGACATATTTTGAACAACCCCAAACATGCATCAACTCAAAAATTAACATCTCGAGGTTAGCAAGACCAAAATAAAAATAATCAAATTTTAGGGGTTTTGAAAATGTCTAAGTCCTTAACACTTATGAAAATTTCAAGCCTTGAACCCCTTAGGCAATGCAACTAGGAGCTGAAACGAGCTTAGAACCTTATGGGGTATTACAATATCTCCCCCTTGGGAATAATCATCCTTGAAAGACTGGTTAGACTGAGACTATTGTAGAAACTAAGATCATATACTGAACATGCATGACTTGAAACATGATTCATAACTGAGTTAGAAATATGATGTTTAAACTGAACTAATTTTGTGAATACATGTAATGGTATGAGAATGATTACATAGCTGAAACTGAGAATGGAAAAGTGTCAATCCAAGGAAAAATAATTAAGATGAAGGTACTTGGTTCGTATATTTGCTTCTACTTCCCAAGTATCTCCCTTGACAGACTGATCCACCAAAGGACTTTAACTGAGGAAACTTCTTTGTTCCTTAGTATATGAATTTTATGATCAAGAATCTCAACCGAGACTTCTTATAGGAAATGCTATTCTTAATGTCCATACTCTTTAAAGGAACAACAACAGTTGAATCACTGATGCATTTCTTTAATAAAGAAACATAAAATACCGGATGCACTGATGCCAAATCTGTAGGTAAATCAAGCTCATAGGTTACCTTTCTAAAATGATTCAAGATTCTATAAGGGACAACATAGCAGGGACTGAGTTTTCCCTTCTTGCCAAATCTCTTCACTCCCTTCATAGGAGAAATCTTCAAATAGACCAAATCACCAACCTTAAACTCAAGATCTCTTCTCCTCACGTATGTATAAGATTTTCGGTGACTTTGGGTTGTCTTTACCCTCTCCCAAATTAACTGAATTTTCTCCACCGCCTTTAACACTGAATCTGGATGTATCATAGCAACCTCACCTGCATTAAACCAACCAAGAGAAAATCTACATCTCCTTCTATAAAGAGCCTCGAATGAAGCCGTCTAAATTTTGGAGTGATAACTATTGTTGTAGGCAAACTCAATCAAAGGTAAGTGGTCATTCAAGCTACCTTTAAATCCAATAACACATTACCTCAATATATTCTCTAGGGTATGAATGGTCCTCTCTACCTGACCATCTATCTGAGGGTGAAATGTTGTACTAAGATGGACTTGGGTACAAAAGAACCTTCTGAAAAGCCTTCCAAAAGTGTGAGTTAAATTGTGTACCTCCATCTAAAATAATAGACAAAAAAATCCCATGCAACTTAACCATCTCCCTAAGATAAAGCCTCGAATAATCCTCAGCTAAATACAAAGTATGAACTATCAAGAAATAAGCTAATTTGATCATTCTATCCATAATGACCCATATCGAACCATGTTAACGATGCGTATGAGGTAATCCTATCATAAAATCCATGTTCACCACTTCCAACTTCTAAGTAGGGATGCTAAACTCCAGCAACGTACCACTAGGCCTTTGGCGCTTAACTTTGACCTACTGATAATTTGAAGACTCAGCCACAAACTCTGCAGTATCCTTCTTCATACCATTCCACCAATAGATTTCCCATAAATCATGATACATCTTAGTAGTTCCTGGGTGGATAGAATATTGTAAACCATGCAATTCTGCAAGTATTTGTTGTCTTGGATAATCAACAAATGGGACACATAACCTACCTTGTCAATGAAGCACACCAACTCCCCCTTGGGAGAAAACCTCTGTATTTTGATCTCTAATTGCCTCCTTTAACTTAACTAAACAGGGACCCCTATCTTATTTCTCTTTCAATGAAGATTCTGAACCATTTTGAACCTAAGTAATACCTTCAGTTGAATCAACAAACCATACGCCTAGTCTAGAAAGCTAATGAACCTCATGAACTAACTTCTTTTTATCATCTTCTATGTGGGCAACACTCCCATAGATAATTTACTAAAGGCTTCTATCACTACATTGGCCATGCCCCAATGATACAACACGCTCATATCATAATCTTTTAACAACCTAATCCACCTTATCTAATAAAGATCAGGTCTTTCTACATGAATGCAACTATAAAATCTTATGGTTAGTGAACACATCCACATGAACCCCATAAAGGTAGTGCCTTAAAACTTTCAAGGCAAAGACAATAGCTGCTAACTCAAGATTATGGGTCAGATAATTCTTTTGATGAGGTCTAAGTTGAGCTATCTAAAGGCATAGGCTATGAACTTACCCGTCTGCATCAAAACATAACCAAGACCAACTTTGGAAGCATCACAGTAGCAACGTCAAAACTAGGACTGAGGTGAGTCGATTCTTCAACTCCTAAAAACTCTTCTCACAAGAATCTGACCACTGAAACTCGACTTTTTTCTTGGTCAATCTGGGATACAGTGGATGCAATGGACAAAGACCCTTTAAAAAATCCTTGGTAATAGCCGTCCAAACCTAAGAAACTCCTGATATCTGAGGGAGAGATAGGTTTATTCTAGTTACTTACTACTTTGGTCTTTTGAGGGTCAACTCTAATGCCACTATTGAATATAATGGCCAATAAAAGCTATTGATTTCAGCTAAAATTTGCACTTACTAAATTTGGCATACGACTGATGAGCTCTAAGGGTCTGTAACATAATTCTTAGATGGTCTGCATAATCATTCTTACTATGGGAATAAACAAGGATATCATCAATGAAGACTATGACGAACATCTCAAAGTACTATTTGAATACCCTGCTCAGCAAATCCATCAAAGCTACAGGGGAATTCGTTAGTCTAAAAGACATAACTACAAATTTGAAGTGACCATAGCGAGTTTTAAAAATTGTCTTCAAAATGTCACATTCCATCACTCTAAGCTAATTATAGCCGGATTTAAGGTCTATCTAAGAGAAATAACTGGCACCCTGAAGCTGGTCAAATAAGTCATAATTTCTAGGGAGTGGATACTTATTCTTGATTATGAATTTATTCAACTGACGGTAGTCGATGCACATTCTAAGAGAACTGTCTTTCTTATGCACGAACAAGACTGGAGCACCCCATGGAAAGACACTAGGCCTGATGAAACACTTTATCTAAGAGATCTTTTAAATGTTCAATTAACTCCTTAAGCTTAGTTGGAGCCATTTTGTATGGTGGAATAGAATAGGCTGGGTATCTGGAAGGAGATCTATTTCGAAGTCAATTTCCCTCTCGGGAGGGACTCGGGGAAGATCTCCAGGGAACACATCTAAAAATTCATTGACTACAGAGTAACTTGTTACCTATTTTTCTCTGGAAAATAAGCTAATATTGTGGATCTTATCATTTTATTCATTTTCACCGAAGATCAAGAACAATCCTTTGAATATTTTATAAGTAATTTTCTAGATTATCTATGAGAAAAATATTGGAATCTTCTTGTTCTATGATATGTGGATAAAGCTCCCATAACTAGGGTTATGGGAGCCTTGATGTGAATCGTTGATTAAGGTTCTAAGAACGCCTAAAACCTATAACTAATTGCAATTGTATAAAATTCTCTTCATAATTATGATCTTTCTTAGGTGCAAAATTAAAAGGTATGTCCAAGAACACCACTTGTTTGAGTAGAAAGTGTGTGTTGGGAAAAAAGAAGATTTATAAGGAATACAAAGGCTTTAACCCTTGGGTTATGGGTTGATGCCTGAACAGAATCAACCCACTTGAGAAATCAATTGAAGAATTCACTGCATTCCCTAAGTTCAAAAGAATTAAAGGGTAGTCATCTATTAAGGTTGAGAAACAAATAGATAAACCATAAAGTTCAATCAATCTTTCAATTGAAATTGTTATTCAGGAATTTAGGATAACTCACAACCCTGACTACTATAACATCTTGATGAACATAATCCTAGTTTATTTATTCTCATTGAATCAAACTTGCAAGAATGCTTATTTGTTTGAATACGAATTGCTACAAGCATCAAACATTGTTAACAAACAAACCATCCTTATTGTGGAGCCTTCGATCAATAGTCCATTGATAATCATAACACTTAGTTTACATAGTATTCCCTATGGGATTCGACCCCAACCTAGTTGGGTTCTATATTTGACAGCGATTGCTTATACTTTCTAACAAGAGTTGTAATTTGGGCATATTAAATTTTGGCGTTGATGTTGGGGAGTACGATTGTCGATTAAGTTTATGAGCGTTAATTGACATTTGGTCAAGTTTCATAATTTTACTTTTATTCATTGTTTTTGTTCGTTATAGGACCTTTATTTTTCATGCCACATACGAAGAGGTCAGGAGAACTACTATTTCTATTTCATCCGAAACCTTAATTAATTGGCAGAATGGAATATCAACAAGAAGCCGAGAGATTAGACGACTTGGCTATAGCTCAAGTGAATCAACAAAATAAATGTCAACCAAGTTGGGACCTAAACAAGATGATAAGACCTGGGAGATAATGATTTGATCAATCAGGTTGACATAAGACGTGCAGAGGGTGTAGCTTCACCTATGAGTAGTACCATTCAAAGAGAAACTAGGCCGCCAAATTATGTAGTTTAATCTCAACGACAACGAGGATGATATAGAAGAGAAGGGGCTACCAGAGCTATTATTCCTCCACCTTTGGCACCCAGATCTAAGTTTAACATTATGAGTACCATGATTCAGTTACTTCATCTTAAAGGGCTGTTTGGTGCACTTTCGGGTGATGATCCAAATATGCATCTAGTGAACTTTATCACTATTTGCAAATATTTTGATAATCTAGGAGTAGGGCAAAATATAATTCATCTGTGACTATTTCCTTTGTCTCTATCTTGGGAGGCAATACTGTAGTTGAACAGGTTGACTCCTAATTCTATAACGAACTGGAGGTAGTTGAAAGAAGCTTTCCTAAAAAGGTTCTTTTTGCTATCTAGAATGTTACAGTTAAGGGATGAGATAAGTAATTTCAGGCAGCTTTCGAGTGAAGATCTTTATGAGACATGGGAGAGATTCAAGAAGAAGTTGATGCAGTAACCTAACCACAAAATGACTGATGTACATCTGATGGAGACATTGTATAGAGCCTTAAACCTATGACAAAGTCGGCGGTAGATAATGTTGTAGGTGGAGCATTTATGGACCTTACTTTTCCTGAAGCTTTGAAAATGCTTGATAAAATGACTAAATAGAGTAGAACTTAGCATACCAGGGATTCTAAGGTGGCAAGATCTACTATTTCTAGTGGTATGATAGTTGAACAACATAGGAGAGAGAAAGAAAGAGATCAAGACATGGCCCATATGAAGACCCAGATGGACTTGATCATAAATCATTTGCTATTAGGGAAGATAAAGAAGGTGAAGGTTGTGGAGTCACAAAGTAAGGTAGTCGAGTCCAATTCTGGGAAGGAGGCTAACTATCTGAATAATAAAGGGGGATTCTGAGGCAATAGCCAAGGAAACAAGGGTCGAAACTACTATGATAAGTATGGTTACATAGATCATGAACAAGGGAACTAGAAAAATAAGAATGATAGGAATGGATTGTATATGCCTCCTGGAAATCATGATACAACTGTTGCTAGTTCAGGTAAGATTTCCAAGGAGGACATGATAGTGAAGTTATTAAAAGGGGTGGAGCCGACTAACGTTGGTGTAATAGAGATAAAAAGTGAGTTATCATCTATGAGTTAGTTAGTTGACTCACATTCAACCTCTATAAAGAAACTAGAGCAGCAAATGAACCCACTTTTGACTGTATTCAATTAGTGAAAGAGTGGAACACTACCGAGTGACACTGTGCAAAATCCAAAAAATAACAGTTCTTACATGGCGATTACCACTCGTAGTGGTAAATTATTATCTTTCCCTTCTGTGTGAAAACCTATTATTGATGATATGGTAGAGTTAGATGTGAAAGCTAAATAAAAACCTCTAGTGGAGTTTGAGAAGCTGGAAAATAAGGAAGTTTTATCTAGTCATAAATAGATGGATAAGATAGTAAAAAGTAAGGGAAAGGAAGGAAAGACAGTGGTGACTAGTGTGCCAAAACTACCGCCCCTATTCCCATACCAATTGAAAAATAAGGCAGATGATATAAAGTTTAGAAAAGTCATGGAAATGCTAAATTAGTTGACTGTAAATGTGCCTTTGGTGGAGGAACTTCAACAAATGTCTGGCTACGCTAAATTCGTGAAGTATCTTGTGATGAAGAAATGAACTGTGTGTTACGAACTGGTGGACAATATTCACCATTGTAGTTCTATTGCTACAAGATCCTTAGTGCAAAAGAAAGCGGATCCGACAGCATTCATCATCCCATGTACTATTGAATTACTCATTTTTGCTAAGGCCCTGTGTGATCTTAGGGCATGTATTAACCAGATGCCACTGGCGTCTTTTAAGAAGTTGGGTTTGGGAGATCCTACACCTACCAATATACGGGTATTGATAGTAGACAGATCAGTGAAGAGACCAATTGGGATATTGTATAATGTGCTTGTTAAAGTGGAAAGTTTTATTTTTGTAGCTGACTTTGTGATCCTCAATTACGAGGTGGACTTTGAGGTACCCATAATCTTGGGCAGACCTTTTCTCATAATTTAAAGTGTGTTGATTTACCTGTGGACCAATGAGCTACAGTTTAGGCTCAGTAACGAAATGGCCAGCTTTGATATTTGCCAGTCAATGAAGCAACAAAAAGAAATGAGTAACTTCTCAATTGTAGATATATATTACAAAGACGTTCCAAAGGTATCAGTTGAGGAGAGATTTGGTGTGGAAACATTAGCATCAGTGTTGATAAACTTCGATGGTGAAGGTATCAAAGAATATGATGAGATGGTATGTGTCCTAGCTAGAATGGAGTCATATTCTTATTCCTCCAAGAAGCTGGATTTAGACCTAAAAAATTATCCAACACCTCCGGCTAAGACATCCATTAAGGAGCCACCAGTGATGGAGCCGAAGAAGCTGTTGGGCCATTTGCAGTATGTGTTTTTATGCAGTGGAAACACCTTACCAGTGATCATTGCAGCATACTTAGGTGAGCAGCAGGTTGAGGCCCTTATCTCTACACTTAAGAGATACAAAAGGGCTATAGGATGGATGATCGCAGATATTATTGGTATTCCACCAGGTATCTGTACCAATAAAATTCAGCTAGAGGAAGATTTCATATTGTAAATTGAGCATCAATACAGATTAAACCCACCAATGCAAGAAATGGTTAAAAATAAGATTATTAAATGGCTTGACGCAAGGGTAGTGTAACCCATCTTTGATAGTAAGTGGGGGATCCCCATATAATATGTTCCCAAGAAATAGGGCATGACCGTGGTTGCTAAAGAGAAGAATGAGTTGATTCCTCTAAGGCTAGTGACTGGGTGGAAAGTCTGCATGGACTATTGGAATTTGAACTCTTGGACATTGAAGGATCCCTTCCCAATGCCCTTCATGGATCAAATTCTTAATTGCTTAGCAAGAAGGGGTTGGTATTGCTTTATGGATGGGTATTCAGGATACAATCAGATCTCAATTGCCTTGAAAGATCAGAAGAAAACCATATTTATGTGCCCATATTGAACATTTGTATTCAAGAGAATGTCGTTCGGTTTATGTAATGTACCATCTATGTTTCAAAAGTGCATGATCTCGATCTTCTCCGACATGGTGGAAAACACCTTAGAGATGTTCATGGACGATTTCACTATAGTGGGAAATTCGTTTGAATTGTGTTTGGTGAACTTGAGTAGAGCACTCATAGATAAGAGGAATTCAATCTCATGTTGAACTGGGAGAAATACCACTTGATCGAGAAGGAGGGAATTATTCTTAGACATCAGATTTCAGCTAAAAGGATTGAGGTTGACTGGGCCAAGGTGGAAGTTATAGAGAAACTACCCCCTCTTATCTCAGTGAAGAGAGTTCATAGTTTCCTTGGTCATGCTAGATTCTACCATCGGTTCATTAAAGACTTCTCCAAGATTACAAATCCACTTTACAAATTATTTGAGAAGTAGGTCAAGTTTGTATTTGATGATCATTGCAAGAAGTCATTTGAATGCCTTAAGGAGAAGCTGGTGGCTGCCCCGATTATCGTTTCTCCGGATTGGTCTAGGCCATTTATATTATATGTGACACGAGTGGAGTAGCACTCGGAGTTGTACTTAGTTAAAATAAAGAGAAGATGTTTCACCCCATTTATTATGCTAGAAAATCATTGAATGGGGTGCAAAAAAACTATACTTTCACCGAGCAGGAACTTCTCATTGTTGTCTATGTATTAGAAACGTTCTGAGCATATTTGTTGGGAACCAAGGTGGTGGTTCATATAGGCCACACTGCTTTGATGTACTTAATGGTAAAGAAGGATGCCAAGCCAAGGTTGATCAAATGGGTGCTACTCCTTCAGGAATTTGACTTTAAGGTCAAAGATAGGAAAAGTTGTGAGAATTTATAGATCACCTATCAAGGCTAGAGGGATATTAGGTCACCGCAAATAAGCTAGACATTTATGATGATTTCCCTGATAAACAAATCCTTGTTGCTGCACTTGAAAGGGTACCTTGGTATGTAGACTTTGCCAACTTTGTGGTAAGTGATCTTATTCGAGAGAATCTTTCTTTTCATCAGAAAAAAAAATTTCTCCATGATGCCACAAGGTACTTCTAGGATGATCCATATCTATTTAGCCATTGTGCTGATAATATTATCAGAAGATGTCCAAGAAGTTGATATGTTGATTATTCTGGAAGCCTTCCATGTTTCCCTAAGTCGGGGACACCATGTAGGTGATCGTACAGCAAGAAAGGTGTTGTAGAGTGGCTATTACCAGCCGACCCTATTTAAGTATGCATACGAGTTTGTGAGGATATATGACCAGTATCAGAGACAAGGCTCGATCTCGAAGCACCATGAGATTCCCATGGCAAAAATAATGTAGGTTGAATTATTCGATGTCTGGGGTATTGATTTTCATAGGGACCTTCATGAGTTCCTATAGGCTGAAGTACATCTTGGTTGCTATAGATTATGTGTCCAAATGGGTTTAGGTTGTTGCTTTGGCTAACAATGAAGGAAAAAGAATGGCTACTTTTCTCAAAAAGAACATTTTCTCTCGCTTCGGGGTACCACATACTATCATAAGTGATGGAGGATCCCATCTCTACAACAAAATGTTTTGGGCTGCCTTGGAAAAATATATTGTGAAACAACATAAGTTAGAAACTCCATATCACCTACAAACTAGTGGGTAAGTAGAGATCTCAAACTGGGAGATAAAGACAATTCTGGCCAAAATGGTGAAAGCTAGCAGAAAAGATTGGTCTTGAAAGCTCGATGATGCCTTGTGGGCATATTGAATGGATTTTAAGACACCTACTGGGATGTCTCTATATCAGTTGGTGTATAGCAAAGCATGCCACCTGTCGATGAGCTGGAACATAAAGCATTGTGGGCGCTCAAGAGATTGAATCTAAATTAGAAGAAAGCAACAGATCTACGACTGGAGCAGCTGAATGAGATAGATAAATTCCATCTCAATGCTTATGAGAGAGAGAACCTGTATAAGGAAATGAAGAAGAAGTATTATGATTGTAGAATCGAAAAATAGGATTTTCAGATAGGTGATTGGGTACTACTCTTCAACTCCAGACTAAAGCTCTTTCCAATTAACTTAAGTCTAAGTGGTCTGGACGGTTTAAAGTTACACACATTTACCTATATGGAGTAGTCAAGCTGGAAAGTGAAGGTGAAAGTGTCTCCAAAGTAAAAGGGCAGTGAGTCAAGCTATACATCAGTCTAATGGACTCAGTAAAATACTTAGGTAAAATGTATCTCAATGAAGTCTGAGTAATCGAGCTGACTGAGTCATGCCACGATATTAATTCAGGTGCTAGTAGAAGTCAACCCACCATGTGTTGTTGTAATTCTAGTTAGAAGTATTTGTTTTTCTAGTGTAATTTGATGTGGTTGTTGAAGTGTGCAGGAATAAAAATGCACGGAAACAGGATCTAAACAAGTTGAGGGATATGAAAATAATGTTGATTAACCGTCAGAGGTTAGATGGGATGTCAATGAAGCCGTCGAAGCCATAGAAAAGTTGTCCATTTTGGATGGAAGCTTGACGGCTTTGATAATAAACTGTCACCTACTCAACTGACTGTCACTAGATTCATTAACAAAAAGACAAAAAAATGAGTTACTGGAAAGAAACTGATAGATACCTCGACGGACCATCAACATCTTGATGAGCCGTCACTGTCACCATAAAGTTGAGGCAAAATGGTTGAGTTTTTGGTATGGCCTAATGGATAAACTGACAAAAATTAGACACCTTACAGACTGTCAGGTTGCTCGTCAGCTAAACCCTAATTTTTAAAGGTTTGGGTCAGGTTAATTTAATGTAAAGTGGGTTATATTTTAATAGACCAAAAGATATTTAAGGGAATTAAAAGCTCCAAAGTGCCAGATTTATGCTCGTCTTGGTCCCTTCAACTCGTAAAATCATTAATCTTATTGCACATTTATTATATTAACAAAATTCTTCTCCTTTTAGGACTTTTCATATCCCTCCTTCTCCCATTTAGACAACATTTAGTCCCTTCGATTTTCATCAGCATCTAAAGGAATTTTATTCCGACAAAAGCAATAAGTAGCTAGTTGATCTAAGTCTTTTGAGTGCAGAGTAGTGCAGACCACTTCAAGAACAAGGTACAAATGAAATTCTACTTTTCTTTTTGGAATGATGAACGTGAATGATGTGAGTATGATAATGCTTGAAAGAACTTCTTATTTTTATTGCTATTATGCTACTGTTAAGTCGAACTCTGGTAAATTCTGATCTGGGTAAAGTCTGAGTAACCCATGATACAAAAATGGTGAAAATAGTGCTTAAATATATAATCAGTGTCATGATTATTGTACCTAATGATTACATGCATACCAGATTTTGACAATTTGACAAATAGAAAACTGATGTTGAAAAATACATTTGACGGCCACATAGTTGGACCATCATACCTTTAACGGACTGTCAACGTGATTATCACTAGGCTTCTGAATAAATGTTTCTCAGGTCCAGCCATGATAAACTTCTTAACGGACCGTCATACCTTTGATGGACCATAAACTTGACCGTCACCAGGCTTCCAAATAAATGGTTCTCTGGTTAAGCTGCAACAGATACCTTGATAGACCGTCAGACCCCTGAATGATTGTCAGACTATCTATCAACTCAAGTTTGTGCCTTATTTCTTCCTGATTCTAATGTAAAGTTGATTTTTTGTTCCCTGTTTAGGAAAAATGACACAGAAACTACCATTATGCAGAGGCAGTGGCAGGTCTCAATAGCCATAGGGTAAGGGTGAACCTATACAAAGTGAAGAGGCACTAGTTTTCAATACTTATTAGCGGGAAAAAATGACCCAAGTACTCTCCCAATCTAAGGAAGAGAGTGAGATTAAGAGAAGCAATAGTACTACTTCCAGGCCCAACGATGAATGGGTTAACACATCAAACCCCGACCAACTTGTAGTGTAAAAAACTGAGGATGCTAATGTGATTAAAAGTAAGGATTTCTTTGATGGTCTTGAACCAACATCGAATAGACTAATCAAACAGTCCATATCTAAAGAATAGCAAATCATTATATCCAAACTTTAAGAGTATCTGTAGCTTAAAAGGAGGTTCAATGAGTATGAGTTGGGATGTATAAGCAAACCTCCCAGTTTGTACTACCCAAATCTTATGCGGGAGTTCTTCACCAATTACTTGGCACTGTTGGAGAAATATAGCCCTAAAGGCACTAAAATGAATGACATTCTGAATAGGTCATAGGTTCCTGTAAGAGGGGTCAATATTGACATTTCTGAATAAACTCTGAATTGGATGTTGTTTGGACCAGACTATGATCCACCCATTTTAATTCCAGAGCTTGAGCATCATATGTTTACTGCAGCAAAGCAAAATCTTGGTTGGCTAGACTTTTGATGTACGAGGGCAATCCATCATGATTTCCTAACAATAAAAAATGCATAGCTAAATCATCCCTAAGTTTTAGGGCAAAGTTTTGGTCAGTAATTGAGAGGCTCAAGTTGATGCCGACTGGTGGAGGTGCAAATTTGGAGCTTCTGAGGGTAGTGTTGGTTGCTAGTTTGATCGATAGGATGAAGATTGATTTCAGCCATATCGTTGCTGATGAGTTGTTTGCTCATGTTCACAAAACAACCAGTGCTTTACTATTCTCATTTCTGATCACAGAACTTTCTAAGAAGGCTAATGTGCCTTTACTCAAGGGAGTTGATAATGAGTTTCGGTCAAGTCACCGACAGGATATTGAGTTAATAAAGAATGACTCAAAATACGAGATGCACGTTCATAACCCAAATAACTACCAGTCACAGTCTGCTCTAGCTTCAAAGACTTCTAAGATTCCCACAGGTATGCCACTGCTGATTACTACTTATATGCCACCAGATACTTCTGCAAGGTTAGTATAGATGCCTCTAGTAGGAGAAACTTCATATATTGCATTTGTCCAATCTCAGTATTCTGATACACAAGAGAACTTTGCCAAATCTGTGAGAACCCAGAAAAAGTTTAAGAAGCAGTTGAATGCTTGGGCAAAGGAGTTTAAAATATTCGTCCACTATATTATTGCTGAAGTGCTCAATCTCTATCAGAATATTCATGCCAGGATGGATGACATAGAGAAGCGTGTTAACAATCTTGTTAAATAAGTTATCTATCCTAAATTTTACAAGGTTTATAGCAAAATTCAGAAAGGAACATGCTAACATTGTTGAGCTAAAAAGATAACCATCACAACCTATTTTTTATCTTGTATTAGTAATCAGTGATAAAGATGAGGGACTTGGTGATCTAATGGGTAGGCTGATAAAAGATAAAGGGAAGCAAGTTAATAAGAGTGGTGAGCAAAAATTTGAAAAAAGAAAGAGGCGTAGGGACAAAAGGCCTGAAGAAAAAAATATGAAAAAAGCACTAAATAAATCGTTGAAGGATGAAAAGAAAAATAAGAAAAAGGTTATTGATGAAGTGGCGGGAGTGTCGACTAGTTCAGCCTCAGCAAGGGGGCCCAGGCCAGAGCGAATTCTGATTGTGATACCCCTATTGAGAAGGAAACTATTTTGAGCACTCCGGCCACCATTGAGGTCACTGATGTTGCACCTAAGGCCAAAGAGGCATCTCCCAATTTGACTGACTCACAATCCTAAGGGGCTTAGCAAGTATTTCACTCCCTTATACTATATTGTTTATACATTTGAGGACAAAGCATTTTTTAGTGGGGGTGGGTGCTTGTTGTGTTGTTGGTTACCATGGGGGTTTATGTTTCATGTGTACTTTTCTCTAATGTGCTATCTAGTAGAACCGGCATGTTTAGGTTGTTATTTATCTTTTTTGTTCATTGTGATGTAAATTTTGTTCTATGATTATAAATAAGTTATGTTCTATTCTCTTAGCATTTTTTGTATGTATGGAAGAATGATAAATGTGCTAGAATTTTATGAACCAATTGTTTATGAGAATGCTTTCTTGTCGCTTGATACATGTTGAGCAACTATTGGGAATCTATAATTGGCATTAGATTGTTAAGATAAGGCAAGCATGATCATGTGATGCAAATCCAAGAGTTTGTAGGACAAGTATGAGTTCATTGCCTGTGCGTGCGAGTATTTTGATACAGTTCTTGCATGGTGTGTGTAAATAGAACTTGCCTGAGTCATTTGTGTTACTTTGTGGTTGATTTAATAGGATAGGATAGCAGGCCTCTTTCAGTTGGTAGTCCACTTAACCATAAAAGCCCTACGAAAAAGATATAATTTTTCCTTTTTGAACCCTTTTTAAGCTTTCACTATTGTTTATTCAGACCCAATAATTTTGATTCACTCTTGTTAGGATGTTAGCACCTAATTTTGGCCCTGGTCCAGCAGTGGATATTGTGCACCTTAACTTAGGCAAAATGCCTAAGTTGAGGGTGGCTACTATTAGTAAGTTGACACTTAGATGAAAGCGGGTCGAGTGGTAATAAAATAACTCATCCGACGCTGATCTAGTTAAATATTGTGCACCTTAATTGACAGTATCAGCATAAGTTGAGTGTGGCTGATGCAGATTCTTCTAAAAGAAGGAGGGTTTATTGTGAAACTGCTGGATGAGTAGTATAAATTGTAAGTGAAGTAGAAAAGAATTAATCATGGTGAGTAGAAATTAAGGACCAAGAGGGTGAAATCCTAACTTAGAGTTAATTTTCCAAAATCGATCCTTACCTAGCACCAAAACCTCGTTACAAGCCATAGAAAGTCCTTCTAGATCTTTACGAATCAACCATAGAGGGTATGAGATGATAAGGGCAAGCTTATGGGTGCATATGTTAAACTTGCAACTTCTTGTGAGAGTGAGAGTTTTAGTTTTTCGTCAACGGGTTAAATAAATAAAGTGTGGTGTACTTCTTTAACTATGAGGGCAAATGAGCTATACTTATTTTTACTTATTTCTATAGGATATTGTATCCGTGATTATGTATGTGCTGAACTGTAAATAGTTCCAATTATGGATCATGATATGTTGAAAATATATGAATTAGGTGAAAATTGAGTGGTTCTGTCAAGCATAGCTAAATGGTTGAATGCCCATCATTGTTCTTATTCATGTATATGATATGATGTTGGTTTGCTTGAGGACAAGCAATTATCTTAAGTTAAGGATGTTGATGTTCTGGCTTTTGATGGAATATTTTACATCTTTTACAAGGGATAATTATGTGTCTTTAAGAAACTATTAGTGTATTTGATGCTGGGTTTTACTGTTTTCAGGTAAAGGACTCAGCAGAAGAAATAACTTGGAAAAGCAGAAGCCAAAGGCCATTGACAATCTAACTGATGGGTCTTCAACCTTGTGACGGACCGTCAGGATGCCCGTCAGCTCTAAACATATTGGAAGAATTGATGACCCAAGGGACAGTCCAAGTGACGGACCGTCAGACCACTAATGGGCTATCAACTTGGTCGACAGAACCAAGCAGAATGCAGAACATCCTAGAACTTATCGATGGTCTAAGTGACGGACTATCAGGACACGATGGGTCATTAATTTAGCCATCAGAACTGAGACAGAACAAGGTAAACTAAGGATCCAAGCGACGGTCCAAGTGACAGACCATCAGGCCATTAACGGGCCGTCAACTCGGTCGTCAATCATGACGCGGCAAACTGAAGTTTGAATTTTGAATCCCCAATACGTGGGAACATATAAATACCCAATTTAGGGTTAGATTAGGAATCTTTTTTCTATCTTTCATCTTATGAGTAACTTGTAACCTATTTTCCTCTAGGAAATAAGCTGATATTATGGATCTTATCATTTTATTCATTTTCACTAAAGATCAAGAACAATCCCTTAAATATTTTGTAAGTAATTTTCTGGATTATCTATGAGAAAAATATTGGAATCTTCTTCTTCTATGGTATATGTCTAAAGCTCCCATAACTAGGGTTATGGGATCCTTGATGTGAATTGTTGCTTAGGGTTGTGAGAATGCCTAAATCCTATAACTAATTGCAATTGTATAAACTCGTCTTCATAATTATGATCTTTCTTGGTTACAAACCTGAAGGGTGTGCCCAAGAACACCACTTGTTTGAGTAGAAAAGTATTTGTTAGGAAAAGAGGAGATTTACAAGGAATCCAAAGGCTTTAACCCTTTGGTTCTAGGTTGATGCCTTAACAGAATCAACCCACTTAAGAAATCAATTAAACTGTTCACTGCATTCTTTAAGTTTGAAAGAATTAATGGGTAGTCATCTATTAAAGTTGAGAAACAAACAGATAAATCATAGAGTTCAATCAATCTTGTAATTGAAATTGTTAATCAGGAATTTGGGATAACTCGCAACCCTGACTACTATCACATCTTGGTGAACATAATCCTAGTTTATTTATTCTCATTGAATCAAAATGTGCAAGAGTACTCATTAGCTTTAATATGACTCTCTCCAATCATCAAACATTTTTAACAAATAAACCCCCTTATTCTGGAACCTTCGATCAATAGTCCATCATTAAACATAACACTTAGCTTACATAGTATTCCCGGTGAGGTTCAACCCCAACCTAGTTGGGTTCTATATTTGACAACGATCATTTAGACTTTTTAATGAGAGTTGTAATTTGGGAGTATTAGTTCATTGGGAAACTAAAACTTAACGTCTCTATTTCTATAATCAACCGAGGCATAGCATGAGTGGAGCCAATCATGTCAAGAATTACATCAAAATTAGTCATCTCAAACTCCACAAGGTCAACTAAAGTAATTTTCTGAGATACTGTGACTGTGCAATTTCTGTATACTTGTTTGGCTATAATAGATTTACCAACTAGGGTAGACACTGAGAAAGGCTCTGCTAATATTTTAGGACTGACATCAAAATCTACAGCTATATAAGGAGTTACAAAAGAAAGTAAAGCTTCGAGATTTAACAAAGTATAAACATAAATATGGAAAACTTGTAATGTACCCGTAACCACTTCAAGAGAACTCTCCTAATTATGTCAAGTCTGGAGAGAATATAGCCCATTCTGACATTGCCTACTGGTGGCACTGAAAGTGGCACCTTCTGAGTCAGGTGACTCACTGGTGCTACTGAAGAAGTATACTGGCCCTGCTGGCGATCATATATACCCTTCCACATACTTATAGGGAAATCCCTATTCCTGTGGCCTGTCTTACCATATCCAAAACACACTTTACATCCACCCTGCATTCACTCGAATAATTTTTACCACATTTCCTGCAGAGCAAATTGGTATGACCACTGTTCACACTGGTCTGGGACTTAGAGCCTGGCGCCCTGTCCCGACCGTCTTGCCTAAACTTAGGCACTAGTGCGCTAGCTGAAGATGCAGTAGGTGCTGGAAATTTTTGATGGAACTGAGAACAGTTACCACTTTCAGACCTTGGTAGAGAAAAGTTAAAACTACTTATTATGGCCTTCTTGTTCACTCTCTCTCTCCCCTTATACGTTTTCACCTTGATCTTCTGAGCATGATCTATGAGTCTAGATAGGTCCATCCCCTTAATCAACATGGTGGTCCTACACTCCTTGACCATACTATCAGATACACCAGACACAAACTTACTCATTCTAGACCTATTATCCACTACCATAGTATGAGCATACCTCACCAACTAGTGAACTTAAAATGAGTACTCCTTCACGCTCATATTACCCTACTTCAAATTAATAAACTCCTGAACCTTAGCTTTCCTCAACTATAACAGAAAGAAACTATCTAAGAAAGTCATGGAAAACTCCTCCTACTCAACAGGCCTTGCCTCCATACCTTGGTCCTTCTTTCACTACTTAAACTAGGTATGAGCTATATCATACAACTAATATGCATCTAACTCGGCACTGTCACTAAAAGTGATTCCCATAATATCTGTCACTTTCTACACCATATCCAGAAACTTCTGCAAATCCTCCTCAGACTTGGATCCTGAAAACAGAGGGGATTTATCCAAGTAAAATTTTGAATCCTAACTGAATATGTATTTGTCACTGGATTTGTTGGGGAAATAGATTTATGGTAGTTCTAAGCAGCTACAAAATGGTCTAAGGCCGTAAAGGGGGCCCTGAACTCAACGTGAGAGACATGCTCATTGAGAGGATCTTTTTGAATAGGCAGTGGTGCGGATTGATACCCGTTCCTTCTTTTGTTGTTTCTTCTGGGAGCCATTATTTGTAAACAGAATGAAGGATGAATTAGAAAGAGAGTTTAAATAGAGCTCATGCTCTATCGCATGACATAAATACTGAAACCAGAGAAACTTTCCTAAAATATCTTGTAGCCTCTTATCCATAAGTGTGGCGTGCTTTACACCCATGCATAAGACTCTACTCAATGCAACTTTCAAATTTCCTAAGACACTTTAAAACCTTAGGCCCTAATACTAATTTTGTGTCATGACAATGGTGCTTAATGCCATAAATGACGATAAGCTAACCCATGAGTTGGTACCTACTGTAAGCACTAAACAAAATAGTAATATAATATATGTACGGAAGGTAAGCTAATAATGCACTGTAACACTTGATACTGAAATACATATCAAAATATATCTAAAATATCTAATAGAATATTAGAAATCAACTATCTATCTCAAAATAACTGATAACACTAAAATGACTGACTGACTATCTAAAAGATTGTCTAAAAGCTTCTAAACATCATGAGGAGTTAATGGGACAAACCCTCAACTAACTCCAACTTACTAAATATAAGAAAGCACTGAAGTACCTAAAATAAATAAATCATATCCTCAATAGATGAGGACTCACTACTACTACTACTGAGTAATGTTGAGTTGTCTAAGAGTGGTTCTGAAACTGTGTGTTCGAACCTATGTTATAAGACAACATAGCGCAAAGAAAAGTATATGGTGATACTTTGAATGTATAGGTATATAAAATGAGGACTGGTTGATATGCATGAAGTAACTGAGCATAAATACATGAACATGTAATATCTGTGAATGCAAGACTAAGCATAAATATGTTTCTGAGATAATCTGTAATCTAAAAGCTAAATAATTGAATAACTAAAAATCTGTACACTTGGTCAAGCAAACCAAAACTAAAATACATTGATTACTACACTGAGACTATGGGAGCTAGCTATAACCGACATGCCCCAATTTGAGCTATTGGGGCCCAACCTATAACTCCAGTTGGAAAGGTGTTGGTACCTTTCCATGGGTTCTAACACATGAATAATGACGTGGATCCACAAGGCTGATATCTCAAAATACGAGTGTGTCATGCCTCTACTGATGGGGGACCCCTCATAATCTATGGTGGTACCGTAGGTCTGGAACCTATAGACTGGTATTAATATCTCATGCCTAACTAATGGGGGAGACATTATCCGTATGTTTACTCGGTGCTAAGTGTTACTCCCAATTGAATGGCATAGGTGTTATTTGTTATTTAACATGATATGGTACTATACTTGTAAGCTCTCATCATGAACATGATCCTATGTATGTGATTGTAAAAACTCTGGTCTGACTGACTCATCACTTATAAATGAAAATCAAGTAAAAATATTATGGTATCGGGTGTATATAACTTGCCAGCACTGAATGACCATAAAATATAGTAATAGAGCTTTTAATCTATAGTAGGGGATCATGGTTCAAGGACCCAAAACACAGACATTTCATCCAACATGTGGGAATCATGAACTTGAACTTTGGAATACTTAATACATGAGAAAATGAAACATCCTGGGTTTTGACCCTTAGAAAATTTCCTAGAATTCCATTATTCAAACCTAATACAACTCATAGGTATGATCCATATATTGTGATATGGGTGGTATGTTCCTATCATATGTTGGCCAGTATTAGCTGATGGAATGGTTTCGATTAATGGTATGGGTATGACTTAGAGGGGTGAGTCATAGGGCTTAGTATGAGTCATATCATAGACTCTTATGGTGGGCAATGTTTGATCCTACTGATATTTTGTTCTTCCAGGGATGCGGGTTATGGGTACGGATCGTATGTTATGGTTACGACATGGTTGGATAAGTCATATACCTAATAATGTTTGATCCATGGATTGAGGCCTGGATATGAGTGGTGGATACCGATCATATAGGAGGGTATGACTCATATGGGTCAGTTGTATTCCTGTGATGGGTTTTTTTAGGGATTTATGTGGGGGTATTTTGGACATCTCCCCATTTACCCTAACTAGGAATCACAACTTCTAGTACACTTAGGAGGTTATTTACCCTATTATTCTATTCATTAACACTTAGAAACTATACCAAAACACTCCATAATTCTCTCAAGAGATTTTAGGGCAAGAAGGCTAGGGTTCATCTTATGGATTTCTTTGGGGCTAGTCTTGGTGATTTTTTTCCATGAATTCTTCGGTATAAGGCATGATTCCCTTCCCTCATTGTAAGTTCAACTAAAGGCATGGTTTATATGATTGATTTCATAGTTTATATGATTGATTTCATGGTTTTACTATTTCAGGATTATGGTTTACAACTATTATTTAGAGGTTTTGCTATTAAATGCTTGGTTATGATTTTCTATTGTTTTAATTATGTTTTTATATGCATTAATGAATTTTTTGGACAATTGGATTGTATAGTAATGGTTTAATGGTCTTTGGAGTTGGTTATGGTTATATTATCCCCCCAAGGTGTTCGATAAAATTCTTTTAAAGATATGTTCATTGCATTGACTTCTTTTAAGGGAACTCTAGCATGCTTTAAACTGGATAAAGGATTTATACATGGTTTAAATGGTTTGAAAAGGCTAAAGTATAAATGGTTATGCTTGTGGAGAACATGGAATCTCCCAAGTGGATTTAATAGGGTATATAGAAGGGCACCTAAGGACCCTTAACCTAACTGGTTTTGCTATGGATATCACTTGCAAGTAAGGGGTAGTATGACAATACCACCAACATTGTCCTTGGTTAATAAATGGCAAATGGATTGCTTGGATGTGGTTTTAATTAGATATTAATGGTGGGGTGTGTAGCTAAGTCGTGAAAGGTGGCAGTTCCGAGGGGACCAAAACTGAAAAATTATATTTATCGATATGAGGCATCTTGATGACCATATACGTGTGTCACATTTTATATTGGGGGATGTACTAGTCTTCCCATGGAATATTCTCTGGCCGTATAGCTACACACACCGAGGCTCTTTCAGCAAAGGGAGATGAACCTATATGGCTCATGGGTAGTTAGGACGGCAAAGTTACACAACTCAAGTAAAGGTTTTAAATGCATATTAAACCCAATCCTCTTTCACGACACTTATATATGTATGATTTTATGAATTATGTATGGTTTTACTTGGTTTTATGAATGGCATTATTTTATCATTATCTTGAGATTCATGCTAGCAATCACTCGCAAACCTCATCTACTAGCGGTTGTATACCCACTCTATGTAGGAACTAGCTATTCAACTCCTCCTGTTTAGCACACAGATTTGGTATCAGTATTTAGACTAAAGTAATGATCTCCCATCCTTTTGTGAGGTATGTTTTCATGTTATGTATTTTATTAGACACTTTTCTTTTATTTTGGATATTAGTTTTGGCCATGATTTGGGGGTATGTCCCAACTAAATTTGTTTATTTTTTTGGACAGAGGTTTTATGGTACTTTTGGAGGTTAGTCAGGATAGGATCGGTAGAGGTGTCAGCCTTAGCATTTGTATTGATATTGAGGCAGGCATCATCGAACATGATTTCTCACTATTCCATCATATTACATTTTGGGATTGATTTTTATATTATGTTCTGTTATTCCCTTTGGTTTATGGTTTATGGTTTGGTTTGGTATGGTTGGGCGTTTGGTGCGATATAGTTGGACTTAGTTGGGTCAGTCACGGTTGTGACCATATCCTAAAGTCTTAATGATAACAATAACATTATCTTGTTATATGTTCAAAATTTAGTCCATCTAAGGCTGGATATAAGTGGTTGGGTTGGACAATAAGGGAGAGATCCTCAGTCCTGGTTGTACTTGGGATACCCATTACAATAAGGCCCAGGGGTCAGGTCAAGTTGGTATCAAAACCTAGGTTTATGGTCAACTGGGAAGTCCAAAAAGCCATGTCGAGTAGAGTCTCTTTTAGGGGTGTGAAGTGTGCCACACTCATAAGAGATAGGCTGCAAGACTTTTAGGAATGTTTTACTTTCTTGGTATTCTATCTTTAAGCTTGAGTTCTCAATACTGGAATATCCTCTAATCTTTATTTGTTTATCTTTCAAATCATACCTCCTAGATCTGGAACACAAGGAAATTCTTCTGTCTTATCTGGAGATAATGCTGAAGGGGTACATCCTACATCTGGAGTACTTCTTTGATCCTATAGTTCTATTCCTTATGGTGCTGGAGTTCCTTCTATTTCAGCTAATTCCCCTCAGGTCCCTTAGGGAAACATGACAAATGCAGAATTTTGTCAGTCAATTCATGTCACTGCCTAATTAGCAGTTACTCAGGATGAGTGGGGTGCAACTGGTGCTTTATCTGCTGAGGCTATAATGTTTAGTCAATTTATGAAGATGGGTCCTTCAATATTTACTGGGGTAAAGGTAGAGAAGGATCCACAGGTCTTCTTAGATGAGATGGAAAAGATCGTTCATGTGATGTAGGCTACTAATGTAGAGGGGGTTAACTTTGTAGCTTATTAGCTCAAGGATATTGCTTATCAATGATATGAGGAGTGGGATAGGGATAGAGGTGATATGGGAGAGAAAGGGTTGTGGAAGCCCTTTTCTAAGGCCTTCTTAGATCAGTTCTCCTCAAGAGTTAAGAGAATCAAAGATGGAAGAGCTGGTAAAACTTAGGAAGGGGAGAATATTTGTAAAGGGATATGCTTTGAAGTTCCATCAGCGATCACGATATGCTCCTAATTTGGTGATTGATGTGAGGTTAAGAATAAAAAATTTCACTTTTGGGTTGAATAGAGATTTGATTTTAGAGAGCAAGACTGCCTTGCTGGTTAAAGATATGGACATCTTAATGTTGACTATTCATATGCAGAAGGTTAAGATAAGAAGAGGAGGCAGGCAGAGTTTGGGGATAGGCAAAATAAGAGGAGCAGGTTTTTTGATTAGGGAGGTTCTTAGTCTCAGGGTGGTATGGATGGTGGCAAGTGGAAGAAAATAAAGTAGGGGAGTTTGGGCTCTTTTTTTACTAGTGCTCCTTATCAGTCGGGAGACAGGCTTCATCAAGGTGGTGACAATTCTCGGGCACAAGTTGCCCAATCTCAGGTGAGCAGAGTTCAGTCAGCTTCTTTGTGTCCTTCTTATTGATTCTTTGGTAGTTCTCATCTACGTTATTACTAAGAAGGAAGGGACAAGTGCTTTAAGTGTTTCCAGGTAGGCTATCAGCTCAGGGATTATCCAGTCAATAAGGTTACTATTGGGGCAAATAACATTCCTGTGGCTTCATCTTCTGCTCCTACACCTGGTGGAGTAGCATCTGCTTCCGTTAATTCTTATGGTTCTAGTTTTTTCTTGGAACAAGTTGTGTGCTTTGGCATCCTAAAAAAAATTTGAGGCATCACCTGACGTCATTACTGGTATGTTATAGATTTTTTCTTGTGACGTATATTATTTGCTTGATCCAAGGTCCACTCTTTCTTATTTGAATCCTTATATGGCTATGTCTTTTGGTTTTCATTCAGGAGTTATCTCAAATTCTTTTTCTATTTCTAGCCCGGTAGGTGACTCGGTTATTTCTAAAAGGGTCTATAGGGAGTATGGTAGTTGTTGGTGGCAAGCAGACCTTGGAGGATCTATTTGAGTTGGATATGGTAGATTTTTATGCAATTCTAGGTATGGATTGGTTGTATTCTTATTATGCGCCTGTAGATTGTTGGACCTGTAGGGTTATCTTTAAGTTCCATGGTGAACCAATTATAGAATGGGAAGGTAGTTCCTTATCTCCTAGGGGAGGTTTATTTCTTATCTTTGAGCTCGGAGGTTAATCTCTAAGCATTTTCTTTATCACTTGGTCCGGCTTAAAGATTCTAACTCGGATGGTCCTTCTTTGTCTACGGTCCCTGTAGTTAATGAATTCCAGAGGTCTTTTTGGATAATCTTCCTAGTGTTTCTCTGGATAAGGAAATAGAGTTTTTTATTGATTTGCTTTCGAACACTCATCTAATCTCTACTTCTCCATATATAATGGCTCCAACTGAGTTGAGAGAACTCAAGGAGCAACTTAAGGATCTTCTATAAAAGGGGTTTATTCATCTTAGTATATCTCCATGGGGTGCACCGGTGTTATTTGTATGCAACAAGGAAGGTTCCCTTTGGATGTGCATTAACTACAGGCAGCTGAACAGCGTGACGGTCAAGAACAAGTATCTTTTTTCTCCGATAGATGATTTTTTTGACCCTTTGCAAGGTACCAAGTTCTTCTCTAAGATAGATCTTGGTCTGGGTACCATCATATTAAGATTAGGGAGATGGATATCCCTAAGATGACTTTTAGTACTCCGTATGGGCATTTTGAGTTCTTGGTGATGTCATTTGGGTTGACTAATGCTCCGACATCATTTATGGACTCAATAAATAGGGTGTTCAGGCAGTATTTAGATTTCTTCATTATTATGTTTATTGATAACATTATGGTTTATTCAAAGATAGAGGTGGATCATGCTAATCACCTCTGTGTGGTGTTGCAGACCTTTAAGGAACAATAATTGTATGCCAAGTTCTATAAGTGTGAATTCTGGTTGAATGTTGTGACTTTCTTAGGCCATATTATTTTTAGTAAAGGGACCATGGTGAATTCACAAAAAGTTGTTGTGGTGAAGAGGTAGCCTAGGCCCATGACTCCATCCGATATTTAGAGCTTTTTGGTTTAGCTGGATATTATAGGTGGTTTGTGGAAAGATTTTCATTGATAGCTGCTCCTTTGACTAAGTTGACTCCGAAGAAGGTTAATTTTTCTTGGTCGGATGATTTGAAAGAGAGTTTTGAGAAGTTAAAGGATAAGTTGACTTTGGCTCTAATCTTGACCTTGCCGAAAGGCAATGATGGGCTTGTGGTTTATTATGATGCATCTCGGGTAGGGCTTGGTTATGTTTTAATGCAGCATAGGAAGATGATTGCCTATGCTTCCAGGCAGTTGAAGGTACATGAGAGGAATTATCATACTAATAATTTGGAGTTGTTGGCAGTTGTATTTACTTTGAAAATATAGAGGCATTATTTGTATGGTGTTCACGTGGATATCTTTTCTGATCACAAGTGTCTTCTGTACGTGTTCAATCAGAAAGAGCTTAATCTCAGAAGAGGTGGTTTGAGCTTCTCAAGGATTATGATAAGAGTCTTCACTACTACTCAGCCAAGGCTATTATGATTGTTGATGCTCTTCGCAGGTTATTCATGGGGAGTTTGGCTCATATGGAGAAAGGCAAGAGGGAATTGGTGAAGGATATTCACCGCTTAGCTAATTTTGGAGTTCATCTCTTGGACTCTAAGGATGGTAGTGTGATAGTGCAAAAAGTGGTTTGATCATCTCTTGGTGCAGATATTAAAGAGAAGCTAGTTTTAGATCCTATCTTGATGAAAATCAAAAGTGACGTTGGTGGGAAAAAGGTAGTGTTGTTTGAGATCAGTGGTGATGGTACTTTATGATACCAAGGGAGGTTGTGTGTTCCTGATTTCGATGGTCTACGGCAAAGAGTTTTGGTTGAGGCACATGAGTCGCGCTATGTTGTTCATCTCAGCTCGACTAAGATGTATCATGATTTCAAGGAGATCTAGTGGTAGAATGGCATAAAGAGGGATATGGCTGATTACGTGGCCAAATGCATGGTGTGTTAACAGGTTAAGGTTGAGCACATGAGGCCAGGAAGGTTGTATCAAGAAATTGATATGCCCGAACGAAAGTGGGAAGTTATCAGTATGGACTTTGTTACCGGTCTTCCTTAGTCTCGAAATCAGTATGATTCTATTTAGGTCATCATGGATAGAATGACTTGCATATTTCTTGCTAGTGCAAACTACCTTTTCGGTAGAGGATAATGCTTGATTGTATCTTCAGGATATTGTAAAGCTGCATGGGGTACCTATTTTAATTATCTCTAATCGTGGTATACAGTTTATGTCTTCTTTCTGGCGGTCTTTTCATAAAGGGTTGGGGACTAAGGTTAGTTTGAGTTTTGATTTTCATCCACAGTCAGATGGGCAAGTGAAGAGAACTATTCAGACATTGGAAGATATGCTTTGGGCTTGTGTGATTGACTTTGGTGGCAATTGGGTTGTGCATTTTCCTTTAGTGGAGTTTGCTTACAAAAATAGCTATTATTCGAGTATTTGTATGGCTCCATCCGAGGCGTTGTATGATAGGAGGTAAAGATATCCTATTGAGTGGTTTGAGCTTGGAGAAGCCGACATGTTTGGTCCAAATTTGATTTATCAACCGGTGGAGAAGGTCAAGGTGATTCGAGATAGGCTTAAAGATGCCCAAAGTCACCAAAAGTCCTATGCAGATGCTAGGCATAGAGACTTAGATTTTGAGGTCGGAGATAGGGTGTTTCTCAAGGTGTCTCCTATGAAAGAAGTGGTGCGGTTTGTCAAAAAGGGGAAATTAAGTCCTTGGTATGTTGGTTTATGTTTTTTTATGGAGATTATGCAATGTTGCTTATGAGTTGGAGTTTGATCTAGCTTAAGTTTTGTTTATCCGATCTTTCATGTTTCTATGTTGAGGAAGTGTCTTGGTGATCCTTCTTTGATTATTTCTTTGGAAGGATTGGGTATCTTGGATTCTTTGTCTTATGAAGAGGTCTCGGTTGAGATATTAGATAGGTAAGTTCGGTGGTTAAGGACCAAGGATGTGGCTTCGATTAAGGTTCTATGGCAGAACCATAAGGTGGAAGAATCTACTTGAAAAGCGGAAGAGGACATGAAGTCCAAGTATCCACATTTGTTTTCTGCTGCTGAGATTCGTGTGGAAGGTATGTGTCTTGAACACATCTTTATTTTCTAAGTTTGTAAAAGGAAAGATTAACATTTTTTCCTCCTTTTTTTCAAACTTTGAAGGGATATTTGATAATGCAAATGACTCTATGTGTGGTTACCCCTACCTTGTCCTTCATTAGGGGAAGGATGTTCCTAGTCAGGGAGACTGAAACATCCTGGGTTTTGACCCTTAGAAAACTTCCTGGAATTCCGTTCTCCGAACCTAATACGACTCACAGGTATGAGCCGTATATTGGGGTACGGGTGGTATGGACCTATCGTATGCTGACCAGTGTTAGTTAGTGGGATGGTTTTGGTTAGTGAAATGGGTGCGACTTAGAGGTGTGAGTCGTAGGGCTAGGTACGAGTCGTATTAGGGACTCTTATGGTGGGCAGTGTTTGATCCTCCTAGTATTTTATCCTGTCAGGGATGCAGGTTATAGGTACAGATCATATATTGTAGTTACGACTTGGTTGGATGAGTCGTATGTTTGACAGCGTTTGATCCAAGGGTTGAGGCTTGGATACGAGTGTTGGTTACCGATCGTATAGAAAGGTACGACTAGTATGGGTCGGTCATATCCCTGTGACGGGTTTATTTTAGGGATTTAAGTGGGGGCATTCTAGACATTTTCCTACTTACCCTAACTAGGACCCATAACTTCTAATACACTTAGAAGGTTATTCTATTATTCTACTCATTAACACTTAGAAACTATTCCAAAACACTCCATAATTCTCTCAAGAGCTTTTGGGGCGAGAAGGCTGGGGTTTTATCTTACAGATTGCTTTAGAGCTTGTCTTGGTGATTTCTTTCCATCAATTCTTCGATATAAGGCATGATTCTATTCCCTCATTGTAATTTCAACTAAAGGGATTGTTTATATGATTGATTTCATGGTTTTACTATTTCATGATTATGGTTTTCAACTATTATTTGGGGGGTTTGATATTAAATGCTTGGTTATGATTTCCTATGGTTTTAATTGTGCTTTTATATGAATTAATGGAGGTTTTGGACAATTGGATTGCATGGTGATAGTTTAATGGTTTTTGAAATTGGTTATGGTTATATTATGCCCCCAAGGTGTTTAATAAAATGCTTATAAAGATATGTTCATTGCATTGACTTCATTTAAGGGAACTCTTGCATGTTTTTAACTGGGTAAAGGATTTATGCATGGTTTAAATGGTTTGAAAAGGCTAAAGGATAAATAGTTATGCTTGTGGAGAACATGGAAGTATCCTAAGTGGATTTAATAAGGTATATAGAAGGGCACCAAAGCACCCCTTCAGGGACACTAATCACAACTTCCTCTAACCCCCAAAGTCATCGACTTACAACTACCATTATCATGGACATAGACACCCACGTTTCTAAACACTTAACACTCCATCATCAATTCCTTAGAATAATAGCATTACGCCTCTAATCACACAACTTACGACATAACATAATTTATAAAACTATACCAAAGGCGCACATTTCCTAGCTATATCTCCTTAATTCAACTCTAAAGAACACCAAACAACAACTTCCTAGACTTCTTCATACTACAAGATTCAAGAATGAAATCTAGGTATGTGTGACACTCGTACACCTAACGACTTATCTAACAACACGTCACCTCGGGGTTCAACTTATTCCTATATACTCATACTTTTATCCACTTAATGATTCAACCATAATTCATCATTTCACTCTTGTTCTCATGTATATATATACATCACTATTGAGCACTCATTATTCCAAAAAATTTCCCACCTCAGATTAATCCTACAAGTTCATTCCCACAAAATACGTATTATCAATCTCGAGCTACTAGTCTCACTACTACACTCCATATCTACGGTTCAAGCCTATTGTTTAACAACACCAATCATATGGGGCATGTCATATCCTATACTAATCAATCGAATAGAAATATCAACCTAAGTCTCATATCTCACTTAACTATGGCCCACGAGTTTATCCTCTCCATTACTACTATACTTCAAATCTACTACATACCTTCTCATATGTAGCACTAGTTTACAATTACTAGAGGAAAGACAATCAAGGGGGGTGAAGTCACATAATAAAGATAGACGATTTTAATATTATAATATAACCCATTACCATCTATTAACATACCCTACTTTCTCACATCATAATTACTTACCCATGCATACATTTAGACTACTTTCAAATTCCATCCCCACTAATGAGTCTCTACCCATGACTTACTGACTAATCTACCTCTTTTCATTCACAACCTATACGTGATTTCTATAACCACCATAACTTTCCATTCTGAGATTCTTCCCTATTTTGAAAAAGTAATAATCACAACCAAACACTCCCTCTATAGACTACCATACAATCTACAAACATTGCTGCCACATTAGTCTATCACTATAAAATGGCAACCCACCTCGCCGTCAAGGGTTATACAACTCAACTACTTATTTACTCAAAAGTCAACCTCGCCCTAACTTCTAACCTTGTGACTTCATATCACTAACTTCAGGATCATCTAACTACCAGTAGGGTACTACACCTTAACACATACTATTACTTGGGTGGAAATATTATTCCAACATTCTGACATATATCACTACCCTCAAGCATGACATACCGCAGTAAGAATTTTTTGAAAGGGACTGAATACACTTCATATCTTAGGCCTAAACAAACAATTGATGTAGATAGGGGTATAAGCTTAAATCAATACACTTTAAAGCACTAAAGGGATCCTCTCAAGTCCCTGTGCAATTTCATAATCATTTATGACTTAATCAAAAAGGACAACATCAGTTAGATTCTAAGCTTCTGCACTTGAATCACCTGGACAATGAGCCATATCTAAGAACACCGAAGAAAGAAAAGAATTGGGGTACCTTTACTTTCGTATGGACAACGTCATAGCATGAACTAGAGTACGAAAGAGGAATATTTTGACTCTATAGCACGAACTAGAACATGAAGACAGGGAAATATTCCTAAATGTCTTGTAGCCTCTTACTTATAAGTGTGGCATGCTACACACTCATAAATAAGACTCTACCTGATGCGATTTCACAGAAACCCTAGGACCATGAACTGTGCTCTGATACCAAGTTTATCACAACCCAATCTGGGACACTGGTCGCGATAGGCATCCTAAACTATGAAGGTCTGGGCGCCCCTTTCTATCTGGCGATTATGCACACCATTCATACAATATAAAGAAATATAGAAAGTTATCATATGGAAACATGGTCATTGTCATAATTTACATAAATAATTTGAAAGGAAATCTTTAATGTTCAAAGCACATTACACCCGTCTACAAAATCTCTAACATTACAAAATTCAACATATGTCTAAAAATAAAACTGGGATAAAGCCCCCTATCAGACCATGAATCAAATAAATAACAATGTTCTATAAACCCGGCCTTCTAGAATAGGGGAGGCTTACCAACTACAAATCTCAAACACACTAATCTACTACTTAGCGGGACCCCGGGACTGAGCCTTAGATCCTAAAATATAGGGGGTCAATACAATTTTACTAGTACACAAAGCAATCGAAAATAATGTATTTTATACGACATAAGTGAGAGCAATTCATAAAATAGTTTACATATGATATAGGAAAAAACATAGGCATTCCTTGATAAATTTCAAAACACTTTCTTGAAAATCATGACTCTACTTTTTGTTTCTCTTCTGAGCTAGATGGTACACCATACAATCGTAATTCTATAGGCTATATGGAATCCGTCCTTGACTCGATAGCTAAGCCTCTAATCCAAGTTTGCCGCAAGGATTGGACTATCAGTAAGGGGAGACACACATGACCACACAGCATGGTGCCATTATCCCCAATCAAATCAACATGTAATGGTATTGCACAATACCATAAAACATGGATCCTAACCATAGTCCCAATCAAGGTACAAAAGACTACACAGCATGGTACCATAACCCCATGTTAGTAAATCACGGTTTCTAGCGTTGAGTCTTTCAACTCGTACTTTATTCAAGTAACCATCTAACTCTCTTTAAGCCCCATTTTAGCTCTTTAAAACCATGCATCTTTCTGAACTCTAAATCTAATAATCTGAAGAAAATTTGTATTCTAATCTGCTCTTAATCTATTATGGCATTCATCTATTTGGTATTGTCATACCAAGACTTACAAGTCATGCATTATCAGCCATACATTATCGTGTTATAGTTTTTCATTGAAAATATAATTTTTAGACAATCAAATCATTCTAATAGTACAAGAGAATTTGTATAATGAAATACATGAATTATGCAAAGATTCTCTCTGTCAATCCTTAAACATATAGTTGGCAATCACTTCGTATTCAACCATGAACTTATTTAAATCATCACTTTTCATTTATATTAACAAGAAAATACCCTTTCATCAGTTTCACAACCAAGTTCAAGCCATTCAACAATAGGTAAAAAATATTGATGACATGCTTCAAAATATGAAATTCATTAATTCATAACAAGTGAAATCAAGGGATGTCATAACAAGAGAGGGAGTATAAATATTCGTGCTCTCAATTCATCTTTCAAACTCAAAATCCATACATACTTATATATGAGTAAAAATTAAATTTTGGGGAAAGCCTCAAGACCAAAACATTATCATCAAAAGGGTTTACAATGCATATTTGTTAACGTAATTTCAAAACCCTTCATAAATACATGATTCCTCAACATTCAAAACATTATAAAAATAATTTCACCATGCCCATGTAGTTTATAAAAACTCCACGTACCTTAGATTGCTTAGTTCGAAGAATAAAATCCGAATCTTAATTTATTTATTGGAAATCTTGACCTAAGAGCTTGATTTTTTATCTTTGGAGGCTTAGAGTTTTCTTAAAGAGGAAGAGAGAATAATGATGTAACAAATTCTGCTTGGGGGATTCAATCTTATGTTTTGGACAGTTTAGTGTGAGGTAATTGACCCTATTGCTCTCAAATATGTGGAAACAAAAACTAGAAAATAGGGGAGCGTGCTATGGAGCATGCATCGCATGCTCTGCATGCCAAAATTGAGTGTGCGCCATATGCACTGTTGCGGTCTCCCTCAGTGTTGGACTAGAGCGTGTGTCGTATGCTAATCGCGCGACCTCACTTCCTCTCTCACAAATGGCTATAACTTTTTTTCTCGGATATCAAATTAAGGCAAAATTGATATCAATGGAAAGATGACTCAATTATTCATAATTTGGTGGGTATTTAGCTGTAAAATTCTACGTATATCAAAAGTTATACACATTCAAAGTAGACCTTGTCAAATTGAATACAAAGATTTAGCTGCATCAAAAGTTTTTAGCTTAACTTCGCTATAAGTGATTCCTATGAAGATTTTTCACTTCAAAAGCACTTCAAACATGAGAATATAGATCATGACACTTATTCTCATTTGGAAATAATTTCTATTAGAGATTACACACATAGGAATAACAGTTTGATTTCTAGTTCAAAAATATGGGGTGTTATAATAGAACTCCCTTCCCCCTTGTAATGATCCTTTCCATGCTAGTTTTATTGCCACTATTGTGCCCCCTGCCAAAATGTCTTTCTAGACTTTTCCATAGTCTCATTGGACAATTTCAGTTGTTCTGCTAAAACTATTAGTTGTTGCCTCTAATTTCTTAAAACCCAATGCCTAAACACCTTATATTCACATTGAAACTTTTGGTACTTTTATAAATGGGCAGGAATAAGCAATACCATAAGAAAAAGAAAAATAAAAATACATAGATTTACGTGAAAACCTTGAGGGGAAAAACCACAGGCAGAGACAGAGGAAATTCACTATGAAGGAGAGGAATACATGGTAGAGACGATAGTCTCAATTAGGCATATATAAAACTGCCTGAAATAGTATACTAAACACACTTATATAATATGTGCGTACAAATAAATTCTAAGCCCAAAAATATACAGGTCTCCGCTACCACCACAAAAAATCACAAATATGAGTCACACCACAAACTTTTCATTGCCGGATCAACAAAATTTGGGTCACAAACTCTAACAGGTATTACAAAAGAAATGAAAGGAATATCACTATGAGTTTTGTATGGTCTAGGGTAAGTTGTATAAGCAATAAAGGCATCAATAACACAGAAAATTCAATAACTCAAAATTTTTCATTGAAATATTAGCGTGAAAAGTTAACTTTAAAAGAATGAAAGGAAAAAGCTTAAGTGATGATAGCATGACTATTTGTAGATGGTGCGACAAAAAAGATTGGAAGAATAATTTAAGCGTAGAGGGCTTTAAATAGCCAAATTTAAAACATAATTTGCAAAATAAAATTCAAAATCCTAAACTTATTTAATTCAACTTAAGTTTAAAGTAAAACAATAGACACCTCCTGCTACTAAATTAGTTGTTATTCTACTAAATCTGCTTTGCTTTAGCTGCAACAGTTGAAAAAAAATACCTCGTCAATTTTTGTTTCTATTTTTTTCTGCTTGAGGATTGTTTTTAGAGTCTCTAAATTTGCGTACTTCTGTAACATGAATCCTTTTTCTTCTTCTGGTTTTGTGTACAAAAAGCACCCTCACTAACATTTTTCGTCTGAAAAATCTTTTGGAAGTGCTTTAATCTGGAAAATGTAGGATTCTTAAAAAGTTATTGTAAAGAATTTTCATCCAACACAACATCCCATACAGGGGCGGCACTTTGGTAGCCTAAGGCGAAAATTGAATGAAGGCCCTTAAATTTTTAAGCATATATATATATATATATATATATATATATATATATATATATATATATTCTTGTAAAATCTATGCTTTAGATATTTTGAGATGCAAAGTTATTAGTATTTTTTTCTAGTCGATTTCTTCTAATAATTTCTTTCGTTAATATAAATAATGCATTTAATCTTTATTGAGACATAGTACTTTAAAGTTTAAATACGTCAAATTTCTAATAATTCTTTACTTTATATAAGAAGTTTATTTTTTATACAATAGTTCTTAATAATTCTTTTTATAAAAAGTCTATAATCTATCATTGTGAAAAAAATGAGGCCCCTCAAATTTGAAGGCCTAAGACGGTTGCCTATTTTTTAACTACGTAGAGTCGACCCAGATCCCATAGATCATACGTTTTAAAGTAAGACTTGAACTTCAGTAACCAAATTAGATAATTCTCACAAATGAAAATCTCTGGGGCATTCAAAGAGAGATCGACACTTGCCATCATTGAAAAATGGGTTTTAAAATTGTATGGATTAAAAGATACTAGTTAAAATTGGTATTGGTTGAAACTTAAATAGCTCAGCGCATTAAGTAGTATAGGTTTAAAGAGGCTGAAAGTACTTTAATGAACTCTCAGGTTCATTAAAACTAAACCTGTCAAACGGGTCGGGTTGACTCGGCTCAAACCGACCCACTTAAGAAAATCAGCCTGATTAAACCCGGCCTGGTCAGCCCATGGACTATAGGGTACCGGGTACCGGGAAGAATTATCTTTTAGGTTGGGCCCCATTAACTCGGCCCGGCCCAACCCAGTTAGATTTTTTTATAAAAAATCAGATTTAATAAAAAAGGTCATTGGGCCATTATAGCCGCTGTTGGGCCCAATGGTAATGTAGCCGTTGGGATCCCAAAATGGCTAAAATCCCCTTTTTATTAAAAAAAACTTTTTTCAGTTAAATTATTTTTGTAAACCCAAAAAAAAATCCTATAAATACCCTACACTTTCAAATTATTTTTCACACAATTTTTTATTCTCTCAAATCTCATTATCTCTCAAATCCCAATTCTCAAATATTTTATATATTTCTAAAGTGTGCACTTTAATTTTTTAATTTTGCGATTACAAAGTACGAGTTAAAGTTTCTAAAGTCGCAACCTTTGGATACTTCAAAAATTTGGTATTATCGTTCCATCTCTTACGTTTAGATTTTAATTAGTGTATTAATTGTTGAATATTTAATTTTATTAAATTTGTGTATTTTAAATTTTTTTAGTTTAATTTATATTATGGATAAATTAAGAAACCTCGCGACTAAAGGTGTTAAAAGTTTTTATCCTGGAAGTGGTAGTGGTAGTAAAAAGTGAATTACTAGTGGTAGAGGTACTTCAAGTAGTACATATACTCGTGTGTCTCCGCCTCTGATACCGCTTAGTCAACATTTTGAGGAAGAAATAGGTGTAGGTGCTCACAATATGGATTATGTAGAAGCTTGGATAAATTACGGCATAGAATAAGAAAATAAGTAGATGTGGTTAAGTTAGATGAAGATGAGGAAAATATTGGTGAGACATCCACAGTAAGAAATGCGAAAGTTAGATCTTAATCGGTTAATCTCCCTCCCCGTCCTCCCCGTGCCACAAGACCTCGTAAATCAACTAGTATTACATGGCAATTTTATCAGATATTGAGGTGCAGTACAATATTTGTCAACAAATATATAAGCATAAAATAGGAGGCAAGCAAAGAAGTACGGGTACGTTAATGAGACATATAAGTGATAATCATGATAGAGAGTTAAAAATTGCAAAAGGTGGTGCGGATGTTGGTGGGCCAATACAAACTAGAATGGACCTAGCAACCGATTAGGTAATGAAAAAGTATAATAAATTGAGGGATCGGGAAGAAATGGTTAAAATGGTAGTTGTGGGTTGTTTTCCTTTTAGTTTTCCTTCTTCTGATGCCTTTAGTCATTATATTCAAGCAATTTATAATCCTATGTTTAATGGTATTTCTAGAAGTACTTGTCGGGCCGATATTTTTAGACTTCATTCACAATATTATTTTTATTTATCAGCATTGTTAAAAAAATATTCAATGTAGAATGTCTCTAACTTCTGATCTTGATCGTGCTGTAAATAAAAATAATTATTTAACCGTTACTTGTCACTGGATAGATAGTAGTTTGTTATGAAAAAACGTATTCTTGATTTTTTATATGATGAAGATTGTAAACATACTGGAGATTTTATTGTTGATTCGATTCCTAAAGTTGCTGAATTTTATGGTATCAAAAATACAATCTTATGTATTGCTTTTGATAATGCTTCTAACAACAAGACTGCTATAACAAAGTTAAATCTAAGTTATCTCCGTCGTTACCTGAAATTTTTCATGTTAAGTGTGCTTGTCATATATATAATTTAATTTTAAGAGACGGTCTTGAGTTTTTTGAGTTTTATATTGAAAAAATCTAGCTTGTCATTGGTTTTATGCAAGGAAATAATCAAAGATCAAGAATTAGGGACTTTAAACTTAAATGTGAACAAAATGGACTTGCATCGATATTGATGCCTGAAGAATGTGATACTAGATGGAATGCTACGTATGATTTTTTAAAAACTTGTTATAAATATAGAGTTCCTATTACACTATCATTTAACCAACATTGTGGTTCTTTTGTTGATTCTACTGATTGCATGCTAAATGATTCTGATTGGGCTATAATTAATGATCTTGTTAAGTTTTTGAAAAAAAATTATATAGCTACGGTTGAATTTTTCGGTGCTTATTATCCTATTGTTTGTAATATTTTAGCATATATAGCCGATATTTTTGCTTTGCTCAAAGAATATAAAAATAAATAAGGTTACAAAGAAGTTGTTGGTGTCATGTTTGCTAAATTTAAAAAATAATTTTTTTCGATTCCCCCTATTTACTTGGTTGGTGCTATGCTAAATCCGTGTATGAAATATACTACTATGTATCACTTTAGTACTCTTATTTATTCTAACTTAGAGATAAATACTAACAATGATTCTGAATGAGTACAACCTGATTTGTGGATGGCTATGGGTGATGCGAATGCTTACATAGATAAATTATATAACCACTATGCTGATTTAGTTGATTTAGCTGTACCAGCAAATATCACTCCAACTGTCACTCCCCATCCTCCAGAGGAGCCATCATCTTCTAAAAGGCCATCACATAATGGTTTTCCTGATTCCTTTTATGATTTACCTTGTTGGAACAGTGTTGAGGATGGAGCTTACATATCAACTTATCGGGAAGAGCTTAAGTATTATCTTCGATCGTTGCTAAAGGATCGCAGACAACGGATCAACACGTTAGATTGGTGGAGGAGTAATAAAGCATAATATCTTGTGCTTTCAAGAGTAGCTAGAGATATCCTGAATGTTTCAATGTCAACCGTTGTATCGGAGAGCACTTTTAGTCAGGGAGATAGCAGCTTGGAGACAACCGACATTCATTGGGAAGCAATGCAATGAATGTTCTAGTTTGCCTTAGAGATTAGATTAGAACTGAATGAAAAAATCAAGGAATGGAAGCGGAGCCAAACGACGAGCAGAGACTTGAACAAATTATGACTTCACGGGAGAACTCAGCAGAATCAAGTCCAATGCGTGGTTTTTTCCCCCGTTGACTTTGACTATCCTATGCAAGTTTCCATTAATATTAACATGCATGAGTTAGAAAAAATGATGCAAAATTTATAGATTTTTCATCCATATAAATCATAAATTTTGGATCATTTTACAATCAATAAAATTCAACATCCATTCACTCCTTAGTCCTTACTTTGTAATTTATTCCATTTAATGCTTTAAATTGAATTTTTAGTTTAAATTAAATACTTAGTTTTAACATATTACTAATTTACTATAAAGTATTATTAATCTATTATATTAAGTAGAATATGTTTTATTTAAAGAAGTACATATATTTTATATATATACGTAGATATTGAATGGTACGTATATATGTGTGTATATCTTCTATAGACGTATATATTTAACGTATACATGTGTATATATTTTATAAATTGGTATATAACTATATATATAGTGTGTGTGTATATTGTAGTATATTTTATTTAAAGTAGCATGTATATATTTAATGGTATGTATATATGTGTGTATATCTTCTATAGACGTATATATTTAACGTATACATGCGTATATGTTTTATAAATTAGTATATAACTATATATTTAGTGTGTGCATATATTGTAGTATATATATTGTAGTACATTTTATTTAAATTAGTACGTGTATATTGAATGGTACGTATATATGTGTGTATATCTTTTATAGATGTATATGTTTAACGTTTACATGTGTATATGTTTCATAAATTAGTATATAACTAGATATATAGTGTGTGTATATATTGTAGTATATATATTGAAGTATATTTTATTTAAAGTAGTATGTAGATATTGAATGGTACGTATATATGTGTGTGTGTATCTTCTATATACGTATATATTTAATGTATAAATGTGTATATGTTTTATAAATTAGTATATACCTATATATTTAGTGTGTGTATATATTGTTGTATATTTTATTTAAAGTAGTACGTATATATTTAATGGTACGTATATATGTGTGTATATCTTCTATAGACGTATATATTTAACGTATAAATGTGTATATATTTTATAAATTAGTATATAACTATATATTTAGTGTGTGTATATATTGTAGTATATTTTATTTAAAGTAGTACATATATATTGAAAGGTACGTATATATGTGTGTATATCTTCTATAGATGTATATATTTAACGTATACATGTGTATATGTTTTATAAATTAGTATATAACTATATATAGTGTGTGTATATATTGTAGTATATATATTGTAGTATATGTTTTATTTATAGTAGTATATATATTGAAATAGCCCTTTGCATTAAGTAGTATAGGCTTAAAGAGGTTGAAAGCTCTAATACCATTGTTGGTGGCACAACAAAAAGGATTGGTAGAATAATTTAAAAATTTATCTCTCAATAATTTTATTAATGATAGAAAGTTTTAAATAGTCAACTTAAGAATGAAAAATCTGCAAAATAAATTCAAAATTAACAATAATTTATTTAACTAAATTAGTATACTTACCCATGTAATGTGTGGATAATATTAAACTAGAGTATGAATTTTAATAATTTCATATTAGGATGTCTCGTCCGAACATGTTAAATAATAATACTTTAAAGTTCAACTATTATATTATTTTTTCAATGACTTACCCTTGCCCATCTCCACCTCCACCCAACCTCACCCCTACTCACCCTCAATTTTCTTTTTGTAAATAACCCCCCCCCCCCCCCCCCTTTTCCCTCCATCCCTCCACCTGTGATCAAATTTATATGAAAAAATAATTAAGTTATTATAAAATAAGTTTTATGTTTCATAATTCATCCCCTCCCCCCAACTAACCAAATTTATATTAGTAAAAATAATTAAGTAGAAAAACTTGTTCATTTTGTATTTTTCTTTATTACTCCTTCCATTTCGTTTTAGTTTGTCCTCTTTCTAAAAATTTTTGTTTCAATTTAGTTGTCCTTTTGATGAAATCAAGAGAATTTTATTATGTTCTTCTAATATTACCCTCAACATTAAATGATTAAACAAAGTGTATTTACTCAAATTCATATTTTCAATGCATAATTAATAGGGTTATTTTAGTAAAATAAGCCTCTATTAAATAATTTCTTAAGGGGTGTGCCAAGTCAATAAGGGCCAACTAAAATGAAACGAAGGGAGTATATTGGTTAGTGCTACAATTTATAGATTTAAGATTGTCCAAAATAATTTAAATTTTTATTCTATTGTCTCTCCGTTTGTTCGGTCTAAAATATATATATATTCTAATTACGTCATTATATTCTGATGCAGTGGTATGGATTGTACGTTCTACCTTCACCAAACTTCACTTTATGAAAATTCACTAGATATATTGTTGTATATTCTCAAAATTAGTTCAAGTCCCCCGCCCCTCAAATTAAACACATTCATACTATCGAAATATAATTTTATCTTATATTCTATGATTTATATTTGTTTTTTTAGATTTTTTTTATAATAGTGAAACGGATGAAGCCCAAAATTACTAAAATAAAAAAGCTTATTCATAGATGAAAATTTGCAAGTAAATTTAAAAGAGGATTTAAATTAAAATATCGAAATGTCCTCTATAAATCTGTTGTATAATCCTCCTAAAAAGTTAATATATAAATGTGATATTAGATGTCTGTCTCATATTTTTTTAATTTTATTATTCACAATTTATAGATATAAGGTTGTTAATATTCTTCCCTCCGCCCCTAACTAAATTTATATGAATGAAAACAATTATATACTTAAAAAGGAAAAAAACAATTCAATTTTTTCTTTATTATATTTTTCACAATTTAAAGATATTAGATTGTTAATACTACTTCCACTACCTTTAACTAAATTTATATGAGTAAGAACAACCATATAATTCTACCAAATATATGTATCATCTAATTATTTCATTATATACATATAATTAGTTTCCTACCCCACCCCACCCCACCCCATCACCTCTAACCAAATCTATGAGTAAAAATAATTATGTAATTATACGGATCCGCGTGATGCACAGATGAAAGTATTATTATTTCTACTTTTTACAGTTGTGACTTGTTTGAGTAAATTAATCATATTACCTTTAAAAAATCTAATATCATATTGTTATCTTAAAAAAAGTCTATTTCTCATATTGTTCCTAGCTTAAGTAAATGAATCTCTCCCCTTCTCTCTGTCCCACAATTTTCGTAACCAAATCTATATGAATAATCAAAAGAATTATATAGTATTAAAAACTATTTATTTTTTTATATTATTATTTATTACATTATTCACTATATACAATTATTAAATTGTTAATAATAATTTTTAATAGTCTATCACTTGGCGTAATATAGGTATCAAGAGCTCGTCTTATTAATATAAAATAGTTATATTAGTTTTGTTTACTTGTATATTTTTTTAAAATTTTTATTCTATTATTCACATCTCTTCAATTTAAAATTTATGGATAGCAATATATGCATTGTCTAATTACTATATTATATTCCTAAAAATAACAACACTCAACTTAATAGAATTAAAGTAATTGAGAGTTGAAAAAGAACAAATTTTATATTCTACAGCATCTTATTATTATTTTCAAATAAATGTCAATGCATAAAATAAGTCTTTCACTTTGTATTTTATTAATTTTTTTAAGTATAATATTGAACAATTTAAATTGAGCTTTATTAAACGTAGGATTTTCCTCACTTTTTGAATTAAATTATTGTGTATTTATTTACTAACCAACTTATAACTTATTGTTGAAATATATTTTGGTTTTAAAAACTGTTAACATATTTTCAGGGAAGGGTCGATCTCTTCGGAATCTATCTCTCAAAATTATTTTCCTGCAAATCGTCCCTTCCGGTCATCTTGTCCAATCAGTCTTGTAAGATCAGCTCATTCAAGGGGGTATTTTTGAAGTGTCATAACCTCGACTGAAAGGACTTGAAAGCGCCATATACGGTCTCTTAATAGTGTGAGGCTTTCTGAGAAAATTGTGTGGGCTTGGCCCAAAATGAAAAATATCACACCATGTAATAGTGTCTTTGAGTTGGCTAAGTCTAACAAAGTGTATAAATATGAGACTACAAATAAAAGGAAGGTCATTAAGCCTAATCAGGTCTCCTCGTCATGCCTTATTTATAAAAGGTTACATGTTTGTAGAAATGTGATATTGCATATATACAAAATGTGCTACTAAAGGCGAAGCTTATTATTCATTAATAGATTTTCTTATTTATTATCTTTAACGTTTTGAATATTTTTACCTTTATCAAAATTATCTTTCAATTAACTTCGAACCTCATAACTATCACGATTCAATTTCTCAGAACATGATGGCGCCGACCATAACCCATAAGTGAGCAAGCCAACCCATAGTCCGGAACGGCTAGTAACGGACACTCAATAATATAAGGAATGAATATGGAATAAATAAAATAGAGATCAATACATAATAAAATCCCAAAATTTGGTGGTATCAGTACAAGAGCTTCTAAAATAATAAGAGTAAAAAGGTGAAATATCAAGAGAAATACACTGATACGACTTATCTCCGAATACAACTTAGAGACTAGTCTAATACATAAGAGAGATATAAGTAATACTCTGAACGTCAGGAGCTCACTCTAAGTCTCTGAACCATGGCTGCTCCACACAGCGCACACATCAATGGTGATAACCCGTACTATGACCTACAAGCAACAGAAGTGTAGTATGAGTACCAAATAAATAGTACTCAGTAGGCAACTGCCAACTTAGCTCCAAAGATAAAACAGATATATAAAACATATAAATAGAATGGAAACTACACCGAAGAGTTCAGAAATGATATAACAGCCAATGAGATAATAAGGAAGAACTATGCTATTCATGTCCAAAAGACCCACATAATAAGGCCAAGTAAGTAATAAGGGTGCACTATCTTATGTTAGCCATACTTAGGAATCTAACTATTATATTGTATATCCCTGGCCAATATATGTATAAAGAGCAAAAGAAGAATATATAATAATATACAAGGTCAAGGAACGAATATACCATATGAACAAATAAAGGAAGGGACACACGGTAGTAATATAGTTACATACAAGTATATATATATATATATATATATATATATATATATATATATATATAGGAATCTAACTATTATATTGTATATCCCTGGCCAATATATGTATAAAGAGCAAAAGAAGAATATATAATAATATACAAGGTCAAGGAACGAATATACCATATGAACAAATAAAGGAAGGGACACACGGTAGTAATATAGTTACATACAAGTATATATATATATATATATATATATATATATATATATATATATATACATATAAACATGAGGTCGTCTCAAAGCATAACCTAGATCATCATATCCTATTCCAAGACCTCATTATAATCCTTCCAGGATTCAATTCTATCATACTCAGGGCTTCTAATCCACATGGCCAGACATGAAATAATCGTGTATAACAATGCAATCATAAGGTAAAAGAGGCCAAAAAAATACCTCAAATATCGATACCGTATCAACGACCAATCTATCATAAGCTAGCCATAATAATGATCATAACAATGATAATAACAAAATCAATAACAGCATAAATAACCGGTAACTTCGGACAACCAAATGCCTAGCCAAGCATATGCATACCCCACCGCCCTAGACTCAAAAGTTTTAATCAACATACAATAACACAAAGCTTATTCATCACTTATATCTACACAACTGCTTCATACCGGTTAATAGACATAGGTGCATACTGGTGATAGGCGATACACATGCAAGAATGAATAAAAGCTACACAATAAATCTCATAATCATCCTCTGAACATGAACTGGGTATATACATCATTATCACAACATCCTCCGACCTTGCCGAGTATCAATATCATCATCATAGTATTCTCCGGCCTTGTCGGGTATCAATAACATCATAATAGTATCCTTCGGCCTTACCGAGTATCAATATATCATCACAGTAGTATCCTTCGACCTTGTCGGGTATCAATATATCATTACAATATTAATACATATATTTATATCTAATAAGTGTGCGGACTCAATCTGTGGCTAAAAAAAGTGTAAATCCGTGAGTTTATTGCCTGGAGTGATCTTTGGGACTAAATCATTATGAAAATATTGAAAGGATCAAAATATCTCACAATCGAAGCAAATAATAGTGTCAAGTCATGGACTGGAATCTGTCTTATCCAAATCTTCAAAACATCTTTACTAACCTCTTTTATATATTTAAGTTATCCATAAAGTTAGGAAATTATTATTGGGAATAAATCTATTTTCAAGGTGAACAACGGGTTTCAAACCTTATTTAGGAAAAACACTCATAAGATCGTATTTCAGCTAGAATTACATCAATTACCAATATAATAATTATGAATGTACCAAATCTATATGCCATCCTCAGTATCTAAATCAATAATAGCATAAGTCACATACTACATCTTTCTCTGTCCCATACCGGAGAGATGTGTATATAAGCATATATAAGTATATTCATAAACTATAATTGTACCCTTTACAAGGATAATTACTTCCCGAATGTCCATTTGCTAACATAACATGACCCTTAGCTGAATAATATATTCAAAATAATCACAACATCATAATCACGACCTTAGGCCCATAAAAATATTGAAACTCATATCACAATCATATTTATAAGCCGTAGCATATCTATAATCATCTCACATATAGGAGGAAACTCATATCTATGAGGCGTAATATCAATAAGCATATCATATCTATAAAATATCCCATATCTATAAGTCATACATCATTACCATGAAGAATATTACCTCTCTAGGCCAATTATTATATCTAAGAGCAATATCATCTCTACAGGTCCGATAATCATAACTAAAAGAAAAATCATCTCTATAGGCCCAACATCATAACTAAGTGAAATATCATCTCTATAGGCCCAACAATCATAAGTAAAAGGAACATCAACTCTATAGGCCAATAATCATAACTAAGAGGAATATCATCTCTATATGTCGAATAATCACAAATAAGAGAAAAATCACCTCTATAGGCCCAACAATCATAACTAAGAAGAATATCATCTCTATAGGCCAAATAATCATAACTAAGAGAAATATCATCTGTATAGGCCAATAATTATATTTAAGAGGAAAGTCATCTCTATACGGCGAATAATCACAGCTAAGAGGAATATCACCTCTATAGGCCCAATAATCATAACTAAGAGAAAAATCATCTCTAAGGGCCCAACGTCATGTGTAAGAGAAAATTGCATCTCTATGGGCCAAGTATCAAGTCTAGGAGAAAATATCGTCACTATGGGCCAATATCAAGTCTAAGAGGAAACAATGTCTCTAAAGGTCCAATATAACGTCTAAGAGGTAATAGTATCTCTAAAGACCCATTATCATTTCTATAAGGAATAACATAGCCATTACTCATAAGTCACAATCCAGGTAACATCATTACAATTACCAAGTCATGAAGTAACCTTATACTAAGGTTTACTAGTCTCAACTCTGCCCAACTAGGTCCACAAGGCCAACATAAGTCTTGGCCTAAGTAGGCCAGACAATCCCACTTTTAATCCTCAATTTCCATATTTAGGCAAACTATTCCCTAACTAGGCTAAGGTATTTAGTTTAATTTCTAGATGTCAAGTCATAACTAATTCTAAGATAGGAACTTTGTCTAGAAACATGGGCATTTATGTCAATTCTATCCAAATTATGGTTTCAAGATAAGTAGAATAGCCCAACTGAGGTTAATCATACTAAGCATGATTCTATTACTTAAATTGCATCCTAAACCCAACATCATGTCATATTCAGCTACGAATTAACCTAAACAAGAGAGAAGTCCATTGGGTCCAAAAAGGGTATTAAACAATTAAACTTATGGGTCAAAACTCTCATCGAATCCCTAAACTTCAATATTCAATACTAAGTCATTCTATCCATAATCAATCTTAACATTCATATTCATACGCAATATATATCACACATTATCTATGAAGAAGAGTAGACAAAAGCCTACCTCAAAGCCGAACCGCAAAACCTCCCACTATTCACCAAAATCTCATCTTCATTCCACAACCCAAAATGCCAACACACTATCAAAATAGTAATCTACTTATCAATACGAGTCTAACGATAACCATATTGCTCCATTGTGCTTTGAGTCCAAAAATAACACCAAAACCCCAAGCAGGTTCCACGTATGGAAAATGCATTTTTGAGTTTAACCCGACATGATATCAAGATCATAAATCATCAAGGAACCATAACCCTCAAGACATGGGTAAAAACAAAGATAATTTTGGGCTAAAACCAAGCCCTAAGTGAATTTGTGGTTTTGGGTCAAAAATCAATAAATTCAAAAATAAAGTGATGAAATCTTACCATAATTCGAGTGAAAATCATGATAATAGATGTTATGAAAGCTCCCAAGTTACCCACAATGATCAATTTTGAGTTATTACACTCATTTAGGAGTTCTAAGTCTCAAAGATAGGTCAAAATGGCCAAAACGCGGTCTAAAGGGTCCTTATATACCCATACCAATATGCATATACCGTTATCATGGTCTTAGGGGCTGCTATCATGCTAGCATAATCATCATACTATTTTCTACAATCACGGTTGCACCCCTAGCCACCAGATGACAGTAAAATCAAAATCTCGATTTTAACCCTAGAAACTTATTCAAAATCCAAAGAACATGATCCAATTAGGAATTTTCAGTGTAAACCACACTTTAAATCCATTGAAATCATTAAAACTTTCATCCGAGATCATTTAGGAAAAAAGTGAGGCCCATGCCTATAGTTCCATTTTTTTTATAAAATTCGCTCAGTAGCCCAAAATAAGTTTGGGATCTTTAGGTCCTAAACCAAGGGTCCCTATAACTCCCTGGGAATAGGACCATTGGAAATTTTCCTTGGTTTTGGATTTTTAGACTTGGTACGTATCCTTGGATACGAGTTGGGGAAGGGTTTGATGGTCCACTCGTACACTAGGCAGTATGTTTGGTTTAGATTCTGCCCATGATACGACTCATCAAGGTACGAGTCGTATAGAAGGATACGAGGGTAGCAAGTCCTAGTCATATATTTTCTTAGGTGTAGTCTTGTGGAATCTATCCATGGTAGGAGATGTGGGTATGATTTTGTGTACCACTCGTACCCTAAGTTATGAGTTAGGGTGGTGTGAGTCATACTAAAATTAGTATATAGGGTCATGCAAGGTCTTGGGTATGAGATAGGGTACCACTCGTACCCTAAGGTACAGATTACATGGTGAGTCATACCCTACATCGTGGATTATTTTAATTCGTAAGTCAAGGGTAGTTCAAATATTTCCTACTTCAAAAACTTATGTCCTCACGTTATATAACCCATGGTGGCCTCTTATAACACTTGTAAAAGGATTGAAACACTCCAAATACTCTCTCAAAACTTACTCTTGAATATTGGAGGCTAGGGTTTCTTCATGTATTCTTCAAAGGGTCCAAAGAGTCATGTTTCTCTTTGGAATCTTCTTGTATAAGGCGTGTTCTCTTCCCTCATTGTTAGTTCCAACTAAAGGCATGAATTTTATGCAATGTTTTCATAATTTGAATATTGTATGATTTTGTTTTTTCAAATATGATTTAAGGGTTTTGGTTATAAATGTTTGGTCATGGTTTTCCTACGTTTTTAAGTATGCTTTTATGTGCATTAATGGTGGTTTTGAGTAATTGGTCGCATGTGAATGGTTATTTAGTAATGGACTTTGATTTTGGAAATACTATGCCCATAATGTATTTGATAAAATGTTTATAACAATTCTTTCACTACAATATTGATTTTTCAATGGAACTTATGCATGGTTTAAACTTGGTAATATAACCCTAAATGATATGAATGGTTTAAATGGTTTTGAAATGGTTTAGATTAGTAAACATACTTGTGGGATACATGGGAATCCTCTAAGTTAATTGGATAAAATGATCTATGGGTACATTGGAATCCCTTGATCTCCAAAAGGTTTAGCTAAGGACAATACTTGCAAGTTATAGTCGGTATAACGATACCACTACTAATGGACTTGGTTAATAATAAATGGATAAGGGTTTGGTTGTTTGGTAAATTTTAATTGGGCTTAAAGGGGGATGTGTAGCAAAGTTGTGGAAGGTGGAGGTTCCGTGTGGACCTAAACTGAAAACTCATATTTGCCGATATGAGGTTGGTCCTAGCGACCATGTGCATGATGTAACAATTTATATTTGGGGGGATGTACTAGTCATCCCAGGTTCTTTTCTATGGTCGTGCAGCTTCATGCACTGAGGCCCTTTCAGCAGGTAGAGCTGAACCCATATAGCCCGTGGGTGGTTTTAGGACGACAAAGCTACACAGCAAAGGTAATGGTTTTAAATTCATGAAAAACCCGATTCCTTTCTCGGCATAATTATATATATATATAGATGTATGTATGGCTGTATACATTATTGTCAAGACCCAGACTGAGGCCCTATCCACAACGGGCATCCCAAACCTTGAAGGCTCGAGAGACTCCTTAGCATACTATCATAAGAAAAATCAATACATAAATCAAAGTGCGGAAGATATAACAGTTTTCATTGGAAATTTATAATCTGACATGTGTCAACAAGATATGACGATACAATACTTCAACTGCTTTATACGAAGACTCTATTAAATACTAACTGTCTAGGCTGGGACAAAGCCCTCGACTGAACCATTTACTGAAAGACTCAATATATAAATAAATACCTTTCGAAAGATGGATGACTCACCAATTCTGTCAATCCCAAGTGTTCTACAGATATGATGGACTATGGGACTATACCACATAACCTAAAATATGGAAGGTCAATACACAGAGGTATTGGTACGTAGAACAATCCAAAAAAAAATATTTTTATACAACATAGGTGAAAGCATTTCATAAAAGCTTGTCAGCATCAAATAGTTGAAAATACATGGGCATAATTTAATGAGCTTCAAAACATCTTCTTAAAATCACGACTCAACTCTGTATTTCTCTGCTGAGCTAGATGGTAGAACCTACAATCTGTAATTCCATGAGCTATATGGATCCTCCCTTGACTCAGTGGCCGAGCCCCCAACCTAAGTTTTTGTGAGGGCTAGAGTCTCTGCATTACTACTATGCCATAAGGTCGTCGCCAGCGTACAATCCCTCATTTTAGGGCAACATAAAACTCGTGTCGGCAAATCATGGGTTCGGGTAATGAGTTATCTGAACTTGTGCCTTCATCGGATAACCATCTAAATCTCTTTAAGCCCCATTTTAGACTCTTAAAAAATCATGCTTTCTTCTTATAAACTGTATTTCTCATATTCTTTTTAGGACACATCATAACAGGGTATCGTCATATCTAGACTTGCAAGTCCTTCGTTTCATATCACAACATCTCTACTTCCCTTCATATTTCAAAGCGTGTTATTGACCACCCAACATATTTAAAAATCGGGTGAGAGTTCATACTTCAAAAGCATATGAAAACAAACACTTTATCTCATCAATACTTTATGTACGGTGGTCATCTCTTTTATCAATTACATGTATTTTCCTATTGGGAACAAGAAAATTTATAAATCAAGGAAAATACTCTCTCATTTAGTCATAAAATAGTACAATTCATACGTGACAATAAAATTTCAAACTCTAGCTTTTAGCTATTCGTATAATCAACCCACAATATGTAAAATCAATGGGTTTCATAGTAAGAGAGGGAATTACATAAATCATTCTCTCATTTAACTTCTCAAACTTAATAACACATGAAAACATTTTGAATTTAGGGTAGAACACCACAATTTCTACAAGACTTCATCATAATGGGATTTTCAATGCATGTTCTTTAACACTTTCAATATCCATTTTGTATGCATAGGTATATACTCTTTAGATATTGTTTAAAATAGTAAATTCATGCCCATGAGGTTTAGGATAGTCCCACGTACCTTAAACTTCTTGATTTGTGAAGAAAAGTTGAATCTTTGGATCCTTGGGGGAAAGGATTTTTGATTTTGTTCTTGGGGAAGGGTTTCCTTGGGAGAAATTTGAGTAAAAGAGGCAAATAATGCCCCTTTGGACGCCTCACTTTATGTTATGAATGAAATAGGGTGAGGGGAAATGACCCAAAATCCCCTTGGGCATCTAAAATCAAAAGCTTCACATGAAGGCACCGAGCGATGCGGGCTCACCCGACATGTACTTTTGACCTCCCTAACCATGAATCAACTTTAAAACCAACATTTCGGGGTCAGGAAGGTCGATCTAATAATCCGTAAAGTATAGGGATCTAAAAGTATCTAAGTCCTCAACACTTGGAGAAGTTTTCAAGTCTTGGACCCCTTAAACATGCGACTGAGAACTTTTGCAGGGTATTACAATATCTCACCCTTGAGAACATTCATCCTCAAATAAGACTGGTTTAAATCGAGACTACTAAGGAATCGTAGGTCGTATACTGAACATGCATAGCTAGAAACATGATTACATACTGAGTCTAAAACATGATACATGAACTGAAATATAAATCATGGGATTAGAGTTTACACACATAGGAATGACGATTTGATTACTAGCTTGAAAATATGGGGTGCTACATTATCTCCCCCTTGGGATCATTCATCCCCGAATGATAGGTAGGAACTTGTTGAATCTCTAAAAGTATGGAATAAAGAACGTAACCACGCATTGAATATTTTTCCTCAACAAAATATACAAAGGCATCAAAAATGCTTCGTGATAACCCCTAGTAAAACGAGTAAGCACGAAGCGTGAGATAATAATAATTAACATAGAGATGACCTTGCACGTTAGTTCTAGGAATCATAATCATCACAACATAAGGCATAAGTTTATTTGGTAATAATAGCCCTAATTTACATAGGTACAATAATGAAATGAGATTTTGCGGGAGATAGGAATAAAATCATTCTCTACCTTATAAGATACAATGAATAGATTCTCTACTTCGGCATTTACAACTTACAATTCTTCCATCACATATCTAATCATAAGAGTTCAAGCCCTACTGTTAAAGCCTAACCGGGAGTAGAAAGGTGCTAACTTAAGCTACGGGACCCCATACTCTACATGCCTTTAAGAATATCACTTCATCTTATCACTATAATCCAACAACTTTAATCTTAATTCAAGGAGTACTAACCACATAGCTCATTGATTTGTGTTCTTATCAATCACAACATTCAAGCATATCATTACTACACCCACCTTATGGATCTCCTTACTAAGACCAGCAAATTCAATCACCCTCATAAAGATTTTTTCCACATATCTCCTTCTTAACTATTTCACATAACGAAAGTTCATTTCCTTCCTCCCCCTTCACCTATAACTTTAGCTAAAGAAATCACATAAAAATTTTCACATTCAAGAACATCATTGCTTGTAGTTTGGAGGTCAGAATATGACATGACTTACATACAGAACTCAGACCTTAGACATAGGCAGGACTTAAATACATGAGACATTGGTAGAATGACCTCTTAAATTAAAGTAGGAGGAGTTTTCTTGAATAGTAATTGATTTATGATGACTCTTCCCTGAAACTTTCCACCATGAGAAAATTCAAGACCTACCTTAGTCTATCATCTCCCCCTTAGATCAAAGTCATAATCTTAGACTTTCGGACATAACCTCACATCAAATCTATAGCCATAACTCTCAACACAAAAGGTATATTATCATAAATATAAATGTTAAACTCTCCCTGATAAACTATACTCTGAAGGGCTTGCTTTCTAGAAATGTTTATCTTAACTTTCGCTAGCCTCTATAGCTATCATCCTATAACTCACACTCTCAATTATCCATTTAATGAATCAACCACAATTTATTATTTTAACAATATACCTCATGTAGATATATTTATATATATATATATATATCATAATTATTCACTCATTTTTTCACAAGTTACCAACCTAAGCTATTTCACACCTCACCTCAAGCCTACTAATTCGATCCTAAAAAATATGCATCATTAGTCTTAAGCTACTATTCTTATCACCACAATCCATATCTAAAGTCCAAGCCTATAGTCTAGCATCAATTATGTACCACCGATAAAGCATGCCACATACTATACTAGTCCATCAAATTAGGAAATCAACTCAAATGCCTCATTTCACTTAACTACTACCTACAATAACATCTTCTCCATGACATTACTACTACACCTCACAATCCGCTGCATACCTTCTCACATATAGTACTAGGTTGCAACTACTAGAGAAAAGACAATCAAAGAGGTTAAAATCACATAATAAGAATTTTTGATCTTAATCTTATAAGATAACCTATTAAAATCTTATCAACATATTCCACTTTCTCACATCATATTTAATTACCCATACATACATCCCCACTACCTTCAAGTTCCATATACACCAATGAGTCTTTACCTATAACTTATTGACTAATCTACCCCTGTCCATTCAAAACCTATAAATGATTTATATAACCACCATAACTATCCACTCTGAGCTCCTTCCCTGTTTTGAATAAATAGCAATCATGGCCAATCACTTCCTTCACAGACTACCATACAATCTAAAAATCTTTCTACAACATTAGTCAATCACCATCAAAGAGAAAATCACCCCTCAGTCAAGGGTTATACAACTAAAACTACTTATTTATGTAAAAGTTACCCTCACTCTGACTTCTAGACTTGTGACTTCATATAACTAACTTTGAGATCACCTTACTGTCAATAGGTCATGACACATTAACACATACTACTACTCAGGTGAAAATACTATTCCAATATTCTGTCACCTATCTCTGCCCTTAAGCATGACATCTGTAATAAGGATTCTAAAAAGAGTTAAATACACTTTGTACCTTCGGCTGAAAAGAATGATTTCATTAAGATAGAGGTATACTGTCAAGTCAATACACTTTGAAGCACTAATGGACTCCTCTCAATTCTTTATTCTATCTCATAATTGTATGGATAACTCAATTAGAAAGGACTACATCATTTAGACTCTAAGCCTTTGCACTTAAATCGCCTCAACAATGATACATATCTAATAATATTAGAGTAAGGAAAGAATTTAGATAATTTTGTATGGACGATGCTATAGCACAATCTAGAGTATGAAAGAATAAAAAACAACTCCTAAATTATCGATAGCCTCCTGATTAAAAGTGTGGTGCATAACACATCCACAAGCAAGACTCTACTAGACACAGCTTAGTAGACACCCTGAGACTATGAACCATACTCTGATACTAAAATTGTCACGACCTGAACCGAGGCCCTAGCCGCGACTGGCATCCCAAACCTCGAAGGCCTAAGAGACCCCTTAGTATACTATCATAAGCAAAATCCATACATAAATTAAAGTACGAAAGATATAATAGTGTTCATTGGAAACTTATAATCTAAAATTTTTCAACAAGATATGACAATACAATATATGAATCCTCTACTGAATACTAAATATCTAGGCTGGGACAAAGCCCTCGGCTGGACTATATACTGAAAGACTCAACATATAATAAATGCCTTCCAAAAGATGGATGGCTCACTAATTTTGTCAAATTCCAAGTGTTCTACTGATGTGATGGACCATTGGAATATACCATATAACCTGAAATATGGGGGTCAATATGCAGAGGTACTGGTACGTAGAATATTCCAAAAACAAAATATATTTTCATACAACATAGGTGAGAGCATTTCATAAAATAATGTTTAGCATAAAATAGTTGAAAATACATGAGCATGTTTTAATGAGCGTCGAAACATCTTTTTGAAATCATGACTCAACTCTGTATTTCTCTGTTGAGCTAGATGTACACCCTATAGTCTTTAATTACACGTGCTATATAGAATCCGCCCTTGACTCGAAGGCCAATCCTCCAACCTAAGTTTTCCATGAGAATTGGAGTATCTACATCCCTACTACACCACAAGGCTAGCGCCGGCATATAATCTCCTATTTTAGGGTGGCATAAAATCCATATTGGTAAATCACGATTTTAGGCAATGAGTTATCTAAATTTTTACCTTCTTCGGGTAACCCTCTAACTCTTTTTAACCCCCCCCCCCCCTCATTTCAGACTCTTAAAAAATCATGTTTTCTTCTTATAAACTGTATTTCTTTTATTCTTTTTAGGGCACATCATAATAGGGTATCGCCATATCCAGACTTGCAAGTCCTTCGTTTCATATCATAAAATCTCTACTGCCCTTCATATTTCAAAGCGTGTTATTGACCACCTAATAGATTTAAAAATCAGGCAAGAGTTCATACTTCACAAGCACATGAAAACAAACACTTTCTCTCTTCAATACTGTATGTACGGTGGTCATCTCTTTTATCAATTACATGCAATTCCCTATTAGGAACATGAAAATATATAAATCAAGGAAAATACCCTCTTATTTATTCATAAAATAGAATAATTCATACGTGATAGTAAACCTTCAAACTCTAGCTTTTAGTTATCCATATAATCAACCCACAACATGTAAAATCAATAGGTTTCATAATAAGAGAGGAAATTAGATAAATCATACTCTCATTTAACTGCCCAAACATAATATCACATGAACACATAAATATTTTAAATTTAGGGTACAACACCATAATTTATACAAGACTTTATCATAATGGGACTTTCAATGCATGTTCATTAAAACTTTCAAGATCCAGTTCGTATGCATAAGTATATACTCTTTAGATCTTGTTTTAAATAGTAAATCTACACCTATGTGGTTTAGGGTAGTCCCACATACCTAAATTTTCTTTATTTGTGAAGAAAACTTAAATCTTTGGATCTTTGGGGAAAAGGATTTTGGATTTTGTTCCTTGGGAAGGGTTACTTTGGGAGTAATTTTTTGTAAAGAGGCAAATAATTCCCCTTTGGAAGCCTCAATTTGTGTTATGGACAAAATAAGATGAGGGGAAATGACCCAAAATCCCCTTGGGAATTTAAAATCAAAAGTTGCATATAAAGGCATTGGGCAATGCGAGCTCTAGCTCGGCAGGGTAAGCCCCACGCCACGGGCTCCAGTTTGGTGGACTAGATTGGGTGCCAAGGTCTCTATCCCAGCAGACTGAATCAGGCATCGTGGTCCTATCCTAGTGGTGCTACTATTTTTATCTTCCAAACTTGTCCCTATGTACGTTCGAAAGTCCCAAAACTCACTCGATATGTACTTTTGACCTCCCTAATCATAAATCAACTTAAAACCAAACATTTTTGGTGTTGATAAGGTTGATTTAAAAATCTATAAACTATAGGATTCTGAAAGTATCTAAGTCCTCAATAATTAGAGAAATTTTCAAGTCTTAGACCCATTAAACACATAACTGAGAGCTAAAATGAGCTAAGACTTTTACGGGGTATTACAATTATGGATGGTTTTACTTGGTTTTATAAATGGAATTATTTTATCACTATCCTGAGTGCATGCTAGAGTTCATCCGCTAACCCATCTTCGGGCGACTGTATCCCCATAAAATATAAAAATCGGCCATTCTACTCCTCCTGTATAGCTATCAAACTTTGAGATCAATTGTTAGATTTAACTGGTGATATTCCATAGTTCAAAAGTCATCTACTTTATGTCATTTATTACTTTATGTATTTTGTCTTTTATAAACTCAATTTATGGCTTGTCGGGGGCATGTTCTGACTAAGTACTCTTTGGTCTAGTTTAGAGGCTTTGATAGACAATTGTGGACTTGGGTATGGTATGGATTTTTTATGTTATATATATATATATGTATGTATGTATGTATGTATGTATGTATGTATACATACATTGGATTATTATCTTGGTTTTCATTTAATGGTCTTGGTTTGAATATTGATTGGATATTGGGTAGTTGGACTTAGTTGGGTTGGTCTCATATGTAGACTTATCCCAAAGTCGCCACATGGTTAAATACGCTATCTTTTTATATGTTTGAAATTCAACCGACTTAAGGTATGAATTTGGTGGTTAGGTTGGGTAACGAGGGCGGTTACCAGTCCTAGTTAGACTTGGGGTTACCCATTAAAACAAGGCCCTAATTTGTGTCGTGTCAAGTTGGTATCACATCTTTAGGTTTTGATGTCATGGGGTGTCCATAAATCCATATTGAGTAGAGTCTTTCTTATAGGTGTGTTGTGCACCACACTTATAATCAAGAGGCTACAAGGTATCTAGGAATATTTCACTTTCTTAGTTGTTCTACTTTTGGCTATGGAGTCTAAGGTCTTGAACTCTTCTCTAAAGCTTCCTTGATTCACTTTTTGGATCATGTCTTCTCAACGATTTAAAGTTCATGGAAATTCACTTGTCCCACTCGAGGACAACATGGATAGATCTAGTCCAACTCATGGGGCATAGACTCGATCAAGGGTTGCAACTTCTATTTTTTCTTGTGGATTCCAACTGGTCTCCACAAACCCTATCTCAAAAGATGGTACTTATATTTGGTTACCTCAAGAAGAGGTTACCAATACTGAGTTTCTACATTCTATTAATCTATTGGCCCAGATAGTGACAACTCAATCACACCAGTCCAGTCCTATTGATAGGGAGAGGAATGAGGTAAGGTTGGTAAATAGGTAAGGTAAAGGTTCTTAATCTTCTAAATAAAGGAAAGGCTAATGGTATAGTGGTAAGTGGTTCAAGAGAAAGAGTTGGTGGCTTCTAACTCCTATTTTATCGCTTGTGCTCCCTACCTGAATCCATTGGGAAGCAGTTGTTTTAAGATTGGTACATCCTTCTAGGGCATAAGCTGCCCAGTCTCAGGCTAATGGGGCCCAATCCATATCATCCTATCCTCTTTCTAGATTTTGTGGTCGGTCTCACCATAATTGGTATTTTGGTTGTGGTCAGTTAGGTCACATACAATTGGAGTGTCTCATAAGGGTGACGCTTTGGAAAATAGGATATCAGTTGCTACTTCTTGCTTTGGCACTGGTTAAAATTATCTCAATGTTCTTACTGTTCCTCGGCAGTCTGAGGCATCTTCTGATTTCAATACTGTTATGCTAAAAAATTATTTTCCTTGTGGTGTATCTTGTTTACTTAGTTCGAGGTCCCCTCTCTTTTGAGACCTTATTTGTGGTTATGTATTTTGGTCTTAGTCTCAAGGTTACTTCAAATAAAAGAGTCTATAAGGGGTGTGTGGTATCTATTGGTGATAAAGGGGTATTGGTGAAATTGTTTAACTCGGATGTGGTGGATTTTGATATCATTCAGGAATGGATTGGTTGCACTCATGCTATGTGTTATTAGGTTATTGAATCTATAAAAAAAATTATCTTTAGGATCTATGGTGAGTCAGTTATGGGATGGGAGGATGATTTCATTCCCTAGATATTATGGGAAAATTTGTATCATATCTTAGAACTCGCAAATTGGTTTCAAAAGGGACATTTCTATTATTTGGTCTGGGTTAAAGAATCTAACTCGGAAGGTCCTCCTTTAGTTTAGTTTGGTGGTAAATGAATTTCCTGAGGTTATCTTAACAACCCTTATGGTGTCTTTCTAATGGGGAGGATGGTTTGGGATTGGTATTATTTTGGATACTTGTCAATTTCTATTCATTCTTTACAAAATGGTTTCGGTTAGGTTAAAGGGGCTTAAGGTCAATTAAGGGATCTTTTAGATAAAGGTTCCATCTATTCTAGTGTTTCCTTGATTGGGTGCTTTTGTGCTTTTATGCATAATAGGGAATGATTCCCTAGTTATATGTTGTCAATAAATGACTAAGGAAGTTAGGGTGTCCTTCTAGTGAGGGAGGACCTTATATGTATATCCCATTTTATATAGGGTACTTTTTTAGTGGTACAAAGTGGTTGATAGACACTAAGTGTTGTCCTTAGATGTTGATATTGATAAAAAAAAAAAAGAGTATGTTAGCTCAGGAATAGCAATGCGGGAAGTTTAGGGGTAATTTGGTAGGTTGGGGTTCTAGTCATTGGATAGGTTAGATCATGGAGCTTACATGTATCTTTGTCCCTATATTTGCATTTTATTATTGGCATGAAATTGATTATTAAATTCATGATTTGAAATTTGGGTTTTGGCACATTAAATTTATTACTCATTTAAGTGATTTTCCATGGATTATGATGCATTATTCATATTTTACAAATGTTTATGAACATTGTGGGAAGCATGAAAATATTAAATAGATTTTGGGGTACTATGGATTTCCCAATTACTTGGTTTTGGTTTTGGAAATTTTATGCCCTCAAACTATTTGTGAAATTGTCATTGAATATAATTGTCATATGGTTTAACTATTGTTAAATCTTTGCATTGCATAAATGTTAAAGGAACATGAATTTGTTTTGGTTGGATTCAAATAATTTTGGAAAGGTCATGGTGGCCATGGTTTGATTTTAAATAGTTTTGGTTTAATTGGAAACCTTGAAGTCAATTTGGTCTAGGGTTTTTGCATGTTTATGCTGGGCTCTAGGTAGCATTGGGATGGCCAAGGTTTTAGGTATAGGAAAACCAAACATCCCTAGTGTACATTTTTTGTGATATCTTAGAGCAGAGAATTGTGTTCGTTGGTGTAATGGGGTGAAGGTTGGTGGTTAATCTCAAGCTTTCTTCTTACGATGGACTTCAAGAGAAGGTCAGGTCGCATAGTCTAGTGATACTCTTCTATCTCAGTTAGGAGAGTACTCTACTAGAGTTGTGTGTATTCTTATAGAGCTTATGCCTAAGGTTCACATTTTTTATGCCTTGTTCCCGAGATATGAGTCTTGACTCTACATTGCATTACTCATGGTATATATGGTTGTGTTTCTTTCGGTGTCCAGTCTTAAGACTCCTTTTTGGTATAGTTATGTCGTGGTGGATCTTTATTATGGTTTAGGTAGTTGTTATAAAGTACTTCGTGCTTGTGGAGCCATGTCTTGTTTCGGGGGGTCTTTGTCTTGCCTTGGCTAGCATGGACAATTCTTGTAATTTAGTTTCTTAAATGATTTTTCTTATGTTAGGACAGTAGTGGCATTGGAGAGCATGGTGATGTTGTGAAATGGGGAATATAGAAGTCCTTAAGTGGGGGAGAGTCTAGGGTGACTACCAAAGTTAAGGTTTTAGAGGGTAAGGTAAAGTGGTTGTCATGAGAAATGGTTAAGAAAGGAATAGGTGGTGGAAGCTTTTGTGAAATATGAAATGGTGCTAGATCTTAGTATAGATCATAGTGTGGGTGTATAGGTGGTAGGCTTGAATATTGTGATTGTAAGATATACCAATAGTTGTGTGGGTACTTAAGGGGCTTAGAAAGGCATGGTTTTATAGAATGTTATTCATGGTTTGATTATTGTATGGTTTTGGATGTTCAATTATAAGATGGAGGTTTTGGTTATAATGTGTGGACATGGGTTTGTTCGTGTCTTTTATTTGTGGTTTCATATTATAAGGGTGATGGAAGAGGAATAACATTTCGGGATAGATGTAGGAAGTAAAGCCCGGTGGCCTAAGTTAACTCCTTTTACTTTTGGATAGGCTTGAACATGGAATTGGTGGTGTATATTTAGACTCAAGCTCTTGTAGTAATGTGTCTCGATAAATTCTAAATTGAATTGGACTTACTCTCTAGCATGAGTCCATTCATCCGGTAACCTATGTGTTTGTATTGTAGGTAAAGTGTGGATGGTCCTTGGTTGGTTGGTCCCTTTGATTAGTATTGGTATCTCAAATTCTTTTTTCTTTGAGAGAATCCCAATGTCGAGGATCTTGGATTGGTAAGTTCGTTGATTCCGAACAAAATCTGTGGTTTCGGTAAAGCTTTCATGGTGAACCTAAAAGTCCAAAAAAGCCATTTAGAATGTGGAGGAGGACATGGAATCCAAGTATCTACATTGGTTCTTCATTTCAGAAACTCGTGCGTAGGATATGTGTTTTTTATCACATCTTGGTTTCTAACTTGGTTAAAGGTGAGAAATGGTTTTTCTTGCATCTTATTTTTCTAACTTAGTTAGAGGTTGGAATGGAGGTATTGGGGTGTAAATCCTGCTTGGGGTATGTGATGAACTTCTCATCTTGGTTGGTGTCCTCGTCTTCCACATTAGTTGAAGAAAAATTTGATATGTGTTAATGTGCTACCTCATGTTTGTCCTTACCCTTACTTATCATTCGAGGATGAATGATACTACTGGGGGAGACTATAATGCCTCAAGAATACGACCCTTGCAAAATTTCCTTGGTTTTGGACTTTTGGACTTAGTATGACTCAAAGGTACCAATCGTACCCTTGGACTTGAGTTAGTGAAGATTTTGATGGTCCACTCATACATTAGGCAGTGTGTTTGGTTTAGATTCTACCCAAGATATGATTCATTAAGGTACGAGTCGTATAAACGGATATAAGGGTAGAAAGGCCTAGTCGTATGTTATCTTAGGTATGGTCTTGTGAAATCTGTCCATGGTACTAGATGTGGGTAGGGTTTGGTGTACCACTCATACCCTAAGGTACGAATTAGGGTGGTGTGAGTTATACTAAAACCAGTGTGTAGGGTCTTGGCAAGGTCTTGGGTCCAAGTTGGGGTACCACTCGTACCCTAGGTATGGATTCCATGGTGAATCGTACCCTACATATGGCTTGTTTTAATTCTTAAGTCAAGGGTAGTCCAGATATTTCCTACATCAAAACCCTTATGTTCTCACATTATATAGCCCTTGGTGGCCTCTCATAACACTTGTAAAAAGATAGAAACACTCTAAATACTCTCTCAAAACTTAATCTTAAAGATTGAAGACTAGGGTTTCTTTATGTGTTCTTCAAAGGGCCTAAGATTCATGTTTCTCTTCGGAATCTTCTTGTATAAGGCATGTTCTCTTCCCTCATTGCTATTTCCAACTAAAGGCATGAATTTTATGCAACGGTTTCATAATTTGAATGTTGTATAATTTTGGATTTTCAAATATAATTTGGGGGTTTTGGTTATAAATCCTTGGTCATGGTTTTCCCACGTTTTAAGTATGCTTTTGTGTGCATTAATGGTGTTTTTGGGTAATTAGTTGCATGGGAATGGTTATTTGGTAATGGACTTTGATTTTGAAAATACTATGCCCCAAATGTGTTTGATAAAATGCCTATAACAATGCTTTCACTATAATATTGGTTTTTCAACGAAACTTATGCATGGTTTAAACTTGGTAATGGAACCCTAAATATATGAATGGTTTAAATTATTTTGGAATGGTTTGTCTTAATAAATATACTTGTGGGGTACATGGAAATCCCCTAAATTAATTGGATGATCTATGGGTATATGGGAATCCCTTGATCTCAAAAAGGTTTGGCTAAGGACAATACTTGCAAGTTATAGTCAGTATGATGATACCACTGATAATGGCCTTGGTTAATAATAAATGGATAAAGGTGTGGTTGTTTGGAAATTATTTTAATTGGGGTTAAAGGGGGATGTGTAGCAAAGTCGTAGAAGGTGGAGGTCCCGGGGGGACCTAATCTGGAAACTCATATTTGTCGATATGAGGTTGGTCTGAGCGACCATTACATAATGTCACACTTTATATTTTGGGGGATGTACTAGTCATCCCAGGTTCTTTTCTCTAATCGTGTATCTTCACGCACTGAGGTTCTTTCAGTAGGGAAAGATGAACCCATATAGCCCATGGGTGGTTTTAGGATGGCAAAGCTATACAGCCTAGGTAAGGGTTTTAAAGACATTCTAAACCTGGTTCCCTTTCCACGCATGATTTTATATATATATATATATATATATATATATATATATATATATATATATATATATATATATATATTGTATGTATTATGGATGGTTTACTTGATTTGATAAATGACATTATATTATCCTTATCCTGAGTGCACGCTAGCATTCACCCGCTAACCCGTCTTTGGGTGGCTGTATCCCCACACGATGCAGGAATCGACCATTCTACTCCTCCTACTTAGCTATCGAACTTTGGGATCATCTGTTAAATTGAAGTAGTGAGCTTTCATAGTTTGGAAGGCATCTATTTCATGTCATGGATTACTTTATGTATTTTTATCTTTTATAGACTCGGTTTATGGCTATGTCGAGGGCATGTACTGACTAGGTACTCTTTGATCTGGTTTAGAGGCTTAGTATGGACAACTGTGGACTTGGGTATGGTATGATACTTATACATACATACATATATATATATATATATACATTTATATACATATATATATATACATACATACATTAGATTATTATCTTGGTTTTAATTTAATGATCTTGGTTGGATATTGGGTGGTTGGACTTGGTTGGGTTGGTCTCATATATAGACTTATCCCAAAGTCGCCATATGGTTAAATACGTTATCTTTTTATATGTTCGAAATTCAACTGACTCAAGGTATGCGTTTGGTGGTTGGGTAGGGTAATAGGGATGGTTCCCGATCCTGATTGGACTTGGGATTGCTCATTACGGCAAGGCCCTGGTTCGGGTTGTGTGAGTTCCGCTAGCCTTAAATTGATATTTCGGATGTAATGGCATTGTCGATTTTTTCATACGAGGTCATTTTGACCAAATGTGGGCCCCACACTCGTATTTTAATTTTTCAACTTTTCGACCAATAGGTCGAAATGAGCTCGGGTGCATTGGGACCCAAACCAAAGGTCTACCTAGACTAAAATCGATATTCCGGATCTACTGACTTAGTCGTAATTTTCATCCAAGATTATTTCATTGAAGTTTTTGCCCGACGGTCATTTGCAACCAGCGAAGACTTTAAAACAGGAAATTTACTCTAATTTAAAATTTAAATTTTTATTACTATTAATTTCTATTTATAATAATGGTAACGACTACTACTACTACTTTTTTTTTTGGTTTTCTATACAGTGCTCGGTACCCGCATTGGAGTTTGACTAATTCAGATTCGCGTCATGTAGGTCCCCATTCGGAGGGGGGGGAAGCGCTCCCTACCAAGAATTTTTTCATACCTAGAGCTCGAACCTGAGACCTCTGATTAACGGAGGAGCAGCCTCATCCGCTACACCACATTCTTTGGTGGTTACTACTACTACTACTTTAAATTTTTATTACTATTTAGTTATTTGTTAATATGTTGTTGTTGTTATTATTATTATTGTATTTTTAATTTTAATTTAATATTTAAATTTTTATTACTATTAATTTATATTTATAATAATAGTAAATATTATAAATTTAAGAGATATTAAGAAATTAAAATTCTATTCCCATTCAAATTCTATTAAGTTCAAATTTAAATATTATATCATATCAATTTGTTATAAAAAGATCATTTTATTACTCTTTCTTATCCTTAAGTTTTTCAAATAAAATACATATTTATCCTAAATTTTAACTAGGGAAAATTTTGAAATCAATCCAAATGATTTTTTTATTTATTATAGATTTTATTTTTATTACTTACCAGTACTACCACATATTGCCACTGCTGGTACTACTATTTATTTATTTATCTATTATTATTATTATTATTATTATTATTATTATTATTATTATTATTATTATTATTATTTCCTTCTTGTTGTTGGTGGGATTACAGCTGATTAGAGTGCTACCAACTTTCATTTTTGGTTGCAACTGAATTTCTGCGTTGTTGTTGTTGTTGTTGTTTTTGTTGTTAGGAATCACAGCTGATTAGAGTGTTACCAAGTTTCATTTTTGGTTGCAACCCAAATTTCAGGGAGAATGAAATTTAAAAAGTTGAGGAATGAAGTAACCTCATCCAATATACTCTTTCCTCTCCTTTAGAGTTGAGTCACTTCGTACCTTCCTAGCCGTCTATTTCAATCATACTGATTGGAGGAAAGCCTGTCTTTTTTTGCCTACTCCTGGTGCCTAACAGCTAATTAGAGTGCTACCAAGTTTCAAGTTTCATTTTTGGTTGCAACCCAAATTTTTGAAAGAATGAAATTCAAAAAGTTAAGGAATGAAGTAACCTCATCCAACGGCCTCCATCCTCTCCTTCAGAGACAAGTCACTTCGTACCTTCCTAGCCATCTATTTCAATCGTGCCAGTTGGAGGAAAGCCCGTCTTTTTCTGCCTACTCCTGGTGCCTAAAGGCGAAGAGTTTCTTCAATAGCCAAGTCGAGCAGTCAAGCAGCAGGTTGAAGTCTTTGACTTCATAAGTCCTGCTGCTGCCGCCGCTGCCACTGCCGTCACATCACTGTCGCTGCAAAAATAAGTATTCAATAATAATTATTTACCTGATGTAAAATTCAAAAGAGTCCAATTAAACTCTTTTTATTACTATCCGCAACTATTAAAACGTACCTACTACTCTTTCTAAAAAAAAAATTGTGTTGTTCTTTTTGTTGTTGTTGTTGTTGCTACTACTACCACTACACAAAATAAGGGTCCAATAATAATTATATACCTTGTATAAAATTCAAAAGAGTCCGATTAAAACTCTTTTTATTACTATCTACTACTATTAATACGTACCTACTACTCTTCTTTTAAAAATATTATAATTATATTTTTAATCATATGTATTTCAAATATAAGATATTAGTACTGGCACTACTATCACTACTACCACCACCACTACTACTACTATATTATTATTGTTAATATTATTATTATTATTATTATTATTATCATCATCATCATCATCATCATCATCATAATAATAATAATAATAATAATAATAATAATAATCATTATCATTATCATTAGCATTAGCATTATTATCATTATCATTATCATCATTATCATTATCATTATCATTATCATTATTATTATCATTATCATCATTATTATTATTATTATTATTATTATTATTATTATCGTTATTATGATTATTATCGTTATTATTATTATTATTATTATTAGTATTATTAGTATTATTATTATTACTATTATTACTATTATTATTATTATTATTATTATTACTATAATTATTTTTATTATTATTAGTATTATTATTATTACTATTATTATCATTATTATTATGTATTCACATATAATGTATTACTACAACAAAATCAAATATATATTATAATGATTAATTTAAATAATTTTATTTTTTAATTGGTTAAGTTGGATAAGATTAATTCAAATTTCAAAATCATGTAATGTTTTATATTAATAAATTATTAAAATTAGAATGAGAAATTACTACTACTACTCATAATAATTAATAAGTACTACTTCTACAACTAATAATAATAAATTTTTCATATTATTATTATTATTATATTTTTTATTTAATATTTAAATAAAATATATATAATTGTGTTTTATAACATTTAAATTTTTTAAAAAGATAGGTTTATGAAACAATAAAAGTCTATCTGGAGCTCTTCAACCATGAATTTTCATTTTTAAGCTAACAGAGCTTTTTTTTTATATAAAGGTAATGTATTTCCAAATTCTAATATTTAATATCCTTTAACTCAAAATTTTTAGTACAATACTATTAAACTTTGTCCTAAAAACTGCCATATGGCGTCTCAATAGTTTGCCATTTGGCTTCTTCTGATGCTTCCTAAAAGCATTATGTCTTCATTTTAGTATCTTTTAATTCGAAGGTTATAATCACAATATGCAGGATTTGTTTTCAATCAAGTATAAAATTTTACAAAAATTGAATTGTCCTCTCAATTTGAACAATGAATAATTTAACAGTTCATATAAAGAATAGATATTGTCAATCATAGTAAATAATTAATAATTGTATAGATGTTCTTATATTTATTATTAGTAGAAAATTGAATTAAATTTTTTCGTAAAAAGAAAGAATAATTGCAAATTGTATAGATGTTCTTATATTTCTTATTAGTAGAAAATTGAATTAAATTTTTTCGTAAAAAGAAAGAATAATTGCAAATTATTTTCAAAAATTGGGAATCATCTTATTTTTATTTTCTAATTAAAAAATCATTAAATATAACTCATCAAACAATAAATTTGATAACATTAAGGGATAATAGTTCGAAAAATGCTTGTACTTTGCCTAAATTTGCAGTTGCGCATACTGAACTTTACGGGGGTCCTGTGATGCCCCTAACTATTTAAAACTGGAATTAATTCCCCCCTACAGGATGACATGGCAAAGAGAGTATGTTTCACCCTCTTAAAGAGAGTGAGCAACTTCTTTCACCTCTTAATTTTTGAATTTTTATGTTTTTTATTTATTTTTTCATTTGTGTCTTCTTTCTTTTCTCTCTTTTTTCTTTCTTCTATTCAACAAAGCACCATGGCTGCTCCATTGTTGAATTGAAATTGCATTGAACACAATTTCATCACACACACACATACACCAAATGGGTCATCTTTAACACACTCAATTCAATTCCATCAATTTGATCTAATTTCAACACACACATACACACCCCAAATGGGTCATTTTCAGTTTCATCAAAATAACAAAATTAACACACCATTGTCGCCGGCAGTCACCACCAACCAACCAACCATTGCCACCGGTAGCTACCATCACCTCAACCACTAGCCTTCTGTCACGACTCAAACCAGGGCCTGGCTGTGACGAGCATTTCGAACCATGGAGGCCCGAAACACCCCTATCTGTCTGGTAATCATGCACCTAATTCATATGATCAAAGTAATGCGGAAGAAACACAATATAACGAAAACATGGTCAAGAATCATATGAAAACGAAAATGGGGAATAGTGTCCCACAATCTAAATCAACATCTCTAAAACCGTCTGCAAAATCTCTGCTACATGACTAAAATAATGTCTATCTGAAAACTGGGACAAGGCCCCAGCAAATTCTAAAACTAAATATAAGATAAAAGGACTGCAGCACATAAGACCTTCCGAAACATAAAAGGCTCACCACTTGTCTCTGCAACTCTGTCTGAATGATCTACTGATTCTCTTGACCCCTAAACTGAACGTCTGAACCTGGGAGGTTGGAGAGGGGAGGGGGTCAGTACAAAAGTACTGGCATGCAGAGATATCAAAACAAAACATAATATCTTTACAAAATATAGTTGAGAGCCTTATAAAGCAATTTCATGTCAAATCATTTGAAAACACATGGGCATAATGCAATAGTTTCTCAACAACAATGAAATGCAATTGAGCTAGGTGGAATACCCTACATAACTTACACCAACTGTCTAACCTCAGTTGCCGCCGAGATTAAAGTATAAGTGAGGGAGAGACACACAAGATCACATAGCATGGTGTCTCGACCCAATGGTAGTGCCCAAGATCACTTAGCCCGGGCTCCTACCTATAGTCCCAATTTGGAAATGACATAAAGTCAATTACACAAGATCACTTAGCCTGGTACCAAATCTCTGTGTCGGCAAACACGTTTTCCAGTGATAAGCACTTACACGCATACGCCTTCTTCGAGCTCCACCTATCTCATGTAAAATTGATGCATTCAAACTTCATCTAATTCAATCACATATCATATTCTGTAGGGATCGTCATACCCGAATTGCAAGTCCTCAATATCACTTCCACATATGCATAATCATGTAAAAACCAAGGTACTTCATCATTTACAAGTAGTGAACAATATTTAATTCAAATTCATACTCTCTTTTGTTGATCACAATATGATATGGGGTATCAAGACATTATCATGGGAATTTGAAAGCAATTTATCATTCATATTTATCAAACTTCCATGGAAAATCTCAAATCACATATGCATGGTTTCAACCATTGAAGTATATAGGCAAACAATTCCCATGACATAAAGAAAAATGACTTAGAAATCATATTGAAAGCAAGTTATTAGCATTTGATTGAAAACCCCTATTTAAAAGCATCTATGTTCATAAAAACTACACCCATGAGATTTTAGGATAACCCCACGTACCTCTATTTCCAAGGATAATACATGTTTCTTGAAGCTTGTGGATTGGTGATTCCAAATATGTAATTATCTTTGAAAACCTACGGTCGAATCTTGAACTATTTGGGTTTTTATTTTGAAACCCTAGAGAGAGTTCTTGAACAATTTGGATGAATAAAGGTGTATTTTAGGGTCTTTAGGAACTGAATTTCGTGTTTATGGATAAATAAGGGTGGAAAAAGACCATTTTGTCCCAAAAACGGAGTGTTTAAGTCACTGAAACCTTTACATAGGTGGTGCCTATGCTATCACCTATGTTTACATAGGCGCCGCCTACTACTTTGAAAGGCCATAACTTCTTGCTCGAGTGTCGGATTTTAGCAAAATTGGTATCGTTGGAAAGCTAAATCAAAGAACTATCATTTGACACATAGTAGACCCTCTAATTCGATATATACAGAGAGTTATGGTCAATGGAAGCTGACACAAATTACAACGTCCACTAAAACTTAAGCGACCGAAATAGTTTCAACTCGTCCTTGAGTTGAAGGACCTCTATGGTCTAAATTCAAGATTGAATGGATTCACATACTACGCAAATAATTAACATGACATATTGGCATAGGATTTATGGCTTTGAGATTATCAACGCATCAAAATCATGATTTTTATTCTAGCCCAAAATGTGGGGTGTTACATTATCTCCCCCTTGGAATCATTCGTCCTCGAATGATGAGTAGGAACATATTGAAACTTAGAGGTATGGAATAACACGGGCACTATATGTCCTCTAATAAAGAATACACTGATCTGCAACATGACCATATGGATAGAACTACTGATGTTCTGAATTCTTATACCGGACATGCATATCTGATGCATGGAATACACGACTGAAGCTACTCATAAGCTGAATTCTCATAATGAACATGCATACCTGGTGCATGGATTTGTTACTGAATTGTTCTCATGAACGCGGAGCTGAATACACTGATAGGATGAACTTTTTCTATTGAACATGCATTTCTAATGCATGCATATCTGACTGAACTGACGTATGAATGTATGACTGAATACGCAATGATAACTGGTACGAGGCTTGTAATAAGAATCTATGCACGCAACTGAATGGGGTATATCCCCCTTGGGACCCTATGTCCCTCTATGAATTCTCAATTCACTAAGATACTTGGAAAACTGAGGCGATGCACAAGGCACCTACGAATTGAATCATAATTGAACATCTGGAATCTGAATTTAACGCATGATGCATGAACTGGGCTATATTCGTAACTACTGGTATACTCTATCTTGGAATAGTAGGATGTCTGAGATTTCGAATAGCATGAATAAGTGCGAAAACGAGAAGACAAGTCATGCAAATCTTACTGCTAAACTGACTTATTGGCCATACAGACTGAATTATACTACACCCTTATACTTAACTGGAGTATCTCTTTAGCACAATTCTCTAAAGAAATTCTAGCAGTAATAGGGAGCCATGAATCTTGGGTATGGATTACACAAGACATCCAACTGAGGAAATCACAACATTGACACTACTCTGTAGTCTGGAATATAGACATATAACTCCTAAATTAGGATAGAATTTTCAGACCTTTGGTAATACAACTTCTTACTTTCAGGCTTAGAGCACTTCCCAAATATCCCTTAACTATACTATTCCCTATAAATATCATATTCATTCAACTCAGCTTAAAATTCTTATATGATCATTGACAAATCTTTCTACTAATGTCGGAAATAACTTAATCCCTTCGCCGTGATCAAGCCTAACTCTAAGTCATAAAAAAAATACAACATGCCAGACCACGCTATTATTCTAAACCATATGATGTCACCTTATATATCTCCTTTAAAGATCACATCCTAAGTATAACATGCCTTACTACTTCAATGACTACTCTGAACTCTTAATATGAAGTCGTTAATGCATATTGCGACCTTCCACTACTATCCCAAAATGTCATTCAAGCCTAATCTATAACCATATGTTAACTTCAAGGCAACCACACATAAATACATACTTCACATAATTTCTAAACTATTGTCAATATAACTCCCACGCGCTACCCTAAAACATACACACACAAACTTTTCCACTATCCATCACATGTATCAAAGACTTGGCCCAAAATTTTACTTCATACTTATGGTTGTATCTAAACAAGCACAATATGATCTTCCATCAACAAGAACATTTACATCATCACCACTATCATTGCTTAGGGCGGGTCACAAAAAGGTTAAAACATAAGACCCTAAAATATGAAAGGATTTTTATACAGGACTGAGCACACTATAAAGAGTGAGTACATGTGTCATGAGTTGCATGTGTCATGGATTCTAACACTTACCATGGATATCACCAAGCCTTTGATGAACCATACCACTTCTGTCCTACCATACCAATATTGCTACTCCAAACTTATATCTCTCTACCATGAGAATCGAGATCACATCAAAAGGCTCAACACTATCAATCAAGGCTCCTTAACTTGGCTATCTAAAACACCATCTACCATCTAACTAGTCTTTTTCCAACTAGAAACTCCATGGTACCACTAGTCACACACAACATGTAATAGTCTTAGATAAATGCAACAACTCCATATCGCCTTGGGCATACTTACACACCATACCTACAACATTATACTTCATTACGAATCAATTTAAACTTAAGTCATTTCATACACCGTTCAAGCCTATTAGATCACTTTCATATAACTAACATCATTGATCAAGAAATCATCACATCCACTTTTATGAACTTCAACTGTTCAAGCTTAATGTCTAGTGCTAAATATGATTTTTACTACCCAACCTTACGCATGATTCTCACTTGGAAACTATGAAATAAACATCAAGAAACACTAGTACACTAGAACTTCATAACAACAATAATCGACCTTGACCTTATGGTCTTCCTTATCATAACTCATTAGCACGTACTATTTCAACACATCAAGCCTACTAATATTTATTCCCACAACCATACACCATTAATCTTATGCCACTATTCTTACATCCACATCCTACATTAGATTCAATCCAATGGTCTAGCATCAATTATCTACCACCAATGACGTGGGCAACACAATATACTAATCCATCAAATTGGAACATTCTATCCCAAATACTTCAAAATCTGCTACATACCTTCTCATAAGTAGTACTAGTTTACAACTACCAACAACAAAAGGTCAAGGGGTAAGATCACATAATAGACATGATCAACCTTAATCTTATATTATAACCCCATACAATATTTTCTACTTATACGGATTTCTCACCTCATACTTACTCACTCAATCATACATTTAGAATGCCTTCAAATTCCTCAAACAACCATGAGTCTATAATCATAACTTACTTGCTAATATAGCCATTTTCACATTCAAGCAACTAACAAATCACCCTGACCAACAACTCCTTCTCTATCTTCTACTAATAACACACAAGGACGAATCATTTCATTACCAACTCTATCTCATGCAAACAGATTCAGCCATACATATATTGAACCAAAGAAAGAACAACAAGTTGGACAACAAGTTGCTAGTGAACCAAAACAGGCCTCACACGGCTTCATTAGACTTTGGTTTTGTATTTTGAACAAGAAAATGAGATGGATGACAAGGCAACTATGCTAGTGAATCAAAAGAGCCCCACACGGCTTCACTAGACTTTAATTTTTTTCCAAAAACACCATGATAACAAGATTACATATTATAGGGGATAGAAAATTGACACATAATATTTAATGGTCTAAGAATATACATATTATTCTGTATAAATAAAAATCTGAGTAAAACACTTTCTCCATGGACTACCATACCGTCCACACACGCTGCTAGCTACCACATTAGTTTATCACTATAAAGGGGTAAATCATCTCCAAACATCGGTTATTACACTGAAATATTCACTTACACAAAAATCGTCCTCACTCTGACTTCTAACTTTGTGACTTCACATCACCAACTTCTTGATCTAATTTCATTACCAATAAATCATGATAACAACACCTTAACACACATTACTATTCGGGTGGAAATACAGTTCCAATATTCTGCTATACCTTATTACCTCTGAAGCGTGACACTGGCAACATAAGTTCTGAAAAGAACTTAATATACTTATACTGCAGGCTGAAAAGCACGATTTTATCAAAATCAAGGTTCACACTAGAACCAACATCCTCTGAAGCACTAACGGATTCTTCTCAAGTCCTTGGAAAAATATTATATGATTCGATCAGAACGAACCATACCATTTAGACTCTAAACTCTTGTACTTGAATTGGCCAAATGATGAGACATGTTTGAGAATTTTTGAGTAAGGAAAGAATTGGGATGACAATTACTTTCGTATGGGCGACACCATAGCACAAATTTGAGTATATAGGAGGAATATTCTGACTCTGTTGCACGAATTAGAACATGAAGAAAGAGAGACATTCCTAAACGCCTTGTAGCCTCCTACTTATAAGTGTGGCGCACTACACACCCATAAATAAGACTCTACTCGACGTGATTTTCCAGACACCCTGGGACTATAAACTGTGCTTTAATACCAAGTTTATCACAATCCGAACCAGGGCCTGGCCGTGACGAGCATTTCAAACCATGGAGGCCCAAAACACCCCTATCTGTCTAGTAATCATGCACCTAATTCATATGATCAAAGTAATGCGGAAGAAACACAATATAACAGAAACATGGCCAAGAATCATATGAAAACAAAAATGGGGAATAGTGTCCCACAATCTAAATCAACATCTCTAAAACCATCTGCAAAATCTCTACTACATGACTGAAACAATGTCTATCTAAAAACTGGGACAAGGCCCCCAGCAGACCCTAAAACTAAATATAAGATAAAAGGACTGCAGCACACAAGACCTTTCAAAACATAGAAGGCTCACCACTTGTCTCTGCAACTCTGTCTGAATGATCTACTGATTCTCTTGACCCCTAAACTGAACGTTTGAACCTGGGAGGTTGGAGAGGGGAGGGGGTCAGCACAAAAGTACTAGCACGCAGAGATATCAAAATAAAACATAATATCCTTACAAAATATAGTTGAGAGCCATTATAAAGCAATTTCATGTCAAATCATTTGAAAATACATGGGCATAATGTAATAGTTTCTCAACAACAATAAAATGCAACTGAGCTAGGTGGAATACCCTACATAATTTACACCAACTGTCTAACCTCAGTTGCCGTCGAGATTAGAGTATAAGTGAGGGAGAGACACACAAGATCACATAGCATGGTGTCTCGACCCAATGGTAGTGCCCAAGATCACTTAGCCTGGGCTCCTACCTATAGTCCCAATTTGGGAATGACATAAAGTCAAGTACACAAGATCACTTAGCCTAGTACCAAATCTCCATGTCGGCAAACTTATTTTCCAGCGATGAGCCCTTACACTCATACGCCTTCTTCGAGCATCCACCTATCTCATATAAAATCGATGTATTCAAATTTCATCTAATTCAATCACATATCATATTTTGTATGGTATCGTCATACCCAAATTGCAAGTCCTCAATATCACTTCCACATATGCATAATCATGTAAAAACCAAGGTACTTCATCATTTACAAGTAGTGAACAATATTTAATTCAAATTCATACTCTCTTTTGTTGATCACAATATGATATGGGGTATCAAGACATTATCATGGGAATTTGAAAGCAATTTATCATTCATATTTATCAAACTTCCATGAAAAATCTCAAATCACATATGCATGGTTTCAACCATTGAAGTATATAGGCAAACAATTCCCATGACATAAAGAAAAATGACTTAGAAATCATATTGAAAGCAAGTTATTAGCATTTGATTGAAAACCCCCATTTACAAGTATGCATGTTCATAAAAACTACACCCATGATATTTTAGGATAACCACACGTACCTCTATTTCCAAGGATAATAGATGTTTCTTGAAGCTTATGGATTGGTGATTCCAAATATGTAATTATCTTTGAAAACCTACGGTTTAATCTTGAACTATTTGGTTTTTTATTTTGAAACCCTAGAGAGAGTTCTTGAACAATTTGGATGAATGAAGGTGTATTTTGGGGTCTTTGGGAACTGAATTTCGTGTTTATGGCTAAATAAGGGTGGAAAAGGACCATTTTGTCCCAAAAATAGAGTGTTTAAGTCACCGGAAACCTTCATATAGGTTGTGCCTATGCTATCACCTATGTTTACATAGGCGCTGCCTACTACTTTGAAAGGCCATAACTTCTTGCTCGGGTGTCAGATTTTAGCAAAATTGGTATCGCTGGAAAGCTAACTCAAAGACCTATTATTTGACACATAGTAGGCCCTCTAATTCAACATATACAGAGAGTTATGGTCGATGTAAGCTGACACAAATTACAACATCCACTAAAACTTAATCGACCAAAATAGTTTCAACTCGTCCTTGAGTTGAAGGACCTCTATGGTCTAAATTCAAGCTTGAATGGATTCACATACTACGCAAATAATTAACATGCCATATTGGCATAAGATTTATGACTTCGGGATTATCAACGCATCGAAATCATGGTTTTTATTCTAACCCAAAATACGGGGTGTTACACCTTCGTTCAATACTTGGGTGGAAAGGAAAAAGTTCAACCAGCATTTACGAAAGTTTCCGATTTGAATAAAATAAACCTACCATTGCCACCACCAACCAACCCACCATAAAAATTACAAAATTAACCCACCATTGCCACCACCAACCAACCCACCATTGCCGCCGAAAGCCACCACCACCTCAGCCACAAGCCTTTGTTCAATGCTAAGAGAAAAAAAAGGAAAAATTCAACTTGCAATTTTTTTAAGAAAGTTTCCAATTTCAATAAAATTATTGAAGAAAATTTTTAATTTGAATTTGAAATTTGGAAAAGATTTTCTTAAAAAAAATAGTATGAACTAAATAAAATCAAATTTCAAGAATTAAAACCAAGATTTTGGTGAAAAATGGTGAAAAATGATGAAAGTGATAAAAAGAATAAGAATGGAGAAGAAAGTAAATAAACATTAATTTTAAATAAAAAATATACGTGTAAATATGAGATTGTAGCGTGTATTACACTTTCTACTCCAAAATTGGGTTTAGCATTTCGGGGGAGGAGGGATTTAATTCCAGTTTTAGATAGTTCAGGGGGGGGCATAGGACCCCCTGCAAAGTTCAGTATGCACAACTACAAATTTAGGCAAAGTACAGGTATTTTTCAGACTATTATCCTTAACATTAACTTTAAAATTGTGTAAGTTTATCAATGGTTATATCCTTAAATTATAATAGTCACAATTTTCAAGAATTGAACTATAACACATTTAATGCGTATTCATCATGTCCAATGTAGGTGATCATCGTGAATGAATAAAGCAAATCTATATCCTAACATTCCTGAAGGAAAATAGAGTCAATAATAAAAAAAAGAGGGGGTAGGGAGAAAAGATCTTTAAAAATAATTTATGTGTTAATGAAAATGATATATATATATATAAGAGGCCATTTTTTCTTAATCTTAATTTAATTTAGAAAATCATATCAGTTTGTTAAAAAGATCAATCTATATTTGAATAAAATCTTGATATTTAGTTTGAGTTCTTAAGATGTCACTTGGCATAATCACATGCAAGACTATTCTCCTTTATGTTTATATAGATAGATTTTTCGTTATTATATATATTGATATGGAATAAATATGAATTAATTAATAATCTACAAAATTTATTTTTGTTATAAGAGCCTAGTTCTTAAGATGTCTCTTGACATAACCTCATGCAAAACTATTCTCCTTTATTATATATAAATATATAGATATGAAATAAATGTAGAATAAATGTTAAATAATTAATAATCTACAAAATTTATTTTTGTTGTAAGAGACTAGTTCTTAAGATGTCAATTGATAGAACCTTATACAAGACTATTTTCCTTTATTATCTATATAGATATGAAATAAATACGGAATAAATGTTAAATAATTAATAATCTACAAAATTTACTCTTTTTGTAAGAAGCTAGTTCTTAAGATGTCACTTGGCATAACCATAGAGAGAGAGAGAGAGAGATTCTCGTTTATTATATATATATATATATATATATATATATATATATATATATATATATAGAGAGAGAGAGAGAGAGAGAGAGAGAGAGAGAGAGATATAGATATTTAATAAATATGAATTAATTAATAATCTACAATAGATTTTTGTTGTAAGATGCTAGTTTTCAAGATGCCAGTTGGCATAACATCACACTAGAGTATTCTCTTTTATTATTATTATTATTATTATTATTATTATTATTATTATTAGTAGTAGTAGTAGTAGTAGTAGTAGTAGTAGTAGTAGTAGTAGTAGTAGTAGTATATATCGAAATAAATATGAATTAATTAGTGAGCTATAAAATAGATTTTGTTGTAAGATGTTAGGTCTCTAGATGTCACAAGGGATAACATCATGATAGACTATTCTCCTTTATTATATATATATATATATATATATATATATATATATATATATATATATATATATATATATATATATATATATAGAGAGAGAGAGAGAGAGAGAGAGAGAGAGAGAGATGAATTGAATATGGAATAAATATAAATCAGTTAATAATCTACAAATAGATTTTTGTTGTAAGATTTCAAGTGCCTAGTTCTCAAGATGCCACTTGGCTAAGTTTTACGTTGGACTATCTTCCTTTATTATAATATATATATATATATATATATATATATATATATATATATATATATATATAATAATAATAATAATAATAATAAATATAGATTAATTAATAATCTACAAAATAGATTTTTGTCGTAAGAAGTCAAGTGACTAGTTCTCAAGATGCCACTTGGCTTAGTTTTAGGCAAGACTATCTTCCTTTATTGTACATAATATATAGATAAATATAGAATAAATATAAATTAATTATTAATCCACAAAATAGATTTTTGTTGTAAGAAGCCAAGTGGCTAGTTCTCAAGATGACACTTGACTTAGTTTTAGTTTAGTCAATCTTTATATTGATATGAAATAAATATAAATTAATTAATTGCCTACAAAATAGAGTTTTGTTGTAATATACTAAGTGACTAGTTCTTAAGATGTCACTTGACTTAGTTTTAGGATAGACTACCTTTATTATATATAGTTATAGATATACAAATAGATAGATAGAAAAGAGGGGTAGGGAGAGAAGAGCATTAAAAAAAATTTATGTGTTAATGAAAATGATATATAGGAGGCCATTTTTTCTTAATCTTAATTCAATTTAGAAAATCATATGAGTTTGTTAAAAAAATCAATCTATATTTGAATAAAATCGTAAGATTTATTTTGAGTGATGACATCACTTTCATAATATTTTTAATTTTGAAATGACTCTTTAATTATAATAATCTTTTCCAAATAAGTTTCTTGATTATTAAATGGTTATTATCTCAATTGACCTTTTTGTAATAATTTATTGATTTACATAATTGTAGTAAAATCATAAACATTTACTTATAATATATTAAATTAATTTGAGCATATTTTGAGTGATGAAATTTTTTCCATAGTATTTTTAATTTTGAAATGACTCTTTGGTCATATAATTTTTTTCATATAAGTTGCTTGATTACTAATTCATTATTCTCTTAATTGACTTTTTTGGTAATACTTTCTTGATTTAGATAATTGTAGTGCAATCATAAATATTTCTTTTTATGCAATATAGTATTTAAATTAATCGTAAACATATTTTGTGTGATGACATCTTTTTCTTAATATTTGTAATATTGAAATAACTCTTTGGTCATTATAATATTTTTCATATAAGTTGCTAGATTATCAATGAGTTATTCTCTTAATTTATTTTCTTATGATACTTTCTTGAGTGACTCAGTTGTAGTAAGTCATAAATAATTAATATACAACAACTAAATTAATTGTGATCATATGTTGAGTGATGACATCTTTTATAATAATCCTGACAAAATTTTTGACTGAATTTATATATATATAATTGAAGAAGAAAATTTTAAGAAAAAATCTCGGTTGTTTTCATCCAATGGGGGTTAATCTCAATAGTTTTCATCTAATAGAAGTCAAACTCAGTTGCTTTTTACCACAATATAAAATAATTAAATAATCTACAAAATAATTTTTTGTTACACAAAATTAATTTTTATTGTAAGCGGCTAGTTCTCAAGATGTCACGTGACATTATATATATATATATATATGAAATAAATATGAAATAAATATAAAATAATTAAATAATCTACAAATAGTTTTGTGTTGTACAAAATCGATTTTTGTTGTAAGTGGATAGTTCTTTGTCACGACCCGAACTAGGTCTGACCGTGATGGGCATCCTAAATCCACCGAGGATCGGAGACCACCCCCTAAGCCTATTTCTATGCAAACAATAACACCTAGCAGCAGATCAATACCAATAAAAGATAAAATTTAATAAGAAATACAAGAAGACTCTATATTGGATCAATATTCGAAACCATCCATAATACCCATGTCCATAGTATCCACAAAGCCTCTAACAAATCGAGTACAAATAAAGTGTTGGGACATGCCCCCGACCATAGCCAAAATAAATCTAAAATAAAGTCTACGACGTGAGAAACCAAAACATGAAATGAAGTATTCCGCATGATGGAAGCTCACCACTTCAAGTCAACTCACGAACTAACAACGAACACCTGATCATTGCGCATGTAAAGTAGACTTGCCTTTGGACCCTACATCGTATGGGGATACAACGCCTAAAGACGGTTAGCGGTTGGAGCGCTAGCATATATCTCAGGAATAAGGGAACAAATAATGCCATGGACAATAATTCAAAACCAGTTAAATCCCATGCATATTATGAAATGCAAATACATATATACATATATCACATGTCGGGGTAGCGAACAAGGCATTAATTTAAAAATCTTAACCTGGGTTGTGTAGCTTGACCATCATAAAATCCATTTACGGTCTATATGGGTCCATTTGTGATCCCCCGGTCGGGCCTTAGTGCATGTTAGCCGCACGTACCAAAGGTCATCAAGACCAACCCTCACGTCTGTAATTATGAGTTTCTAGTATCAGTCATTCGGATTCACACCTTCACGGCTAGCTAACACAAACCCCTTTAAGCCCAATTAAAATATTTTAAACATAACCTATTTACCAAATTTTCAGGAGTCAATTATAAAGGCATTATTAAGTAATATCGGCATACCGACTATAGCTTGCAAGCAATGCCATTAACCAATACTTTTGGGGATTCCTTCGTACCCTGCAAAATCCATAATTAAAATCACTTAGGGATTTTCGTGTACCACATAAGGTTTTCAAGACCATCATCATTATCTAATTAGCCAATTATGTCATGCATTAGTTTTAATAAAGTAGATCAAACCAATTATTTTTAGGATTCCGTTGTACCCCTATTACCATAGTATGTAAAATTAGGGAATCCATTGTACCCCGAACTTCATTAACCTCTTTTTATTTATATACCAATGCATTAATACAAGTGAGCAAACCAAACTAGGTGACAAAATCACATTCATTGGCCATTTCACAAACAGGTTGAAGGCACATTATTTCCAAACCATATACCAAGGCAAAATCATCAAATTGGGGATTAATCATGACCTCTCCATTTAATTTTCATTACCATGCATCCCACAATATTCATAAGCATTAATAAAGTATGAATTTTGCATAATAAACCTTGGAAAAACATCTAAACTAAATGCATTCACAATCCTTAACCCATAGTTCAAAATCCATTATCAAAACCATGAATAATAACCAATTTCATGCCATTAATAAAATATAAATTCAAGGAAAATAGAAGCATGCTTTAATTTCCAAGAAATTCAAAAAAAATAATTTCCTTAGGACCCTAGATGATCACCTTCTTAAGCTCTAGCCTTAAGTTGAAAGGGGATTTTGAGAGAGAATGATTGAGAGTGAAAATAATGACCTTAGTATCATGAAAACTGATGAGAATTGTCTTATATAGTCCTTAAGGGCTATTTTAAGTGAAAGACCTCATTGCCCCTCATCCCATTTAAAAGAAACAAAACTGCCACAAAAATAAACGGGTCCGGGGCACGGACTTTATAGCAGAGGTTCGACCTTCGTGTCATGGACCCTATAGCGAAACACAATCACGAATATTAGTCTCCACGATACCCTCCATGGAACGCCAATATCGCGGAGGCTTGCTGCCTCCAGGGTCCGAAATCACCTCGAGCCCCGTCTGAAAATTCTGAAACTCTTTCGGATTACCCTTTTAACATCCCTGAACACAATTTGGGTCAAATGATATTCCAAGCATGAAAAGGCCAAAAATAATTTGCTCAAATTTGAGAGTGTTATATTCCCAAGATGTCACTTGGTATAATCTCATGCTAGACTATTCTCCTTTATTATACATATAGATATGAAATAATTAAATAATCTACGAAATGATTTTTTTGTTATACAAAAATGATTTTTATTATAAGAAGCTAGTTCTCAAGAAGCCACTTGGTGTAATCTCATGCTAGCCTATTTTTTTTATTATATATATATATATATATATATATATATATATATATATATATATATATATATATATATATATATGAAATAAATATCAAATAAAGAAATAATCTACAGAATAGTTTTTTGTTGTACAAAATCAATTTTTATTGTAAGTGGCTAGTTCTCAAGATGTCATTTGGCATAATTTCATGCTGGACTATTCTCCTTTACTATATATATATATATATATATATATATATATATATATATATAATTAATGTGAAATAAATATGAAATAATTAAATAATCTACAAAATAATTTTTGTTGTACAAAATTGATTTTTGTTGTAAGCGGCTAGTTCTCAAGATGTCACTTGGTATAAGCTCACGCTAGACTATCCTTCTTTATTATATATATAGATATGAAAATGAATATGAAATAATTAGATTATCTATAAATAGTTTTTTTTTGTACAAATTTGATTTTTGTTGTTAGAGGCTAGTTCTCAAGATGTCACTTAGCATATTATCACGCTAGACTATCCTCCTTGATTATATATACTAGTATTAGTAGTCATGCAATGCAAGAATATTATTTAAAGAAAAAAATCATAGTTAATATATAATAAAAATAGTTTAGATCTACAAAATTACCAAATAAATATGAAGCAAAAGTCAAAATTCCTGATTAAGAATAACAATCAGTCAATGTCCCAGTCATATTTCTTACATTTTCTTTGTCATACTGTTTATTGATCTCATTATCTTGTGATACTATTTTATCGAAAGCTTACAATCTAATGACGATAAAATTAACTTATTTTTATTGAAAATTCTTATTGTCATACACATCAGGTTAATCTTACAACAGTAAATTATTTTTATGTTTACCAAGCTTACCGAATATTTTTTCTCAAGAATAAGAATATTGTCCAAAATCATTTTCAACAAATAATTTTCTTGTTCCAAACATACGTTGTGAATGCAATATTTGACCTCTTAATGTGTTTCTTCTTTTACTGAACTCATATTTGAATCGGTAACGACATTTCATCAACATATTTAGTCTCACATTCTGCAGAAATGTGATGTTCAAAGAATTAAAGAAAGGATCAAGAAAGTCAACCATCTTTATATAATAACTATGTAAGACGCCAAAACAATATATAATAAAGGAACTATATTATCAACAATATAAATTTATATTTGTATAAAGAAATAACCAAACTAACAAACTTATTTTTCTCAAGAAAGAAATCCTATAGATAATTCAGATAATTGTCGACAAATGATTTTGTTGTTTCAAACTTATGTTACGCTATGGATACATTGTTCAAACCTCCTCATACTTGAAACTAGTGATAACATTTCATCAACATGCTTTAATATCTTACTTCATGAAAACTTGATATTTAAAACCTAAAATTCATGAAAGAAATCAAAGTTAATATTTTGAAAAATATCAAAAATCTTATTTCTACATATTCATATTGAAGAACTTGAGAAATAATAAAGTTAATGATCTATTACTAAAAGAAAAGAAGAAGAAAATGTAATAATATTTATGTGTTATTGAAGGAGTATATATAAGAAGTCAAATTTTCATTTTAGTTCAAATTCAAAACTCATATCAATTTATCAAAAAAAAAAAAAAAACAATTTATCTTTGAATACGATTCTAAGATTCATAATTCATATATACAATATTCCTCATATGAATTTTTTTTTAGAAACGGCTCTTTGATTACAATAATATTTTTTATATATAAGTATCACTTTAATTACTAATTGATTATTTTCTTAGTTAATATCCTTGGTATGATTCATTGATTTTCTTACTTAAATGTGACGAAATCATGAATATTCATTGTCATATAATTACTTCTGATGTGATAAAACGACAAATATTTCAATTTCTTAGAACAAAAATTATTTGATTTTGAAATTAAAATATTTATTTTGCAGTAACATAGCTGTAATTTGGACAATTATTAAATAATATCAATTAACAATTTTTTTCAATATACCACTTGGCTTAACCTTATACTTCATTACTTCGTCTTATTTAAATATTAATTTTAATAAATTAAGCTAAAGAATATCAATAAGAGAAAAAGAAAAGCTAAAATAAATTTTAAATAATTTTTTATTACTGTTCCTCTTCATCTTATTTTTAACTTCCCCCAAAATCTCTTGTAATTGACTTTCCTTTAAATCTCTCTTAATTTACCAGAAATAAAGTATAAAAACTAACGACCGACGGCCTTTAATTATAAAAATCTTTTCAATAAATAGGTTTACTTAATACTTAAAATATACTTTCACCATAATAGGAAGTTTTGTGGAGTATCTTATTGTGAAAATGTAAGCCAATCTTTATTGATTTTAGCCATAATATAAATTTTTCACAAAAAAAATAAAAATTCCTTGAGTATTAATTCGAATTTCAAAAATCAAAATAAGATCATAATTGATTGCATAAAATAAACTAATTAATTAGTTGCATTATCATTGATTTCAAATCACAATTATATTAATTAAAACCATAAATCAATTTATTTAAATTTGAATATTATTAGTTGAATGCATGTACATTATAATTCAAGCGAATTAGAATCCGTTTGGATAGGATTAAAATCTGGTCAAATCAGTTTTAATCTCTTTTTTAGCTTTTTAACATGTTTGGTAAAATTAAAAAGTTCTTCAAAGAAGCTAAAAATCAATTAAAAAAAATCAAAAGGTGAGAAGTTGGGTACCCCCAGTTTTTTGCTTTTTAGATTAAAATTCTTTTAAGTTTGACCAAAATATTTACCTTTTTATCCTTTATATTTTCCTCCAATTTCAACAATATCCTAAACTTGTAATCCTTAAATATGTAGCAGTTTCTTTTCCTTTTCATTTTTTCTTTGTTTTCATCGAATTCATCATTACGTCGGAGGTTTGTTCAAAAATTTTATTTTAGAATTAAAAATTATAAATAATTCACCTTATTTATGGTGTTAGCAACTTTAAGGACATTTAAGTCATTTTAACAACAAAAAATTGTTTAACATCACTTGTTTACCAAACACATCAATAACCTTTTTTCAGTTTCAACACTTCTATCCAAACACTTATCTGCATAATTTATAAGCACTTATTTTAAGCTTTTAATCACTTAAGCTAAAAAGATATTTTTTTAATCCTATCCAAACGGGCTCTTAATTTTATAAATTATCTGAACCTATTATTAGATAAATTTAATTACAAAAGTTTAGAATTTATTTACTGTTAAAAGAGTTGTCAATATTAACTAATTTTTACCTCAATATTATATGATCAATTTGGTTATAGTAAATTATTGTTACGTAATTTAATATTATTAATTTGATTATAATAATCACTATTACACAAAAACTTTCAATACTAGTTTCAAAAATTATAACAAGATCACAATGGATTACATAAAATCAGTTAATTGATTATTTGTATTCTCATAGATTTAAAGCACAATAATTAATAATTAAAATGATAAATTAACTTATTTATATTTAAAATATTATTTAAATTTATGTACATAGTAATTCATGTGGCGTAATTTTAGGAATCAACCTAACCTACTATTATCTAAATCCAGTTATGAATTTTAAAATACTTTTACTGTTAAAGTATCTATCAATATTAATTGATTTTCACATCAAATTTATCTCATTAACTAGTTTAGGTGTAGGCGCTTTGCGCGTGTACCTCACTTTAATGAGTTCAAACATTACATTAAATAGGGTGTTTGTTTAAATAATAAAAATGAATATAATAATTATATTTAATATCTTTTGAGTACGTAAAGATAGAGAATTTATTTATTAAACCGAATCTTTACAAAAAATATTTTTAAAAGTCACTAACATTCATCTACCATCTGTAAATTAGAACAAAATAATACAATGATAATGACATCAGAATAATACAATTAAATCTAAATTTTACACACAAAAATTTTTTCAAATTCGTTCGATACTCATCTACCACATGTAAGCAATAATAAAATAATACAATAATAGATATATCAAAATAATACAGCTAAACCTAACCTTTACATAAAAAAATACTCAAAGTCGATTAATATTTATCTATCACTGGTAAACTACAACAAAATAACACAATAAAAGTGATATCAAAATAATACAATTAAACTTAAATTTTACACACAAAAATTTTTCAAAGTCGATTGAGATTCATCTACGAATTGTAAGTTACCACAAAATAATAAACTAATAGAGATACTATGTTAATATAATTAAACTTAATATTTACCTAAAAAAAAAAATTTAAGCCGGCCCATATTCATATAGCATTTGTAAATTAAAAGAAAACGAAGTTGTCGCTTCCATGCAATACATTCTTCTTCTGCACAACTTGACTTTGATGCTGTATCATTGTCAACCATATCAACAAACAAAGGAGCCTTCATTATCATGATTCATGCACGAGAAGAAGAACAACAACAATGTATATTTTCTCAAATTTATAATATTTTTCTTTGATACTTTTCCTAAACCCAATATGCTTACGTGCAAATATTTTTCGTTGTGACCTTTCCTAAACCAAATATGTTTACGTGCCTTTCTTGCCTCATTTTGGGATTTTTATTCAAACCGTTTTATTTTAGAAAAAATAATGTGGAGTACGAGTCATAATTATTAAGTGTTAAATATACAAATTTTTTCTTTTGTATTGTAAGTCTCCTTTTACATATCAAAAAGGGTTGCTCATAAAATTTACATATCAAAAAAGGGACGAATTTCGTTAATAAATTCGTATTTGAGGAGTATTTTTTAATTGGACAGTAAAAAATAATAATAATTAATTTGCTATCATATATTTAGGAGTCCATATGTTTTAGGAAGCATAGTAGAAAGAAAAATATTAATTAATTCTCATACCATATATTTTAGGAAATCTAGTTAATATAATAAAAAAATTAAATAATAAATTAAAAAAAATAGTGAAAAGATAATTTTATCTAAAAGAAAATTTTTAATGAAGGATAAAAAATTCAAATCACTTTTTTAAAGCACTTCACACTTTTAATATACTATAGATATCTCTTAGTGATTGCATCATAATAAGATAATTCTAACATGTTTCCTAGATGGTTGTAGTTCCTTTTATAGCTTAATCAATTGGTATAACTAATACATGATTGTGACATCACAAATTTTAATATAATAAATATTAATTAAAATAATAATTTATTTATTTACATTTGAAATATTATTATTTAAATTTATGTACATAGTAATTCATGTGGCGTAACTTTAGAAATCATCATAATCTATTATTGTCTAACTTCAATTACAAATTTGACAATATATTTACTGTTAAAATATCTATCAATATTAACTGATTTTCATGTCAAATTTATCTCATTTATTTAATTATAGTGATTGTGTTCTATCAGGATGATTCTAATATGCTTTTTAGATGGTTGGAGTTCCTTTTGTAGCTGAACCGATTAGTACAACTATACATAATTTTGGCATCACAAATTTTAAGAATGACAGTCCTCACAAAATTTTTGTTAGAATTTAAATATATAAAATTCAAAAAAAAAAATTAAGGAAAAATGTTAGTTGTTGTTTTCATCCATAAGAGTCAATCTTAGTAGTTTTCATCCAATAGGAACCAAACTTAGTTATTTTTTAACCACAATATAAATAAATATGAAATAATTTAAAATTTGAATATATATAATTCAAGAAATTTTTTATAGATTTTTTTCATTTTTTAAAATACAAACATACATACATATATACATATATATACATATACATATATATATATATATATATATATATATATATATATATATATATATATATATATATACATATACATATATACATATATATATATATATATATATATATATATATATATATACACACTAGTTTAGGTGTACACGCCTCGCACGTGTACCTCACTTTATCGAGTTCAAACGTTGTACTAAATAAGATATTTGTTTTAATAATAAATATGAATACAATAAACAATACGATGATACAGACAACAAAATAATATAATTAAATCTAACCTTTACACAAAAATTTTCTCAAAGTCATATGACACTCATCTACCACTTGTAAATTCATCTACGACATGTAAACTATAAATATATCTTGATTAATAAATAAACAGACCTATTATACTATAAATATATAGTCATTGGATTAAAATTCTACTTTTACTTTTTTTAATCTTATTTTTGGATAAAATTATTTGATATCATTAGAATTCAATTCAGTTAGTACTTTTCAAAAAACTAGATTGTTAATTTGACTAAATCTCCTAATATCTCATGTGGATAAAAGAAAAAAAAAAAGAAATTCGTATACAATTAGAGTGGCTAACCAATTTCTTATTACGAAATATAATCCAAAGAATTTGGTAAAAGTTATAAATAAGTCAATTTTGAATTATTTATTATATATAAGTCATTATAAAAAAATGACTAAAAACATCTCAATTATCAATTACCTATTCAGAATAGATGATAATTTATTATTTAAACTTCAAGAACATACAAAAATCACTAAAGAGAACTTCTCAATTAGTAGAAGTCTAACAAAAATGCATGATAATTTATTTTTATAACATAAAAAATATATTAAAATTTTAGAAAACTTACCTCAAATCACAAGAAAAATTATCTCTTCAATCATAAATACTATTAATATTTCACTAAAAACTTCTCAATTATTAGCAATTGTCTATCACGAATAGATGATGATTTGTTATTATAAACTTCAAGAACATACTAATTAAAATTTTAGAAAACTACCTCAAATCACAAGAAAATTTATTTCTTTAATCATAGATACTATCAAGATCGTAAACATCAAAAACAAAAATTTTAGATAACATACCTTAATTCCAATCAAATTTATGAACAACAATAATAAAGTTTTTTTTTTTTTTGAGAACTATATTGTCGACGTATTGTTGTAGAAAGAAGAATTCTCAATTTATAAGAAATTTTAGGTTTAGTTTACTTTCCTTCTTTGTCAATTCAATTTGTATTTATTTAATGTAATAAATTAGCCTTTGTAATTTTTTTGTTTCCATGTTTTGTTTAGTTTTTCTTTTTTCTTTCTTCTTTCCCCCCCCCCCCCCCCCCCCCCCCTTTTTTTCCTCCACACGTTTTCTTTCTTCATTTTTAATTCAATTTAGCTTTCTTTCCATTTATGTATTTTTTTTTTTTTTGCTTTAGACGTTTTTTTCCTTATTCTTCCAATTCAAATTAATATTATTTTTTATTTATTTAATTTATTAATAAATTACATATAAGGTAAGCTTTGAATTGATTTAGAACTTTCTTTCTTAGCTCAATAAGTATTTTAATTAATTTCAAAATTCTAATATTAATAATAACTAAATAATAATTTGAGAAAAATAGTGAAAAGACGATTCTATCTAAAGAAGAGACTTTTAATGAAGGGCAAAAAGTTTAAATCACTTTTCTAAGAGTCTTCACACTTTTAATATATTATATATATCTATATCTCTCTCTCTATATATATACATGACCAAAGTCATCGACAGACACTCAAACTTGTTTCACAAATTCTTTTAGACCCCTCAACTATGACCTGTACCTATTAGACCCCTAACCCCCCCGAATTTTGATCCAATTGGGCATTTTTTCCCTTTCAACTAAAAGCTCAAAGTATGTGTTGCACACACGCGATGATGTGGCAAAACGAGCTAATTGAAAGCTGACACGTGGCATTGTGGGTCCAATAATTATTAAAAATTAATTATAAATTTTTTTAAAAAATAGAAAAATGGCATTGAGGAAATTATTAAAACATAATTCAAAAATTATTTAAAAATAAAAATAAAAAACTAATTATTAAAAAAAATTATAGAAGTTTTTAAAAAATAAAAATAAATAATTTCATTGAGTATCTAAGTTATTAAAAATTATTCAATAAATAAAATAAAAAATTGATCATTAAAAAGAAATTATAAAATCTTTTAAAAAATCACAATAAAAAATGGCATTGAGGATCCAAATTATTAAAAAGTAATTATAAAATTATTTAAAAAATAAAAAATAAACAACTGATTATTAAAAAGAAATTATAAAATTTTCAAAAATAAAAATAAAAATAAAAAATTGCATTAAGGATCCAAATTATTAAAAAATAATTATAAACTTAATTAAAAATAAAAATAAAAAAATGATTATTAAAAAGTAATTATAAAATTAAAAAAAAATGAAAGTAAAAAACTCCATCACCATCCCCCAGCCCCCCCTCCCCAACGTTCATTTTCTTCCCCACCCCCACCCCCACCCCCACCTCCTGACGTTCCTCTTCTCCATTAAACTTTTCTGTGAACCTAAAACACACACACACACATACACACAATTTTTGTTTAAATCTACTTCAAGAATTCAAAAGGGGGTCTAGAATAAAGCCATCTTTATTGATATTTTTCATAAAATGGTGATATTAATGGAGAAAAAAGTGATATTTCTTGTAATTTTTCAACAAAAAAGTGATCTTTATTGTAAAAATTTCCAAGGAATGGCGAAAAAAAAGTGATGTTTGTTGTAATTTTTCAAGAAATGGTGATACTAGTAGAGGAAAAAAAAGTGAATTTTTTTGGACATTTTCAAGAAATGAAAATAATTATGGTGGCTTAAAAAGAATTTGTTCATGTGAAGACACGGGATTGGGGTGACGACGAAGACGCGGGGTGGGGTAGGGTTGAAATGATAAAGACGCGGGGTGGGGTTGAAGACGCAGGGGGTGGGGTGGGGTGCTGTGAAGAAGATGACATAGGGGGTGGGGTACTTTTTTTAAAAAAGAATTAAGAAATTATAATAATTAAAAATTATATTAATAAATAATTTAAATATAAATTTTTTAATTAATATTTTTTGGGCCCCCTCAGTGCTACTTGACACATTTCAATTCGTAATTTAGTAAAAAAAAAAATTCTCACGCGCCTACAGCAAGTGCATTGCATGCGTAGTGCCATGTAGGCAAAAAATGTCCAATTGGATCAAAATTCGGGGGGTTTAGGGGTCTGATAGGTATAGGTCATAGTTGAGGGGTCTAAGTGAATTTTCGAAACAAGTTTGAGTGCTATCGATGACTTTGGCCTACATACATATATATATATATATACATATATACATACATACATATATATACATACATATATACATACATACATACATACACGTACACACACACACACACATATATATATACTAGTTTAGGTGTACGCACCTTGCGCGTATACCTCACTTTAATGAGTTCAAACATTATATTAAATAAGATATTTGTTTAAATAATAAAGATGAATACAATAACTAAATTTAATATCTTTTGAGTATGTAAAGATGAAGAATTTATCTTTACAAAAAATATTTTTAAAAGTTGATCGACATTCATCTACCATCTATAAATTGTAACAAAACAATACAAGACAGAGACATCAATATAATACATTTAAATCTGATCTTTACACACAAAATTTTTCTCAAAGTCGCCCGACACTCATTTACCACCTGTAAACATAACAAAATAATACGATAATAGAGACATCAAAATAATACAACTAAACCTAACCTTAACACAAAAAATTTTCTTAAAAGCCACCAACATTTATCTATCATCTGTAAACTGCAACAAAATAATACGATAAAAGTGATACCAAAATAATATAATTAAACTTAAATTTTACACACAAAAAATTCTCAAAGCCGATCGAGATTCATCTACGAACTGTAAACTACCACAAAATAACAAACTAATAGAGATATTACGATAATACAACTAAACCTAACCTTTACCTATTTTTTTTTCAAAGCTGATCACATTCATCTAGCATCTGTAAATTAAAATAAAATAATAAGGTAATAAAGATATCAAAACAATACAATTAAGCCTAACCTTTACACAAGAAATTCTTCAAAGCCAATCGACATTTATCTACAACCTGTAAACTATAAAAAATAAATATATAATAGTGATAACAAAGCTTCGATTTTGATCCAACTAGTTCTTGTCTGAGTGAAAATTTTGATCCTAAAGAATGATTTTGAATGAAAACAAAGAAGATATATATATACACACATGTTGAATTCTATTATGCTGACAAAAACAGTGAAAAAGTTGAGGGTTGGAAAATCAAGGATCTACCATCTAGATATACAATCGAATCAAGTTAGATAAGCATCAATTATATTCTTCCAATAGGCAAACCGTTTGTTCTCTAGTTTAAAGTAAATCTCAATATTTATAAAAGTATTTCCTTAATAGAGTCCTATTTTAGGAGTATTTTCTAGTTGAACAATAGAAAGAAAAATATTAATTAATTCTCCTACTATATATTTTAGGAGTCTCATATATTCTAGGAAGTCTAGCAGAAAGGAAAATATTAATTAATTCTCCTACCATATATTTTAAGAGTCTCATATGTTTTAAGAAGTCTAATTAATATAATAAAAAATAATTAAATAATAATTTTTTTAAAAAAAGTGAAAAGACAATTTTGTCTAATGAAGAGTCTTTTAATGAAGGGTAAAAAGTTCAAATCACTTTTCTAAGGGTCTTTACACTTTTAATATACTATAGATATGAGAAAAGACATCAAATCTCCCCTCAACTTATATCCAAAACTTACTTTAGATCCTAAACTAATCGGACAATTATTTACCCCCCCTCCCCCCCTCTAACAACTTTCAAGTGAATTAATTTCAGCCCTTACGACTGACGTGGTAAAAAAAAAAAAAACACATGAGTTTTTGTTTTTTTTTTAAAAAAGGGCCCACTTTTTCTTCAATTATATATATATAATAAATAAAAAAATAAGAAAATCCAACTTCATCTTCTTCCTAACACCCACTTACCCCACCTTGAGCCCACCCTATCCCCCAAGACCCCATTTTTTCATCTTCTTCGAACCCCCACACCCGTTTCTTTGTGTATAGGTGTATTTTTTTCTTAATATTTTTACTTGTGGAAGATTGATTTTTGAATTTGAATTCATTTCGGTCTTTAATGGTGGTGTTTCTTTGATTGTTTTATTCTTTGGCAAAGAAGAGCTGGTTTGGGATAGATCTGATGAGGGTTTTTTTAATTGTAGGGAAAGTGATTTTGATTGAATTTGTGTATATGATGGAAATGGAATTGACCTTTTTCAGTTGGAATTTTAGTGCAAGTTTCTCTTCACAATTCTGGAAGAGCTTGGAAGTAAAGTGAAGATTAGTTTTCTTCTTCCCAATTTTGTCAAAAGAAAAAAGCAGAGAAGGCAAATTCTATTACTGCTTTTATTTTTTCATATCGAATTGTGCAATTTTGTTTGTGTTTTGAATTTAAAATTTTGTGTATTGATTTATTTTTGAGATGATGTATTTGTATTTAGTTTGTTGTTTGATTTGCTCAAGTTAATTCAAGTCAACTTTTCATTTGATGAAGAAAAAAAATTCACTGAAAAACTTACACCAATGGAGAAAAAACTCATTGAAAAACTTGCAACAATAGAAAAAAAAGGGAAGAGTTTGGTTGGGTTTGGAGGGGGTAAGGCGGAGAAGATGGATTTTGGGGGGGGGGAGGGGGGGGGGAGGGAATCGTATATCCAAGAAAGGAAGAGAAAGGGAGGCGCTGATGATGAAGAAGAAGAAAGTGGGGGAGGGGGGGGCTGCTGAAGAAGAAGAAAGGGAAGGGGGGGCTGATGAAGAAGAAGAAGCAAGGGGGGTGGGGTTCTATTCTTTATATATATATATATATATATATATATATATATATATGTATATAAATAATACATATATATATTTTTTTTTTTTTTTAAATATATAAATAATATATATATATATATATAAATAATATATATATATATATATATATATATATAAATAGTACATATATATATTTTTAAAAAAATATATATAAAAAGTATGCGTGTGGGATTACTTCTTTTTAAAAAATTATAATAACTTACGTGACAATGACATGGCATTGATATGGCATGTCATGGTGCGTGTGTAGTGCACTCTCCGTTATGAGAGTGGGATTTTGATTTTGAGGTTAAATTAATTCACTTGAAAGTTGTTAAGGGGGTAAATAATTGTCCGATTAGTTTAGGGTCTAAAGTAAGTTTTGGATACAAGTTGAGGGGGGATTTGATGTATTTTCTCTATATACATACATACATACATACATACATATATTTTCATCCAATATTAGTCAATCTTAATAGTTTTTATCCAATAGGAGGCTTAGAGTCCGTTTGGCTATATATAATATTCAACTTTTTTTCAGAATTTTTTTTCAATTTATAAAAGTTAGTGGTGTTTGGCCATGAAAATTTCAAAAACAATTCCAAATTTATTTTTTGAAAAGTGAAAACAAGTTTTTGTTGTTTTCACTTTTCTCCAATTCCAATTTTTATTATTATTACATATAACCACAATTTTTTTAACTTTTACATAAAGTCCCTCTTAACTTTAGCCATCTACCAACAACCAATCATAAATAAGTTGTGAAATTAGTCAAGGTGTACAAGAGCTGACCAACATTACGATGCTTATCGAGCCAAATTGCCTATTGATGATGGAATTGTCTTTCTTTTTAAAGTGAAAGAGATGCTACAAAATGTGAAGTCACCAACTTGTTATTTGGTTTGCTGTTGTATAATTATTTGTTTCGCTGGTGTTACAAAAGAGGTAACACCATAACAAAAATTATATGGATCTTTCTCATCATTGAAATTTGGTTAGCTGTTCTTTTTACAGAGAATAATATACATGGACTTTTCATCTCTTATAAGTATTATAGTTCCAGTACCATATATCAAGTACTCCATCTCTCTATAATGACTTTAAATGCTTTAAACTCAATTTAAAAATCACATTTGATTGTATGTTAGTACGTAAATTAGTTAGTTGGATGATTTTGATAGTTTTTAAAATTTGGGGGTATAAAATTATATTTAAAAAAGATTTTTCAAAAGTCTAAAAAAAATCTTTTAAAAAGACATGGCCAAACACAACTCCAACTCCAACTTCAAAATTTTTTAGTTTTCATGGCCAAACGCCTATTAGTTATTTTTTACCCCAATATGAAATAAAAATGAAATAGTTATGAAATAATTAATAATCTACAAAATTAATTTTTGTTGTCAAATGTCAAGTAACTAGTTCTTAAGGTACCACTTGGCATAATTATAGGCTAGATTATTCTTCTTTATTATATATATAGACATGAAATAAACATGGAATAAATATGAAATTATTAATAATCTACAAAATTATTTTTTGTTGTCAAATGTCAAGTACCAAGTTCTCAAGATGACTCTTGACATAATTATAGGCTAGATTATTCTCCTTTATTATATATATATATATATATATTTGAAGTAAATACAAAATAACTAATAATCAATGAAATTAATTTTTGTTGTCAAATGTCAAGTAGCTAGTTCTTAAGATGCCACTTGACATAATTATAGACTAGATTTTTTGTCACGATAAGATTCATGAGTCATGATGACACCTACTTTATCTTGCCAGTAGGTAAGCCAAACCGTATCCCGGAGCTATATGGATAACTTGGTGGAAAATGCCTTAAAAGCATAAGATTTTCAAAAGTCAAAATATCTTTCAAAAAGATATGACCAAACACAACTGCAAATCTAACTTTAACTCCAACTTCAACTTCAACTTCATATTCAAATTTGTTTAGTTTTCATGGCCAAATGCCTATTAATTATTTTTTTACCCTATTATGAAATAAAAATAGAATAAATATGAAATCATTAATAATCTATAAAATTAATTTTGTTGTCAAATGTCAAGTAGCTAGTTCTCAAGATGCCACTTGACATAATTATAGGATAGATTATTCTTCTTTATTATATATATAGATATGAAATAACTAATAATATATGAAATTAATTTTTTAAATCAAATGTCAAGTAGCTAGTTTTCAAGATGACACTTGACATAATTATAGACTAGTCTATTTGTCAAGCTCTGATTCACAAGTCATGATTACACCTACTTTATCCAACCATTAGGTAAGACAAACTGTAGCCCAGAGCTACATGGCTAACTTGGTGGAAAATGGCTTAAAAGATGAAAATCAACAACTAAATACTTAAATAGCAATAAGACAGTTATAACAGTCTAATAGGTAAATAAAAGGTCAACAATCATTTCAAGATTTAATAATTTCGGTACAAGAGCTACCACAATGAACTATAAGTACTGAATAGTAAAATACAATCTGTCTAATAAATAAAGGACTAGACATAGATAAATAGAAGAAAAAAGAGCAACTCTGACTCCGAGAGCTCACCCAATATCCAAAATCAATCCATCATGGGCGTCACGTCAACGACGGTAACTAGTACTCGGATCTGTACCAAAAAAGTACAAGAGTGCAGTATGAATATTAAAACCATGGGTACTCAGTAGGAATCATTGCCCGACTGAGCTAAATCTTGATATAAGTACAATAAAATGTGAGATAACTAAGCTAAGTAAAAGTAAAAAGTCAAACCTGGAAATAAGCTACAGTGCCACTGTACATAAATACTTAATAAATACGGAAAAGTAACATAAAGATCACACAATTATAACTAATGGCCTCCATTAGCCAATTAATGAGAAAAAGTAAATAACCCCACACAGGCCCATTTAAACCCGGAGGGTACAATAAAAAAAAGTAAATAACCCAATAACCATAAATTACCAATTATCATGCCATAAATAAAAGTCCATTCAAATCATATCATATCACAAATAACTCCCAATGCCGGACTTGAACTAGGACTCAATAGTATCATCATAATTACCATCATTTGCCGTACTTGAACCGGGACTCATATTATCAGCATCATCATCAGATGGCGAACTCAAACCAAGACTCATACTATCAATATCATCATCAGTTGCCATACTTGAACCAGAGCTCATATATCAATATCATCATTAATTGATGGAGTTGAACTGGAGCTCATATATTAATATCATTATCAATTGTTGGACTTGAATAGAAACTCATATATCATTATACCATATCAGTAGACCATGTAAATAAACCATAACCATAAGCCATACCCCTAAATCACCACAATTACCCACCAGACCTTACTCAACATTAGCACTAACTCTTAACTACCAAATTAGCATAATTAATAAGAATAATCTTCTCAAAGTACCAAAAAGTCATTAATAAGGGTATATTAAGTGTAGATAAATCTATAAAAGCTAAGAAAAGTCTTGGCCTAAGGTGGACCGGAGGTGCCCACTTCTAATTTTTGAAATTCATTTTAGGCTAATTCTATTCCGAACTAGGATAAGGTATCCAAATTCATTTTAGATGTTAAATAATCTACAGTTAGCCCTAAGATAGAAATTCTCTCTTAAACATGAGCAACTAAGTCAATTACACCTAAATTACGATTTCAAGATAGCCTAAATAGTCTAACTAACTTAAATATTTTCAATCATACTTCCAACACCTAAATACCATCCCATATCTAGAATAATATCATAATCATACAATGAAATAGCTTAATCTATGAAGAGGGTAAACCTATCCTACGAAGACACCAAAGAAAAGCTTGAAGAATCCGCTAAACCACCAATTTCTATTTTTGAGAATCTTCTATAAGATGCCACACTATAAAAATCATAATTTACTCATCAAAATAGGAACAATGATACCCATATTGCACTATTGTACTTCAGGTTCAAAATTATGCAAAAAAATCCCATATAGGGCTCGTACATAGAATCACACTTTCAAAACTAACACTATGTCTCTCTATGCTCAAGGAACATTTAACCTCAAAAATAGGTAAATTTTGAGCCCTAATGGTGATACAATCAAGCCACCAATATTCTAGGAATTTTAGAAAAAAATGAAGAATTCTATCAAGAAATTAATGGAAGGTTACCACAAATTTAAAGAAGAAACACGTAAATTAACTTTACCCAAGCTTTGAAATCACCCACAAATAATTCTCTCAAGTTTTCTCACTTTTTAGGATTCAATATTCTAGAGAATGGATGAAAAATAGGAAAAATTAGGCTAAGTGGGGGTATTTATACCCTTCCTAGGAGCGTAGATGACGCTTAAGCGTACATTGGCCGCTTAAGCAACCTATTGTCGCTAAAATGTCTTTTGGGTGTTTGCATAGGTACTGCTTCGGTGGTCCTTTGACACTTTAGTAGCTACAGCATAAGCAGTAAGGGCACCACTTAAGCAATACCTCGCTGGGTCAACCTGATCGCTTAAGTGATCGACTGGGCGCTTAAGTGAACCTCTTTTCCAAATGGCTGATTAAGTGGTGCATAGTTGAGTGCACCAGCTGAAGCTCCAATATTAATCTAGACTTCCACCGACCCCTCAAGATTTATTCAAAATCTCGTATATGTATACCAACTATGCTACCCTACCAGATTCAATGTTCCAGACTCAATGGCGCAGTCGAAGTTTTAATATGAGGTTGTTTCGATGGAAAGTAGGTCCCACACCCACTTGTTATTTTTCTTAACTTCTGGCCAATAGCTTAAAATGAGTTTGGAATCCTTGGAACCCAAACCAAGGGTCTTTCTAACCTAAAATTAATATTTCAAAGCTTTTAAAACTACCAGAATTGGCATACGAGGTTGTTTGACTGAAGTTTTTGCTCTGTAGCTAATTTGAACTAGAAAAGACTTCAAAATAGGGATTTGTCTCTAAAAACCAAATAAACTGCTCGATAAACAAACTGTTAGACCATTTTAGTATTAGTATGGCTCTTTTTGAGGCCTTGTATGGTGGGGGTGTAGGTCTCCCATCGGGTGGTTTAAAGTTGGTGAAGCTGAGATATTTGTCCCGAATATGGTACCCCAGGCGATGGAGAAGGTGAAGGTGATTTGGGATAGGCTTAAAACCGCCCAAAGTTGTAAAAAGTTCTACACGGATATGAGACAAAGGGAGTTGGAGTTTAGTTTAGGTGATTGGGTGTTCTTAAAGGTATCCCCATAAAGGGAGTGATGCAGTTTGGTAAGAAGAGAAAGCTCAGCCCTCGATATATTGGCCCGTACTTGGTGTTGAATATGGTTGGTAATGTTGTATATGAATTGGATTTGCCCTCTAGTTTGAGATTTATTCATCTGGTGTTTAATGTTTTGATGTTGACTAGCGAGGTCAAGTCTCTCTCATTATTATTATTTCATGATTAGGGAGGTTCGAGTACCCCATAAATCATTACATGATTGAGTGCTTAAGTCACCTTAGTATAAGTTGGGAGGTTCAAGTCCCCCGTGTGCATATATATGAGATTATTCTCTGATTTGTGCTGCTATATGCACTAGGGATTGACCAAGGGGTGAGAGGCGGGGTCCATATATTCTGTGGGTATTATTATATGATGGTTGAGCTACATAATACAGTCTAACGTTTTGAAAATGTATGTTAATCCTTACTCCCTATCCCAATATGTGATATACATATATATATATATATATGCATCTAATTATGTTCATTGGTTTGAATGATTCTAAACTATTGATCATCTCATTATGTTATCCTTATCCCCGAGTTACATGCTAGCGTTCACCCTGCTAATCGTCTTTGGGCGCTGTATCCCCACACGATGCAGGAATTGGTCACACTTCTACTCCTTCTACTTAGGGATTAAGATTCAATATCAGCTCGTTAGTTGACATTGAAGTGGTGAGCTTCTATACATCAAAAGTCTATAGTTTGTATTTTGTTCCTCTTATGTCTTAGACTTATTTTTGGCTATAATCGGGGGCATGTCCCGACACTTTATTAATATTCAGTTTTGGATCGTTGTTTAGAAGGCTTTGTTAGGATTACTGTGGTTATTTGGCGATGTCGGTAGGTTGTTTGGCTGGTTGGCGGTGGTTGGTCATCGATATAGATTGAAATTTTCTGAAGCTATTGCACACTATCTTGTTATATGTTCAGAATTCATCCGATTTTGGGATGTGTTGTATTTGGGTTAGCTAGGTACCGGGGGTGATATCTGGTCTACGTGGGATTTGAGATACCCGACACGACCAGGCCCTGGTTTGGGTTGTGTCAAAGTCACTCTTTCAAAACTACATTATAGTTTGATACTCTTTATTGAGGTACATAGGAGCTTAGAGTTTTATTTTTAGTTTAGTCACATGAGTGTCAAAGAAATATGTTTCCACTTGATCCGCCACATGAAAGTTAAGTTTGTAAATATTTTTATCAAACTTTGGATTTACACCAAATATTTATGGCTCGATGGATGTAGACCTTCATGATGAAAGGAGTGTCTACAACAGGATTTGAAATTCTCAAGTTCTCAAAGAATACAAGTTGAAGTTGTAAGTCTTACAAGCCTGTGGTTGAAGTAAAAAAAATCTACTAAGTCTGCAAGTATATTTGCTAGTTATGTAAGTTTAAAGTCTCTAAATCTACAATGTTTGCAAGATAAAGTCTCCATATATGCTAAGTTTGCATACTAAAGTCTCTAAATGCTAATTCTATAAGTTTATCCACTGGGCGTGTAAGTTGAAGTCTCCAGATCTTCTAAGTTTGTATGTTGAACTCTTTTAACCTGCTGAGTTCATACGGTGAAGTAGTCAAAACCTCCAAGTCTTCAAGTTGAGGACTTCTAAATTTCCATGCCTTAAGGTGGGCAAAATTTGTTCCCTTTTCACCTTAAGATGGCCTTTTCAAGGATTTATCCTTAAAAGGATCTCTAAATTTTCATGCGTTAAGGTGTACAAAATTTATCCTTTGCACCTAAAGATGGCCATTTCAAAGATTTGTCTTTAAAAGGATCTCTAAATTTTCATGCCTTAAGGTGGACAAAATTTTTCCCTTTGCACCTTAAGCTGGTTTTTTCACAGATTTATTCTTAAAAGGGTCTCAAAATTTTCATGCCTTAAGGTAGAAAAAATTTATTTCTTTGCACCTTAAGCTGACATTTTTATGGATTGGTTATGTAAAGCTGCCAAATATGAAGTCGAAATTGTCAAGTTTCAAGGTGATGGAAACAAAGTTAAACTCTCAAACCTTAAGCTGATCATTGCACAGGGTCCAAACTTGAAACTAAATTGGTCGGTCCTAAGGTGTACGAAGTCAAACTTAAACTCTCGCACCTTAATTCGATTGTTGCACAATCACCAAACTTGAGCCGAATTGGTCAGACGAAGTTAAACTCTCACACCATGAGCCGATTATAGCATAATCACCAAATTTAAAGATAAATTGGTCGATCTTAAGGCATATGGAGGAAAATTAAAAGTCCCACACCTAAAGATGATTGTTGTATAATCACCAAACTTGAAATTGAATTGGTCGGTCCTAAGGTGTACGGTGGCGAAGGTAAACTCTCGCACCTTAAAACAATTATTGCATAGTTACCAATCTTGGAGCCAAATTGGTCGGACTTAAGATGTACGAAGGTGGAATTAAACCCTCTCACTTTAAGCTAATTGTTGTATATTTCTTTCGTTTCAACCCTACCAAGAAAAAAAAAGAAAAGAAGAGAAACAAAGGAAAAGCATGGAAAAAGATATTTACCTGAGTATGAAAAATATCTCAATCATCAAAGATGGATAAAATTATTTCCTCAAGTTTTCTTTTCTTTATAAAGTGTTGTAAATATTTGAGTCCTCTTTACAATGGAATAAGCCACTCACAATTTCAACGTTCTCATGCCTAAATATGATTTGTCTTGTGAAGCCATGCGAACCTGAAATTGTAAATGTATCAGCATGTAGGGGCAACTTCAAAAGAGTATCTAGAATGATTCTAAAGGTATTAAATTTTAAATTTTAAATATATTTTTACTGCACGTGCCTAGTTTCTTCAAAATCAAACGTATCACGATTCTAGAGCTCTTACAATGAGATACAATTTTTTTGGGCATTGTCATTCAAATAAGAAATTGTCAGCTCATCAAAATCTAAATCTAACATCATAATAATACCTAAAAAAATCTTGAAGCTATTAAATTATAAATTTTAGATACTTTACAGATTTTTGAGTCTAGTTTCAGAAAAATTCCAACGGCTAGTGAATTCGTTATTTTCTACCTTAAGATATGAAAGATTTACTAAAGATGTGCAGATCTAAAATTTTCAGCATGTTAAATTTGAAGCTAACTTCAAAAAATTGTCTAGAATGATATTGAAGGATTTTAAGTCTGAAATTTATATATATTATAGATCTCGAAGTCTAATTTTTAGAATATTAAATTATTCATGATTTTGATAATTTTAGATTTTGATATGAACTTTTTATCACTAACATGCTAGGCTAAAAAAATATGAAAATTAAAAGAAGAAGAAAATAATTACCAAGAATTATGCTCCCTTGACATGGATTGCAACACTCTAATGGATAAAAAATAACCGAAAGAATTCCCTATTTATAGAGAAGTGGTGAGGGTGTTAAAATCCTAATTGAGGTTTCTTTGGTGTTACATTTCAAGTTGAAAAAGAGGATTGTTCCTAGTTCAACTAGAAGAAGTCTAAAGGCGGCAGTTATTGTAAAGTTTTAATTTACGTGGGATTGCAATAATTGAACTCCTAAAAGGAGTGAGTTTGCTAAGTCCGTGAAGGTTGTTGCCAAGTCCATATTAGAGTAGGGCTCACTTGGATGCAAGGATTTCCTCCAATCCAAGAAATACAATCTATTGAGAGTCGATTTAATAATGATAATGATAATGATGATGATGTTGATGATGTTAATAATAATAATAATAATAATAATAATAATAATAATAATAATAATAATAATAATAATAATAATAATAATAATTATGACCATTCAATGTCAATAGAATTAGGTAAAGTTCCTAATTTTTTAGGCACTATTACATTATACATGAATTAGTATTGATCTCAATTAAGTCATCAAGTTAATACTTAAAGTCTATTCTACAAAAATCTAAATACTTCAACAAGTCTTGAAGTGGGGATATTTGTGATCATATGAATATTATATATGTTAGTCCAAACAAATATTTATGAATTAATATATTGAATTAATTATTAAGTTCAAACAAATATGGATTTAATTAAAGTACAATTTTTATTGGGCTATTCCATTAATTTGGGCTACAACTGATGAGCTTAGTTTGTTAAGCCCAAGATATCATCTTATTATTGAGACCCAATTGGGTGCCACGTTACAAATGATGTGGCATGTCATGTTAAGTGAAGGAGTGTAATGACTCTCTAGGTCATTTTTTGTATTTCCATGCATTTTCTCCATTTAGAGCTTTCCTATAGCTGCCCTAATTCATTTATGACTTGATGGAGAATCAAGTAGTTCATTTGATTTTTAGAGTCAATTTTCTGTTTAAAGTTTCGCTAGTTAGAATTGGCTATTGGGCAAAAACATTTGTCAAACGTCCTTGGATGCCAATTCTGCCTATTCCAACAGCTCCAGAGGTGGACCTTTGATTTGGGTCCCAAGACTTTTTGACTCATTTTGGACTATTGATTGAAAATTAAGAAAAATGACACTTGGGTGTGGGACGACCCACTTTTCATCAAAACAACCTCAGACAAAAACTTTGACCATGTCATTCAGTTTGAAACGTCAAATTTGGTAAGGTTGCATAGTTAGTTTGCATATACAAAATTTCAAATAAATTTTAAGGGGTCGGTGGAGACTTGAAAAAATTCCAAGTCTTCAGCTAGTGCACTGAGCTGGTGCATTCATTTAAGCACTTATTGGGTCACTTAAGCGGTCAGTCGGTCGCTTAGGCGACCAATCTTTCCTAGATGAGGCCGCCTAAGTGAAGCCTTCACTGCTTAAGTTAAGACCACTTAAGCGACAAATGGCTTACTTAAGCAACACGTGCAGACAACAGAGGTATTGTGAAAATGACACTTGGCCGCAAAAACGATGGATGCTTAAATGCCCCGATGTGCGCTTAAGTGACACTTGGGTTCCATTAAATAATCCAATTAGTTTGATTTTCTCCCACAGTTCACACAAGTTCAAGAGTGTAGAACCCTAGAGAGTGTGGAAACTTAGAAGAAATATTAGTAGGTGATTTTGGGGTGTTTGTGAGCATAAATTTCCCATTTCTTTTTCTATTTCTTGGTAAGTTTCATTAATTTCATGATTAATTTCTCAATTATTTTTCAAAATTCCTATAATATTTTTATGTTTTGAGGTAGTGGTATGGTCTGCGTACACTCTATCCTCCCCAGACCCCACTATGTGGGAATACACTAGATATGTTGTTGTTGAGTCCAAAATTACGTAAAAATATAATATGGGTACTACTGTTTTCATATTGATAAGTAGATTATCATTTTGATAGAGTGACATCATGCGGAAGCTTCTTAAAAGGGAAAATTAATGATTTACCAAGTTTTACCGGGCTTTCTTTGGCGTCTAGTTAGGCTAGGTTTACCTCTCTCATAGATTGGTCTAAATTGTAGTATATTATGACAATGTACTAGATATGGGTTGGAAATCAGGTCGAAGAGGTATATTAGTATTAATTATAATATTTAGCCTAGGCGTTTTGACTTAGTTACTCATGCTTTAGGTAGATTGCTATCTTACGACTCAAATTTGGCTTACTTGGTATATAATAGTGAATTAAGATACATTAACCTAGTTCGGGATAGAATTTACCTTAGGATAAATTTTGAGAATTAGATGCGGGGCCCTCCGACCCACGTTAGGTCAAGATTATGATTAGGCTTATATATATTATAGGTGTGTTATACCTTTTAAATTGTATACTTAGGATCTTGAAGATATTGGATACATGATTCTAATGCTAGATTGGTGCTTGAGAGTTGATGCTAGTTTTGGTTCAAGTCTGACGATTTATGGATTGAGTATGATTCAAGTCTAATAATTAATGATTGTCACGACGCGAGGCTACCCCTTAGTCATAATATGGTGCTTGAAATGACAAGGTATCCCAAACTAACCCATGAACTGGAATACTGCTTGAGCAACTAATTTAATATATATTAAATATCTAGTTCTGCTATGCGGAAACATAAGTATAATGAAATCTGAATAAGTATGTAACTGTTAAAGTTTACAATCTAATAAATCTGAAGAGAGAAACTAAAATTAACATGACTGGCTCTAACTGACATTTATGAAGCCTTTACTATACTGACTATCGATAACTGGAACATGCCTCCAGCTACCACTAATCAATACATATGAAAAATAAAAATAAAGTACATGATCAACATCTAATTGGAGTCCCCGAAATAGGAGAACTCATCACCTGCTGATTGAAAACTGTACCTGTTTGATCATGATGTGTGGGCTACCACTGGTACCTACATTATAAAACAATGTAGCCACACAGATGTATATATAGATCAGTACTTCTGAAATATACTGAGTAAGTGGGGCTAAATGCAATAAGTAAAACTGAGTTCATGCGTATTCTTGAACATGCATGCTAAGTGTAAGTAGACTCACCAAGTGACTGAAATAAGTTGAAAGATGATATATCTTAAACATGATTAACAAAAAAAAATCTGATAAGCTGGTAAATCACTAAACTTAGTTTCTTAAAAACTATACTTTTGTAATATAAGTAAAACTGAAGCTGGAAAATAGTAAAACATAGATACTGTATGAATACTGGGTTTGAAACTACGTGATGGAAACTAACATAACTCGAGGATCTGAATATATAAATATACTGTGCATGAGTGCATAAACATACAAAACCAAACATAACATATACTAAGCTGATCTGATTAACCGAATGACTAATAGCTGAATACTGAATAACTGGCGTCTGAATAATAAATAATTGGTATCTAGATATTGATTAGCTGGTATTTGTATACCGATTAACTAATAAATGTATACTGATTAACTGGATACTGGTTATGTAAAACTAAACTATACTTAGCTTGAATAACTGGACTGAGATTGTGAAGCACTGTGCATATGGGATAAAGACTAACTGAAAAACATGAGATAACTGAACATGAATACATGAAAAATTGTAACATCTTAGAATGCAAGACCAAACGTAAACATATATCTAAAATAATCTGTAAACTAAAGAACTAAAATTTGATAACTGAATAACTCAGAATCTGTATGCTTTGGTCAAGCGAACCTGAACTGAAACTTTATTGAATATTGACTGAAACTATGGGAGGTATAGTATAACTGACATATCCAGTATGAGCTAATCAGGATCCAACCTGTAACCCCAGTTGGAAGGGTATCAATACCATGCCATGGTACTAACACTGGCTTTGTGGATCCACTAAACTGGTGTCCCGAAGGACTAATGAGTCACCCTCAACTGGCCACTGATCTAATAGGATATGTGCCACCCTCATCTGGCAGGTGAGAACCTTGTCAACCCTCAACTGGTAGGTTGACATTTTTAACCTACGCTAGCTACATAGTTCTGGGACTCAGGGAAAGCTACTAAAGGTCACACCCTCTACTAGCAGGTGAGCCCCCATCCCTAGGTTCGCTTGGTGCTAAATCCTACTCCCAACTGAAAGATACTAAAATAATAACTGGTGCATGCACTGATAACTAATAAGCTCAGGTCATGGTATTCTAAAAATAACAGTACATATAAATTCTAGGGTAATTATTAACATGTAAACTGATAATGCTCATCATGAATATAAATACCTAAGTATATTGATAAGATTCATGGATTAACTGTCTGAGTACTTGAAAAGCTAAATTTATGAAAATCACATATGTATCGGGTGTTCATAACCCAACAACACTGAATGAGTATATAATATAATATCAAACTTGAAACACTTTAATAAGAGATTATAGTTCAAAGACCCAAACATGGGTATTTCAACAAACATGTGAAATTCATAAACTTATACATGAGAATATCTTAAACATGAGGGAAACAATAGGATTTCATGGCAAAAATCATAACTCGGGGATTTATCCGAAATCAACTGAGCATGACATGGGAATTACAACATTCAAATTATGATATGACTCATTCCACTTGAAAGCACTTATAATCATAAATTGAAATTGAATTAACAAGGGATTCATGGAGATAGTTCAATTTAAACATGTAAAACTCATAATTTAAAATCAAAAAGGGTTCTTGGACTCCATGGGTGAAAGGGAACCCATGGATGAACTCTCACATACCTTCATAGATGAATTCTTGAAGATTCTTGGGAATTTCTTGAAACTTAAAGCTTGAATTCCTTGATTCCTTGTGAAGAAGTTAAGGTTTATTCTTGGGGAAAGAGAGGGCTTTTCCTGAGATAGTTTGTGAGTAAAAGGACCAATAATTCTCCTTGGGAGCCCCAATTCGTATTTATGGATGATTTGGGTGATGGGAAATAACCCAAATACCCTTAAAAAGACAAGAGACAAAAGATAGATGAAATAGGATAGGGCAACGCGGGCCTTGAGTGGAGGACTACCCCGAGCGGTGCCTACCTTATAGCAGGGGACTAGATTAAGTGATTACCACTTTAGAACTGTGGACTGAAGGACCCGACGCAGGCCTATTTCGGTGGTGCTACTATTTTTATTTTCCAAGTATGCCCCTACGCCCGTCTGAAAGCTTTAAAACTCACCCGAGACATACGTTGAACACCCCTGAACACGAATCAACTCAAAAATTGATGTCCCGAGGTCAGGAAGGTCAAAAGTAAATTATCAAAGTTTAGGGGTCTTGAAAAATGACTAAGTCCCTAACACTTGGTGAAATTTTCAAGCATAGGACCTCTTAAACATGCAACTGAGAGCTGAATTGAGTTAAGAATTTTATGGGGTATCACAATGATATTGGGTTTTGATTCAAGTTTAAAAATTAATGGCATTTAGTTTTTGTTCAAGTCAGCAATTGATGATATTAAATTTTGGTTCATGTCCGATGATTTATGGTATTGAGTTTCAGTTTGAGTCCGGCATGGAGAGTTTAATTATGATAAGTTTATGATATAGAAAGATTTGTGGTTATTATTTCAAGATAGAGTTAATTAGTGTGATTTTTGATTATTTTGTCTCTTGAATGCATACTTTAGGATTATGGGGGTTCACATGGGGTTATTTACTTTTTCGCACTTACTGGCTTATGGAGGCCAATTTTTTAGTATTAGTCATGCTTTTCTTTTTCTTCATATTATGGTTGTTTCAGTTATTTAACTATAGCATTTGGAGTGTTATTCCATGTTTTCCCTCTTGCTTGACTTAGCTTATTTATCTCACATTTTATTGTACTTATATTATGATTTAGCTCAGTCGGCCGATGATGCCTATTGAGTATCCGTGGCTTTGGTAATCATACTACACTTTTGTGCCTTTTTGGTATGGATCCAATTACTAGTGACCATTCTTAATGCTATAATTGTGCTGATTTGAGTTTGGAGGTAAGGTGAGATCTCGGAGCTAGAGTTACCCCTTTTCTCTTTCTATTTTTGTTTAGTCTTTCATTTTTAGAGACTGATGTATATATGACAATTACAATACTCATATTTCTTTTGTTAGTATATCTTGTACCGATACTACTAAGTCATGGGATGTTATCGATATCTTATCTATCTTTTGTATTATTATTAATGTTTGATTTATTGTTGTAAGCCTTTACTAATAAAAAATCCCATTATTTATGCCATTTTACACCAAATTATCCCAGTTCTTATGGCACCGGGCTAAGGTTTGACTTACCTACTAGTGGGAGAAAGTAGGTGCCATCATGATTTATAAATCAATTCATGACAAAGAGACAATATGATCATGTCACATGTCAAAATGATGTAGCGTACCTAATCTAATTCAAGGCCAATGAAAATGTGACACACGTCTAAGTTGACATGTTTCAACCAATCAAATATGTGCATGTCAGTTTAATCTGATTGATCGGAAAGAGTTTGTACTTACCATGACTCTTCCATTTTCACAACTATAAATAGGGGTCTTATAATTCATAAAAAAGACGAACAATTCTAACAAGAAGCAAGAGAGATCTTATGGATCAAATGCAATACATTTCTCTACAAGCCACAAATCAAGCATTAAAGTTCATAATCAACTCAAGATCAAGATGAAGATTCAAGATCAATCTCAAAGGACCTTGAATCCTAATTCACAAGTCAAGATCAAATCTATCAAATTCACAAATAGAGTTCAAATTCAAGATCAAGCTCAAAACCCTTGAACTTATATTTGAAAGGAAAATCAGAGAATTTATAGAGATTATAACGCTGACATATTAAATTTAATAAAATGATTGTTGAGATATTTTTCTTATCACAATTAGTTTTTATCGACTAAAATTTTATTGTCTATAGGAGGTTTGGAGGCAAACCCTGGAGTCTAAAGAATTTAGGTTGAGCATGATCAAGACAGAATATTTGAAGTGGAGGTTAAGTGAGGAGACACGTGAGATGAATGTGGTAGTGAAGCTTGATACTAGGCTATTTTTAAATATCTTGGGTCTATGATATAAGAAAATGGTGAGATAGATGAAGATGTAACCTATTGCATTGGAACAAGATAGCTGAAAATGGTGGCTTGTATTCAGAGATTTATGTGATAGAGTGGTGGTTAGACCAACAATGTTGTATGGGGCTGAGTTTTGGCTAGTTAAGAATGTTCACATTCAAAAGATGAAGGTGGTAGATATAAGAATATTACGATGGATGTGTGGATTTACGAAGATGGATAGGATAAAAAATGAGGTTATGCGTGACAAAGTATGAGTGACTTCGGTAGAAGACAAGATAAGTAAAACAAGGTTGATATGTTTGGGACATGTGATGAGGAGGTACATAGATATCCTAATGGGGAGATGCAAGAGGTTGACTATGGATGGATTCAAGAAAGGTAGAGGTAGATTGAAGAAATATTGAGGGAGGTTCTTAAACATGACACAAAGCAGTTACAACTTATTAAGGACATAAATCTAGATAGGAAGGTGTGGATGCATATTATGATAGAATATTAGTAGGATATGAGGCTAGTAGTTGTAGTGTTTCATGGGAAATATCTTGTTCTTAGAGTTTTTTGGGTATTTTTTTATGATTTTGGATAGATAGTTGGTGATGATTTGGTGATAATCTTGTTTCTGTTGCTGTCTATTGTTTTGTTATTGCCTATTATTTTGTTACTACCTTATGTTTTTTTTTGCTTATATAATGTTTATTCTTACATTGTTTGGTCTCGAGCAGGGGGTCTATCAAAAATAACCTCTTTACCTCACCTCTGAGGAAGTGATATGAATTGCATACATTCTACCCTCCCAGACCCACTATGTGGTAATATACTAAGTATGTTGTTGTTGATGTTACAAACAATCTGGGTACAATTATGTTTGTTTCATTGATTTTTCTCTCCTAAGTGTCTTTTAATTTGAGGGTTGTTAGTAATGTATTTTTCAAACACAAAAAGATATTTCCTAGCTATATATTTGATCGCAAAGAACATCGGAAAATTACTTTGACAAAGACAGTATTTGATGGCTTGAACTCTTTATGAATATCATAGTAGTTTATGGGATATTTGAGGTGCTTCTTCAAGGAAATATATTATACTTTATATATACGTGAGATATAATTTAGGGTAGAGTAGTTTATGAGAACCCTAATTGAAATTAGGATTTTCTTGTGGAGTCCTTCAAAATTTCAACGTCTACGACATCTTTGGAAAATTCAAATTAAGGGTTTGATTTCTTCAAGAATACTTATTCAAGTTAGGTTTATCTGTTTGTTTTAAAATATAGTAAACGAAACTCTTAAATCTCACACAAAATCTGCACAGTTGGAGCCTTACTTAAGAAAAAGCAAATAGAATGGAAATTTTTATTGAATAGAGTTGGTTACAATGATATCATTAGATAAGATATTTATAGACTCACGCACATGATCCTCACATGAACTTCTAGAATCATCCTAACTAACTCTCTAAAAACTTGAGCTGACTCATTAACAACTTGAGCTACCACTAGCCAACTAACTACTGCCACTAGCCAACTAACAAATAACTACTTTCGACTAACTGCAATGGAATAGTAAAGTATATAAACCAGCTAACTCTTTGAATCTTAATACTCTCCCTCAAACTGTAGGGTGCAAAATTGTAATGCCCCGCAAAATCCTCTTCCAGTCTAAGCCTTAGAGCGTATTTGGTAAAGCAAAAATCCGAGTCAAAATATTTCAGGAATATCCTCCAAAGTATGAAATTCTTTTAACCGTGTGGGAATCTATTTGAGCATGAATTAAGATCATAGAGGTCCCCACGAGTTGAAAATTTTTCTGTATTCAAGTTTTAGTGAACGTCAAAATTTGGGTAATCTTAAATCTACCATAATTCATTGTATATGAATAAATGGGTGGTTTACTATATATCAAATGAAATATCTTTGAATTATATTTCCAACGATACCAATTTTGCCTAAATCCGATATCAGAGCAAGGAGTTATGCCTATTTTACACCAGCATGTCAAGCTGGAAAACGGTGATGACATTTTTGATGGGCTATCACGTTTCTGACATCCTTTTTGATGACGTCGTCACATTATGATGACATCATCAGACCTGCGCAGAAAATCAAGAATTTGGACCCCTTTTGTGATGACCATTTGTGATGGCCTATCACGAACTTGATGGCTTGTCACGGATGGCATCAAGAACATTTTTTCCAGCAATTCAAGGGCATTTTTGCAAGGATATTTTGGTCATTTCTCATCTTTTTTTTAGCCTCTATAAATGTGAGGAACCCTCATTCAAACCCTAATTTCTCCATTTCTCTTCCAATTCTCTAAAGAGAGAATATCTAGGGTTTCAATTCAAGAACCTTAATTCTCTAAAAATTCATCCATAAATCTTCAAGATTTCTTCAAGAATCAAGTTCCTCATTGTGTGGGATTCAAGAATTTATTTATTTCAAGTTTGGATAAAGTTTCAAGCACTAAAGTTCATCCAATTTCAAAGGTTAAGGTATGTAGATGTTGATTCTTGGGTCCTTTTCATCCAATAAGCTCAAGAACCCTTTTTAAAATTAACGATTTTTATGTTTATTAGTTTTTAATGATTTGTATGAGTTGAAATGGATGTTTAATGTGTTGTTGAGTTTTGATTTATGTTTACCTACAAAATTTATGAGATTTGACCCTTGTATGTGGAATTCATATGATGTTTGCGATAGACCCTCTTGAAATTGTCTTTCCATGTGATGTGTTCATGGGATTTGGGTGTAGAAATGGTTGAATAAGTGAAGAACATTCCCATCGGTTTGATAAAGAGCTTAGGTGAAGCATAAGAGCCACTATAGTATGTTGAATAGGAAACCCCAAATTGTGAGCTAGTCCATGCATGCCTTAGTGAGTAAAATGTGCCAAGATAGCATGAAATCCCCAAGTAGGTGCAAAATCGGTTGTATATAGTGGTTTTTGAAAGACCCTAGTGAACAAGTCAAGATATGATGGTTGTAAATTTCTCGATTTTGTGCTTTTTGATATATGCTAAGCTTTTAATACATGTCAAGTGGTTAGCAAGTAAATAGTGATGTGTTAGTATGAAGTTTCCCCCAAATTAAGTAATATCCAAATACATAACAAGACCGATATAGGTATGAAGTACTTGATGTAAGATCTCGTTGAATGGGGTATAATCTAATAGCTTGTCTTCCCTAGGCTAGTATATGATAGTGAACCGATGTTGATGATCCTTAAAGGTTTGGAGTGACCCTTTGGTGCTTGTGATGATGAATAGAGGTCTATGTTTCCTAAATGCTTAATGCGATGTCCTAAGGATCTTGAGAGGGAAAGTATATGATGATGCCCAACTACTTAAAGTTATGCTTTAATGATTGTGATAATACATGAATGATTGTAATGATGAATGAATGCTTGTAATGATGAATAAATGATTGTAGTAATGAATGGATGACCGTGATGATGCATGTATGATTTTTGATGAAGAATGATTTATGCTCAATGTAAGTTGACCCAAGTTTAAACATTCGCTAAAACTTAATCGATAGAAGAGTTTTTGACTCGTCTTTGACTTAAGGGAACTCTATGATCTCAATTCATGTTCAATGAGATTCCCACACTACCTAATTAATTATCACACATATATTAACAAATAATCATTGGATTCGGACCTATATGGGTTGGAATGATGGTTTACATTCTAGCCCAAAAATGTGAATTGTTACATTATCCCCCCTTGGGGTCATTCATCCCCGAATGATGACTCGAAACTCAACAAGTATGATTTTAAGAACTAAATGGATAGAAAAGAGTAGTATTGGATTTGTACTTTATAAATCATCATCTATGGTTTTGAAAAGAGTCGGGTACCTCGCACGCATATTATCCTCTGACTCCCAAGTAACTTCCTCAACTTTATGATTTTCTATAACACCTTAACCAAGGATATTTCCTTACTCCTCAACTCCCAAAATTGGTGATCTGAAATGGAAATGGGCTTTTTTTCATATGAAAAGGAGTCTTTCACTTTTATATCCTCTACGGGAAACACTAGGGAATGATCTCTAATGCACTTCTTCAATATAGAACATGGAAAATCGGATGAACAAAAGCCAGGTTTGCGGGCAAATCTAATTCATAGGCAACCCCACTGATCCTATTTATAATCCAATACGGTCCTACGTAACAAGTACTAAGCTTCCCTTTTCTTTTGAATTGCATGAATCCCTTCATAGGGGAGACTTTTAGAAACATCTAATCATCCACCTTAAAATTTAACTCCCTTCTTCTAACATTGGCATAGGATTTCTAGCGACTCTGAGCTATCTTAAGTCGTTCTCTAATGATCTTCACCTTCTCCATTGCCTGACGAACAAGGTTATGCTTGAAAAACTAGGTTTCACCCACTTCATACCATCCAATTGGCAATCTACATCTCCTCCCATAAAGTGCTTCAAAAGGAGCCATCTGAATACTGTCATGGTAGCTATTGCTATAGGTGAATTCTATCAACACCAGATGATCCACCCAACTACCTTTAAAGTCAATTACACAGGCCCTCAATAGATCTTCAAAGGTCTGAATGGTGCGTTCATCTTGCCCATCAGTCTGAGGGTGGAAGGTAGTACTTAGGTTCACTTGGGTACCTAAACTCCTCTGAAAATACTGCCAAAACTGCGAAGAGAATTGCATACCTCGGTCGAATATAATGGATACTGGTGCCCCATATAAGAAAACTATTTCCTCAATGTACAACTTGGCATAATCATCTCCCAAATAGTTAGTCCTCACCGGCAGAAAGTGAGCTGACTTGGTCATCCAGTCTATGATCACCCAAATGGAGTCATATTGGTTTTGGGATCTCGAAAGCCCCATGATGAAATCCATAGTGATCATCTCCCATTTCCACATAGGCAAGGCTATCTCTTGGGAAGTACCACCTAGTCTCAAATGTTCCACTTTGACTTGTTGACAATTCAAACACTTAGAAACAAAATCAGCAACATCACGTTTCATATTGTTCAACCAATAAATCATCTTATGATTGTGGTACATTTTAGTAGATCCTGGGTGAAAACCATACCTTGAGGTGTGAGATTTATTGAGAATTCTCTCTCGCAAACCGTCCACGTTTTGTACACATAGACTAACCTGATACCTCAGAATCCTATCACATCCAATTTCAAAATCCATCACCTTTTGTTGAGTAACATCTTTCTTAATCTGCATCAAGATGGGTCTTCAGTTTGCTTTTCCTTAACTTCAGCACATAAAGGGGATTTAGCTATCTCATGAATGAACACTCCACCATCTTTAAAATCTATATGTCAAACTCCAAAATTTGCCAGCCGGTGAATATCTTTCACCATCTACCTTTTCGTTTAACAACATGAGCAAGACTTCCTATTGACAACCTGCTAAGGGCGTCGGCCACCATATTCGCCTTGACCGGATGATAGTGCAGACTCATATCATAATCTTTTAATAGTTCCAACAAATGTTGCTTTCTTAGATTCTGTTCTTTCTGTGAGAAAAAAATATTGCAAACTTTTGTGGTCAGTGAAAATACCAACGTGTACCCCATATAGATAATGCTGCTAGATCTTAAGTGCAAACACTACAGACGCTAACTCCAAGTCATGGGTGGGGTAATTTCGCTCGTGCACCTTCAACTGCCTAGATACATAAGCTACCACCTTACCATGATGCATAATTACACACCCAAGTTCCACCCGGGATGCATCACTATACGCAACAAAACCCTCTGTACCTTCTGGAAAATTCAAACCAGGTGCGGTAGTCAATTTGTCTTTAAATTTCTTGAAGATATTCTTACAAGAGTCAGACCACATAAATTTTACCTTCTTCTGCATCAATTTAGTAAGTGGAGTAGAAATGGAGGAAAAACTTTCTACAAAACTTCTATAATACCTTGCCAAACCCAAAAAGCTCCAAATATTGATTGGAGTCATAGTCCTAGGTCATTTTCTCACTGCCTCAACCTTTTGGGGGTTAACCTTAATCCCCCTACTCAAAATAATTTTCCCTAAGAAAGCAATAACACTAATCCAGATTTCACATTTGGAAAACTTTGCATACAATTCATGATCTTTGAGGGTTTGAAGGATGATTTAGAGGTGAGTGGCATGATCTTCCTCATTCTTAGAGTAAACTAAGATGTCATCGATGAAAACTATGATAAATAGGTCTAGAAACTGATGGAACACCCTATTCATAAGGTACAGGAAAACAACAGGGGCATTAGTCAATCGGAAGGACATAACTAAGAACCTATAATGGCTATATCAGGTTCAGAAAATTCTTTTGGGAATGTCAGCCTCCCTAACCTTCAACTAATGATACCCCGAACGAAGGTCTATCTTTGAGAAGCACTTAGCACCCTGAAGTTGGTAAAAAAGATCATCAATTCTAGGAAGAGGAATTTGTTTTTAACAGTGACCTTATTCAGTTGGCGGTAGTCTATACACATACGGAGGGAGCTGTCTTTCTTGTGCACGAAGAGTATAGGTGCACCCCAGGGAGAAACACTAGGACAGATAAATCCCTTGTCATGAAGATATTTTGACTATTCTTTCAACTTTTTCAATTCTACGGGAGCTATTCTATATGGAGGGATAAAAATAGGACGAGTGTCCGACAATACGTCAATGCCAAAATCTATCTCCCTATCAGGTGGTATCCTTAGAAGATCATCGAGAAAGACTTTTGGAATTCATTAAATACAGGAATAAATTGAAGAGAAGGACTTTTAGTACTAGAATCTTTTACCTGAATCAAATGATACAAACAACCGTTAGATAGAAGTTTGCGGGATCTGAGATAAGAGATGAATTTCCCCATAGGTGCTAAAGAATGCCCCTCCCACTCTATCATTGATTCATTTGGAAATAAGAAGGTGACTTCTCAAGCTCTACAATCTAGTATGACATAACACGAATGGAGCCAATCCATTCCTAAATAGTGTAAAAGTTATTCATATCAAGCTCTACAAGATCTACCATAGTATCAAAATCATAGATAGTCACAACACAATTTCTGTACACCCTCCTAGCCAAAACAGAATCACCAATAGGAGTATAAATAGAAAAAGGTTTTGGGATAACTTCAGGCTTAAACCCAAAACTGACTACCATATACGGGGTCACATAAAACAAAGTAGACCCGAAATGAAGCAACACATACACATCATGGGAGAAAATTTATAATGTACCAGTAACTATATCTGGTGAAGCCTCTGCCTCATGGTGATTAGATAAAGCATACAATCAATTGTGACCGCCCCCGGTAGCTAAAGTAGTACCCTTGGGAAGTGGTGGTGGCACTGAGGAATTGGCTTGGGACCTAAAACCTCCTAAGTTCTCTCTGGCGGAAGGACACTCTCTTTAAAAATAGCCTAAGGAATTGGTGGTGGCACTGAGAAATTGGCTTGGGACCTAGAACCTTCTAAGTTCCCTTTGGCAGAAGGACACTCTCTTTGACCTTAAGTATAACACACCAACTTTCCGAACTGAAACCTCCCTGGGTGATGTTTACCACAATTATCACATTATGGAAAATACCGATATAATTGAGCCATACTGCCTTGGGACTGACCCTACATTTTCCAACCACTTTTAGATTGAGGGTTAAAGAATCGCTATTTAATTGGAGGTCTAGGCACTGGGGAACTGGCTGATGATTGAGCATTGCTCCAAAACTTCTTTTTAGACCACCTATTTCCCTAATTACCACCTTAGTGTTGAATATTATTCTGTTCTATAGATCTGACCCTCTTGGCCTACCTGTCTTTCTCCCTTACCTCTGCCAACCTTTTCTTTTGCTCTTCAACCTATTGCATATAAATGGACAACCTGGAGAATTCCATGTCTCTATTCAGCATTGCTCCTTTGTATTCTAATACTAGATCATTCGAGAGATAGATGCAAGCTTTCTTATGTGAGCTCTCATGTTACCCGCCAATTCTGGAGCACAACGAGATAATTGGTTGAACTTCAGTGTGTACTCCTTGACACTCATTTTCCCTTATTTCAAGTTCATAAATTCTTTAGCCTTAGACTTCCCCAATTCTTATAGAAAGAATTAATCCAGAAAAGCCTCCACAAACTTGCCCTACCTAGAAGGCTCAACATCTCTACCTTTAGAATCCTTCCATTCATTATACCAGTGATTTGCCATATCCTTCAGCTGATAGGCCGCCAGTTCAACACCTTCAACTTTATTTGCATGCATAACCCTAAACTTATTTTCCAGCTTGTCAATGAACCCTTGGGGGTCCTTCTCAATCTTCGTACCAGTAAACATAGATGGGTTTCGCCTTATGGATTGGCCAACCCAGGAAATCTCAGATGAACTAGATAGAGATCCTATACCTTCAGACCGTCGGTCCTGAGAAGCCACCAACTGAGATATCATATATATAGACTATCAGGACTCAACATTAGATACTTCTCTCTGGGGAAGTTGAGTAGAATTAGCTCCTGACTGAGAAACCCTAGGTTGACTAATCTGAAAAGGAGGAACTCTAGGAGTAGCAACAAACTCTAGAGTATGAGCTCTATGATAAGTCTGCTTCCTATGGGTAGGGCGGACCTTTTCAGCTTGGGCATTCTATTCATTGGATAGATAAAAATGCATGGTAACTTTCTGAAATAAAGAAAATCATTGATTAGAGGACATACAGACTCTATAGCACAAATTAAATCATGAAATAAGAGAGACATTCCTAAATGCCTTGTAGCCCCATGTTAATAAATGTGGCATGCTACACACCCATACATAGGACTCTACCCGACGCAATTTCAAAGACACCCTGGGACCATGAACCATGCTCTGATACCAAGTTTTTCACACTCGAACCCAGGCCTTGGCCGTGAAGAGTATCCTAAACCATTAAGGCCCAAGTTCCCTTTTCTAACTGGCAATCATACACATATTCATATATTATAAAGAAATGCAAAAATTTAATCATACAGAAACATGGTACATATCATAATTCAAATAAATAATTTGAAGGGAAATCTTTAATGTTCAAACCTATAACATCCGTTTGCAAAATCTCTAACACTATAAAATTCAACATATGTCTAAAAACAAAGATGGGAAAAGGCCCCTATTCAGACCATAGTTTAAATAAATAACAATGTTCTATAGCCCGACCTTCCAAAATAGAGAAGGCTCACCAACTATGAATCTAAAAAATACCAACTACTGCTTAGCTGGACCCCGGGATTGTGCTTCAGATCCTAAAATATAGGGGTCAATACGGATATACTCATACACAGAGCAATCCAAAATAATATAATTCTATATAACATAAGTGAGAGAAATTTGTAAATCACATAATATACAATATATGAAAACACATGGGCAAACTTAAAAGACTTTGTGATAATTCTTTGAAACCGAGACTCACTCTTTGTTTTTCTTCTGAGTTAGGTGGTACACCCTACAATTCTAAAATCTCATCGGCTATATGGAATCCATCCTTGACTTGGCGGCTAAGATCCTAACCCAATTTTGCCGCAAGATTTGGAGTTTCCAATTCTAATACACCACAAGGCACTAGGCTAGAGTAAAATTCCTTTTCAGGGATATAATAACCCGTATAGACAAAACACAATTTTGGGAAATGAGTTTTATGGCTCATGCCTTCTTCCAGTAACCACCTAATTATCTTTAAGCCCCTTTATAATTATTTCTAATCATGGCATTATCTGCTTTGGTATCGTCATACCAAGACTTGCAAGTCGTATGTCTAAGCCATATAGTAGTATGCATTAGTTCCTTCAATCCAATCAATTCAGTGGACTAGCAAAATCATTTAACAATGCAAGAGAGTTCTTATTTTCAAAACATATTTCAAACTATGCAGAGATTCTCTCTTTTCGACATTTCAGCAAACATATGGTGGTCAAGTATTTTGTTACAACCCATTGAACTCATTAAAATCATCACTTCTCATTTATATAAATAAGAAAACTCCCTTTTTTTGGTTCATACCCAAAATCAATTCCATAACAATAGTAAAGACATTTATATCATGTTTCTAAATATGCAACTCATCAATTCGTGACATGGGAAACAAATGGTTTCCATAACAAGAGAGGGAGCACAAATATTTATTCTCTCAAATTCAAGTTCCAAAACATCAAATGTATACATATATATACGAGTAACAACTAATTTCAATAGGAAAAGGCCTTAAGATCAAAGCATTATCATCAAAGGGTTCACAATGCATAATTGTAAATTTAAATTCAAAACCCTTTGTAAATACATGATTTCTCAACATTAAAAAATTATTAAAAATAATTTCACCATGCCCATGTAGTTTAGGAAAACCCCAAGTACCTTATGTTGTTTTAGTTTGAAGATTGGAACACTAATCTTGATCCTTTTCTTGAAATCTTGAACTTAGAGTATGGAATCTTGATCTTTAAGAGGGAGGTTAGGGTTTTGTTCATGATAAATTTGAGTGAATGTGGGTATATTATGCCCTAAAAACATTTTAATCATTAGTTAATACGACTAGGAATTTTAGGGAAAAGCTGAGACTTCCCCTCGGACTTAAAAGTTACAAAAAAATCCCAGTTTTATGGCTCACCACTGAGCGGTATTGGTCCCACTACTATAGGCACCGTTGAGCGATGTATTAGCGGTGAGATAATATTTTGGACAATTGTGATTTTTAGTTTTTCCACTGAGTGGTGTTGGCTTCACTGCTATTGCACCGCCGAGCGGTGTAATCGTGGTAGCTCACTGCCTCTCACAAAAAGTGCTATAACTTTTCACTCAGGTATCAGATTTAGATAAAACTGTGGCATTGGAAAGAAGACTCATAGACCTTTCATTTGATATATAGTAGGACCTGTAAATCAATATATATGAGAAGTTATTGTCGATGGAAATTGACCCAAGTTTAGACATTTGCTAAAACTTAATCGATAGAAAAGTTTTTGACTTGTCTTTGACTTAAGGGACCTATATGATCTCAATTCATGCTCAACAAGACTCCCACACAAAATGCGGGTTATTACACAAACGTGCATTCGATTGATATAAAATTCATATACATTATATACACATGTATACCAATTTTTGTATGGAGTATTCTAGTTTCATTTTTTGGTATGAAGGAAACATAGTAATGACATCTTACCGTCGTTTTACTTCATGATACCTTCATATTTTTTGTTCAGATTCGTTGATGTCTCTACTATATTTTCCTTGTTCGCATAATGCCAATTTGAACCAATTTCATCATGTATTCCAACAAATGCAATATTAGTAGATCTCTTGCATGATTTTTTACTGCATTCATCGATTCCACAATGTTTAAAGTCATAATCATGGTTCCATTGACTTTGGAATGAACTCTTGATCATATTTGATATCTAACATCTAACAAGTATTCTCTAATCCTCTTATTGATGTTGTTTATCTCAACCATATAACACTGAAATTCTTCAATCGTGTATGCTCTAGCCGATGTGAAGAATAGTTCCTTGACAGGTACACAAATTTTCATGCACCTCATCTTTATGTTATTCCACAAATAGAACATACATACACAGTGAAGCACTCCTGGATACACTACCGAAGTCATTTTTGAGCTGCTTCCATGCATATTAGATACTATGCACATCCCTTTCCTAGCACTATAAGTTTTCCTGAACCTTTTGAAGAACTACTTTCAAGATGCATCATTCTCCGAATCAACCACACTGTATGCAAGAAAAAATATTCTACCTATTTAAGTGAATTAAAATACTTCTATAAACATATATCTAAATCAACAGTGTCAAATACACAACAGGTGTAATACTTTTGTTAAATCTTATAAAGATTCCATTAGTCCATATTCTATAATGCAACCACTGTTATATTAATTAATTGCTAATCTATTAGTTAGTTAACACTTTTACATTGGTTAGTTGATTAGTTTGCCAAGTTTGTTAGCTAGCTGGCAAGTTAGTTAGTTAGCTGGTCACTTGATCAAGAGGTCAGGAGGTTGTTAGAAACCTTCTAGAGTCACATGTGTTGATCATGTAAGCCTATAAATAGATGGATTGAACTCATATAAATAGTCTATTGAGTGTTTTAACATGGTATCAGAGCAACACGATCATAGATCTAAATAAGCAATAATTGAGTGTGAATGTACCTTCACTTCAGTGAGTTTTTCATCTGTAATTTCTGTTAGTATGAATAGTGAGCTTGGAGGGGGTTAGATCTACATCTGTAAGCCATAGATCTCTGGGCACAAGTCATAAATTTTGAGATTTCAGTGATATTTTGATTTCAATTTAGTTGTATCCTGCAAAAGTAGACATGGCACCTAAGAGTGATCCTAGTGATACCCTGTTTCTAGGAGCATTAGATGTAGTAGGAGCTGCATTGGTTCCCATCAAGCTTACTGGTTCAAAAAATTATGGAATTTGGTGTATATCTATAAAGATTCCACTGTTAGGAAACAGGAAATATGGATTTATAACTAGTACTTTCAGCAAGGAAACATATAGAAAAGAGTTACATGATCAAAGGGAGACATGTAATGAAGTATTTTTATCATGGATGATGAGCTCAGTAAGTGCAAAGTTTCTCAGTGGTATTGTATATGCAAAAAATGCCTGTGAAGTATGGGAGGATCTTAAGGAGAGGTTTGACAAAGTGAATTGCATGAGTTTGTATCAAATACATAGGGAAATGAACAATCTTCACCTAGGTACTGATTTATTCTCAACTTAATTTACTAAACTGAAGAACCTGCGGAGTGAACATAATGTAGTTATTCTAGCTCCATTATGTAACTTTACTAAGTCTAAGGAGTATGTAGAGCATCTATATTAGTTGAGGTCAATACAGTTCTTACGTTGATTGAATGATGCATATGATCAAACAAAAAGACAGATATTGATGAAAGAAACTACACCTATACTTAGTCAAGTATATGTAATGATCATTAAAGATGAGATCCAACAACTTGCTTGTACTGCAACTATTAGTGATAAAACTGAACCAATTGCTATGAAAGTACATAGGAATAATGCAGAAACTAGATATAAGAATAGGAATCAAGCATTAACAAGTTTTAGAGGACAAGGCTATAAAAGAAGAAGATTTGATTACTGCAACTTTATTGGTCATAGAAGAGAGAATTGTTACAAGTTACATAGATATCCTAATGATTAGAGGAATAAGAAGAAGGGGCACTATGACAATCCAAGGGGAATATCAAATCAACCATTTCACAATGGATAAGGTAGAATTGGTGGATATGGATACTCAGGTCCTGGTCAAAACAACAGCTAGTTATCAGCTCACAATTTCACTGGACCTCAGGTGGAGAATTCACGTTCAAATAATCAATCTAGCAGGCAAGAAAGTAAAAACATCAACAATGCTATTCCAGCAAAGGGAAAGGGATTCTCAAAAGATGAATAGAAGAAGATCATGACGTTAATTAACAAGGAAACACATGATTCTAAAGTAAATAACATGATAGGTATTGGTAGTTATTTCGCTAGTCATGCCATTTCACATGATTGGATAGTAGACTCTGGAGCCACACACCATGTAGCAGCACACAAAGGTATCTTCTCATACTGCCACAAAATGGATAACGTCATATGTGACAAAGTAAATTTAACTGGAGACAAGTTTGATATACCACATGTAAGAGAAGAAAAGGTGTTGAAGGATGAGGTTGTGAGGGATGTGTTGTATGTTCCAGATTTCAAGATGAATCTGTAATCAATGTCTAAGATAACTAAGCAACTTTTTTTTTATTCTATCCTGACTTCTGTGTGTTTTAGGACCTTTACAGTTGCAAGGTGAAAGGGATTGGTAAGGAGAAAGGAGTACTATACATTCTCAAGAAGGTATGTGGAGTGTATCAAACTATTAATAATATGGCTCGTCAAGGACAAGTTACAAGAGTAGAGGAGCATGAGTGCAGTCTGTGGCATATGAGGCTGGGACATCCTTCTTCTCAGGCATTAAATAATCTCAATCCGATAAGAAATAATAGTGATGTAAATATTCTAAATAAGTGTCATGTTTGTCCATTAGCAAAACAAACTAGACAGGTTTTCCTGTTAGTACTTCTAGAGCTACAAGATGTTTTGATGATGTACATATGAATCTCTAGGACCCTTATAAAACACCTACTTTTGACAAGAAATACTACTTCTTAATTGTTGTTGATGATTATAGTAGATATACATGGTTTCATCCATTACAACTAAAATATGAGTATGTTGTATCCATCAAGAACTTCTTTAATATGATTCAGAACCAATTTGGTATTTAAGTGAAGGTATTGAGATCTGACAATGGGACAGAGTTCATTAACTCTAAATGTAAAGAGTTATTTCATTCCTTGGGAATAGTACATCAAAGTAGTTGTCCTTACACACCACAACAAAATGGTGTGGTTGAGAGAAAAAATAGGTAGATACTAAATGTTACAAGACCAATCAGATTCCACTCATAGATGCCTATTAGATTTTAGGGGTTGAATAATATGACTGCTGTATATCTCATAAACAGACTACCATCTTCATCTATTAAAGGTAAAAGTCCTTATGAAATATTGTTCTGCAAGGTCCCATCCTTGACACACCTAAGAGTAATTGGATGTAAATGCTATGCTTCAGTACTACCAATGGGTGATAAGTTAGCTGAAAGGGCTAAGGTTGCATTATTGATGGGCTATTCTACCACTTAGAAAGGTTATATACTACTAGACTGGTGTACTAACAAGTTATTTATAATAAGAGATGTGGTGTTCAAACAAGACTCGTTTTCTTTTGTAGAAGAGCCAAGTTCAGAATCACCTGTAGAGGTTTTTAAACTAAGTACTCCCATTCATGATGATACAGATGCAGAAGCAGATGCTTGCACATACCTTGTTGATAATTAACATGAGTCACAAAATGAAGATGTATCCATGCATGATCCTAACAAAATTCAGGGTGAGAACACTCATAACTTGCAAAGTGAAGATGAGTCATGCTCAGCACCTACAGAAGTTGCTCCAAGAAGATCATCCAGAGTTATCAAACAACCTACTTGGCTAATGGACTATACTTCACCAGGTAAAAGGAGAGGAACTACATATCCTCTGGAAAACTACCTGTCTTATACTAATACCAGTTTAAGATAACAAAAATTTTAATGCAACTTGTCTGGAGAAGTTGAACCACAATTTTACAATGAAGCTAGTAGAGATAAGACATGGATTGAAGATATGAAGTAGGAGGTTAAAGTTCTTGAATACAATCATACTTGGGAGGTGGTTTATATGCCTTCAGACAAGAATATCATTGGATCAAAATGGGTGTATAAAATCAAGTACAAGGCTAATGAAGAAATAGATAGGTTCAAGGCAAGATTGGTGGCCAAGGGTTATAGTGAACTAGAAGGGATAGACTACCATGATACCTTCTCTCCAGTAGAAAAAATAATTATAGTAAGAAGTGTAATTTCCTTGGTAGTATCAAGAGGATGGTGCATGTACCAGATGGATGTCTATAATGCTTTTCTACAAGGTGACTTAGATGAAGAAGTGTATATAGAAATGCCAGATGGTTTCAAGGAGGGAAGGCAGCACAAAGTTTGCAGATTGGTTAAGTCTTTATATGGACTTAAGAAAGCATCAAGATAATGGAATAGAAAGCTCACAACAACATTTCTTAAAATAGGATTTACTCAAAGCAGTTATGATTATTTGATAACGCTCAATCTACAGCTCTCGTAGGAGTGTAAAGCGGTCGCTGTCAAATATATAACCCAACTGGGTTGGGTATCGATCCCACAGGGAATAGCCGGTCAATAAGTAAGCCAAGATTATTCGACTTTTGGTGCAAGTCTCGTGGAAGGGGGGATTTTAACGTGCAAATAATGTAATCAAAATAGTAAGGTAAAAACAGAAAATAGCAAAGTAAAAAGAAAGAATGTTTAGTAAGATGTAAAACAATGAGAATTGAGAGTTGGGGTTATGTCCACCTTATGAGTTATACATGTCTATTGGCTATGAGTTATGCGAAATTCAGACATGCATGTGCTTATAGAGAATTGTATTCTATGGTAAATCCAAGCATCTTTTGACCTTAATAAGGACTATTTCACTTTAACTCTTTCGAGCTTAAAGCGTGTCTAACGGCACAAATTCTCCAAGAGGTTAATCCAGTTATGGCACTAACTTTTTAATAGGGGTTGGTGCCCTATTACCTTGACATTATCTCTTTTCCAGACATATAACTTTTCTTTCGAACAAGTTAATGCTATACTGGCGTATTCTATGCGTTTGCAACCACAAGAATTTGCATTTAGATGAAGAGAATAATGATATAAGCAGCATACGTGTCACGAATTCACAAACTCATAGCAATAGATAGTATCTCATAAGGCTTCCATAACCCCAACAGAGAAGTTTAGCTATTCATAAGTGCGATGGAAATCACAATAGACATTATCATTATACCACAATAAAAAATCTCACGTGTAGTATGGTGTGGTATGGCGTTAGACGTGAATTCCTTGCAAAATAGAGATTCTTTTGTTGTAAAATTAAAAGTCGAATAGATGAAAAATAATGTCAACAATGAATTAATAAAGAAAGGGGAAGGATGGAATACAGATAAGGGTGGTGGAGAATTATTTTGATGGATCGATGGATGGTGGATGGATGGGAATAATAAAAATCTCCAGCAAAATAGGGTATTTATAACACCCATATCCTATTCCTACTAGGCTACTGCGTACTTATCCTAATCCTAATAAATTACTGCATCATTATCCTAATCTTAATAAGTTACTGCTAGTCCCCAAAGTCTTTAGAATTGCTGTTTTTGCCCGGGACAGATTTTCCATGCGTTACTTTTGGTCCTTGGCGTCCAAGCTTTCCCTTTCTTCTTTCGTGAAGCTTCCTTTGGCGTCAAGTTATCCATAAAATGCTGAAATCTGCATCATTTATACCTAAAAACTTGCTAATCACGCTTGTTAGCTCAATTACAGGAAAAAGGACTAAAAGTGCATGAATTATATATTTTGTCCTCAAAACTTAGCTAAAATATGGGTAAAATATAGTACTTTAGGCGTGTAAATTCACCTATCATCAACACCCCACACTTAAAGCTTTGTTCGTCCTCGAACAAAATATCATGTCCATCTAAATATCTACTTGGGATTTCACAATAACAACACAAAATATTCATCAAGACAAGCACGTCAATCATTAACAAAGAGTAGTTTTCTGATCATTAGTAGAAACAATTCAACCTCCAACATAGAATCGTGATGGTGATTAATTCGTGTCCACAAGTTGAGGTACAAAGAATCATACACAACTACCCAAGACTCATCAACCATGTGTGTCTCACCATATATCACCCATAATCCCTCACAAGTATTTTATATATTTCAAACATGGGTATAAGATTATCCTTGCTCTCACTCTCACAAAGAATTCATATGTTCCAACTGATGACCATAGGCTTGACCTTAGTGTAATGCTCCACTAAATATCAGAATGCCAAGCTTAGGATTAAATAGGTCTTTTACAGGTTGTAATGTAGACTAAGGGACGGGTAGGACTATTTTGGCCAGAAATAGTGACTATGTTCCTAAGCACTTTAATACATCACATTATGCCATTAATACTTTTCTTTCAAACAACCTTTCTACTTTCTTTTATTCTACCACCCCTTTTATCCACCTTTGTTTTTCAATTTTAAACATAACTAACTTTTCAGTTTTCCTTTCCTTTTTTTTTTATTTTCATAACACCTCTTATGATAGCAATTCTTTTTTATAACAAATTCAAGCACCATTACATTCTAAAGCATCATACTCACCCAATTTCCTCTTATTTTGTCACATGTCTTTACACTTTAAAGCAATTAGGAATTTGGATCAAATTATGGTCTTGAAAAAATGGATTAGGCTTACATATAAGGTTGTCAAAGAAAATAGGCTAAAGGCTCAAAGGGGTTAACTAGGATAATGTCCATGGGTAGGTAAAAAGAAGGTAAACAATCATAGGTTGCCAAAGAAATGCCTAAATCATCTCCTAAACTCACACTCTTTATTTCGCTTTACATACATACCAGGCAAGTTCTAGCATAAGCCACAAACATAGAATATACTATCATCTCACACACACAAGGCACATGGTCGACTTTATTGGAAGCAATATAGACTCTTGACCCAACAGATGAAGGAATTGAACCATATAATTATCACATAATGAGTCACTATTAGATCCTAAACGTCTCAATAGTAATGATTTTATCACAGACTCTTGTCGTAATCCCATGCTGCCTATCAGAACAATTTTATGCAAAGTTTGTGACAAAAAAAAAATTTCCTAAAAAAAAGTAAAACAAACAAACATAAATAAGCAAAACACACATAAATAAGCAAATGCAGATAAGGAAGGTTAGCATGCAAATACCAGCACCCCACACTTAGACGGGACACACTGTCCTCAGTGGAAAATAAATAAGAAGAACCTGGTTAGTCGGACTCCTCCTCTATGTCTGGGGTCATACCCCCTTCGTTGGAATCATCGTTGGAGTCATCGTCATCAGAATTCTCCTCCACGTCAGAGTCTGGCATTTTGCGTTTATCATCGATTGGCACATCGTCATCAAGAGGTTCCTCAAAGTACACACCTACTCCACACATTTGCCTCGCATGCTCATTCATTGGGTAGTCATAATCCAACTGTTGGAGCTCTACAGAAGTTGGAACACGACCTCCGCTCATCATTGTAAACCGAGTCATGCCATAAAGATGGCGAAAGAAACTCTCATCCCGAGCATGTCTCTCAGCAGTAGTAAGGTTGACGCCATGTGTGGTTTCAGCATCCTTAACCTTTGTGAGGTCAACCCTCTTTGTTTTTTGTGGAAGTTTATGATCAGCCGGTTCCTCTTCGATGTCCTCCTTCCTCAAGATTGCGGTCAACAGATTGCCAAAGCTGAAGTGGGACCTCTTGTGTAGCCTGTCCTTTTGCATTGTAGATCGAATAATTGCCCCAATGTTGATAGGGACATTCGTCATCAATGCGTACACCAAGCACACTCTATCTTGTGTTATCTTCATATACTGGGTCCCTGGAATCAGACAAGAGTTGACTATTCGCAGCCATATCCTAGCTTCCCTATTCAAAGGAGCATATGGGAAGGTGTTGTGCCAACCGGTGTCCTTGTGTCTACTCCATCGTGCCGTGGATCATGGTCCGCATAATATGTGTCTAATAGCCCTGTACGGGGGTCTGTTGTACAGCTCCTTGAGTGGTGATGGATCAACAGATGGCAAACCCAGAAAGGAGTTGAAGAACTCCGCATTTAGTTGCAGAACTTGGCCCCAAATCTTTACTTCACTCCCTGTAGTTTTTGGTGACCAGTTGGCATAGAATTCTCGTATTAGATCAAGATTGCATTCTTCCATGTCTCGGAAGATGAAATCAAGATGTAACGCCATGATCTTGGCCAACATGCGAGGTTCTTTCTTTGCTAGGCTTTCCTTGTGTATCAACTCCACATGAACATATTTTTTTCTCTTTATTGTTCCTATACCACTCCTTTCCTTTCTTCTCTAGGACCCATTTAATTCCAAACATGCGGCGAGGTATTTGCAGCGAGGAGGATTCTCCTTGCTCTTTTCGTCCCCTTTTTTGGCCTTTTTGTGAAGTTGTTGCTTTTTCTTTCCCTTTTCTTGCTTTGGGTGCCATTGTACTTGAGATTATAACGATAGTCAAGTTAGCATCATCTCGGTGGATACAATCAACAATCAAGCAGTAGTGGCACCACCCCACACTTAGTTTGTTGGTACAGACTGGTGAAGTGAAAGTTGGCGATTACTCAGACTTCATCGATATACGTTTTAGGCGCTATATTCCAACAATAAAATCAGTGCAGTCATACTTCTTGTGACCTCGACAATACTTTCATATTTGATATATCAAGACTTACTACATAGGGATTGAATCGAGGTATAGCATCTAGAAATAATCACAACCTCATATGTTGTTAGTCAACCATAATTCTTGTCTCGATGAACAAGTCATTCCAACATGTAAGATTTCTATTGACAAGATTATGCAATTTTCTTGACCATGTTAATTCCACAAAAGTATGACAGTGCATCAAAATCAAATTCAAGTTGGAAACATGTTAAGATCATTCGTACGTATTCTTTCACTAGCTTAGTTTTATCACAACACATCAACCACATTCAAATCACCAATACTACTTCAAGATTTATCGATTCATAATAGGCATAGTAGTGTAGTACTTACGGAATATAAATGAAGAACAAAGAAGTACTTACTTGATTGATGCCTTTGGATGATGTTCTTGTGAAGTAAAAGAGCAAAAGGAAAATTTTGGAGAGGATTTAGAGGCTATAGGAGGCTCTTATGCTAGGTTTCCAATGTGTTTTTGGTCTAAGACTAAGTCTCTTATTTATAGGAAAGGCTTGGGTCGGTTTTTGACCCATTTAAAATCGGATTTGGAGACAAGAAGTGAACATAGGCGGCGCCTTTTGCTTTGCCTATGCTTGGCATAGGCGGCGCCTTTTGCATAGCATTGTTGAGCATAGGCGGCGCCTATGCCATGGAATTCTTAGGCATAGACAGCGCCTTTCACTTAGCATATGAGATTCAGAGACAAAAGACATTGGCATAGGCGGCGCCTATGCTATGGAATACTTGGGCATGGGCGGCGCCTATGCTATGTCACACTAGATTCCGAGATCTTAGGCCATAGTATAGGCCTTGCCTTGTTCGTGGCCTAGTTATACATAGTCCTAGCCTTGTTCGTTGCCTATATTTTCATAAGCAATGCCCAATCCATAGCCTTTTACTTCTTCATTCCTAACTTACCACCTTCAACATGCAATACTTCCAACTCAAAATTTGAAACACATCTCCTCTTTGACACCTCTTGTACCTACACTTGCTCAAAGACAACAAAAACGATTAGAACGATGGGTTGCCTCCCATCAAGCGCCTTAGTTTTGGTCGTGGCACGACTCTTCATTTTGAATTTTTATTTATCAAAAGCAAACAATTAGTAGAACGAAAGAAAGAAAAAAAATGAAAAACGATGGGTTGCCTCCCACCAAGCGCTTGATTTATTGTCGCGGCACGACATAGCTATCTCGATTACTTAGACTTCATCGAGATAGATGGTGGATCATTTTCTGAATGGATTCAGACGACAATGAGGCTTACTTGTAGGCATGCAATTTTCTTCGAGATGACCCTTGTGCATGCCTATCTCGGGAGGGATACCGATTATATCATCAATAGTCCAACCCATGGCTCTCTTGTATCTCTTCAGAGCAGAGATGAGAGCCTCTATGTGCTGTTCACTTAAATCATCCGCCATACTTACCGGAAGTATATTTCCACTTTCCAAGAACACATACCTTAGATAATCGGGGAGCTCTTTCGATTCTAGCATTGGTGGCTCTTCAATGGAAGTCTTCGCTGTTGGTGACGGTTGATTCTTAATATCAAGGTCTGGCTATTTAGGAATACGAGAATAGGACCCTATTTTTGTTAGAGCACATGTAGTTTCTTCATAATCTTCATCATCCTTATGCTCAACATTCAGTAGCGCAGCAGACAATGGCTTAACAATAAGCTGTTTCGCTACAGATAATGCTTTCTTATCCTCATAATGAACATCATCTACGGAGAACACATTCATATCGTTGGGCTGCTTCATTGCTTTGCATATATCAAAATGGACCACTTCGTCATTCAACCAAAATAAAAGCTCATTAGCTCTCATGTCAATAGGCACACTTCCTGTTGCAAGGAAAGGGCGTCCCAAGATTATGAGAACTTCAGAGTCCACCTCACAATCCAGAATAACGAAGTCTACCGGAAAGATGAATGAAGAAACCTTCACCAACACATCATTTAAGATACCCACAGGTCGTTTTACCGACCTATCAGCCATCACGAGCCTCATATTGGTTGGTGTCGAATCGCCTAACCCCAACTTCCTGTAGACGGATAGTGGCATCAAATTGATGCTAGCACCCAGATCGTACAATGCCTTGGCAATGTTCAAAGATCCAACAGTGCAAGAAATAGTGAAAGCACCGGGGTCAGCCTTCTTCTGAACTAGTAATCGGGTAGCGATTGCGCTGTAGTGATGAACAGTATCCTTCAACTCATAGCTTGCTGCTCGCTTCTTTGTCAAAAGATCCTTCATAAATTTCGCAAACCTAGGCATTTGTTCTAGTACCTCTACCAACGGAACATTAATGGTTAGCTGCTTTAACATATTCATGAATTTGCTGAACTTTGTATCATTCGTAATCTTCTTCAATCTTTGAGGAAAAGGTGGTGGTGGATAAGGAATTGTTTTCTCCACGGCTTTTTTCTCCTCTTGCTTCCATTTTTCAGCCTTTTCAGGCTGCAACATACTCGATGTGACGTCATGGATGTCGTGGGTGGTTTCTACGGCAGCTTCTCCTTTTGCCTTATCATCGATGTCTGCTGCCTCGTCAACCACTTGCTTGACTTTGGATGAAGTTTCCAGCACCTTACCACTTCGGGTAGTAATAGCCATGCATGATCCGTCATTCCTTGGATTTTGCACAGTGTCGCTAGGTAACAGCCTTTCTTTGATTGAGTGCTGCAGAAAGTTGGCTCAATTGCTGTTCTATTTGCTTTATTGAAGTGGAATGTGAGTCAACCAATTGCTTTATTGAGGACAAATCATTTATTACCTCCGTTACTCCCGCGCTGGTTGCTTCCACTCCTTTTAACAGTTTAGCCATCATATCTTCCATATTTCCAGAACCAGATGTAGTGGTGTCAGGTCTTCCTGGGGGAACATACAAACCACTCTTGTCATTCTTGTTCTTCCAACTACCATGGTCCTTGTTTTCAGATTTATCATAATAGTTCCGACCTTGGTTTCCTTGGGTATTACCTCGAAAACCCCCCTGATTGTTTAAGTAGTTGGCCTCTTCTTATGAATCAGATTCGTCTCTTCCTTTTGACGCAACAACTTTGACTTTTTCGGTCTTCCCAGATAATAGATGTTTTGTAAGAAGATCCACTTGTGTTTTCAGGTGCGCCATATCTTGATCACGTTCTTCTTCTCTTCTCCTTTGGTCTGTGGTCATGCCAATAGATAAAGTGGGGCTTGCTACCTCAGAATCCCTGGTATGCCAAGCTTTACTTTTCTTCGTCATCCGATCTAGCATATTGCTTGTTTGACCAAAGGTGAGATCCATAAATGATCGTCCAGCCGCATTATCCACCACTGGTTTAGTTATTGAATTCAAGGATCTGTATAGTATCTCCATTAGGTGAACATTGGTCATATGGTGGTTTGGGCACCGCATAAGCTTCGTCTTGAACCTCTCCCATGTTTCATGAAGAGCTTTGATTGGAAGCTGTCGAAAGTTGCTGATTTCATCTCTCAATTATGCTCTTTTGGATGGCGGAAAGAATCTTTCTAGGAAAGCGTCTTTCAATTGCCTCCAATTTGTAATAGAATCAGGAGTCAACCCATTCAACCATAGAGTTGCCTCCCCAGACAGAGATGATAGAAATAAGCGTAATCGTATTGCATTCTGACCAACACCAGGATTGTCAAACGACTTGCATGTAGAAATAAAGTTGATCAGGTGCATATTCGGATCATCGCCTGCTAGTCCACCAAATAATCCCTTGAGTTGCAATAACTGAATCATGGTGCTTGTGATGTTGAACTTGGCTCCGGGTGCCAATGGTGGAGGAATAATGGCTCCTGTGGCTCCGGCTCCATCAAGATCATCATCATCATCATCATCGTCGAAAACTGGTTGTACTGGTCGACGTTCATGCCTAAACCTAGGTTGACGATCTCTTCTGTTAGCAGGTGTTGCGATATCAGCAGCATGCCTAGGGTTTAGTAACTCGTCATCACCTAGGTCCTTGTCGTCAGGATTTATTGCTCGCCCAGGGTTATCAATATTCTGTTGATGCACTTGAGCGGCTGCTAGAGCAGCTAGTCTCGCCTGTTCCTGTTGAGCAGTCATCCTTTCAATTTCGTGTTGTGCCTCCATTCTGCCAATACGTTGTGGTTCAGGATTGATAGGTAATAACGGTTGACCAGAACTTGGAGTATGGGGCATGCACTGAATAAAAACCTGCAGAAAACAAAAACAAAAACTAAAAGTAAAAGTACGAGAATCTTTGACCAAAGGGTCTAGTAATTATCACAAACTTAGTTGACAACCGTATTCCCCGGCAACGGCGCCAATTTTTGATAACGCTCAATCTACAGCTCTCGTAGGAGTGTAAAGCGGTCGCTGTCAAATATATAACCCAACTGGGTTGGGTATCGATCCCACAGGGAATAACCGGTCAATAAGTAAGCAAAGATTATTAGACTTTTGGTGCAAGTCTCGTGGAAGGGGGGATTTTAACGTGCAAATAATGTAATTAAAATAGTAAGGTAAAAATAAAAAATAGCAAAGTAAAAAGAAAGAATGTTTAGTAAGATGTAAAACAATGAGAATTGAGAGTTGGAGTTATGTCCACCTTAAGAGTTATACGTCTCTATTGGCTATGAGTTATGCGGAATTCAGACATGCATGTGCTTATAGAGAATTGTATTCTATGATAAATCCAAGCCTATTTCGACCTTAAGAAGGACTATTTCACTTTAACTCTTTCGAGCTTAAAGCGTGTCTAACGGTACAAATTCTCCAAGAGGTTAATCCAGTTACGACACTAACTTTTTAACAGGGGTTGGTGCCCTATTACCTTGACATTATCTCTTTTCCAGACATATAACTTTTCTTTCGAACAAGTTAATGCTATACTGGCGTATTCTATGCGTTTGCAACCACAAGAATTTGCATTAAGATGAAGAGAATAATGATATAAGCAGCATACGTGTCACGAATTCACAAACTCATAGCAATAGATAGTGTCTCATAAGGCTTCCATAACCCCAACAGAGAAGTTTATCTATTCATGAGTGCGATGGAAATCACAATAGACATTATCATTATACCACAATAAAAAATCTCACGTGTAGTATGGTGTGGTATGACGTTAGGCGTGAATTCCTTGCAAAATAGCGATTCTCTTGTTGTAAAATTAAAAGTTGAATAGATGAAAAATAATGTCAACAATGAATTAATAAAGAAAGGGGAAGGATGGAATAGGGATGAGGGTGGTGGAGAATTGTTTTGATGGATGAATGGATGGTGGATGGATGAGAATAATAAAAATCTCCAGCAAAATAGGGTATTTATAACACCCATATCCTATTCCTACTAGGCTACTGCGTACTTATCCTAATCCTAATAAATTACTGCATCATTATCCTAATCCTAATAAGTTACAGCTAGTCCCCAAAGTCTTTAGAATTGCTGTTTTTGCCCGGGACAGATTTTCCATGCGTCACTTTTGGTCCTTGGCGTCCAAGATTTCCCTTCCTTCTTTCGTGAAGCTTCCTTTGGCGTCAAGTTATCCATAAAATGCTGAAATCTGCATTATTTATACCTGAAAACATGCTAATCACGCTTGTTAGCTCAATTACAGGAAAAAGGACTAAAAGTGCATGAATTATATATTTTGTCCTCAAAACTTAGCTAAAATATGGGTAAAATATAGTACTTTAGGCGTGTAAATTCGCCTATCATCATTATTCACTCTTTACCTTATAGAAGTTAGAAAGAATAGTGGTGATTCTAGTTTATGTGGATGATCTTCTAATAAGTGGTGACAATGTAGACATGATAAATGCAACAAAAGGTACTTTACACCAACAATTCAAACTTAAGGATCTAGGTGAGCTTAAATATTTCTTAGGCATTGAAGTATTGAGGTCTACAAGGGGAGTAATCTTGAACCAGAGAAAATATATTTTGGAGCTCATATCTGACACAGGGCTTGCTGGTGCTAAACCATCTTCCACTCTATTAGAGACTAATATCAAGCTGACTTCTATTGAAGTAGATGAAGCAACAGGTGTTAGAAGATATGTTATTCTAAGGGATGTAACATCATATCAAAGGTTTGTTGAAAAGCTGATGTATGCAACAATAACAAGGCCTGACATTAGCTATGTAGTATAAATATTAAGCCAATTCATGCAACAACCAAAAAAATCCTATCTGGAGGCTGCAAACAGAGTGATAAGATATCTGGAAAAAACTGTAGACCAAGGTATATGGCTCAAGGCACAACCTACTACGGAGTTGGTTTGATGGTGTAACTCAGACTGGGATGCATGCCCAAACACTAGGAGGTCTATTACAGTCTATGTGGTGTAGTTTGGTAGTTTATTAATATCCTGGAAGTCTAAGAAGCAATTTACTGTCTCTAGAAGCTCAACTGAGGTAGAGTATAGAATCATGGCCTCAGCTTTAGCAGAAGTAACATGGTTGGAAGGTCTGTTTGCAGAACTGAGGGTACTTATCACTAAACCTATTGTCATCTTTAGTGATAGCAAATCCGCTATTCAACTAGCTGCTAATCCCATATTTAATGAGAGGACCAAACAAATTGAGGTAGACTCACTTTATCAGAGATAAGATCAAGGAGGGACTGCTTAAACCCATGTTTGTGCAGACAAGTCAACAGGTTGCAGATATTCTCACCAAGAGACTAAGTCATGATCAGAATCTACACCTCCTAAGCAAGCTTGGTGTGCTCAACATTTTGCACCCTGCAGCTTGAGGGAGAGTGTTAAAACTTATAAAGATTCTATTAGTCTACACTCTATAATGCAACCACTGTTACATTGATTAACTGCTGATCCATTAGTTAGTTAACACTGTTACCTTGGTTAGTTGATTATTTAGCCAGATGGCAAGTTAGTCAGTAAGCTGGTCACTTGATCAAGTAGTTAGGAGGTTGTTAGGAAGTTTCTAAAGTCAAATGTGTTGATAATGTGAGCCTATAAATAGATGGCTTGAACTCATATTGTAAATTAACTCAATATATACAAACTGTTACTTAGCACAATCGCTTTACTCTTCTTCCTCTTGTTGAGCTCAAGTATTGCTGTAATGGTAGTCGTGTGTAAGTGTGATGGAGTTTGAGAGGTGTTTTAACAACTTCAAATGTGATGCTAAATGGCAGGCATACAAGCCATTTTTGAATTTAATTATTTTAATTATATATGTACAATATATATAGAATACATATGATATATAATGTATATTATTATATAACACACATATACCCTAGGTATTTTTCAAATATACCAAATGTGCAACTTCAGTAATTTGTAAATATTCATTTGTTTTTTAACTCACCCGCTGCATCTTGCGTGTAAGCCATGATTAAGGTCCCCCTGTGTGCTGATTCTAGGAAACTCACATTAACTATCACAATAGGCTTGCAATATTTCCATCCCTTAATTGATGCATTCAAGGATACAAAAACATATGAAAAGGAGCCACCTACTGATTTATGTAGTCTCGCTATGGATCCAGGGTTTGTATGCATTAACATGTACAGGTAGCTCAATAGATTCCCATATATTCATTTAGGTTCCCTCTCAATATTTTAAGCGCCTTTTGTTTCAATCTCCAAGCCTTCATATAGGTCAAGTCCACACCATAATCTTTTTTCATGTCACATATTATGTTTGCTGGAGTATATTCAGATTCTGAGTCAGCATACTTGTTCCTGGTCATACCTCCAATGATCACCGAAGTAGCGAGACATTGTTTATTTAATCTTTCCTTTATTGAGCACGTGTGAACATCATTGAACTTTCTTACTCTGAAAAGCTTTGACTGGTTCTAGCTTAAAGATTAAAAAAATAGGAGCAATTGTCATCCAAGCATAACAGATAATAAATGTTGGTAACATATACATATTTATCAATATTCAGTTTCTAATCATCAACTATAGTGGAGATGAAATATATACTACATAAACATCATGCAATACCTACTGCTATTGACCTTTCAACTTAAAACTGAAAGGTTTTTTCCAAGGCATAATGCTTCATAACACTGACAATCTCTTTGTCTTGGTACAATTGACCTTCTTCAACATCTTCGTGTTGTGGGTTGTTTATTATGCCTCTAACATAACAATCCTCCCCATGAACAGAATTTATCGGCTCAATGGTATCTTGTTTTTTGATTATACTAGTGTTATCAGCTTCTATACTATTTCTATCCTTACCATGCACAGGACTTATCTACATGGCATCAGGCTGGTATATTTTAGGTCTATTTTTGCTTTATGTGCCATCAGATGAAACTGTAGCAGGGTTCAAATTTGAGCAACTTCCAGCAGTACACTTATCCTTGAAGGTTACGCAAAGCGGATATGCTGTGAATTCTGAATTCATTCTTTTCAGCTTAATATACACTCGCACCTCATGTCATTGTGCATTGTCATTGGTGGATATGCATCCTGCACGATGTACTTAACTCAATCAAGTTTGAATCCAAATCCTTCTCCAGCTGTTTCTCTATTACAATAACAACAACAAACCCAGTGTATCCCCACAAAGTAGGGTTTGAGGGTAAAATGTATGCAGGCCATACCTCTACCTCCGAAGAAGTAGAGAGGCTATTTCAGATAGACCCCAGCCTATTTGCAACGTACACACGGTATTCTTTAGTAAAAGGAAAAAGAATAGTTCGCTATCTGTGCATCGCGTGGCTGCGAAAGAAAGTTGCAATAAGAAGTGATCAGAACTCCATTAACAGAATAATTCGCAAAGCTGTTGTCACTTTCCCATAGTCTATGTGCTCTATAAATACAGGTATTTTATCCATGGTTTCTGAAAAGAAAAAAAACTCTATTAAATGACATTGTAATCATAATCGAGAGGGGGAGCCTTGGAGTAACAAGTAAAGTAGTAGTTCAAACCATTGAAACAGTCTCTAGCATTATGCAAGGTAAGACTGCATATATAGACCCTTATGGTTTGGCACTTCCCTGAACCCCACACATAGAGGGAGATTTATTGCACTAAGCTGCCCTTTATCGTAATCACAATTAAACATTAGAACATATGCAACACAATGTAGTATCAAGTTCTATAATTTGTGTTTTGAATGGGAATTTTGCAGATCAAGTCGAATATCAATACTTACATTTTTCTATTGAAAACCTTTCAAATGGTGTAATTTTCAAAATTCCAAATTTGAAACACCAAGTCAAAGTATTTACCATCCGATAAAAAATGCTAGATAATATTTACGATTTAAGGCATGAAATTACCTCGAGTGGATTAATCGAATAGCCAAATTTCTAACGTAGAGAACGCAATGTTTAACGGAAACTCATTCTGATCGCAGATTCCACCAGAATTTCTGTTTAGGGGTCAGGGGTCATTTTTATGGGAATTGGAGCGTTGTTACTCTCTTTGGCCGCACTATGAATGAACCCAGTTTCTGAGGGTGAAAGGGTTTTAGGTCTCATTTGTTTGTTACCAAAGGACTTTAACCGTTAAATGCATTTATTTTTTCATTAAGATTTTGGCTCTTAATAGGTTTGAATAGGTTTTAATCATTCAGATCTGGAATTAAGTCTTAATTATTAAAAGACATTCTTGTGTTGAATAATATTCATCACCACTCTATCCATAGTCATCGATCACCACCATTGTTAACCACCACCTAGCCACCAACCACCTCCACCGTCGCAACCACCATTCACAATCATAATTATTACTAACCACTATTTTCACCCGCTACCATATCTACACCTCCATTATTTTTATTAAATCCGTCACTATCACCACCATCAACACAAATGCCAATGCTAATGCCAACACCACCACCATCATCAACCACTATCGGCCAATCCCAACTACTAACCAACTCATCTATCATAACTAGCGCCACCGATAACTACCACTAACACATTATTAACATCTACACATTCTTCGGCTACCACCACCATTGTCACATGGTGTCGCCACCTCTATAACCACTTCAACCAACATCATTGCTACAGTATATCTCTACTAATAATCATCTCCATCATCACAACTAATAATATCTCCAAATATCACCAACACATCGTCAACCATCACTAACACATCGTCAACCACCATGCATTCATTTTTAAGCTATCACAATAAACACATCCAAATACTAACATCAACCAACTTCACATCACTACCACCACCACCACTACCCATCATCACCATCATAACAATCACTACAATACCAAACATTTCTACCATCACAACTATGACCACCAACATTACTAATCACTAATATCAATCATTACCACCACCACCACCATTACAAACCATCTCCATTATCACTGCCAAATATAAATATTTTTTCAATCAAACAATAATTTTATTATTTTAAATCAATTTTTTTCTCATATATAATTATTTTTCATTTGAATTATATTTTCTATTATATATGTAAATAAATAAATTTGTATATTTAGATATTAAAAAATAATAATTTTAACCATTCAGTTTTCAAATCTGAAGACAACATCTTGATCATTCAGATATGCGTTAAGATTTAGATGTTGGGATTTTAATAAAAACAAATGCAGCCTTAGTGAGATTCTGGAATAATTATGGGATTATGTTGGATTTTTTATATTTGGTGGGTCTACGTAAGCATGTATGCACGTCCTCTTTCAATTTTCATCTTTTTGTTATACTCATTCCGTCCCATTTTATGTGGCATATTTTAATCTGACACAGAGTTTAAAATAAGAAAAGACTTGGTGATGTTTACCAAATTGTCCTTTATTAAAAGATGTACTACTACTATCTTTAATTAAGTGGCGCCTTATAAGTGGGATCAATAAGGATAAAAGTGAATTATGTCTTTAAATAGTTATCAAATAAGAAAAGACGACATTCTTTTTTGGGATGGACCAAAAAGGACATGGAGACATATAAAATAAGATGGAGGGAGTAAATATAGATGTCGTATGACATATATATATATATATGTGTGAATGTCATTAATTAGAGAGAATAGTTGGCCAAGCACATCTCTTAAATTTGGCGTAAACATTTATTTTGGCACCACTACTAAGCATTGGTCATTTTAAACACTCAAAGTAGTGTTTTCTTGTGTCATTTCAACACCTTTTCTACAATGAGCAAAGCAAATAAAGAGAGTGTAATTAACTATTCGATGATGTGGCAATTAACAAATAAAATAAATACACGTGATATTTTTTTTTTAATAAAAATTATTTTAAAATATTTTAACACCACCTCCCCTATCCCCCAACCTACCCTCAAGATTTTCTTCTCCAACACACCCTTTTTTTTAGCTGAAATAACCTATAATACCCCAAAATTTCTGGCTAAGCTTCTTATCATTTGTCATATGTTTATAGGTCCAAAAATAATTATTTTTAATCATATATATATATGTCATGATCATTTACGTAGTGTGTAAAGTGCTTTGATGTGAAAAATATTCATAGAAAATACTTAGAGCGAAGTTGAGCTGAGAACTTTTGTTATCGATTGAGTTTTAGTATTTGATCTTACAATGGTCAACTTTATACATGTTTAACTTCTATATTATATTGAGTTGGAGCTCAAGACCCACCAGATGAAGGTATTTGATTCCTCATTTCAACATATCCAATTTTACCTTAATCCGATACCCGAGTGAAAGGTTATGAGCATTTTTGCAAGAGAATTAGTGAGAGTTCATGATAAGAGAGTGACACGCCCTGTGTGCTCCGTGATAAGAGTGTGTCACACCCTTTGTGCTCCTAGATAAGGGATTCCCACGCCCATGGTCACAGATACGCTAAAATTCATGTTTATCTTTAATTTTTTAAGGGCAAATTAGTCATTTACGTCCTAAATAATCCTATAACTAATACTAACACATTTTTTCTCATCCCATAACCCATATATGATTCTTATTCTTCCATACTCTGAAGAGAATCCACGTAAGGGTTCTTCTCCGAAATTCAAGCTTCTAAGACTCAATTCAAGCTTCCTTCAAAGGGAATACATCAAGTTCAAGTATGTGAGATTTGAATAAGGATATTTTTACGTCCTTATGCCCAAAAATGTGATTTTTATATTGAATTTAAGAAATTGATAACTAGGGTTAGTACTCATTTTTCTTATGCTTTGAGATAGAAATAGAAGCATATTGTATTTTCAGACTTATCAGTTCATAAGCTTATTATAAGGTGAACTTCATATATATATATATATATATGTATATATATATTATGAGAAATAGTATGATTTTGAGAGTAGTACCTAGTACCAAGGAGCAAAGGTTTATCGTACCATAGTTTCATAAACTACGTGCCATTGTAGGCTATTCTTCAGCGTGTCCAAATGGCCATGTAGCTTGTCCTATATGATATGTCATATATTATTCAACTTGCCAAAAGGGACATGTATATGTGATCACCCTAGTTAGCCTTTATACTTTGGCAAGGCATATTGGGACCATTTGATAAGGGTTGTTACATCGAACTTTATGTTGGTCACATATTTTGTGTTGGTTAAGAGAATCTCTCACAGAAGTAAAGATTTTAGAAACTCTCCGTAGTGACTCACAAGCTTTATTCAAATGTTGTTTTATGATTTATGCTTATGTTATTTCATCTTTCAGTTTTATTCATGATCAAGGTGAGTCTATTTACACTTAGCATGCATGTTTTTAAGTTTATGATACATATCGATGTTTACTTATTGCATTCACCCCTATTACTTATTACATTCCAGAAGTACTGACCACATATATGTCTGTGTGGATACATTGTTTTATAATGTAGGTATCAATTATAGCCTGCAATATCATGATTAAGCAGTTCACAGCTTCTAACCAACAAGTGATGAGTTCTTTTTATTCGAGACTTTAGTCAGTTTGTAGATTTAGTATTTTATTGTTTTCAATTGTATTGATTAGGGATAGCTGGCGGTTATCTCCGATCAACCTATAGTCAGTATTAGTAGATGCTTTATAAATAATCTGTTAGAGTTGATGTATTCAGTTTCAGTTTCTTTTTCTATGATCTAGTGTTATAAATATTTCAAATAGTAGTTTATTGCAAAAGTTCAGCCAAGGACATCTCTTCAACTTATTATTTCTAATTTTATGAATTTTATTCAGTTGTTTAAAAATTGTGCTAGTATCATGGGTTATCTTGGGATCACTTGTGGTTCTAAGCATTGTGTGATATCCAAGGGGTAGTCTCGGGGTATTAAAACTTAGTATCGGAGCACAGAGTTCAAGTGTCATAGAGTATCTATAAAGCCTTATCTAGAAGAGTCTTACAAAATGGTACAAAGACATTAGGACTTTTCTTTGAGAGGCTATTGGGGATCTAAGAAACGTTTCTCTTCTTTCATACTCTAGATCATGCAGCAAAGTTTTCCTTTTAGAAACTTCTATTGATTCGTGTGTTACTCCAAAATCCTCTAACTATGACTTATCATAGAGTTAGTGTAAGAAGTAAATTTCAATTTATCCTAATATAATGCTCTCAAATTAACTATCAGACACTTTAGAATTCATATAAAGCGATTGCGAGGAGCTCGTTGATTATTTTAAGTCCTTTAATTTGAAATCTTATGTCCACATCCATATGAATCATACGGTTAATACAAAATATGATATGTACTCAGATTCCTCTTTAATCATTCATTAGAGATAGCAACTCATGAAAGGAGAGAGTATGTACCTCGATTGTTGAATAGAGTTTTTATTAAGGAATATTATAACTTAGAGTGTTATGAATAATAAGTAATAGAACAACCTTAGAGTTGGAAGTATAGATTTAGAAGTGTAGTGATGAGATAGGTGGGGATAGCAATTGGTTAAGAGTATATTGATGGATCTATGTATGTTATTAGGTCAGGATTGTGATGTTATCCCTTCGGGTGTTAGATAAAGGGTAGTGAGTATAGTGTAGATTTCATGGTGGAAGGTGAATGGGTTTTTAGTCAAGGTGACTTAGAGTATGTTTGAATCAGAAGAGGAGTTCTTGATGGTGTTTTGCGTTATTATAAAAGTATAGATCATTAATGAAAGTATTAGGTTATTAAGAATTGTTAATCTAGGCTTTCCTTTATGATCGTGAAAAGGAAATTGGTTGATACTTATAGAGCTATGGATAAAATTTAGACATATGGGTGGATAAGTAGTAGTGATGTGTGAAAGGAGGATATGGTAATGGATTATAATAAGATAGACCATAAGATTATGATCAATTATTTTTATAATGAGGTTCTAGAGGATTAGTTTTTTCTTGATGTTTTTTATATAGATGCTAAGAAAGATAAGTATGTGAAGTTGTGTTGTCAATCAGTTTTAATACTAGACACTAAGTTTGAACAGTGGATAATCATAACGGTGGAATAATAATTCTTGGGATAGTGATGCTAGTTATATGGAAGGTGAGCTAGCAGTCTTGAAATTATGCATGCAAGAAAGTAAGTTCATTCATTTGCAATTAAGTATGACGGTATAAGTATGATATAGAGATATACCCAGGTTAATATGTCATTGTATTGTTTTCTAAGATTATTAAGTGTTGTGCATGGTTAGATTGTACCGTTGAGTTTCTATATGTGAAGAAGTCTAGTTATATAGTATATGGTGTTCTTAATAGCTAAATTAAGGAGTTATGGATAGATGATGTTGATTATTTTGGTATAATTTTGCTTCTCATGGTTTAGGAAAAAAATATCAATTTAGAGGTGTGATATTAGCTAATTATAAAGAGAAGGGCAAATTGTGTATTTAGAGACACAAGTATGTTTACCAAGAAAGTGTAAGTATATGAAGATGAGTATATGGAGACGACTATTGAAGCTTGATAAAGTTAAGGGTAGTATATATGAAAGGAGTGTGAAGGTTGTATTTTTTCAAATATAGTTTATCCAGGTGAGTTGAGCATTCAAGTGTAGACTATTAGCCTAAAGAATTATGTCTCAGTCTTGAGGTTATAGAATAGACCCGTGGACTTAGAATGTTGGCTTTGATCTAAGGGGGAGATGACAGGGTAAAGAACCAAATCATGTTTTGTAACCTAGAGTGTGATGCATGTCAATTAGAGTTATGATGATAGACTGGTTCATTCTTACTCTAGCGTATTTCTTGGATTTCAGTCACAATGTCACCCTATCAATATCTTACATGATAGAAACACTCCTGTGACCAATCTTATACACTTCTTGCATATTCATGTTCATTCTCAGCTCCTAGTAAAAGAAGTAATTGTTTTACTCTACGATCCTAGTCATCACCCATGAATCTATGAATTCTAGTATATATTAAGTAACTTATGATAAGTATGTCACGACATAATTTACGAGTCATGATGGCACCTACTTTATCCTACTAGTAGATAAGTTAAACCATAACTCAGAGCTATAAACAATGGGCTAATTTGGTAGAAATGGCCTAAAATCCAGAAATCAATAATTTAATACTTACAAAAATAATAAGGCAATAATAATAGTCTAAAAGATAGATAAAACATAAAAAACCATCCCACGACCTAGCTGTGTTAGTACAAGAGCTAATACAAAAGGAACATAAGCACTGAAATAGTCAAAAGAAAATCCATCTCCAATAGTGAAAGACTAGACATAGATAATCGAAGAAAAAAAGCAACTTTGACTCTGAGAGCTCACCTTATCTCCAAAATTAACTCGGGATGATCGTTACGTCAGAGGCGACCACTAGTACTCAGATCTATACAAAAAAGTACAGAAGTGTAGCATGAGTACCAAAACCATGGGTACATAGTAGTAATTATCAGCCGCTGAGCTAAATTATGATATAAATATGATAGGATGCAAGATAAATAAGCTAAGTCAAGGTAAAAGGGGCAAACCTGAAATTAAGATCCAACATTATAAATAAATAACTATTACAGATATAATATAAAATAAAGCATAATTAATATTACAAGACTAGCCCCCATAAGCCAGTAAGTGAGAAAAAGTAAATAACCCAGTGTGGGTCCCCCATAAGCTCGAAGGATACAATCAAAGGAAAATAAATAACTAAAGATCTATAAATATATCGAATATTAAGCTATAACCATGAATCCATCCATACCGTATCATATCATCAATAACTCTCAATGTCGGACTCAAACCAAAACTCAATATCATCATCAATTTTAGCATCATTTGCTGGTGTTGAACCAAAACTCATCCAATCAAGATTATCATCAATTGCTAGACTTGAACCAAAACTCAATATCAATAATCTATCGGGTTTTGAACGAAATTAGCACCATCTTCCAAATACCAAATTAACATAAATATCATGTAGCCAACCTCTTCAAACTCCAAAATAAGTATTTAAAAGAGTATAACATGCGTATAGAAGCTTACAAGAGCTAACCCAAAAAGTGGGCCGAAGGGGCCCACTTCTAATCCTTGAAATCCATTCTACTGCAAATCCTACCCTAGACTAGGCTGAGGTATCAAAATTCAATTTAAGCCATAATTATCCCTAACATAAAAATTCTACCTAAGTTAATTCCATGTAAATTACAGTTTCTTAATAAGCTAAATAGTCTAAATAATACTAATCATATCAATCATAACTCCAATGCTTAAATCCCATCCCACATCTAAAATAATATCATCATTATACTACGAATTAGATCAATCTATGAAAAAGGTAAACCTAGCCTACCTGGATGCCGAAGAATCTGCTAAACCGATGATTCCCCATTTCAAGAAGCTTCAGCAAGATGCCACGCTATTGAAATCACAATCTACTCATCAAAATAAGAACAATGCCCACCTGTGGAAATGCACTTTCAAAATCCACAACACACCTCTCTATCTCAATGAACATTATTCTCAAGAATGGGTAAATTTCAATCTCTAATGGTTCAACAATCAATCCACAAATATTCTAGGGATTTTGGAGAAATTATGAGAATTTAATCCATGAAATTGGTGGAAACTTACCAAGAATTCAGAGAAGAAACGTGTCACTAGAGATTACGAACACTCCAAAAACACCCACTAATTGCTCTCCCAAGTTTTCACACTTTTTAGGGTTCTACACTCTTGGAAATTGGGAGAAAATAGGCTAAGTGGGGAATTTATAGTGTTCCTAGGTGTCCAGGTGTCGCTTAAGAGGATACTAGGCCGCCTAAGCGACCAATTATCCCTTTAGTGACACTTGCCGCGACTACCCATTGTCGCTTAAGAGACCTTTGCCACTTAAGCGGGATCGCTTAAGCATCAAAGTCATCACTTAAGAGACCTTTGACTTGCTTAAGCAACAATTGTTTAAGCGGTAAAGACATCGGTAGAGATACTTGCTGGTGAAGCTAGGTCGCTTAAGCGACCTTTGCTTAGGAAACCCAGTGGGTACTTAAATGATGCACCAACACAAGTTGAGACTTAGAATTTTCTTGAGTCTCCATGACCCCTGAGGATTAGTTTGGAATCCTATATGCGCAAACAAACTATTCTATGCCATCAAATTCGATGTTTTGAACTTCTGGTGCCCAACCTTCACCTACTGATAACATAGTCAATGAGCTACAAAGCCTGCCACATCTCTCTTCATACCTCTCCACCAATAATGCTGCCTTAAATCTCTATGCATCTTAGTTGAATCTAAGTGAATAGAATATCTAGAGTTGTAAGCCTCATGTAAAATTGATAAAATTACGTCATCAACCCTCAGAACATAAATGCATCTATCAAATTTGCAAACACCCTCAGAATCTATGCTAGCCCTTTTGGACTCACTACTCAACACCCAATCATGGATAGTGTAAATTCTCAAATCTTTAGACTGACAGCTACGAATCTACTCAAATAGTGAAGACCTCACATCAATACTAGCAAAAATCCTCCTAGGGTCTGAAGTTCAAGTTCCACTATTATGTTACTAAAGACTGGACGTCCCATTCCAACAGCCTTTAAGAAACTGAGATAGAAGAAAAACTAACCAAACTCACCACTTTCTGGGTCAAGGCGTCCGCTAATATATTCACCTTTCCCGGATGATACAGAATAGAGATATCATAATCCTTAAATAACTCCATCCATCTATGATGCCTAAGATTAAGCTCTCTCTGGGTTATAAGATGCTGAATACTATGATGATCCATGAAGATCTCACAATTCATATGATAAAGATAATATCTCCAAATCTTAAGTGTGAAAACTACCACCGCCAACTTCAAGTCGTGAGTGGGGTATTTACACATGTGTACCTTTAGTTGCCTCAATGTATAAGTAATAACTTGACCCTATTTCATCAATGAACAACCTAAGCTAATACCAGAAGTTCACAATATATAGTGAATCCCTCACCCTTGACAGGACAAGCCAAAATAGGAGCCAAAGTAAGAAATTCCTTGAGCTTTCTAAATTTCAACTCACACTCCTCAAACCATTAGAAAGGAACATTCTCTTGAGTCAATCTGGTCATTGGAGCTGCAATAGTAGCAAATCTCTTAATCAATCATCTATAATAAATGTCAAAACCAATGAAGCTACGAACCTCAGATAAAGATGTGGGTCTGGCTCAATCATAAATAACCTCAATCTTTTCTAGGTTTACCGTAATCTAATCCTTAGACACCACACCCCTAAGGAATGTTACCTGCTCAAGCTAGAATTCATACTTAGAGATTTTTCAAAAAGCCTATAATCTCTCAAAGTCCTGAGCACAATCCTCTAATGCTGCGTATGCTCCTCACTACTCTTTAAATACATAAGGATTTGATTGATAAATACAATCACAAAGGAATCCAGATAAAGTCTAAACACATGGTTCATCAAATCCATAAATGCGGCTGGGGCATTGGTCAACCTAAATAACATCGCTATAAACTCACAATGTCCATACCCAGTCACATAGGCTATCTTTGGGATGCCCTTAGCCTGAATCCTTAATTGATGGTAACCAGATCTCAAGTCAATCTTAGAAAACACCATTGTACCCTAAAGCTAGTCAAATAAATCATCTATGCAAGGCATATGATATCCGTTCATCACTTTATCTCATTAAATTGCTTATAATTAATAAATATACATATGGAACCATCTTTCTTCTTCATGAACAATATAGGAGATCGCCAAGAAGATATAGTCAATCTAATAAAAACCTTATCAAAAGGGTCCTGAAGCTAAGAATTCAACTCCTTAAGCTCGACAGGAGCCATATAGTAAGGTGCCATCAAAATAGGTCGGGTTCTCGACTCCAGATCAATAACAAACTCAATATCATATTCAGGAGTAAGACCAAGTATATCAGTAGGGAAAACATTAAGGAACTCTTGAACTATTGAAATGGAGTCAAGTGATGACTCTCAACACTAATATTATGAATATTACACGACCCGCCCTAGGGCCGTATCATAATGGGCATCTAAAGTTTGAACAGGACCAGAGACTACCCCCGTTACCCAACCCAACCTCCAGCCGCCTGCCTTGAGTTGGCTAAATTTTGAGCATGTAACAAGATAGTGTAACAGATCACATAAACACTCTGGGATAAGATCACAAATGTGACCAACCCAACTGAGTCCATCTATCCCATACCACCAATCCAACCATACCAAACCATACAAAAAATAAGGGTCATAAACCAGGCCATAGCCAAGGATGTTCCAAAACATAATATAATTAATCCCAAAATGAAGTATGGTGGAGCAGTGAGAAATTAGGTTGACACCTATACCTATCCCGCCTATTCCAAACCATTGAAATAAGCCTCTAACCAAAAGAGTAATAAAATCTGGTTGGGATATGCCCCAAACTATAGCCAAAACTAATATCCAAAATAAAATCAAAGTGTTTAGAAATATCCATAACATGAAACAGAGCTTTTCGAAAGGATGGAAGTTCACCACTTCAGTCCAAATTTTGTCCCTAAATCAATCACTATTTAGGAGGAGTAGAATGATCGGTTCCTGCATAGAGTAGGTATACCACCGCCAATATACGGGGTTAGCGAGTGGGCGCTAGCATGATCTCAAGATAAGGATAAAATAATGCAATTTTAAAAACCAAGTAAAGCCATCCATATAAACGCATCCATATATTTATATAACCATGTCGGGAAAGGGACCAGGTTTAGCATGCCTTTAAAACCTTTACCTGGGATGTATAACTTTGCTGTCCTAAACTACCCATGGGCTATATAGGTTCAGCTCCTACTACTAAAAGGACCCCAGTGTGTGTAACCGTACGACCAAAGAAGAAAACCTTAGGATGGCTAGTACATCCTCTAAAATATAATGTAACATCATGTACACGGTCACCAAGACCAACCTCAAATCGGGAAATATGAGTTTTCATCTTTGGTCCACCCAGGACCACCACCTTCTATAGCATTGCTACACGTCTCGCCATTATTGTCTAATCAAAACCAATTTCCAAGTAACCAAACCATTTTCCATTTATTAACCAAGGACATTGATATTGGTATCGTCGTACCAACCATAACTTTCTAATATTATCCATAACCAACCATATAGAGGTTTAAGGGGACTTTCAAGTGCCCTTCTATTTACCATATTAAACCACTTGAGGGATTTCATGTCCCCCTCAAGCATAACCATTTACCTTTCTAAGACATTTAAACCATGCATAATTCCTTTACAAGGTTTTAAAACAAGCAAGAATTCTATTAAAAGTAGTCATTGCAATAAACATATCCTTATAAGCATTTTATCAAACACATTAGAGGCATAATATGACCAAAGCTAATTCTAATTACTATTAAACCATTCTCATGCAATCCAATTATCCAAAACCATAATTAATGCATATAAAAGCATAATTAAAACCATAGAAAACCATAACCAACCATTTAATATCAAAACCCCCAAATTATATTTGAAAACCAAAATCATACAATCAATGAAATCATGAAAACATTCATTGAAACTATGCTTGTAGTTAGAATTAACAATGAGGGAGGAGAACATTCCTTAAACTGAGATGATGCCAGAAACAAATCACTATGTCAAGCCCCAAATTGATCCCTTAGTTAAACCCTCGCTTTCCGTGCCCAAAAGCTCTTGAGAGAATTATGAAGTGTTAAAAATTTCTAAGTGCTAATGGATAGAATAATAGGGTAAATAACCTTTTAAGTAGGTTAGAAGTCATGGAACCCTATTAGGATAGGTGGAGAAATGTCTAGAATACCCCCACTTAAGTTACACTAAAATCCCATCATAGGGATGTGAATGACCCACATGAGTCGTACCCTCCAATACGATTGGTATTCTCTACTCATATCCTGGCCTCAACCCTTGGATAAAAAACTATCCAGCATACGACTCATCCAACTAAGTCGTATTGACAGCATACGATTCGTACCATTCATCCGTACCCCTATCAGATTTAAACCTAAGAAAGATTTAGACACTGTCCACCATACGAGTCCTGGGTATGAGTTCTACCCTGGCTTACGGCTCATGGTGAGCGACTCGTACTCAGATCCAACCGAAGTAACCAAGTCTAAGATTAAGTTAAGGAACCAAATAATCCATAGCCACCAATACAACTTATACCCTAAGTTATATCCATTATAGTAACAAAAATCCCTCCCACTAGTCAACCCTGATCAGTATACGACTGGACCATACCATCTATAGCCCCACATATGGCTCGTACCCATGATTCGTATTAGCTCCAAAGATCAGAATTCCAGGAAATTTTCTAAGGTCCAAAACCCAAGGTGTTTCGGTCTCCCCCACTAGGAATATTCGTCCCCAAATGATAGACAAGATAGGGGTAACCGCATGCACGAGTCATTTGCATTATCAAATATATATATTCCCAATCTTTAACAAAGTTTGAAAACAAAGATGCAAAGATATTAATCTTTCCTTTAAATTAATCTTTCGTTTAACAAATTCTGAAAGTAAAAATGTGTTAAAGACATATACCTTCTGCATGAATTCCAAGAGCAGAAAACAAATGAAGATATTTGGACTTCATGTCCTCTTTCGCTTCCCATGTATCTTCTTTCACCTTATGGTTCCACCAAAGAACCTTAACCGAAGCCATATCTTTGGTCCACAACTCACAAACCTGCCTATCCAAGATCTCAACTAGGACCTTTTCATAAGACAAAAAATCAGTGAGACCCAATCCTTCGAAAGGTATAACTGAAGAAGGATCACCAATGCACTTCCTCATCATGGAAACATGATAGACCGGATAAAGCTCAAGCTAGAAGGTAACTCTAACTCATAAGCAACATTACCAATTATCCATAAAGTCTCATAAGGACCAAATTACCGGGGACTGAGCTTCCCTTTCTTGCCAAACGACATTACTTCCTCCATAGGAGATACCTTGAGAAAACCATATCCCCAACCTCAAATTCCAAGTATTTATGCCTAACATCCGCATAGGACTTTTGGTGACTTTGGGCAGCCTTAAGCCTCTCCCGAATTAGCTTCACCTTCTCTATAGCTTGGTAAAACAAATCGAGACCAAACATATCCACCTTACCAAGCTCAAACCAACCAATAGGAGATCTACAAATCCTACCATACAATTCCTCAAAAAGGGCCATACCAATGCTAGAATGATAGTTATTGTTGTAAGCAAACATCACTAAAGGTATATGCTCAACCCAATTTCTACCATAATCCATCACATAGGCTCGAAGCATATCCTATATGGTCAAAATAGTTCTCTCTACCTACCCATCTATCTACAGATATAAAGCAATACTCAGACTCATCTTGATCTCTAACCCTCTCTAAAAAGACCACCATAATTGAGATGTAAACTATGTGCCCCGATAAAAAATAATCAAAATAGGCACCCCATACAACTTCAGAATTTCCTAAAGATACAACTTAGCATAATCTCTGCTGAGAAGGTAGTCCATATAGGCAAAAAGTGTGCAGACTTAGTCATCCTATCCACGATGACCTAAATCAAATCATATTGTTCCGAGACTAAAGAAGACCGATAACAAAGTCTATATTGATCACTTCGTAATTTTACTAGGGCAAATCAATTTCTTGATACAACCCTCCTCTGCCTCATGTGCTCAACCTTAACCTATTAACATACCATGCACTTACCCATGAAATCAACCACATCTTTCTTGATGCCATTCCACTAATAGATCTCCTTGAGATCTGATACACCATAGTCGAGCTGGGATGAACAACATAGCGTGACTCATGTGCCTCAATCAAAATCTTTTGTCACAGTTCATCAACATCAGGGACATAAAACCTCCCTTAGTACTGTAAAGTACCATCACCATTGATCTCAAACACCACTACATTTTGATCACCAACGTCACTCTTGATTTTCATCAAGATAGGATCTAGCACTTGCTTCTCCTTAATCTTCGCACCAAGAGATGATCGAACCACTTCCTGCACTACCACACCACCATCCTTGGAGTCTAAGAGGCAAACTCTAAGATAATCCAAGAGGTGAATATCCTTCACCAATTCTCGCTTTTCTTTCTCCACATAAGCTAAAATCCTTATAGATAACATGTTAAGAGTATTGGCAACCATGTTATCCTTACCTGGGTGATAGTGAAGACTCATATCATAATCCTTAAGAAGCTTAATATATCTTATTTTCCTGAGATTAAGCTCTTTATGAGTCAACACATACTCTAGAATCTTATGATCAGAAAAGATATCTATATTAACACCATACAAATAATGATACCATATTTTCAAAGAAAACACAACCGCCAACAGCTTGAAATCAAGAGTAGGATAATTCTTCTCATGTACCTTTAACTACCAGGAAGCATAGGAAATCATCTTCCCATGATATATCAACTCACAATCAAGACCTATTTGAGATGTATCGCGATAAACCATGAACCCGTCATTTCCTTTCAACAAAGTTAAAATTATAGCCGAAGTTAACTTATCCTTTAATTTCTCAAAACTCCCTTCACTAGCATCTGACCAAGAAAACCCAACCTTCTTCTAATTTAACTTAGTCAAAGGAGAAGCTATCAATAAAAAGCTTTCCACAAACCACCATAATACCCGACTAAACCTAAGAAGCTTTGAATATCGGACGGATTTATGGGTCTAGGCCACCTCTTCACCATAATAACTTTCTGTGAATCCACCATGATCCCTTTACTAGAAATAATGTGACCCAAGAAAGTTATAATGTTCAACTCTGAGGACTTGGCATACAACTGCTAGTCCTATAAGGTTTGCAATACCATAAAGAGGTAATTAGCATGATCCACCTCACACTTCAAATAGACCAGAATGTCTTCAATGAACATAATAACAAATAGATCTAATTACTGATGAAAAACTCTATTCATCAGATCCATAAAGGCCGTCGAAGCATTAGTTAACCCAAATGACATTACAAAACCTCAAAGTGCCCATACCGAGTATAAACGCCATCTTAGGGATATCCACCTCCCTAATGTTTAGTTGATGGTACCCAGATGAAAAGATCTATCGTAGAAAATAACTTGGCACCTTACAACTGGTCAAACAAATATCTATCCTTAGAAGAATTTACTTTTTATTGGCCATGACCTTGTTCAGCTGCCTATAGTCGATGCAGATCCAAAGGGAACCATCCTTCTTGCACACAAACAAAATTGGTGCACCCTAAGGATATACACTAGGATGAATAAACCCCTTATCTAGAAAATCCTTAAGTTGCTCCTTTAATTCCCTTAACTCAGCCTAAGCCATTATATACAGAGGAATAGAAATTGGATGAGTGTTCGAGGTTAGATAAATACCAAACTCTATTTTTCTATCCGGAGGAACACAAGGAAGATCATTTGGGAAGACCTTTGAAAATTTATTAACAACTGGAATAGACTAGAAAAAAAGACCTTTCGAGTTAGAATCCTTAACCCAGACCAAGTGGTAAAGAAAACCTTTGGAGATTAACCGTCGAGCTCTAAAATAAGTAATAAACCTCCCCTAGGAGCTAAAGAAACACCCTCCTACTCTATAATTGGTTCACCAAATAACCTAAAGATAACCATACGAGTCTAACAATCCAAGGATGCATAACAAGAGTGTAACCAATCCATACCAAGAATGACATCGAAATCCACCATATCCAACTCAAATAGATCCACCAAGGTTTGCTTTCCACCAACAGATTTCACACCCCCTATAGACTCTCTTAGTAATAACTGAGTCACCTACTAGGGTAGAAAAAGAAAAAGAATCCAAAATAACATCTAGATCGAAGCCAAAAAATACAACCACATAAGGAGTCACATAAGAGAGAGTGCACCATAAATCAAGCAAACAATATATGCCATAAGAGAAAAGTTGTAACATACCGGTAACAACATCAGGTGATGCCTCAAATTCCTGTCGATATGCCAAAACATACAACCTGTTTTGATTAATACTAGAAACAAGAGCAGTAACAGAAGCAGATGTAACACCACCAGGTGTATGAGCAGATAATGAAGTCACAAGAATTATATTCACCTATGTAGAAACCTTTTTGGCCATAATTAAAGCATTTGTACTTGCCTTCATTGCAATAACACCGATGAGGATGACCACCGAACCAATAAAAAGGGCATAAAAAAATTGACTGACCTCCGCTTATTTGAGATTGGGCACCCTACGCCCTAAAATTAGCTCCACTATGATAATGCCTATAGCCCAACTAGTAAGGAGCACTAGTAGAAAAGTATGAACCAGAACTCCCTTACTTCTTTTTTCTATCATTTGACACCATCTCGACTATCTAGAAACTAAGCACCTCCCTGTTCAGAAAACCTGCTCCTCTTACCATATCGATCCCTAAACTCTGCCTATTTTTTCTGCTCATTCTCTACTTGCTACATATGAACAGTTGCAATACACCATATTTTGGACTAGAATGAAAATCCGTCATTCCTATATGTGGATGTTTCAATAGCCTCAAATCCTATATAAATTTAGTGTGTTAATTAATTATGTAGTGTGATAATCTATTTGAGCATGAATTTAGATCATAGAGGTTCCCTAACTCAAGTACAAGTTGAAAGCTTTCCTATGGTTCAAGTTTTAGAGAGCGTCAAAACTTGGGTCAACTTCAATCGACCATAACTTATTGTTTATGATGAACTGGGCGGTTTACTATATATCAAATAAAATATCTTTGAATTATCTTTCCAAAGGTACCAATTTCTCCTAAATCCAATATCGGAGCAAAGAGTTATGCCTATTTTATCCCACCATATCAAGCTGGAAAATGGTGATGATGTTTCTGATGGGCTATCATATTTTTGATGACCCTTTTTACGACGTGATCACATTCTGATAATATTTTTGATGACATCATCAGAACTAGGTAGAAAATTAAGAATTTGGACCCCTTTTGTGACGACCATTCGTGACAGCGTATCACGGACCTAATGGCCCATCACGGATGGCGTTAAGTACATTTTTCTAGCAATTCAAGGGCATTTTTGCAAGGGTATTTTGGTTATTTCCTTCACCTTCCACGAGTTATAACCCTAAAGAGACGTAATTTTTACTATTTTTCTTCAGTTAAGCATCTCAAAAACCCTCTCTTATACTCTTAACCACAAGATTAGGGTTTCCATAAAAATTATCACTCAAAAGCAAGATTCAAGCCTTTTTCCAAGATAATCAAGAATTAAGTTTTCCAATCCAAGAACTCTCCAACAAATCTGCAAGGTTTCCTTTCTAAGGTATGCGTGTGTTCATTCATGGACTCCTTTCATCCATGAAGTTCAAGAACCTTTTTTTTTCTAAAACTATATATTAAGGTTTTCATGCTATGAATGGATTGTTGATCATGTTTATATTTTGAATGATCCCAAGATAGAATCTTTATGTGTTATTATGAATCTATGACATCATATGAGTTGAAAATATGTAAGTTTGATTATTTATGATGAGCAATTGTATTATTTACACCTATGCCTAAGTTGTGCATGTAAGGTGTTTGATAAAATACCTAAGAGACTAGAAATCATGCATTATAGCTAAGTTATGACTAAGTGAAGGATTCATGATAGGCCTCTATGATTAAATGTCATCCATGTTGATTACATGTCTTGTGAACACTGTTGGATTACTCATGAACTAGTCTTATGGAATTACGCTATGCTTACTTGCAAAACCCACTCATGTACAAGATGTAGAATACCCATGTACTTTATGAAATTCCCTAAGTTATGATATTATGGATTGTGGTTGTAATATGTAATGAGTATGATATTGAAAGCTATGCAAGTATATACATGGTGTATGAAATTCCTTCCATGAAATAGATTGTTTAGATCCACGCTTAGTATGAAATCCCTTATTTATGATATTGTGGATTATGGACTCTACTCTTATGATCAAGTCATCATGTGTGTCAGTTTTCTTCCATTGAGTCCTGGGGGTACTTGTACCCAAAAAATATTGTTGTATGCCTAGAGCTTTGTCATGTTTTCATGATACTCTCAGTCAAGCCATGATCAATAGAAATAAGTCAGTCATGTGACTCAGGAAAACTCAGTAATCTCAGTAGTTCAGTATTCTCAGTAATCTCAGTGGTCAGTAACCTTAGTAATCACAGTAAATCTCAGTAATTTCAGTACTCTTAATCGGTCGTCCTAACTTATTATATTCCATCCATCATTAGAATCTAGTAAACTCAATTTTAGCTCTACTAAATAATAACACTAGTATCAGTTCAGTTAATCAGTATTAGTTCAGCAAATCAGTTTAGTTAAGTTTTTTAGTTAAGTCTAGTTATTTAGTTCTGTGTATTTTAGAGGGAGTAGGATTCAGCACCGACCAAACCTAGGGATGTGGGATCACCCCCTAGAATAGGACTGAGATCCCTAGAAGCAATCCTTAACTTCCAAAACTATGTTGCCTGCGTAGGTACAAGATGTCATCCGTTAGATAAGTTTGACATACTTAGGGGTCACCCATTAGCACATTTATATGTATAGGACTGATCCCATGAGTCACTCGCTAGATTAGGACTGACTCCACAGTAGATGTCTTTACTGGTGGTGCGGTACTGACACCCTTCCGGTCAGGGAAGAGATTGGACCCCAGTCATCTTAGCTTGGGATATATCAATTAGATGAACATATCTAACTATTTTAGTTATAGAATCAGGGCTGTCAGATACAGTCAACTCAGCTTAGTAGTATAGATTCATTACTGTTAGATATAGTCAATGCTTATCATTGTAAATAGACTTCAAGATCACCCATTAGATAGGACTGATCTCAACTATTATTAATCAGTATTAGAATCATTACATTTAAAGATCACCTGCTAGATAGGACTGATCTTACACTAAGTCAAATCATCCTTATTATCAGTATACTCATGACCACCCGCTAGAAGGATTGATCTCAAATTTAATTACTCCATGTAGAATGGAACTCAGATAGTTCCATCAGTACTTAGACTGTCAGATACAGTCACTTAGTATCGATTATATTGGTTAGTCTGATCAATACAGTTATATCAGTTATATCAGTCGTCATAGCTCATGTTACCAGTATTTTGTCTCAGGACTATTAGACACAGTTATTCAAACCAGTTCTTTATAATTTGAACTATCAAAAATAGTCAATAATCTATTCAGTACCTTAGTAACAGTAAAGTTATATCATCAGCATTCAGATTCATTAGTCATTATTATCATGAGTTCAATAATAGTTCAATAATAGTTGTTTCTGCATGTATGTATTCTCACATCCATATTAGTTAGCATTTTTTATGCATATAACCCTTTTTATTTAGCCTACCTCACTTGTATACTCAGTACATTCAGATGTACTGACGCATTTGTGCTATGGTGTTTTATTTTACGCCATAGTTTCAGAGGCACGAGCTTCAGATTAGCAGTAGATTCCAGTCTCAGCAGTCAAAGTTAGAAGTAATTCCTCATCTTTTGAGGACATAATGATTTTAGTTTTGCAATTTATTTTAGTAGTTGGAGTTAGTTTGATACATGTTCCTTCAACTCCTTATTCAGATAATTTAGAGGCTTTTCAGACTATTATGCTTAGAATTCAGTTTATTTCAGTTGTTTTGGGTAGTTTATACCTTATTTTAGATGTTATAACTTAGTATGTTTTGTTTAGTTTGAACCTTATGGCCTTACAATATTACGTATTTTGCATTTCATGAGACATTATATAGTTTCCAGGTACAGATATCAGTCATAGGTTAGCTTGTGGTCCTTCGAGGTCATGAGCACCGTGTAGCATTTCAGTTTAGAAAATTGGGTCGTTATAAACTTAGTATTAGAGCCTAAGGTTCAATAGAGTCCTAGGAAGTCGCAAAGCCGCATCTAGTAGAATCTTGTACATTCGTGTGTTGGGCACCACACTTATGTGCAGAAGGCTATAAGATGTTTTAGGAACAGTTTCCCTTATTTCAGTATTCATATCATGTCAATGAGCATAATCTCAGTCTAATCCATTTCTCCTTTTCTTCTACAGACATGACTCCTAAACGAAGAAACGGGAATCAGTCAGCCCTTCAGCCCAAAGATGCTTTAGGCGATCATGTTTCTCATGCGGAGTTCAGGGCCGCATTCACTACTCTTGGTCAGTCAGTCGCTTCCTAGAATAAACGACCAGCTATTGTTCTGGCCAACCTAGTGGCCAATTCAACTGCAGCTAGAATTTTGGACTTCACCCAAATGAATCCTCCTTCCTTCATAGGGTCTAAGTCAGATGAGGACCCACAGGAATTCCTAGATTAGGTTCAGAAGGTGACAGATGTTATGGGGGTTACTACTGCTCAGAGTGCTGATTAAGCTACATACCAATTACAGGATGTCGCTCATACTTGGTACAACCAGTGAAAGTCAGAAAGGTTAGATAATGCAGGCCCTATATAGTGGGAGGAGTTTGCCTCTACATTCCTTGATAGATTCTTTATGCTAGAGCTTAGAGAAGCTAAGGTACTAGAGTTCAACAACCTTAGGTAGAGCAGTATGATAGTAAATGAGTATTCTCTCAAGTTTACTCAATTATCCAGATATGCCCCTTATGTGGTTTCAGACAGTAGAGCTAAGATTAGTAAGTTCGTGTCAGGGGTGAATGATTGTGTGGTAAATGAGTATAGATTTGCCATGTTGAATAGTGATATGACTTTATCCAGACTTATGACATATGCTCAACAGATAGAGGAGAAGAATATTAGGATGAGAAAGAGATAGAATAAGAGAGCAAGGACAGGTAGTTTTAGCTTTGCTCAGCCTAAGTCATAGGGTGGTAACCGTTCTCAGAATAGTCAGAAATTTTTAGTCCCAGATATATCCTCAGCTAGTATTCCATTACCTAAGTCCAGAAATGATCGTTATGATGAAGCACCAGTCTCTGAGGCCCAGGGTAGTGAAAATAGAAGTCTTACTTATCTGCTTTACGAAGAGTGTGGTTAGAATTATCTAGGTGCATGTAGGGTAGGCCTGTGATGTATGCTTTGGGTATGGAAAGCCAGGCCACAGGATGCGAGAGTGTAGAGTTCTATCATAGAGGGGTAAGGAGTTTCGTCAGCAAGGTAGCAAGAGTGGTCAGCATCAGAATAGACTTTATGCACTCCAGACCCGTCATGATCCAGAAAGTTTCCCTGACTTAGATGCGGGTATGTTACCAGTATTTTATGTTCATAGTATGAATTATTAGATATTTTTTTCTCATTTGAGCATATGTTTCAGCATGAGTTAGCAAGTAAATCCAGTAAGTCAGTTTAGCAATCGAGCAGTCATATTTTTATAGCTTGTTTTCTCATCCTTGCATCTATTCATGCTATCCAAAATCTTAGAGAATGTAACTATTTCAAGGTAGAAACTCCTAGTAGTTACAAGTTCAATTCATCTCATGCATCATGCATTAGTTTCATACTCCCAAAGTTTAGTTATAATCTAGTTCATAGATGCCCTGTGCATCACCCAGTATCTCCGTAAGGTAAGAATTCTTAGAGGGACATAGCGTCCCAAGGGGGAGATACCCCATTTTCTCTTAACTCTCTTATGCCTTAGATCCTTCAATTTCTCCTTGCATAACGAATTTAGTTTAGAATAGAGGGTACTCATAAGTTGACCTTCAAGTTAGACCTCAGCTGTATGTCAAGTATTTAGAGGTTTAGTTTAGTTCATAATGTTCAGTCTATATGTCACGTAGTAAAATCAGTTATATTCTTATGTTTCACTTCAATCTTAGTGCCTTTACCATTGCTTGTTCAATCGCATGTTCGTGAGTCAGTTCAGTCATGTATTCACGTATCAGATATGCGTGGTCAGCTTATCAGTACTTTCAGTCATGCATTCATGTATCATGTTAGTCATATAATCATGCATCAGATATGCATGGATTCAACTTATCAGTTCAGCATCAGATATGCATTCTCAATTTAAGAAACTCAGTTTATCGGAACACTCAATCCTACATTCATAAATCAGCTACCCATGCATCACATATGCATGTATAGTATGTAATGCTCAGTTTTTAGTCATGTCATCCATGAAATCATGATTAGTCATTCATGCTATATATTTGTGTAAGTTTCATTTTCTCTCATCTCAACCAGTATCATTCAAGGACGAATATTCCCAAGGGGGAGATATTGTAATACCCCACATTTTGGACTAGAATGAAAATCCGTCATTCCTATGCGTGGATGTTTCAAAAGCCTCAAATCCTATATAAATTTAGTGTGTTAATCAATTATGTAGTATGGGAATCTATTTGAGCATGAATTTAGATCATAGAGGTCCCCTAACTCAAGTACATGTTGAAAGCTTTCCTATCATACAAGTTTTAGTGAGCGTCAGAACTTGGGTCAACTTAGATCAACCATAACTCATTATATAAGATGAAATGGGTGGTTTGCGATATATTAAATGAAATATATTTGAATTATCTTTCCAATGATACCAATTTTTCCTAAATAAAATATCGGAGCAAGGAGTTATGCCTATTTTATTCTAGAATGTCAAGATGGAAAACGTTAACGACGTTTCTGACGGGCTATCACGTTTCTGACGACCTTTTTGACAATGTCATCACATTCTGATGATATTTCTGACAATGTCATCAGCCCTGGGTATAAAATCAAGAATTTGAACCCCTTTTGTAATGACCATTTGTGACGGCCTATCACGGACCTGACGGCCTGTCACGGATGGCGTCAAGTACATTTTTCTAGAAATTCAAGGGCGTTTTTGCATTGGTATTTTGGTCATTTCCTTCACCTTCCATGACTTATAACCCTAAAGAGGCATAATTTTTCCTATTTTTCTTCAGTTAAGCATCCAAAAAACTTCTCTTATACTCTCAACCATAAGATTAGGGTTTCTATCAAACTCATCTCTCAAAAGTAAGATTCAAGCCTTTTTCCAAGATAATCAAGAATTAAGTTTCCCAATCCAAGAAATCTGCAGCAAATCATCAAGGTTTAATTTCTAAGGTATGCGTGTAGTCATTCATGGACTCCTTTCATCCAAGAAGTTTAAAAACCCTTTTTTCTTCTAAAACTATATATTATGGTTTTCATGCTATGAATGGATTTTTGATCATGTTTATGTGTTCAATGATGCCAAGATGGAATCTTTATGTGTTATTATGAATCCATGACATCATATGAGTTGAAAACATGTAAGTTTGATTATTTATGACGAGTAATTGTATGATACACCTATGCATAAGTTGTGCATGTAAGGTATTTGATAAAATACCTAAGAGACTAGAAATCATGCATTATAGCAAAATTGTGACTAAGTGAAGGATTCATGATAGGTTTCTATGATTCAATGTCATCTATGTTGATAATGTGTCTCGTGAACACTGTTGTATTACTCATGAACTAGTCTTATGGAATTATGCTATGCTTACTTGCAAAACCCACTCATGTACAAGATGTAGAATACCCATGAACTTCATGAAATTCCCCAAGTTATAATATTTTGGATTGTGGTTGTAATATGTAATGAGCATGATATTGAAAGCTATGCAAGTATATACATGTTTTATGAAATTGCCTTCCATGAAATAGATTTTTGAGAACCATGCTTAGTATGAAATACCTTTTTTATGATATTGTGTATTATGGACTCTACTCTTATAATCAAGTCAGTCATGTGTGTCAATTTCCTTTCATCGAGTCCTAGGGGTACTTGTAACCGAAAAATATAGCTGTGTGCCTAGAGCCATGTCATGTTTTCATGATACTCTCAGTCAACCCATGATCTATAGAAATCAGTCAGTCATGTGACTCAGGAAAACTCAGTAATCTCAGTAGTTCAGTATTCTTAGTAATCTCAGTGCTCAGTAACCTCAGTAATCACAGTAAATCTCAGTAACTTCAGTACTCTGAATCAGTCCTCAGAACTCATTATATTCCGTCCGTCATTGGAATCCAGTAAACTCAGTTTTAGCTCCGCTAAACAATACCACTAGTATCAGTTCAGTTAATCAGTATCAGTTTAGCAAATCAGTTTAGTTAAGTTATTTAGTTCAGCCCAGTTATTCAGTTCAGTGTCTTTTAGATGGGAGTTGGATTTAGCACCGAGCAAACCTAGAGATGGGGGCTTACCCGCTAGAATAGGACTGACATCCCTAAAAGTAATCCCTAAGTTCCAAAACTATGTTTCTAGCATAGGTACGAGATGTCACCCGTTAGATAGGACTGACATACTCAGGGGTCACCCGTTAGTACATTTTTATGTATAGGACAGATCCCAGGAGTCACCCGCTAGATTAGGATTGACTCCACAATAGATGTCTTTACTAGTGGTGCGGTACTGACATACTTCCAGTGAGTGCAGATATTGGACCCCAGTCAACTTAGCTTGGGGCATGTCAGTTAGATGAACATATCCCACAATTTTAGTTACAAAATCAGGGATGTCAGACATAGTCAACTCAGCTTAGTAGTACAGATTCAGTACTGTTAGATACAGTCAATGCTTATCATCCTAAATAGATATCAAGATCACCCATTAGATAGGACTGATCTCAACTATGATTAATCAGTATCAGAATCATTGGATTTAAAGATCACCCGCTAGATAGGACTGACTCAGACTAAGTCAAATCATCCTTATTATCAGTATACTCATGACCACCCGCTAGATAGGACTGATCTCAGATTTAGTTACTCCATGTAGAATGGAACTCAGATAGTTCCATCAGTACTTAGACTGTCAGATACAGTCACTCAATATCGGTTATATTGGTTAGTTCGATCATTATAGTTATATCAGTTGTCATAGCTCATGTTACCAGTATTCAGTATCAGGACTGTTAGACACAGTCATTCAAACCAGTTCTTCATAATTCGAACCATCAGAAATAGTTAATAATCTATTCAGTACCTCAGTAACAGTAACGTTATGTCATCAGCATTCAGATTCAGTAGTCAGTATCATCACGAGTTTAGTAATAGTTGTTTATGCATGTATGTTTTCTCACGTCCATATTAGTTAGCATTGTCCATGCATATAACCCTTTGCATTTGTCCTACCTCACTCGTATACTCGTACATTCAGACGTACTGACGCATTTGTGCTATGGTGTTTTATTTTACGCCATATGTTCAGAGGCACAAGCTCCAGATCAGCAATAGATTCCAATCTCAGCAGTCAGAGTTAGAAGCAAGTCCTCATATTTCGAGGATATGATGATTTCAATTTTTAGTTTATTTCAGTAGTTGGAATTAGTTGGAGACATGTTCCTTCAACTCCCTATTCAGACAGTTTAGAGTCTTTTCACAGTATTATGTTTAGAATTAGTTTATTTCAGTTGTTTTGGTAGTTTATACCCCATTTCAGATGTTATAACTTAGGATGTTTTGTTTAGATTGAACCTCACGGCCTTACAGTATTATGTATTCCGCATTTCATAAGACATTATGCAGTTTACAGGTAAAGATATCAGTCATGGGTTAGCTTGTGGCCCTTCGGGGTCAAGAGCACCATGTAGCATTCCGGTTTAGAAAATTGGATCGTTACAACAGTCAACCGAGAGATGTCTATATTTTTAACTAGCAAGTTAGTCTTGCTCTATAAAATTAAATCCCGATTCAACCCAGATGCAAAGTTCCTTATCCTAGCACGTATGTCAGCCACTAATCAGGAGCATACCTTGACAATTGATGAAACTTAAAGGCATATTCCTTGATAGACATTCCCCCCTGCTTAAGGTTCACCAACTTCTCCATCATTGTTTTCTTCAACTCTTGGTGAAAGAAATAATCCGAAAAAGCACCAGATAAGGCATCCCACTCCTCCATATCTCCTCTATCCCCATCCCACTCTTTATATCACTGATATGCAACCTCCTTAAGCTAATAAGCTGCAAAGTTTACCCCATCCACATTGGTAGCCTGCATTACCCAAAATATCTTTTCTATTTTATCTAAGAAGCCCTATGGATCCTTCTCTACCTTCACTCCAGAAAAAGTGAGAGGACACATCTTCATAAATTAGCCAACCCTTGTGGCCTCAGCAGACAAAACACCAGAAGCATCCCACTCCGTCTAAGCAGTAACAAATTTAGCAATAGCATAAATAGACTAACAGAATTTTTCATTAGTCACCTCACCTTGAATAGGACCAGTAGCAACTGATGGAACTCCATAACTAACAGGGATAGGACCATGACATTAAAGATGAACCCCTAAAGTAGGATGTACCCCTTCAATATTACCCCTAGATGGGATAGAAAAATTTCTTGTGTTTTAAATCTATGAGGCATGATCTGAAAGATGAATGAATAAGGATTCTAGAAGATTCCAACACTGAGACTCCAATCTTAAAAATAGAATACCAAGAACGTGAACCATTCCTAAATGCCTTGTAGCCTCTCCCATATGAGTGTGGTATGCTACATATCCCTAAAAGAGACTTTACTTGACACGGCTTTATACACTCCTAAGTTCCCATGAACCTAGGCCCTGATACCAACTTGACATGATCTGCCCCAGGGCCTTGTCGTAATAGTCGTCCCAAGTCTTACCAAGATCGGAGACCACCCCTATTAACCAACCCAACCTCCAGCCGTCTTCCCTAAGTTGGCTGAATTTTGAGCATATAACATGATAGTGTAATAGCTCACATAAAGACTCTGGGATAAGATCACAATCGTGATCAACCTAACTAAGTCCAACTATCCCATACCAAAAATCCAACCATACCAAACCATACCATCACAAGGTCCATAAACTAGGACATAACCAAGGATGTTCCAAAACATAATATAATTAATCCCAAAAATAAAATATGATGGAACGGTGAGAAATTTTGTCTGATAATGCCAGCCTTCCAGCTTATTCCAATGCCAAGGATGACACCTATATTGATCCCATCCATTCCAACCCATAGAAGAACCATAAATCCTCTAACCAAAAGATTAATAAAATCCAGTTAGGACATGCCCCAACCATAGCCAAAACTAATATCCGAAAAATCAAATTGTCTAGAAATATCCATAACATAAAATGGAGCCTTCCAAAAGAATGGAAGTTCAACACTTCAGTCTAAATGCTATCCCAGAATCAATCATTATGTAGGAGGAGTAGAACGGGAAGTTCCAACATAGCATGGATATACAACCACCAATAGATGTGGTTAGCAAGTGACCGCTAGCATGATCTCAAGGTGAGGATAAAATAATGCCATTTATAAAACCAAGTAAAACCATCCATATAAACACATCCATATATATATATATATAACCATGGCAGGAAAAGGGACCGGGCTTAGCATGCCTTTAAAACCTTTACCTGGGCTATGTAGCTTTGCCGTCCTAAACCACCCACGGGCTATATGGGTTCAGCTCCCACTATTGAAAGGGGCATGGTGCGTGTAGCCGTACGAATAGGGATGAAAACCTTAGGAAGAGTAGTACATCCCCCAAAATATAGTATGACATCATGCACATAGTCACCAAGACCAACCTCATATCAACAAATATGAGTTTCCAATTTTGGTCCCCCCGGGAACTCAACCTTCCACAGGTTTGCTACACATCCCACCATTAATTACCAATTAAAACTAATTTCCAAGAAACCAAACTATTTTTTATTTATTAACCAAGTCCATTGATATTGGTATCATCACACCAACCCTTACTTGCAATTATTATCCATAACCCACCATATAAAGTTTAAGGGGACTTCCAAGGGCCTTCCATTTACCATATTAAGCCACTTGGGGTATTTCATGTGCCCTTCAAGAATAACCATTTAGCCATTTACCTTTCCAAGATATTTAAACCATACATAATTCCTTTACCAAGTTTTAAAACAAGTAGGAGTTCTATTAAAAGTAGTCAATGCAATGAACATATCTTTATAAGTATTTTGCCAAATACATTGGGGGCATAATATGACTAAAATCAATTCCAATTGCCATTAAACTATTCCAATGTAATAAAATTATCAAAAACCACCATTAATGCATATAAAATCATAATTAAAACCATAGAAAACCATAACCAATGATTTAATATCAAAATCCCCAAGTCATATATTAAAACCAAAATCATACAATTAATGAAATCACGAAAACATTCATTAAAACCATGATTTTAGTTAGAATTTACAATGACGGAAGAAAACATGCCTTAAATGAAGATGATAATAGAAAAAAATCACCCAGTCAAGCCCCAAATTGATCCCTTAGTTGAAACCCTAGATTCCCTTGCCCAAAAGCTCTTGATTGAATTATGGAGTTTTTTTGAAAAGTTTCTAACTGTTAATGAATGGAATAATTGGGTAAATAACCTTCCAAGTAGGTTAGAATTCATGGGACCCTATTAGAATAAGTGGGTAAATATCCAAAATACCCCTACTTAAGTTGCACCAAAATCCTATCACAGGGATACGACTGACCCATACGAGTCGTATACGATTAGTATCCTACACTTATATCCCATTCTCAAACCTTGGATCCAATATTATCCAACATAAGAATCAGCCAACCAAGTCATATTGACAGCATATGATGTGTACCCTACATCCGTACCCTTTGAAGATTTAAACCCAAGGAAGATTTAGACACTGTTCACCATACGAGTCCTAGTTATGACTTGTACCTTGGCTTATGGATCATAGTGAGCCACTTGTACTTAGATCCAACCTATGTAACCAAGTATAATATTAAGTTAAGGAACCAAATTATACATAACCACTAATACGACTCGTACCCCTAAGTCGTATCCATTTCAGTAACCAAAATCCAGGCCACCAACCAACATTGGTTAGTATATGACTGGAAAATACCATCCATACCCCAACATAATCTTATAACCATGAGTTGTATTGGGTCCAGATATCGAAATTCCTAGAAATTTTCTAAGATCCAGAAACTATGGTGTTTCAGTCTTCCCCACTAGGAACATTCATCCCCGAATGATGGACAAGGTGGGGGTAACCAGATGCATGAGTCATTTGCATTATCAAATATATATATATATTTCCAATATTTAACAAAGTTTGAAAATAAAGAGGCAAAGATATCAATCTTTCCTTTAACAAACTCTGAAAGTAAAGATGTGCTAAAGACACATACCTTCTGTACGAATCCTAAGAGCAGAAAAAAAATATAGATATTTGGACTTCATGTCCTATTCCTCTTCCCATGTAGCTTCATCCACCTTATGTTTTTTCCATAGAACCTTAACCAAAGCCATATCCTTGGTTCGTAACTGATGGACCTTTCTATCAAAGATCTCAACTGGGACCTCTTCATAAGACAAAGAATTCGTGAGACCCAATCCTTCCAAGGGAACAACCAAAGAAGGATCACCAATTCACTTTCTCATCATGGAAAAATAAGACTAGTTGAACCAAGATCAAGCTTGAAGGTAACTCTAACTCATAATCAACTTTACAAATTCTCTGCAAAATCTCATAAGTACCAATATACTGAGGACTAAGCTTCCCCTTCTTGCAAAACTGTATTAATCTCTTCATGAGAGATACCTTTAGGAAAAGCTTATCCCTAACCTCTAACTCCAAGTCTCTACACCTAACATCTGTGTAGGATTTTTGGCTACTTTGGGTAGCCTTAAGCCTCTCCCGAATTAGTTTCACCTTCTTTATAGCGTGGTAAACCAAATCCAGACAAAACATATCCATCTTACCAAGTTCAAACCAACCAATAGGGGATCTACACCTCCTACCAGTCAGTGCCTCAAAGGGACCATACCAATTTAGAATGATAGATATTGTTGAAACTAAACTCCACTAAAGGTAGATGCTCAACCCAATTGCCACTATAATCAATCACACAGGTTTAAAACATATCCTTCAATATATGAATAGTTCTTTTGCTTACCCATCTATCTACAGATGTAAAACAGTACTCAAAATCACCTTGGTCTCCAACCCTCTATGAAAAGATCACCAAAAATAAGATGTAAACTACGTGCCACAATTAGAAATAATTGAAATAGGAACTCATACATCATCATAATCACCTGAAGATACAACTTAGCATAATGGTGTGAAATGTGTGGTAGTACACAAAATTAATTTAGAGCTCCAAAAGATCTTAAGTTTACTATTTAGAGGAATAAAATTATTCATAATATGGTATTGTAATAAGTCTTAAAAGAAACTAATTAAGTTTCAAAGACATTGAAAAAAAACAAACTATATCAAAACTATAATTAATGAAAAGATGTTATATTTTCATATTTCTACCATCGGAGCGGGCTATAAATATTTATGCAAAAGGTTACCCACCCTTTTCCTCCTATTTGTACTACACAAATATGAGCATGATGTCATAATCACATGCAGTAGTAAATTAAAAGTTTACTAAAATATATCAGTTGTCATGACGGTTGACCATCCCAGTTCAAATGTGATGCAAAAATAATTGACAATTGATGTAGTTATATATTGAAGATAGAAATTTCTTTACGAATTATCTTGTGTTGCATGTTCTCGCAATAAATTGATCATTGTACCAACTAAGGTCGAGATTTTATTCCCTAAAATTTTAAAATATATAAAAAGGTAAATAAATGCACGTTTATCTACAATGTGAACCAATTACTATTATGTAGTTTAATAGATACATCTATGAAATGTTCACATGTCCTTTTTTATTAACATATAATTTTGACTTTTGCAAAGTTGTTTGCTCAAATTGTTCACTTACGAGCATGCCTCCAATATAAAATAATGTTGATAATGTTGGTTGATTTAGTAGAAATTGTATGCCTCCAATTATAGCTAAGTCATTAATTATGAGAATAAATCACCCAAAAAAATTTGATATGAGATGTATCATTTAAAATATAATAGAATTTGTATGCAACACGCTCACAAGGCTCCTCTATCACTATTGGTTCAAGGTCAGAAACCAAATAATTTCTATCTGAAAATTTGAATATGTGGTATAAATTCAATTGATCCACCACAATGCATAAAGATAGATCCCAAGATAAGGTTGGGATAATTATTAGATATCCTAATATTAGGGGGAGAGATGATTAACAACTAAAAATTATGTATGAAATTAATTATCTAAATCATCATAAAAAATATGTATATGAACTTAAATTTCAAGAGATAATTCATTTGTAAATAATACAAGATAATTGTCAGATGTGTTTGTTGACTCTATATTATAATTAAACTATATTCTCTAATGAAAAGTCCATAAAAGGATAGAGTCTAAGGCTTTCCTAAAGAATTATTGACCAATTGGGTTAAAGTTAAATCTCTTTGAAGAAAAAAAGGAGCAAATGATAAAGATGGTCATGATACGAGGCAAGTGATTTGAAAAAGCACCAACGTAATACTTCATAAAACCTTGACAAAGTTTCAAGCACCTGAACACTGGAATGCTACTGCTGATCTGGAGTTCGTTCCACTGAACCTAAGGTGTAGCATAAGAGAAAGAACCATAGTGCAAATGCGTCAGTACGTCTGAATGTACTGAGTATATGAGTGAGGTAGGCTAAATGCAAATGGTTATATGCATGAACAATGCTAACTAATATGAACATAAGAATACATATATGCATAAGCAATTATAACTGAACTCGTGATGATGCTGACTGCTGAGTCTGAATACCGACAACATGAGTGTACTGATACTGAGATACTGAATAGATGAACGACTATTTCTGACAGTTTGAATTATGAAAAACTTGTCTGGTTGACTGTGTCTGACAGTCCTAAAGATGAATACTGATATCATAAATTTTGATAACTGATATGAATGATACATAAGTTTAGAAAACCTGACTATAGTGTCTAAATGTTGATGACATGACTTTACTATTACTGAGGTACTGAATAGATTATTGACTATTTCTGACAGTTCAAATTATGAAGAACGGGTTTGAATGATTATGTCTAACAGTCTTGAAATTGAATACTGGTAATGTTACCTATGGCAACTGATATAGCTAATATAAATATAATGATAAGACTTATCAATATAACCAATACTGAACAACTGTATCTGACAGCCTAAGTTCTGATGAAGCTATTTGAGTTCTGTTCTACTTGGAGTAACGAAATCTAAAATTAGTCCTATCTAGCGAGTAATCATGAGTATACTAATAATAAGGATGATTTGACTTAATATGAGATCAGTCCTATCTAGCGGGTGTTCTTTAAATCTGATGATTCTGATACTGTTTAACTATAGTTGAGATCAGTCCTGTCTAATGGGTGATCTTGAAGTCTATTTATAATGATAAGGATTGATTGTCTCTGACAATACTGAATCTGTACTATTGAACTGAGTGACTGTATCTGACAGTCCTAAATCTGTAACTAAAACTATGGGATGTGTTCATCTAACCGACATGCCCCAAGCTAAACTGATCGGGGTCCAATCTCCGCCCTGACTGGAAGGGTGTCAGTACCGCACCACTAGTAAAGACATCAGCTGTGGAGTTAGTCCTAATCTAGCGGGTGACTCGTGGGATCAGTCCTATACATATAAATGTGATAACGGGTGACCCTTGAGTATGTCACTCCTATATAATGGGTGATATCTCATACCTATGCTGGCAATATAGTTCTAGAACTTAGGGATTGCTTCTAGGGATCTCAGTTCTATTCTAGCGGGGTGAGCTCCCATCCATAGGTTTGATCGGTGCTGAATCCTACTCTCATCTGAAAGACACTGAAATGAATAACTAGGCTGAACTAAATAACTTAACTGAACTGAAAATAGTGGTATTAACTGAACTGAAAATAGTGGTATTATTTAGCGGATTTAAACTGAGTTTACTGGATTCTGATGACAGATAGAATATAATGAGTTCTGAGGACTGATTAAGAGTACTGAAGTTACTGAGATTGACTATGAATACTGAAGTTATAGACCGAGTACTGAGATCACTGAGATTACTGAACTACTGAGACTACTGAGATTTTTGAGTTTTCCTGAGTCAATTGACTGACTAAATTCTATAGATCAAGGCTTAACTGAGTATCATGATAACATGACATGGCTCTAGACACACAACTATATTTTTCGGGTACGAATATCCCCAGGACTCGATGGAAAGAAACTGAAACAACATGACTGGCTTGATCATAAGATTGGATTCCACAATTCACATTGTCTTAAGTAGGGGATATTATACTTCATGTAGTTCTTCAACATCTAAACCATGGTAGGGAGTGCATGGATATATTTCATGTACATATAGTATATCTTCATTATCATACATGCTTCATACCACAACAATAGCAACACATCAATAGCATGGAATTTATATTGAAGTATGTAGCTAACATGGACTTGTTATTTAGATATCATGGAACCATGTAAACATGAATTTCTAGCATCCTAAGCATTTTATCAAACTCCTTGTATGCATAATATTGAGCATAGGTGTACTTAAAAAATTTAGAAATCTTGAACCACCCAAATTCATGGGTTTCCAACTAACCTATTCACATGATTCATGAAAAATACATCAAGACACAACCTTGAATCCAAACAACAATTATTAACATGAATATAGTCATAAAACAATAAGGAAATCACAATTTATAATTTAAAACCTGATTCTTGAGCCCCATGGATAAAAGGGACCCATGGATGAACACTAAGAATACCTTAAATTAGGAATTCATGAATATTGACGGCGAAATTTCCTTGAAATAGACTCTTCTATGAAAACCCTAGGGCTTGTTCTTGAGAGTTTTGATCTTGAGAGGAAACCCTAATCTTGTGGTTGAGAGTGTATGAGAGAGATTTTTGAGATGTTTAACTAAAGAGAATGGAATATAATATGCTCCTTGATGGTTATAAGTCATGGAAAGTGAAGGAAAAAGACCAAAATACCCTTACTAAAACGTCATTCAATTGCTGAAAAAATATACTTGATGCCATCTGTGACAGGCCGTCAGGCCTGTGATAGGGCGTCACAAATGGTCATCACAAAAAGGGGTCCAAATTCTTGATTTTCTGTGTAGATCTGACGACATCGTCAGAATATGACGACGTTGTCAAAAAAGTCGTCAGAAATGTGATAGACCATCAGAAATGTCGTCACCATTTTCCATCTTGACATGTTGGAATAAAATGGGGATAACTCTTTGCTCCGATATCTTATTTAGGCGAAATTGGTATCGTTGGAAAGCTAATTCAAAGAGATTTTATTTGATATATATTATACCACCCAGTTCGTCATATACAACGAGTTATGGTCGATTGAAGTTGACCCAAGTTTTGACGCTCACTAAAACTTAAACGATAGGAAAACTTTCAGCTTGTACTGGAGTTAGGAGACCTATCTGATCTAAATTCATGCTCAAATAGATTCCCACACTACATAATTGATTAACACACTAAATTTATATAGGATTTAAGGCTTTTGAAACATCCACGGATAAGAATGACATATTTTTATTCTAGTCCAAAATGTGGGGTATTACATAGGTGGTACTACGTAGGTGCCTCTGTTCCAAAATGTTATGAAGACTTCTCTGGATTTTTCTCTTCCGCATTATATTCTAGCACCTATGGCTGTAGGTGCCCTCCATAGGTAGCAGGGTCATTTTTTGTACTTCGATTATTTATTTCTCAGCTTTTCTGACACATACTCTGGTACCTACGCCCCGTAGGTAGTACATACAGGCCGTAGGTTCCTATTTTAGTGGTCAAAAGCTTCAATTTTCACTCATTTTCTTCAGAAAAGTTCCAAACCTGACTTCCTACAGAATATAACACAAAAGACATCATATCTAATAAAAAGATCTAAGTAACTTGCATATTTTCATCATTTTAATCATCGAAAGTTCTCTGAAATCATAACACATCAACACCCTATACTTAGAATATTTTCATGTCCTCAGGAAACACAATGTACCAAAAAAACAACGATGAGAAACCTAAGCTATCTATGACAGTCAATCATCAACTTTAAACACAAAACATTACCCCTCATATTTTAACACTTCAAAACCAACTGTGTGTATACATGAAGCGCAACAATGTGAAAAAGGGGAATCAATATATGGTATTTGACAAGATCCAAACTGGGGCCTTGTTGTAATGGGCATCCCAAGTCCAACATGGATTGGGGACTACCCCCATTACCCAACCCAACCTCCAAACTCTATCCTGAGTCAGATAAATTCTGAACATATAACAAGATAGCATTTTGTACAATTCCAAACTCTAGGATCGGTCCATAACCATGACCAACCCAATAATGGCCAACCATCTAATACCCTGCCGATAACTACACCAAAATATAAGCCATACACCAATCCATACATCCCATACCGAATGATTTCCGATATAGATATATAGTCCAAAACATAATAGGATGGAACAATCATAAATACAGTCAAATGGTATTACCTCCAATACCAATTCCAATACTAAGACTGACACCACTGCCGACATCGCCCATACCAACCCATAGTAGTCCCACAAAGCCTCTAACCAAAAGTAAAACAATATCAGGTTTGGACTTGCCTCCAACCATAGCCAAAACCAATGTCAATGAAATGAACAAAGTGTGTAAAAACATCCAAGACATGAAATGGATTCTTCCAAAATATAGAAGCTCACCACTTCAATCCAACTGAGCTGATCTCAAATCTAATCACTAAGAAGGAAGAGTAGAATGGTCGGTTCCTATATCGCGTGGGGATACATCTGCCCAAAGATGGGTTAGTGGGTGAACGCTAGCATGCACTCAGGATAAGGATAAAATAATGCTTAAAACCAAGTAAACCAACTATATACATTTACAGCCAGACATACATATACATAACTATACTGGGAAATGAAACAGGGTTTAGCATGCCTTTAAAACCATTAACTTGGGTATGTATAGATTTACCATCATAGAACTACCCTTGTGCTATATGGATTTAGTGTAACCCTCTTAACGAGCCTTGATACATGTAGCCGCACAAACCGGAGATACCACAATAGTAGGGGATTCCTGAGTACCCTTCGCTCTCCATGATACATATGTACAAGTGTACTTAAGAGATTCTCGTGAACCCCATAAGTATCATATATGGTCGCCATGACCAATCCTCATTTCAACAAACATGAGTTTCTAGTGTCCGTCTATTAGACTCACACCTTCTCGGTTAGATATCACACCCCACCATTATTGCCCAATTAAAACCATCACCACACAACTAAACCACCATTCCATTTATTATTAACCAAGCTATAAGTAGTGGTATCATCATACTGACTATAGTTTGCAAGCAATGTCCTTAGCAATCCTTTTTAAGAAGAAGGGATTCCCATGTACCCATAGATTACATTATTACATTGACTTGGGGTAATCTTATGTACCCCACAAGTGATCATTATTATTCTTTCTTGGGGATTCCCTTGTACTCCACAAATATTTTAATTAGACTAACCATAACCACGAAGACCTTTCCATTTAACCATTCCAAACCATGTAAACCATTTATACCACTTAGGGTTCTATTACCAAGTTATACCATGCATAGTTCAATGAAAGTCCAACAATTTAACCAAAAACATTCTCATAGGCATTTTATCAAACATATTTGGAGCATAGTATTTCCTAAGCCAAAACCAAGTACCAATTAACCATTCCCATGAAACCAATTGTTCAAACCACTATAATTATATGAAAAACATTATCAAAAGATATGGGAAAACCATAACCAACCATTGTAACCAAAACCCTCAGCATAAATTTGAAAACCCAAAACTATACAACATTTATGCCATGAAAATAATTCATAAACCATGACTTTAGTTGGAAATAAGAATGAGGGAGGAGTAACAAGCCTTAGATTACTAAGTGACAAAGAGAAATCACCCTTGTAAGCCCTAAATTTATCCTGTTGATGAAACCCTAGCCTTTTTTGACCCAAGAGCCTTGAGAAAATTTGAGTGTTTTAAGAGAGTTTGAGTGATTAAAAATTGGTTAAATGATGTCCCAAGAGTGTTATAAGTCGTGGGGTCATAATAGGTTATGAGGGGAAATGTCTATATTACCCCCAACTTAAACTGCTTAAAATTCTCGCATGATGATACAACTACCCCATACCAATTGTACCTTAGGGTACGAGTGGCACTCTTAACCTATACCCATAACAGAATCATGAGAGGTTGACAACTATACAATATACGAGTTGGACTATACGACTCGTACCCTATCCTTTTGACTTATGGTGAGCCACTCATACTCAAATCTAAGTTAAGTTTCTATGTTTCAAATTAAGTGAAGAAAAACCTAAACCAATGACCCATTACCAACCACACGACTCATACCCACCTAGTACCACCTATTCTAGAAACTCAACCATCCAACACCACCAATTACTGGACAATATACGATTGGGTCACCTTACCTGTACCCTATTATCCTACTTGTATATTCCAACCGTACCTTAGTCAGGAACCATCCAACCCACATTGGTCACTATACAACCAAGACAAACCAAACCGTACCACATAATATGCAAAGTACCTAAGTTGTATGATGTCCAGAAGCCAAAACCAAAAAATTTTGTAAGGTTCAAAACCCAGGGTATTTCGATCTCCCTCTCTAGGATCATTCATCCTCGAATGATGGATAAGGTAGTACAAGCACGACTTACACCCCAACATAACCATTCCAACCTTTAACTAAGTTAGAAAACCAATATGTATGGAAATCAACCTTCCTTTTACTAAGTAAGAAAACAAAGATGTGATCAACAAAACATACCTTCCGCACGAATATCTAAAACATGCAAAAAAATGCGCATACTTAGACTTTATATCCTCTTCCTATTCCCAAGTAGCTTCTTTCACCTTGTGGTTCCGCCATAGAACCTTAACCAAAGCTATACCTTGGTCTGCAATTGACGAACCTGTCGATACAAGATCTCAACCGGGATTACTTCATAAGACAGAGAATCTAAGATAACCAATCCTTCCAAAGGATCAAACGATGAAGAATCACCTATACACTTTCTCAACATAGAGACATGGAATACCAGATGAATGGAGCTCAAACTAGAAGGCAACTCCAATCCATATGCCACGTTACCAACTTTTCTCAAAACCTTAGTACCTAACCCCTTCTGAAACGACCGCCAAAAGTGAGGTGAAAAATGTGTACCACAATCAGAGATAATCAAAATAGGTACCCTATGTAGTTGCACAATCTTATAAAGATACAACCTCATATATTCCTTAGCTAAACAGTTAGTCCTTATTAGAAAGAAGTGAGCTAATTTTTTCATCCTATCCACAAATGACTAAAACCGAATCAAATGGGTTCCAAGACTAAGGAATAATAATAATTAAATCCATTTTGAACACTTCCCATTTCCATTTAAGAAATTCATTCTTTTGGTAAAACCTCCAGGCCTCATGTGCTCAATTTTCACTTGTTGACACACCAAAAATTTGGCCACAAAATCAGCCATATCCTTCTTCATACCATTCCACTAATACATCTCCTTGATATCATGATATATTTTCATAAAATCAGGATGAACAATGTAGCATGATTTATGCACCTCAGCCAATACCCTTTCTCGCAAACCATCGACGTCAGGAACACATAACCTCTCTTGGTACCATAAGGTACCATCATCATTGATCTAAAATACCATTAGCTTTTGCCCACCTTCATCACCCTTGATTTTCATTAAGACAAGATCTAGCATTTACTTCTCATTGATCTCTATACAATGAGAAGACTAAACCACTTCCTGTACCAATATACCACCATTCTCAATGTCTAAATGGGGAACTCCAAGATTAGACAAACAGTTAATATACTCTCTAACACCTACCTCTCCTTATAAACATAAGCTAAACTCCCCATAGATAACTTGCTAAGATTATCAGCAATAATATTAGCCTTACTTAGATGGTAGTGAAGATTCATGTCATAATCTTGAGAAGCTTAAGCCATCTTCTTTGCATAATATTAATCTCTTTCTAAGTGAACACATACTGTAGACTCATATGAACAAAAAAATATCCATGTACACTCTATATAAATAGTGCCTCTAGATTTTCAATGCAAACACAATCGCTAAAAGCTCTAAAACATGAGTTAGATAATTTCTCTCATATACCTTCAACTATCTAGAAGCATAGTCTATCACCTTTCTATGCTGTATCAAGATACAACCAAGTCCCACCTGAGATGTAGCACAGTAAATCACAAACCCTTCATTACCTTCAGGCTAAGTCAAAACGTAAGTCAAAGTTAGCTTATCCTTCAAATTCTCAAAAATACCCTTACAAGCATCTGACCAAGAGAACCTTACCTTCATCTGAGACAACCTAGTCAACAGGGAAGCTATCATAAAAAAACTCTCTACTAATCTTCTATATACCATGCCAAACCTAAAAAGTTATCGGTTGGAGTCGTGGGCCTTAGACACTTCTTAACCACTGCGACCTTTTATGAATCCATCATGATCCCTTCACTAGAAATAATATGACCCAAAAAATTTACAATGTTCAACCAAAATTCACATTTAGAGACTTTCGAATAAAACTGTTGCTCTTTTAAGGTCTACAACACCATACAGAGATAATTGGCATAATCAACCTCGCTCTTAGAGTACAAAAAAATATCATCTATGAACACAATGATAAATATATAAAAAACTAGCGGAAGACCTTATTCATCAAATCCATTAATGTCATCGGGGCATTGATCAAACCTAATGACATAGCCAAGAACTCAAAGTGGTCATACCAGGTATGAAATTCTATCTTAGGTATATCCATTTCCCTAATCTTAAACTAATGATACCCAAACCAAAGATCTATCTTTGAAATGAACTTGGAACCCTACAACTGATCAAACAAGTCATCTATCCTTTGTAGAGGATACTTGTTCTTAACTGTCACCTTATTGAACTGTCAATAGTTAATACACATAAAAAATTCTAGTTTTCGAGCCTTAGAAAATTTTCTCCAATTTTGGTCTCTGGATCCAATATAACTCATGGGTATGAGTTGTATGTTGGGTGATGAATGGTATAGTCCAGTTGTATTCTGACCAATATTGGTTGGTGGGACGAATTTTGGTCATTAGAATGGGTACGACTTAGTGGTATGAGTCGTATGGTTGGATACAAATCAATTGGTTCATTCATTTAACCTTAAACTTGGTAACATAAGTTAGATCTGAGTATGAGTGGATCACTAGGGGATCTAAGAAAAGGTACAATTTGTACCCAGGACTCATATAGTGGACAGTGTTCAAGTCTTCTATAACTTTATCTTTCTAGGGATACGGGTGAAGGGTACAGATCATATAATTTCAATACGATTTGAGTAGTATAAGTCATATATTGGAAAGTGTTGGGTCTAAGGGTTTAGTCTTACAATAGGAGTGAAGGGTACCACTCGTATCGAAGGGTATGACTCGTCAGGGCCAGTCGTACCCCTATGATAAAATTTTGTGCAACTTTAGTTAGGGTAATTTGGAAATTTTTCCACTTACCCTAATAAGGTCCCACGACTTCTAACTATCTTGGAAGGCTATTTACCCTATTATTCTATTCATTAACACTTAGAAACTCTTCCTAAATGCTTTTTAATTCTCTCAAAGTTTTGTGGCAAAAAAGCTAGGGTTTGAACTAGAAGACTAATTAGGGGATCTTGTTGGTGGGTTCTCTCCATCTATATTGTCAATTAAGGCATGTACTCTTCCCTCATTGTTAGTTACAACTAAAGGCATAGTTTTATACAATGTTTTTATGATTTGAATGTTGTATGATTTTGTATTTTCAAATACAATTTGGGGGTTTTGGTTATAAATGCTTGAGTATGATTTTTCCATGTTTTAATTATTCTTTTAAATGAATTAATGGTGGTTTTAGATAATTGGTTTCATGGTAATTGTTCTTTGTAATGGACTTTGATTTTGGAAATACTATGCCCCTAATGTGTTTGATAAAATGCCTTTAACAATGTTTTCATTATCATATTGGTTTTTCAATGTAACTTATGCATGGTTTAAACTTGATAATATAACCCTAAATAATATGAATGGTTTAAATGGTTTTAAATGGACTTGAAAGGCCTTGGTGGCCATGGTTTGTTTAATTGGAAATCATGAAGGGTACATGGAATTCCTTAAACCTATATATGGTTGGATATGGACAAAACTTACAAGTATTTTCGGTATGATGATTCCAATACAAATGGCTTTGGTTAATAAATGGTTAATGGAATGGGTTATTGCTTAGTAATGGTTTTAATTTGGCAATAATGGCGGGTTGTGTAGCAAAGCCGTGGAAGGTGGAGGTCCCAGGGTATCAAAACTGAAAAATCATATTTGCCAATATGAGGTTTGGTCTTGGTTACGGTATGAATGATGTCACACTATATTTTAGGAGATGTACTTTTCATTTTGGGTTTTCTTCCATGGTCATATGACTTCACATACTGGGGCCCTTTTAGTAGGGAAAGATGAACCCATATATCCTGTGGGTAATATAGAATGGCAAATCTACACAAACCAAGTAAAGGTTTTAATGTCACGCTAAACTCGATTCCCTTTCCCAGGATGGTTATATATATGTATGGTTCTATGTATATGGATAGTTTTACTTGGTTTTATAAATGGCATTACTTTATCTTTATCCTGAGTTCATGCTAGTGATTACTCGCTAACCCATCTTAGGGTGGCTGTATACCCATGCTATGGAGGAATCAACCATTCTACTCCTCCTACATAGTGATTGACTCGGGGACAACTATTGGAATGAAGTGGTGAGCTTTCATCTTTTTGGAAGGATCCATTCATGCTATGGATATTTTTAGACATTTTGATTTATCTATGGATTTTGGTTTTGGTTATGGTTGGGGGCATTTCCCAATTGAATATTCTTACTCTTTTGATTAAAGGCTTTGTGGTACTTGTATGGGTTGGAATGGTCGAGATCGGTATTGGTGTCGGCCTTAATATTAGCATTGGAATTGAGGCCGACATAATTGGATATAATCACTTAAAGTTCCATCATATTTTATTTTGGGAAAAATTATATTATATTTTAGAAATTATTTGGTTATAGTCTAGTTTCTGACCCTTATTTTGATATTAATTCGGTTTGGTATGGTTGGACGGTTGGTATGGGATGGTTGGACTCAATTGAGTCAGTCACAGTTGTGATCCTATCCCAGAGTCTTTATGTAAGCTATTACACTATCTTGTTATATATTTGAAATTTAGCCAACTCAGGGCAGGCGACTAGAGGTTGGGTTAGGTAATGGGGTAGTCTTTAGTCTCGATCGGACTTGGGACACACATTATGACAAGGCCCCCGATTGGGTCATTTTAAGTTGGTATTAGAGACTTAGGTTCATGTTAAATTGGGATTCGATAAATTCATGTTGATTAGAGTCTCTTTTAGGAATATGTAGCATATCACACTCATAAGAGAAAGGCTATAAGGCATTTAGGAATGTTTCACTTTCTTGGTATTCTATTTTTAAGCTTGGAATCTATGTCCTAAAATTCTTCTCTAATCCTTGGTTTCTCACTTTTTTGATCATGCCTCGACGATCTAGAACACATGTAAACTCTTTGATCCTATCTAGGGACAATTTTGGTGGGTTATGTCCTATGTCTAGAGTTCATCTTTGATCTCAGGGTCCTATAACTTATAGTTTTGGAGTTCCTCCTGTTGCTACTAGTCCTCCTCAGTGTAGGGTAACTAATGTGGAATTTCATCATGCTATTCATAGTATTGCTAAATTGGTTTTTGCTTAGGCTGAGTGAGATGCGTCTGGTGGGTTGTCTACTGAGGCCAGAAGGGCTGGTTAGCTTATGAAACTGAATCCTCTTACTTTTACTGGTGTAAAGGTGAAGGAGGATCCTCAAGGTTTTTTGGATGAGAAGAAGAAGATATTCAAGGTTATGCATGCCACTAATGTGGATGGGGTAAACTTTAGAGCTTATCAGCTCAAGGATATTACATACCAATGGTACGAAGAGAGGGATAGGTAGAGAGGTGATATGGAGGACTCATCCTTATGGGATGCTTTTTCTAGAGATTTTCTGGATTATTTCTTTCCTAATGAGCTAAGGGAAGAAAATATGGAGGAGTATGTGAATCTTAAGCAAGGGAGAATGTTTGTCAAGGAATGTGCCTTGAAGTTTCACCAGTTTTTAAGGTATGCTCAATATTTTGTGGCAAATGTAAGAGTTAGGATGATAAAGTTTGCTTCTGGTTTGAATCAGGATTTAATCTTGGAAAGCAAGGTTCCCTTGTTGATTAAAGATATGGACATTTCTAGGTTGACTATTCATTTGCAGCAGGTGGAAGATGAGAAGAGAAAACAAGTAGAGTTTGGAGATAGGCAAGGTAAGAGAAATATGTTTTCTAATAAGGAAGGTGCTCAGTTGTAAGGTGGCCAGGATAGAGGTAAATGGACAAAAAAGAAGTGAGAGATTTTTGTTTCTTCTCTACTGCTAGAGCTCCTTACCTGAGGTAGTCGAGTGATAGGTGTCAGTAGGGTTATGATAATATTCGGGCATAGGGTGCCCAACTTCAGGCGACTAGGGGTCAGGCGATTTGTTCATACTCTCCTTGTTAGTTTTGTGGTCGTCCTTATTGGGGTTATTATGATGAAGAAGGGGATAAATTCTTCAAGTATGGCAAGGTTAGCCATCAACTCAAGGCTCGTCTAGTTAATAAGGTTGCTACGGAAATAAATAAGGAATTGGTGGATTTATCTTTTACTTTTGTGCCTAGTGGTGTGGCTTTGGTATCTACTCCTATTTCTGGTACCGGCACTGGCAGAAATAAGTTGTATGCTCTTTTATCTTGGTAGGAATTTGAGGTATTACCTAATGTCGTTACTGGTATATTATAACTCTTTTCTTGGGACATGTATTATCTTCTTTATCTAGGTCCACTCTTTCTTATATGACACTATTAGTAGCTGTATGTATTGGTTTTGATCCTGAGGTTGTTTCTAGTCCTTTTTCTTTTTCTACCTGGGTAGGTGACTCAATTATTGCTAAGAGAGTCTATAAGGGGTGTGTGGTATCTTTTGGTGGTAGACAGATTTTGGTAGATTTTTTTGAACTTGATATGGTGGATTTTAATGTTATCTTAGGGATGGATTGGTTATACTCTTATTATGCATCCTTGGATTGTTGGACTCGTAAGGTTGTCTTTAGGTTCCCTGGTGAACTGGTTGTAGAGTGGGAGGGAGGTTTCCTAGCTCCTAGGAAGAGGTTTATTTCGTATCTTTAAGCTTAGAGGTTAATCTTTAAAGTTTGTTTTTGTCACTTGGTCTGAGTTAAAGATTCTAACTTGAAAGGTCCATCTTTTTATTTGGTTCCAGCAGTAAATGAGTTTCCTGAGGTCTTTCGAATGATCTTCCTGGCATTTCTCTGAATAGGGAAATAGAGTTCGGTATTGATTTGGTTCTGGGCACTCGTATAATATCTATTCCTCCTTATAGAATGTCTCTGACTGAGTTGAGGAAACTCAAGGATCTCCTAGATAAGGGGTTTAGTCATCCCAGTGTATCTCTATAGGGTGCAGCGATGTTGTTTGTTCATAAGAAGGATGGTTCCCTTCAGATGTGCATTGGCTATCGCAAGTTGAATAAGGAAAGGGTTAAGAAAAAGTATCCTCTTCCAAGGATAAATGACTTATTAAATCAGTTGTAAGGTGCCAAGTTCTTTTCTAAGATAGATCTTCTGTCTGGGTATGATCAACTTACGATTAGGATGAAGGATATCCCTAAGACGGATTTTTGTACTCAGTATAGGCACTTTGAATTCTTGGTGATGTCATTTGGATTAACTAATTCCCTGGTGATATTTATGGACTTAATGAACAGGGTTTTAAGACAGTTCTTGGATCTCTTTGTCATTATGTTCATTGATGACATTCTAGTTTATTCCAAAAGTGACATGGATTATGCTAATCCACTCTATGCGCTATTACAAACCTTGAAGGAATAATAGTTGTATGCCAAGTTCTCCAAGTATGAGTTTTGGTTGAATGCTATATCTTTTCTTGGTTATATTATTTCTAGCGATAGGATCATGGTGGATCCCCAAAAGGTGGCTATGGTTAAACGGTGGCCTAGACACATGACTATAATCGATATTCGTAGCTTCGTCGATTTGGACTGGTATTATTGGTGGTTTGTAGAGAGATTTTTGATGATAGTTGCTCCTTTGACTAAGTTGACTAAGAAAAAATGAAGTTTCCTTGATGAATGCTTGTGAGGGGAATTTTAAGAAGTTGAAAGATAAGCTAACTTCAACTCTAATTTTGACTTTGCCGAAAGGCAATTATGGGTTCATAGACTATTATGCTGTATCTCGGGTAGGTCTTGGTTGTATTTTGATGCAACGTGGAAAGGTGATTACCTATGCTTCTAGGCAGTTGAAGGTACATCAGAGGAATTATCCTACTCATAATTTGAAGGTATTAGCAGTGGGTTTTGCTTTGGAAATATAGTGGCATTACTTGTATGGTGTACACATGGATTCTTTTTTGATCATAAGAGTTTGCAGTAAGTGTTCACTTAGAAGGAACTTAATCTCAGGCAGAGAAGATGAATTGAGCTTCTCAAGGACTATGATATAAGTCTTCACTATCACTTAGGTAAGGATAATGTTGTTGCTAATGCTCTTAGCAGGTTGTCCATGGGGAGTTTAGCTCAGGTGAGAAAGAAAAGTGGGAGTTGGTGAAGGATATTCACCGCTTATCTAATCTTGGAGTTCACCTCTTGGACTCCAAGAATAGAGGTGTAATGGTACAATAAGTTGTTCAATTATCTCTTGGTGAAGAGATCAAGGAGAAGCAAGTGCTACATCCTATCTTGATGAAAATCAATAGTAATATGGCTATGCAAAAGGTGATGACATTTGATATTAGTACTGATGGTACTTTAAGGTACCAAGAGAGGTTGTGCATTCCTGATATCGATGGTTTTGGCAAAAGATATTGGCTAAGGCACATGAATCACACTATGTTGTGCATCCTTGCTAGACAAAGATGTATCATGATCTCACAGAGATGTATTGGTGGAATTTTATGAAAAAAGACGTGGTTGATTTTATAGCCAAGTGCTTGGTGTGTCAACAAGTTAAAGTAGAGTACATAAGACCTGGTGGGTTGTATCAAGAGATTATTTTTCCCAAATGGAAATGGGAGGTAATCAATATGGACTTTATTACCTGTCTTCCTTGGTCTTGGAATTAGTATGATTTAATTTGGGTCATCGGGAATAGGATAACAAAGTCTGCTCACTTATTCCTAGTGAGGACTACCTTCTAGGCAGAGGATTATGCAAAGTGATATCTTCTAGAGATTGTGAAGCTGCATGGAGTACCTCTTTTGATTATCACTGATCATGGTATACTGTTCTTATCTCATTTCTGGTTGTCTTTTTAGAAAAGACTGCGTACTAAGGTGAATTTGAGTACCACTTTTAATCCTCATACGGATGGGCAGGAGGAAAGAACTATTCAGACATTGGAGGATATGCTTTGGGAATGTGTGGTTAATTATGGTGGTAGTTGGGTTGAGCATCTACCTTTGGTAGTGTCTAATTACAACAATAGCTATCACTCTAGTATTGCTATGACACCTTTTGAGGCATTGTATGATAGGATGTGTAGATCTCCTATTGGTTGGTTTGAGCTTAGGGATGTGGATATGTTTGGTCCCAACTTGTTTTACCAGGCTATGGAAAGGTGAAGGTGATTCGGGATATGCTTAAGGTGTCTAAAGTTGCCAAAAGTCCTATGCGGATGTAAGATGTAGATACTTGGAGTTTGAGGTTATCTATTGCTCAAGTTATCTCCCATGAAGGGAGTAATGTGGCTTGGAAAAAAGGGGAAGCTTAGTCTCTGGTATATTGGTCCTTATGTGGTTTTGCAGAGGGTTGGAAATATTGCATACTAATTAAAGTTTCTTTCTAGTTTGAACTCTATTTATCCGGTATTTTATGTCAGCATATTGAGGAAGTGTCTGGGTGATCCTTCTTCATTGTTCCTTTAGAGTGGTTGGTATCTCAAACTCTCTGTCTTATGAAAAGGTCCCTATCGAGATCTTGGTTAGGCAGGTTTGTCGATTACGAACCAAGGATGTGGCTTTGATTAAGGTTCTATGGCAAAACCATAAGGTGAAAGAAGCTACATAGGAAGCAGAGGAGGACATAAAGTCCAAGTATCCGTATCTCTTTTCTGCTCTTGGTATTCATACGGAAGGTATGTCTTCAACACATCTTTATTTTCTGAGTTCATTAAAGTAAAGTTTAATATCCTAGTCTTTATATTTTAAAACTTCATTAAAGATTGAAAATATATTTGATAATACAAATAACTCATGCATGTGGTTACCCCCACCTTGTTCGTCATTCGAGGATGAATGTTCCTAGTGGGGGAGACTGAAATGCCCTGGTTTTTGGACCTTATAAAATTTTTTAGAATTCTAGTCTCTGGACCCAATACGACTTATGGGTACGAGCTGTTTTTTGGGGTACAAAAGGTATGGTCCAGTCGTATGCTGACCAGTGTTGGTTGGTGGGATGGAATTTGGTCATTGAAATGGGTACGACTTGGTGGTACAAGTAGTATGATTGGATACAGATCATTTGGTTCCTTCACTTAACCTTAAACTTGATAAATTAAGTTAGATCTGAGTACGAGCGGGTCACCAGGAGCCATAAACCAGGGTAAGAGTAGTACCTAGGACTCGTATGGCGGACAATGTTCAAACCTTCTGTGATTCTATCTTCCCATGGATATGGGTGAAGGGTATGGATCATATGCAATCAATACGACTTGGGTAGGACGATTCGTACACTATATAGTGTTGGGTCAAGGGTTGAGGCTTAGGATACGAGTGGAGGGTACCACTTGTACCGAAAGGTATGACTCGTGAGGGTCAATCGTACCCATGTGATGGGATTTTGTGCAACTTAAGTAGGGGTAATCTGTATATTTCCCCACTTACACTAATAAGGTCTGATGAATTCTAACTCTCTTGGGAGACTATTTACCCTATGTTTGATTTATTAATACTGAGAATCTCTTCCTAAACACTCTATAATTCTCTCAAAAGTTTTTGGGAAAAAAAGCTAGGGTTTCAAATAGTGGACTAATTTGGGGATCTTTTTGGTGGTTTCTCTTCATCTACTTTGTCAATCAAGGCATGTTCTCTTCCCTCATTATTAGTTCAAACTAAAGGCATGGTTTTATACAATGTTTTTATGATTTGAATATTGTATGATCATGGGTTTTCAAATGTGATTTAGGGGGTTTTAGTTATAAATGCTTGGTTATGGTTTTTCCATGTTTTAATTATGCTTTTATATGAATTTATGGTGGTTTTAGATAATTGGTTGCATGGGAATGGTTCTTTGGTAATGGACTTTGGTTTTTGAAATACTATGCCCCCAATGTGTTTGATAAAATTCCTTTAACAATGTTTTCATTATAATATTGGTTTTTCAATGGAACTTATGCATGGTTTAAACTTGGTAATTGAACCCTAACTGGTATGAATGGTTTAAATAGTTTGGAATGGATTGTAAATGCCTTGGTGTCCATGGTTTTTGTTAATTGGAATAATGAAGGGTACATGGAATCCCTTAAACCTATATATGGTTGGCTATGGACAAAACTTGCATGTATAGTTGGTATGACGATATTACTACTAATGTCCTTGGTTAATAAATGGTTAATTGATTGGTTGGTTTCTTGGTAATTTTTTTAATTGGGAAATAATAGAGGGGTTTGTAGCAAAGCCGTGGAAGGTGGAGGTCCCAGGAGGACAAAAACTGGAAACTCATATTTGCCGATGTGAGGTTTGGTCTTGGTGACCGTGTGCATGATGTCAAACTATATTTTGGGGGATGTACTAGTCATCCTAGGTTTTGTTTCCTAGTCATACGATTTCATGCACTGGGGAATTTTCTCCAGGGGAGCTGAACCCATATAGCCCGTGGGTGGTTTAGGACAAAACTACACATCGCAGGTAAAGGTTTTAATGGTATGCTAAACCCGGTTCCCTTTCCCTGCATGGTTATATATATATGTATGGTTGTGTGCATATGGATGGTTTTACTTTATTTTATAAATGACATTATTTTAACCTTATCTTGAGTTCATGCTAGCGATCACTCGCTAACTCATCTTTGGGTGCTGTATACACACTCTATGCAGGAACCGGCCATTCTACTCCTCCTACATAGTGATTGACTTGGGGATAGCTGGTGGATTAAAGTGGTGATCTTCCATCTTTCTGGAAGGCTCAATTTTATGTTATGGATATTTTTAGACATTGTGATTTATCTATGGATATTGGTCTTGGCTATGGTTGGGGGCATATACCAATTAGATATTTTTTCTTTTTTGGTTAGAGGCTTTGTGGTACTGATATGAGTTGGAATGGGCAGGATCGCTATTGTTATCAGCCTTAATATTGTCATTGTAATTGGGACTGACATCATTGGGCATAATTTGTAACTGTCCCATCGTATTTCATTTTGGGATTAATGATATTATATTCTGGAACTTATTACGTTATGGCCCTTGTTTCGGTATTGGTTTAGTTTGGTATGGTTGTACGATTGGTATGGGATGTTTGGACTTGGTTGGGTCGGTCACGATTATGATCCTATCCTATAGTCTTCATGTGAGATGTTACACTACCTTTTTTATGCTCGAAATTCAGCCAACTCAGGGCAAACAGCTGGAGGTTGGGTTAGGTAACGGGGGTGGTCTCCAGTCCCGGTTGGACTTGGGATGCCTATTATAAAAAGGCCCCCAATTGGGTCGTGTTAGTACATCTGAAGGGAACCATCCTTATTATGCATGAATAACAGCATGCCACCCCACGGGGATACACTAGGATGTATGAAACCCTTATCCAAAAGATCTTTAAGTTTCTCCTTGAGTTCCCTTAACTCAGCCATAGCCATTCTATAAGGAGGAATGGATATTGGAGGAGTGTATGGAACCAAATCAATCCCAAATTCAATCTCCCTATCCGGAGGAATACCATGAAGATCATCTGAAAAGACCTCGGGAAACTCATTCACCACCAAAACCGAATGCAAAGAAGGACTTTTTGAGGTAGAGTCTTTAACTCAGACCAAATGATAGAGACACCCTTTAAAGATTAACCTCTGAGCTCTAATAGATGATATAAACCTCTCCTTAAGAGCTAGGGAACCACCCTCCCATTGAATAACCGATTCACCAGGTAATTTAAAGACAACCTTATGGGTTCGACAATCTAAGGACGCATAGCACGAGTGTAACAAATCTATCCCCAGAATGACATCAAAATCCACCATATGTAACTCATACAAATTCACCAAAGTCTTCATAATACCACAAAATACGTCACACCCCCTATATACTTTTTTAGCAACCATAGAGTCACCTATAGGGGTAGAAAATAAAAAAGGATCTGAAATAACCATAGGATCAAAGCCAAAATACAAAGCCACAAATAGGGTCACATTAGAGAAAGTGGACCCTAAATAAAGTTGACAATACACGTCATGATAAAAGAGTTGTAACGTACCAGTCATGACATTAGGCGATGCCTCAGACTCTTGTCAAGTAGTGATTACATATAACTGAATTTGTCTTGTACGGGTACCAAAAGTAGAAACAAATATAAAAGCAATACCCTTTCGTGCAGGAGCAGATGAAGAGGCAATCGAAACCTTGTTCGCTCCAAACACAACCTTACCAACCAGACAATATCTAAGCATATGAGCTGGATGACCACATTTGAAGCACTTGTCCCTCCCCTTATCACAGAAACCGTGATGCAACCAACCACAGAACCTACAAGGAGGACATAATGAGGCCGACTGAGCCCCACTATCATGAGATTGGGGACCCTGTTCCTTGACAAAATACCCCGTATTTTCCCAACATAATTTAAGGCCTAATACATGAGTATTTGTATATAAAATTTTTGGAACACTCATTATTTTCCAGTTTAGAGCCTTCCATTGAGTAGAAAATTGAATTATCTTTCCAACACTATAAAATTTGCCTAAATCCGATAACTGGGTAAGAAGTTATGGCGATTCAAATTTTTAGTCATTATACACTTTCATTTTAACCCTTAGCGCATCACGTAGGCTGCCTAAATGACAATTGTCAATTTTCAGTGCGACTCCGCGATCATGGCACATCTTGGAGTAGGCTAATTTCCTATTTGTCAATTTTCAGTGGGCCTCTGTGATGTTGGCGCATTGCGGTGATAGCCAAAATGGCATTCAAAGGCTTACCGCGATAATGGCACATCGCGCCGACAACTTAGTTCCTAGTTGTCAGTTTCTTGTGACATGGCGCGATATCGCCGTGTCGCTCCAGGTGCCCATTTCAAAAAAATTGATGAAAAATTATATTTCGTTGAGGGATAAAATAGTCCTTTCTCCATTATTTTAGTCCACCCAGGTGTGATATTTAAGCCCTAAAAATGTTTTTAAAATCATTCTTTAATTAATTTACCCAAAATCAAAAGACATTCTCTCCCAATCTAGAACCCTAGCTCTCAAATTCAAGGTCAATCCTCAAGAATTCACCAAGAGCTTGAAGAAATTCATCAATTAAGGTATGTTAGATGTTCATCCATGGATCCCTTTCATCCATAGAGTCCATACAACCAATTTTAAATTATAAAATTGTGATCTTTTCATGTTATTATTTTTTAAATTGTGATTTCACCCATGAATCTCCATGAACTATGATTTTATACCATGTTACCATGAAATTATTGTTATTATTCAATACTTTATTTTTTAATGTTGTAATTTATTGAACAAAACCATGATTTAACTCTATTATGTCAGAATCATGCTATTTCTATATGTTTTAGGACATTCCTATGATGGTTTTGAACCATGAACTACAAGTGTTTGATAAAATGCCTACAAGAGTGATGGATTTAATAAAAACCTTCATGCTTTGTCCCCTAAGCTTTAGTGTCTTTTCAGAATTATTGTTTTGAGTCCTGGGGGCATTAAATACCCAAAAACCATAGATGTTTATTTAGTCTAGTCTCAGTATATTATAGAATAGTCTTCAAATTATATTATGAACAATATCAGAATAGTTAGAAATCAGTCATTAAACTCAGACCAGTCTAGTATCTCAGTGTCTTTCAGTTGGGAGTAGGATTTAGCACCGAGCAAGTGCAGGGATGGCGGCTTCACCGTCAGATAGGCAGAGTCGTTAGTAGCATTCCCTATACTCCATAACTACATAGCCAGCGTAGGATATGAGTAGTCACCCATCAGATTAGGCTTGACTGTCTCGCAGGGGTCACCCGTGATTTTAGGCTTGACACCCTTAGTCCTTTGGACATTATATCAGTTTAGTGGATCCACACAACCATTGTTAGTACCCGTGGAATGGTATTAACACCCTTCCAACTAGGGTTATAGTTTGGACCCTAATTAGAATAAATTAGGGAATGTTGGTTAGATGATACCTCCCACAGTCTCAGATATAGTCTTAGTTACAGTCTCAGTTCAGTTATACAGTCTTAGAGCAGTTTGGACAAAGCATACAGATGTTAGATTTTTTCAATATTCCGGTTTATAGATTTTACTCAGTCCATGTTATGTCCTTGTTCATGCATCCCCAGTGTCCATAGATTTTCACGTATCTTCAGTATTTATAGACTGTCATTCATACTCGGTATTTACAAATTTCATGTTCTCCACTTAGTGCTCTCTATTTTACATGTATAATCAGTTATTTATTATTATTCATATTCATGAAACCATGCATATCAACCTACCTCATTTAGCATACCAGTACACTCAAAGTACTGGTTGCATACCTTTTTTTGCGCTATAATGTATCATATCATAGGTCCTGACACTTTGTCCCCGGATCGCACTTAGTCCCTCAGATCATCAGCAGTACAGTAGTAGTGGTGAGTCCTCATCATTCAAGGAAAAATAATATTACTTCATGTCTTTATCTCAGTAGTTAGTAGATTTAATTGGGGTCTATCCTATCAACTCACAGTATTCAGTTTAGAGGCTTTTCAGACACTACAGTTAGCTATTCAGATTATTCTAATTTCAGTATTATGCTAGATTCATAATTCAGTAGTTGTTTCATTAATAAAACCTTATGGCATTTTTGTTATTCTTCCGCATTCATGATCATATTATTCAGTACTCACAGCAGGTACCAGCTCATTAGTTAGCTTGTGGTCTCTCAGGACCGTAAGCACCATGTAATGACTAGGGTGTAGTCTCGGGTCATTACACCTAAATTTATCGCTACCCTGTTGACGCCTGTCACCTAACTCCTTCGGCTAAGGAGCACCAACTGTGGAGAAAGAACCAAAACTCCCCCACTTCTTCTTTGGCCACTTACCACCATCCCTACTACTTTGCTATTTACCACGCTCCTCAGAGAACCTAAACTTCTTACCCTACATTTCCCCTATCTAATCCTGCTTTTTCTTTTTCTCCTCTACTTGTTTCATATGAACCACCAACCTAGAGATGTCTATGTCCTTGATCAGCAATGCAGTCTTGCTTTCAAGGATCAACTCGTGAGATAGTCCTGAAGCAAACTTTCTCATCCTGCCCCTCATGTCAGACACCAATTCTGGAGCATATCTAGACAACTGGTAAAAATGCAAGGCATACTTCTTCATCGACATCTTCCCCTATTTTAGTTTATCAAATTTGTTCTCCTTCTCTTTCCTTAACTCTTGAGGAAAGAAGTGGTCCAAAAATACATTAGAGAAAGTCTCTCACAATGATGACTCCTCAACATCACCTCTTTCCTGATCCCATTCTTTGTACTATTGGCATGCCACATTTTTTAGTTAATAAGCAGCAAAATTCACCCCTTCCACATTCGTAGCTTACATGATCCTAAAGATCTTTTCATCTTATCTAGAAAACCCTAAGGATCCTCCTCCGCCTTAAAAACAGTAAAAGTTGGATGACTCAACCTCATAAACTGTCCTACTCTTGTGGTCCTAGAAGATGTAATCCCAGATTTACCACACTCATACTGAGAATCTACAAAGTGAGCAATCAAATTAATTAACTGGTGAAACTCTGCACTCGTCATATCTACCTACGGAGCCTGAGTAGGATAAGAAGGAACTAGTGGAACTTCAGAAATATCAGGGACTGGAACCCTATACCGAGTATGGATCCCATTAGAATAGCATGTCCCATCAACATTATCCTCAGTTGGGATAGAAGAGTTTCAATGAACTTCAGATCGTCGAGGCATGATTTGTAAAGCAAATAAACAGAATTAGAGAAGATTCAAGGACTTAGAATCCAAGCTTGAAAACAAAACACAAAGAACAAAAACATTCCTAAATGTTTTGTAGCCTCTCTCTTATGAATGTGGCATGCTACACACCCTTAAAAAAGACTCTACTCGACACGGCTTTATAAACTCCCAATTGACCATGAACCGAGATATGATACCAACTTGACAAGACCCCAATTAGGGCGTTGTCATAATGAGCATCCCAAGTCCAACCAGGACTAGAAACCACCCCCATTACCCAACCCAACCTCCAAACACGTAACCTGAGTTGAATGAATTCCAAACATATAACAAGATAGCATTTTGTACATTTCCAAACTTTGGGATAGGTCCATAATCATCACCAACCCAAGTAATTATAGCCATCCAATACCCAACTGATAACCACACCAAAATTAAAACCATAAACCAATCCATACATCCCATATAAAATAATTTCTGATATAAATATATAATCCAAAATATAATAGAACGGAACAATCATAAATACAGTCAAATGGTATCATCCCCAATACCAATGCCAATACTAAGGATGACACCACTGCCGACACCACCCATACTAGCCTATAGTAGTCTCATAAGGCCTCTAACTAAAAGTAAAACAATATCCAGTTGAGACATGCCACAACCATAGCCAAAACCAATGTCTCTGAAATAACCAAAGTATGTAAAAACGTTCATGACATGAAATGGACCCTTCTGGAATATGGAAGCTCATCACTTCAATCCAACCGATCTGATCCCAAATTCGATCACTAAGAAGGAGGAGCAGAATGGTCAGTTTCTACATTGCATGGGGATATAGCCGCCCAAAAATGGGTTAGCAAGTGAATGCTAGCATGCACACACGATAAGGATAAAATAATGCAATTATTTAAAACCAAGAAAACTAACCATATGGATTCACAACTATACATACATAGACATAACAATGCTGGGAAATAAAACCGAGTTTAGAATGCCTTTAAAACCATTAACCAGGGTATGTATGGATTAACTATCCTAAAACCACCTACGAGCTATATGGGTCTAGAGTAACATCCTGAACGGTCCCCAATGTGTGTGGCCGTACTTACCGAAGATACCATAGGAGTAAAGGATTCCCGAGTACTCTTCGCTCTCCATGATACATATGTACAAGTATACTTAGAGGATTCCCATGTACCCCATAAGTATCATATATGGTCTCCATGGATAATCCTAATGTCGGCAAACATGAGTTCCCACTATTCTTCCATTGGACTCACACCTTCACTGTTAGCTATCATACCCTACCATTATTGCCCTATTAAACCAATTTCCACACAACTAAACCACCATTCCATTTATTATTAACAAAGGGTGTAAGTTATGGTATCCTCATAATGACTATAGCTTATAAACAATGTCCTTACCTATCCTTTTTAAGAAGAAGTAATTCCTATGAACCCATAGATTACAATATTAAATTGACTAGGGGAATACCATGTACTCCACAAGTGATCATTATTATGCTTTCTTAGGGGGTTCCATTGTACCCCACAAGGCTTTTAGTTAGACCAACCATAACAACAAAGACCTTACCATTTAACCATTCCAAACTATTTATACTATTTAGGATTCTATTACCATGTTATACCATGCATAGTTCAATAAAAGTCCAACAATTTAACCAAAAACATTCTGATAGGCATTTTGTCAAACATGTTGGGGGCATAGTATTTCCAAAGCCAAAACCAAGTACCAATTATCCATTCATGCAACCAATTGTTCAAACCACTATAATAATATGAAAACCATAAGTAAAAGATATGGAAAAACCATAACCAACCATTGTAACCAAAACCCCCCAACATATATTTGAAAACTTAAGACCATACAATATTTATGCCTTTTAAATAATTCATAATAGAGGGATGGCCCAACATTGCCCTCAAAAGCGTATAGTTACTCTCTTAGTTCACTTGGTCCCAACAACAGGGGTCATCTCCTTATCCTTCATGAACAAATCAAAATATATAGGTCCACGTACAGGTTCTATTTGAATTTAAGGTATAATTGGAGAGATGGCCAAAATATTGCTTTTAGTGAGAGAGCATATCTCCACCCACAGTGTGGCCTCCTCCTCCTTAATCTCTCCCAGATTGAGTCCCTCAAGATCACTGAACTGGTTTGACACTCGGCCCTCAAAAACATCTATACGGGCATTTACCTAAACTCAAAACTCTGACTTCTTAGCCCTGTGTGTAACCTATTTATCTAGTCTCTTCCACCTCTAGTATCATTCAGACCCAAGGACAGATCTTTCTATAAAATAATGCCATCTTAGCCTCTATATTCTCTAGTTGACTGGTAGTAACAAGCTGACTCTTTACTAAGCTCTGCAATAACTCTCATGATACAACTATCATACCTATGATAGAAACTATAGTAAAGGGGTGAGGGGGCACTGAAGATGTCCGAACTAGCTCCAAAGTAGAAGCTAAGACTTAAGTAGATGTGTCTAGGGTCCTCTCACTCTTAGTGCACATATAAGGTTCCTCTCTCTATTCCGCCATCTCACAATCTATACCTATGTAAACATATCTACCTTTACTAACATTGATCTCTGCATGAACTAATGGGACCTCAAATCGAATCGAAATCACTATTGGAGGCTCACAGGACTCTGGTAAAGGATAGGATTTGTTGGATCCTTGATCATATATTTTTGGGTCCTACAATTTTCTCGACTGTATGGTCAACTCCTAAAATCTCAGGCACAACAACCTCATCATGCAGTAACTGTACAAGGAATAGAAAGAGAAGTATAGTCATCTCACTAAAGTACGCTCATGCATATCGTACCTAATAATGGCTACAAAATTGATACCATAACCAACAATTATACTCGCAATCAATACTGCAATATCCCATGTAAGTAGGTTATTCCCTGCAGTCGAACATAATTTATAATAAACCTCCAAATATTAGAACTTTGTCGAAAGATTGAGCGCCACCTTTTTAATAACTCCTGGCCCCTAAATACTGGGGTCCCTCTCACTAATTTAAAAAATATAATGGGTGATCTATCAAGACAACCTACCCTTTTACTTTATGCTCAACATCTCAGTTAATGCATCTGCCATAACCCAATCTAAATCGATGATCATACTTTGTTGTAGATACATGAGCTACATAATTAGATCCAAAGAAAGCTAAATGGATGGACGTTGTTGAAATATCAACCATGACACCCCTCATTAGTGTCTTCTATGACTAGGGCTACTCTATATGTATACCACCTTTAGGAGTGGACAAAGATACTATAGCGTACAAGAAGGCATAGAACTCCCACACCAATTTTTGGTTGTATGAACCTTGGGGTCAAGTCATCCATCCCAAATGATAATGATTAAATGCATCCTGCAAAAGTGGTGTCCCAGCTAACTCAAATAAATTAATCTATCTCTCCTTCTAGATAGTCCTCTTAGGCTGGCTTGTCTTTGTCACAAAGTTATCTCTCTCAAATATCATCCGTAACCTCTTTATACACTACCTTGGGTTCACTTCATCATTAGGCTAGGTCAAGATATGAGTAGAGTCAGAAACCTGGTTTATCTGGATTGGTGGCTTCTAGTGGGATGTTTTTTTTATAACCTCATCATATTGGCCTCCTCAGACTGGGGGTCTTATGCTAATGGCTCGAACTCTACCTCTTCTTCTTTATTATCCTTTCTCTCCTTAGACTAGGAGATTATGGCAGTGACATCTTGGACAACTTTATCATCTATTAAAAACCTGGTCTACTAGGCTCTGGTTGCGCCATAACTTGGGTATATGCAGCTATTTTCCTACTATGATTGTGCTGCAAGTGGATTCCCAAGGTCTCACTAATAACATTTTTCGCAGAAGCATGTATCTGGCCCTTAGTCCATGGGAGAAATGTTCTGGTCTGGGCAGTATGATACTCGTCCACTAAACCATTACTCTCAGAAGATCCGTCCCTTCACCTCGATGATCCTTCCTTCTTCTCGGAAGCCTTTGGTGCCATGTGTACCTGAAAAACTAAGTGTTAGTCCATAAAATATAGTAAGAGATTGAAAAATTTGAAGAAAAACTCAAAATTTTAAAACTTTGAATTTTCCTAAATTTTTCATCCCTATACATGTACTGAATGCCAATTTGTCTAATTTTTGCAAGTAAAACTAAAATCAAATATTTCAATAGAAATGTGTCATATAAGAATCTTGGGTATTCTCAACCCATTCCAACTTTTACTTTTATTTAGGGCATGATCATCTCATTATAATTTAAGAACAATACACCTTTTTTTGATTTTAGGCTAATTCTAGGCACCCATACATAAGTTTGTTGATTTATACATATTTTTCATGCAATTGAACATATCAACTTACTTATTTCAAGTTTAGCACAATATACTACTATCAAGATCCAAGAATATTTATATTTTATTTCAACAGTCGTAAATAAAACTTGAAAAGATGAATATTTACCTTTTGTTTCAATAATCATAAGTGAACCTTGAAAATATGAAGAACCCTAGCCTTGATGCGTAATATGTACAATTAGGACAAGTTGGTACCGAGCAAAACTAGTGTTCTAGCCTTTTATGAACTGTGGAGGAAATTGGTAATTTGAATTTGAGTGAGAATTAGAAATTTCAATGTTAAATAGGGTTTAGGAGTGGGTTAAGGTGTATAAATAGGGTAAAGGGGTCAATTTTAGGTCAGGTAAGGTTGGGGTGGGACCAAAATTTACAAAAAATTAGGCCACTTAAAGCACCACCTATTATAGATAGCTGACCGTAGGTGGTCATAATTCTTCTGGCCTTTTTACTACTCTTTGAACTTCTTATTTTATCACAAATTATTCTACTTACAAGGTCGTAAGTGGTATTTACAACTTCATAAGTATGTTCCAAAGTTAAATCCAAAGATCTCCAAAAAATCTTTAAAATTTCCTTTTGGCATTCAATGCATAACTTACTTGGCTCACGTAGGACTTATGGCCTTTATGAGTTGGTCAGATAGTCCCCTTACCTGGAATATTCTGAAATGATAAAAGTATTACCATGGTCCATGTTGTCCCTCATACTATTTTAGCTTCAAAAAAGAAAAATAATGTGAACACTAAAATAGTGGGTTGTCTCCAACCCAATGCTTTATTTAATGTCACAGGACTACATAGCTAAGTTGGTTACTCAGACTTCACCAACCTGCCTATGGGTTGCCTCCATGCAGCACTTGATATAACATTGTTACACGATGTGGGAACCTTGATTACCTAGAATTAATCAAGTTACCCAAAGGAGTAGCCTTCGGGGTCATCAACACAATAAATAACCGACACTACAATTAGTCAGCTGGTTGCTGCATAGTACGGTGGATGTTGAATATGACTTCCACATTATTGACTCTGACTTGAGCTCCCAATATGATGGGCATATCTAAGTCAATCTCACAATCTAAAATGACAATATCAGCTGAAAAGATGAAGTTGTCAACTTTTATCAAAACATGAAACGATATGTCCATGGGTTTATGGTCTGTCATTAACAATTGCATAGTCGGTGGTTTTGGAGGGATCAAACCCAACTACTTCAACACAACTAGCTTTATCAAATTAATGTGGGTTCCTAAGTCACGTAACGCTCTAGAAAACCTGGGTGTCCCAATGGTGTATGGAATAGTGAATGCTCCAAGATCACCCTTCTTTTGGGCCAGAGACTTAAAAGTGATTTCACTACAATGGTACAATTCACCAACATCCTCAAAACTCACATCTCCCTTCTTTTTCACCAATTATTTCATTAACCTAGCGTACGCAGGTATCTTCTCCAAAGACTCAAAAAGAGAAATGTTTAAGCTTAACATTTATAGCATGGCAATGAACTTGTTAAACTTCCCTTCTTCCTTTTTCTGCTACATCCTGTGGGGAAAAGGTGGGGGAGGTTATGGAATTTGCTTTAATATAGGGTAATCTATCTTTCCCTTATCTTTTTCCTTCTTAACACTATTATCAACACCTCCCGCCTTCTTTGATTCTACATTAGGTGTCTGAATAACCACAACACTCTCATTCCTCGACTCATCAACAGTGGCCAAATAGGAATCAATAGTAGACTTACTATTTTGAGTAGTGATAGCTACACAAACACCGTCATTCTTAGGATTCTGAACTGTGTTGCTCAAAAGGGTGCCCAACTATCTCTAATTCAAAGGAGTAGACATTCACCCAAACTGCTATTCTAATTGCTTTATCGCAGTAGCTTGGGTTCCACTTTTTGGGTCAATCTTGAGATTTGTACCTTAATATCCTTAAGGCAAGTTTCCTAACTTTCATAACCCTTAACAAGCTTGGATAACATGGCTTCCATCCCCTACTTAGTATCACAGCTTCTTATTGGAACATACCCATCTCTCTTTCCATTATAATTATTTTTCTTTCTATAGTCACAATCACACTCTCTAATATAATCTCTATACCTATCTTTGTGATAGTTCCAACCTTGGTTTTCTTTCCCCTTGGCTCAAGAACCCACTAACTCACGATCTAGATACATGGCCTCCTCTTTTTATTAAATTCATAAGATTTTGAGGCCTCACCCTGAGAACCTACTGAATTTAGCTTCTCAAAATTCATTGATATGAACTACTTCATCAGGAGCCCAATATTTATTCTAAGCTATGTAATCTCTTACACCATAGAATTGTCTAGAACTCTATGCTCACTAGAATCCCCAATGGCATAAGTGTCAGCACCTCTCTCTACCTCTTAAGTATGACATCCTCGATTTATGGTATATATCTAGTCTAAAATCATCGATGCTACTTCCTATTATAGATGCATGAATATTTCATGAGTGATCATATCTATCATAGCTCCAAACTAATTATTAGGGAATGATAAAATTACTCAAGAAAATTTTTCACTAAAATGCAATGATTCGGTACCATACTCAACTTATTTGCAAACCAAAACCATGCCTCATACATCAACTCAGAATATAGCTTCCTAAAGTTATATATCTCATCTTTAAGTTAAAACATTTTGGCTAGAGGGAAGAAACGGTCTCCATTTCCAGTGAGCCAATTTGATTGTACCATATCGCGCTAGGGTAAAAAATTGAGATTTCAAGCTTCTGTTATTTAATTTCAGAGACTGTTTAGTAAATTCTCAAAACCTCTAATCAGCATAAACACAGAATTTGTACCCTAATAAACCTAATACCTCATGATTCACTCACTTTTCTCAAGATTTAAAATATTTTATCTCAAGTGGCAAAACCCCTAGCTTCAAGAATCAAGGTCAATCCTCAAGAAATCCTCCAACAACCTTCAAGAACTCTTCTTCTCAGGTATGTTAGGTGTTCATTCATAGGTCTCTTTCACCCATGAAGTCCAATAACCCTTCTTAAATATACAAGATCTCATATTCATGATTTCCATGTTTGAATTAGATTGAATTCATATTAATGATATTAGTTGGGTTTCAATCCATGAATTAATTACAAGTTTTACGAAAATTGAATAGCATATGTGATGAATATATGATTATCTTGATATACCCTTGAAGTTACAAATAGATTAATGATCATGATGTTCATGTGTTATCCATTATCCTTTAAGTAATCAATGCTCCCCAAGTGTTTGCTAAATTACCTATGTGAAGTAAATAGTGGAATCATGACATGTTATTATGTGGTCCCAATCATGAACAAGCTTATGCCCTACAAGTGTTTGATGAAATATTTATGTGATTTGACTAGTGAAAGCATGGCATGTTATTATGTGATCCCATTCATGCACAAGTTCATGTATATTAAATGTTTGAAAAAATGTCTAAATGAGTGCATTGTTAGCAAGCAAGTATTGTTTTGACTTTATAATCATGTTATGTCTTTTTTTATGCTATTGAGTCCTGGAGGTATTTAATACTCGACAATCTAGTTGTTTACCTAGAGCCAATTTTAGTTACAGAATAGTATCAGTCATGTCATAATCAGTAGAACTTAATAAATTACAAAACTTAGGAAAAATTAGTAGACTCAGGATCAGTCCAGTCCAGTTTAGTACAATCGGTTTAGTGTCTATTTAGTTGGGAGGAGGACTCAGCACCGAACGAGCCTAGGATGGGGGCTCACTAGTTATTTAGGACAAGGTCCCTAAAAACAATCCCTAAGTTCCATAACTATGTAGCTAGTGTAGATTATGAGAGGTCACACATTAGATAGTACTAACATACTTAGGGATCACCTGCTAGTTTAGGACTGATCTTAGGGGTCACTCGTTAGATAGGACTAACTCCACAATAGATATTAGTACTCGTGGCACAGTATTAACACCCTTCCAATTAGGATTACAGATTTGACCCTAACTTAGTTATCTTATCTTATTTAGGGCATGTCGGTTAGATGATTACCTCCACAATTTTAGTTTTCAGTCTTCAGTTTAGAACTCAGTTCATTTTACAGAATCGGGACTATCAGACACAGTCAATTAGTATAAGTAAATTAGTTATTTGTAACTTTAGATATTAGTTACTCAGTTATTAGAACTCTATGCTCAGCTTTAGAAAAGCTCAGCTATAGTCTATACGTATATGTACAGTGTTGCATACTTAGTGATTTTCGTAGTATCAAGTTTCCACGTACTCTTATATTTAGTTACTCTATTTTATTCAGTTAGTTATTGTTCATGCATATGAACCCTTGCATTCAGCCTTACCTCATCTATCATACCAGTATATTCCACATACTAATTGCATACTTTTTCTTTGCACTATGATGTCTTATATCATAGGTTCGGATGCTCAAGATCCCGATCGCATTTAGACAGATCGAGTCAGTAGTTGTAGATTTAATAGTGAGTCCTAATCTATTAATGATATAATTTATTTTATTTTATCAGTAGTTCAGTAGTTGGAGTTAGTTGGGGGCTTATCCCATCGACTCCATATTCAGTTGTTCAGTTAGAGGCTTTCAGACTAGACCAGTTCAGACAGTGTTTAGTTTTTAGATGTTTTTACCAGATGTTATTATTTATCAGCATTTAGATTCTGAACCTTATGGTAATTCTGTATTTATTTCAATATTACTAGTTAGTGCTCATAGCAGATATCATTCATGGGTTAGCTTGTGGTCTTTCGAGGTCATAAGCACCATCAGGCATCCAAGGTGTACTCTCGGGGCGTTACAAACTTGGTATAAAATCTTAAGGTTAAACAGTGTCCTAGGGAGTCTGAAATTCACATTGCATAGAGTCTTGTGCATGAGGGCGTAGCGCGCTACACTTATAGACAGAAGGCTTTGAGATGTCTTAGGAAAAGTTTCCCTTCTTTCAGTATTCATGTTGGGCGAGTGAGCATAAGCTCAAGTTAAATTCACAGTCTAATTCATCTCTTCCTTATCCTTCCAGAACATGCCTCCCAGAGAAGCTAATGGAAGAAGTAATGAAAACCTGATAGCTCCTACACCCATTCAGGCAGATCTTCTGCATGAGCATGTCTCTCACACTAAATTTAGAGCTGTTTTTGCTACCTTAGATTATTCAATAGTTTCTCAGAATAATTTATAGACTGTTCTTCTATCTAGGCATTTGACTTACACTTAGAAGAGTAAGGGATGAGAGTGTAGGAAGAATAAGAGGGCTAGAACTAATAATTCTAAGCCAAGATCAGGGGGTAGTAAGTGCTCCCAGTTTCATCTAAGATTCTTAGCACCAGATCTGCTTTCAGTCCTGGCACCAGTTCCCAAGTCTAAGAATGTCAATTGAGATGTAGCACCAGGCCCTAAGTCACAAAGTTAAGGAAAGGGTATTAATATTAATCTACTTTGCATAGAATATAGTAAGAACCATAAAGGAGTGTGCAGAGCTGGCAGTGATGCTTGTTTTGGGTGTGTCAAGCCAGGCCACAGAGTCAGAGATTGTCCTTATTTAGGTTCTCAGGGTTAGTATAAATGTTCTTCAGATTAATACGGTCACCCAAATCAGCTGGGTACCACTTCTAGTGCAGCCAGTGGGCAACAACCAAATAGAATTTATGCTTTTTAGTCTAGACAAGATCAGGAAAGTTCTCCTTACATAATTAATGGTACGTTATGGATCTTTTATTTACATATGTTATCTTATTAGATCAAGGAGCTTCTCTGTCTTTTGTAATTCCTTACATAGCAGTCGATTTCAAAGTCAGACTAAAAACCATAACAGAACCTTTCTCAGTCTCCATCCCAGTGGGTCAGTATATCATAGCCCAATAGATTTACAAGAACTGTCTGGCTATGATATATCAGAAAGTCAGGCCTTCATATTTTAGTAGTAATGTTAGTATGTGTAAAAAGTAGTGGGAGTTGTTGATGCCCAACCCATCCTTACCTCAGTGAAAAGTATTGCACTTTAGCTATCATGATATCTACTCATGCAGTACATGTCAGTTCTATGATCATAGCTCCTATTTGTGCACATTATCTAAAATCATATATTTTTATAGTTTCAAGTTTAAGGAGTTCCAATTTTCTCAGTATTATGAATCGTGTTCCATGAATACAAAAACTCCAAACTCAGGTCATGCCTCCTATGAATTATGTACACATGCCTTACAGTGTGATTAGTTTCCATGACTTATGCTATACTCCTAATAATCATCCAAATTTGGATTTCGTCATGTATATCCTCAGTTTAGATCTCTTGATGAAGTCTAGGATGTTGATGTTCTATTCCTCATGCCTCAGTAAAGTGTCAAGCTCAGTATAGTGTCTATTCATGCTTTAGGTCCCAATGTTTTAACATTTAGTGAACTCTCCTTATGAATGATGTGGTGATGAGCAGTTGCTTAGAAGGGAGAGAGTAAATGTTTCATTTTAAGAAAAGATTGTTACATGCTAGTTTTACATGAGGCTGTAGTATTAAGATAGGCTTGAATATCATGATGATGTGTAAGGGGATAAATGCATTTCAGAGACTTAAGTAGGCTTGAACATAGTGGGAGAATTCAATCCAGATTAGACCTCAGTAGGTAGAGTTATTAGTGCCCATATAACAGAAATTTATCCATATTGTGATTTCTTATTCAGAAGTCTTATTCAGACAATGTCAAGATTTCCTTGCTCCCCAAATTTAGTAGAACTTTATAGAAAAAGTGTCAAGAAATTCTCCAGTTGAGTATAAGTTTTCAGTATGAGTTAGTCCGTAAAACTAGGAATTTAGTTTAGCAATTAGGCAAATAAGTTTGTATGGTTTCCTATCTTTTCGTCCAGTCGTGCTATTTGAAGTTTTGTGAGTATGATTGTTCCAAGATAGAGCATCCTAGTAGGTACGAGTTCAGCCCTGTTCATGTATTATGTCTATGTTTCAGATCCTAGTTATTCAGTCATGATTCAATTCATAAGTGCCATATGCATCATCTCAGCTTTTCCTCAGTATCTCAGCCAAGTTAGTATTCTTCAAGGGACATAATGTCCCAAAGGGGAGTGCACTATAACCCCTGAGCTTTTATGTCCTAAACCTTTGAGTTTTTCTTCACGTAATGAATCTAGTTTGGAGTAATAACCTTTCCCATTCATGGCATGTATTCAAGGGCCCAGTTTCATTCATGATGGTAAGTCCATGTATTATGTTTCAAACTCAGTCATGTTCGCATATTCCCCTTCATACGTTTAGTAAATTATCTTAGGTTCATTAATATTCTCATTTTAAGGTAACAGTCTTCCTTAGCTCTACTCTGATCCATGTTCAGTTAAAGTTTTAAACGTGGTATCCTTTACCATTGCATAACCAGTCATGCATTCATGAATAAGTTTAGTAATGTATTCCATGCATCAGATATGCATATTCAGTATGAAAATTCAGCTTGTTACTAGTTCAGTAATGTATTCCATGCATCAGATATGCATGTTCAGTATGTAAACTCAGTATATCAGTGTTTCTCAGTTTAATTAGTCTCATTCGAGCACGAATATTCCCAAGGGGGAGATATTGGAATACCCTTGTATTTTACTATCCACGATTAACTCTCATTACATGAGTGATCCAATATATATATTCCTAAATACTCAGTATTTTTTGGTTTAGAGCCATCCATTGCATAGGAAATTGAGTTATCTTTCCAACAATATAAAATTTTCCTAAATCCGATAACCGAGTAAGAAGTTATGGCTACTTTAAGTTCCAATCGTTAAACACCATTATTTAGGCCAGTAGCACATCGCAGAGTATATCTAAATGAACATTGTCATTTTCCAGTGAGCCAACGCGATACCACCGCATCACGCCACCAACCAATTTCCCAATTGTCACTTTTCCAATATTGCTCCGCGTAATCGCGTGTCGTGCCAAGGCCTAGTTTCCTATCAAGTGAGACACTGTGATGGTGCTACGTCATGCCATCAGCCTAGTTCCTAGTTGTCCACTTTCCAGTGATTCGGTGCAATTGTACCATGTCGCATCGGGGTGAAAAATCAGGATTTCCAACTTTCGTTATTTAATTTCAGGGGTTGTTTGGTCAATTCTCCAAACCCCTAATCAGCCTAAACATGGGACTTATACCCCAAATAGCCTAATACCTCATTATTCACTAACTTTTATCAAGATTTAAAACATTCTCTCTCAAAGGAGAAAACCTTAGCTCCAAGAATCTAGGTCAATCCTCACGAAATCCTCCAAGAACTTTCAAGAACTCTTCTTATCAGGTATGTTAGGTGTTCATTCATGAGTTCCTTTCAACCATGAAGTCCAAGAACCCTTTTTAAACATACAAGATCTTAGGTTCACCATTTCCATGTTTGAATTAGATTGAATTCATGTTCATGATATTAGTTGGGTTTCAATCCATGAATTAATTGCGAGTTTCATGAAAATTGAATAGCATGTGTGATGAATATGTGATTATCTTGATAAACCCTTGAATTTACAAATTGGTTAAGCTATCATGATGTTCATGTGTTAGCTATTATCATGTAAATAATCCATTCTCCCCAAGTGTTTGCTAAATTACCTATCTGAAGTAAATAGTGGAATCATGACATATTATTATGTGGTCCCAATCATGTACAAGATTATGCCCTACAAGTGTTTGATGAAATACTTATGTGATTTGACTAGTGAAATCATGACATATTATTTTGTGATCCCATTCATGCACAAGTTCATGTATATCAAGCGTTTGACAAAATGTCTAAATGAGTGCATTGTTAGCAAACAAGTATTGTTATGCCTTTATGATCATGTTATATCTTTCTTTTTATGTTATCTATTCCTAGGGGTATTTAATACTCGATAATCTAGCTGTTTACCTAGAGATAGTTTCAATTACAGAATAGTACCAGTCATATCATAGTCAGTAGAACTCAGTCAGTTACAAAACTTAGGAAAACTCAGTAGACTCAGTATCAGTCCAGTCTAGTTTATTATAATCAGTTCAGTGTGTATTTAGTTGGGAGGAGGATTCATCACCGAGTGAGCCTAGGGATGGGGGCTCACCCGTTAGTTAGGACTGGATCCCTAGAAATATTCCCTAAGTTATAGAAGTACATAGCCAGTGTAGGTTATGAGAGGTCACCCGTTAGATAGGACTGACATACTCAGGGATCACCTGCTAGTTTAGGACTGATCTTAGGGGTCACCCGTTAGATAGGACTGACTCCACAATAGATGTTGACCCGTGGCATGGTATTAGCACCCTTCCAATTGGGGTTCCAGATTAGACCTCAACTAAGTTATCTTATCTTATTTGGGAGATGTCAGTTAGATAATTACCTCCTACAGTTCCAGTTTTCAGTCTTCAGTTTAGAACTCAATTTATTTTACAGAATTAGGACTGTCACACATAGTCAATCAATATCAGTAAATCATCTATTAGTAACTTTTGATATCAGTTACTCAGTTATCAGAACTTAGTGCTCAGCTTCAAAAAAGCTCAGTTACTGTCTATACGTATATGTACAGTATTGCATACTCAGTGATTTCCATACTATTAGTTATCCACTTACTCTTATATTTAGTTACTCTATATCATTCAGTCAGTTCTTGTTTATGTATATGAAACCTTGCATTCAGCCTTACCTCATCTAGCATACCAGTACATTCCATGTACTGACCGCATACTCTTTCTTTGTGCTATGATGTCTCAAATCATAGGTTCAGACGCTCAAGATCCCGACTGCGTTTAGACAGATCCAATTAGCATTTTTAGATTTAGTAATGAGTCCTTTTCTATCGGTGTTATGATTTATTTTAGTTTATTAGTGGTTTAGTAGTTGTAGTTAGTTGGGGGCTTGTCCCATCAACTCCATATAAAGACAGTTCAGTTAGAGGCTTTCAAACTAGACCAGTTAAGATAGTGTTTAGTTTTCAGATGTTTTTACCAGATATTATTTATCAGTATTTAGTTTCTGAACTTTAAGGAAATTCAGCCTAATTTCATATTTATTTCAGTATTACTATTTAGTGCTCACAACAGATATCAATCATGGGTTAGCTTGTGGTCCTTCGAGGTTGTAAGCACCATATGGCATCTAGGGTGTACTATCGGGGCATTACATTTGTTGATCAGTAATATCTAGGTCAACACCCAGAGGAGGTAGAGGTAAAACATTAGGATCATCCCGAACCCCTTCAAGATGGCCTGCACGTACTTGTTCCATCATCGTACAATTAGGATGTAAGATTATTTCTATGTTAGGATTCAGCGGGAGTAAGGGAATGACTTGACTCCATGTGTTAGGCATACACTAGCGTACACTGAACAAAATATAGAAAACAAAAACTCAAAAGCTCCAACAACCTCGATCAACAATCAAACTGTAATCACTGATAACATCGCCAGAATTTTGATGACACCCAAAATATACTTCTCATAAAAGATTAAACGATCGCATCAAAATATAGTAACCCAACTCAGGTTGGGGTCGAACCCATAGGGACTGAATGAATTTTCTCTCTAGTTTGCTGAAGTGAACATGCAGTACTGAAAGGTAACTAGGGGGTTTGTAGATGTAAACAGTACCCGAACTTGAATGCTTTTCATTGTACTCCCCCTGGATTCCAACTTTCCAGGATTCTCATGTTTATTCTATCTGTACAACTCCTACCATGTAAAATCTGGTAAGTTAGGTATCACCAACCACCTCTCAGCATACTTTGGTGAATTTCACTCATCTTCTCTCAGTATCAGTGTGCCGTCTTACTAATCTTTAATTTATACCTCAATTTCAACTATCTCCTCTCGGTCTCAAGTTGATTACATGTAAGTTAAACATCTTAAGTAGATAATGCAAATAAGCCTATTTTGGAAACTAACCCCAAATCAGTATTGTGATGTTTTTTTCCCAAGCTCTACATCCTTATAGGGTTCATAGTGAATACATGCTAGATCCTAACATTTCCAACCATCAAGAAGGAAATAAACTTGAATAAAACCACAATGCATGCATCAACAGCAATCTAGACGGATTGAACACTTTACCTACTTTGTTAATTAGCTAGGGTTCCCACAACCCTAGATAAGGTAATTAACCACTAATTGTTGTAAAACGATCAAAGGAATTCATAATTAAAAGCATTCAAATAATATCACATAATCAACAAATAAAACCCAAAGTCTTCAACTAAATAATCAACCAAAATCAATACAAAACAATCCCAAGATCAAAATCTAATCCTTGAATCAAATATATGTTTGTAAGTATCAAGAGGCATAAGGTAAATAAAACAATCAAAAGGGTATATATAGAGTACTAGGAAACCCTAGGAAATAACTTCAAAACAAAAAAAAGGAAAACTGAGGTAGGTGTCCACTTAATGGGCCACCTTGGCCCGTAGGTGGCACCTACAGTCGTAGGTGTTCCCACATAGGTGCCCCTAGTCCAAAATCTTCTAAATACTTCTTTGAATTTTTCTCCCCTCCAACATATAATAGCACCCACGAACCGTATGTAGCGCCTACAACCATAGGTGCCTTTCATAGGTAGCAGCTATAGTTGAAGGTGCCCTCCGTAGGTGGCACCTACAACCATAGGTCCCCTTTATAGGTGGCACCCACGACCATAGGTTCCATCCGTAGGTGGCAGGGTTAACTTTTCCTGCTTCTGATTCTCTCTTTCTCAGCTTCTCTGACACATACTCTAGTATCTACGCCACGTAGGTAGTACATATGGGCCATAGGTGCCCACTTCAGTGGTCAAAAACTTCAATTTTCATACCTTTTCTTCAGAATAGTTCAAAAACCTAATTTCCTACAAAACATAACACAAAACACATAATATCTAGCAAAAAGACCTAAGTAACTTACATATTTTCATTGTTTTAAGTGTCAAAAATTCTATGAAATCATAGCACATCAAAACCCTTAAGTTAGAATGTTAGCATGTCCTTAGGAAACACAACATAACAAAACAAAACGATGATTAACTTGGGGCTGGTATGGTACATATGGACATTTTTATTGACTAAGCCTACATGGCACTACACTTACTTTGGGGTCCACTTATAAACCAACTTATTTTTATTCCACTCCGATTTCTCCCTGTTTATTCTTTTATTGCACATTAAGGTTTGGGTATGGTTTCTTTTATTCTTTTTTTTCACAATTTTCTTTTCTTTTCTTTTTATTTTCCACCACACCTAGACCTACTATCTTTTCTCTTATTTACTCTTTTTCATACAACTTCACATTACGCACCCCTATGATAGCCAACCTCAACTTACGCAATTTGCCTAAGTTAAAGTGCACAATTCTCATGGAGGACCATGGCCAAAAAAGGTTCATTATAATAAAAATTGGAAGGTGAAAGATGTAACAATAAAAATAGGTTATACAGTCTCAAAAATAAGGATCAAGGGATATGTATTCACACATGGAAGGTCATTTAGGCCAAAAGTGGACTACTATCTAGAACAACCTATGATCCTTTCTTAACCGACTATCCTACAACCTAGGTAAGACTAACTGGACAAGTTTGAGATTTAACACACAAAAAGAACTAAGTAATTTCTCATACACATATGACATAGGGTTGCATCACAAGCTACTAACTATCTTGTTCATGCACAAGTTCGCTACGATTATTATGTCCCTTATCCTTATGCGATCACAAGATTCACAATGGTCACACATATATAAACATCACAGTGTTCTAAAATAAATTTCTGGAGGTATATCATTTTTCTCAAAAATCCACCAAAATATGTCAGTTGCCCTAGATATTAAAAAATCTCCTCATTACAAAAAAACACAACACAATACGACATAAAATTTAACCTATACATGCCGGTTCTACAACCATACCATGAACAATAGAAAAAGAAGTATGGCAACAAAACCCACAATGGCTATAGTATACACTACCCCTAACTAAAAGACTATGCATTATCCATAATGTGTGACACAAATATAAAATAAGGGAATTAGGACATACCTTAGATGCACTAGGCATCCGAGTGAAGTCCCTAAGGATCACTGAACTAGTGCCACCTCTTTTTCAATCTCACCTAGATCGAGTCCATCAGGATCACCGATCTAGATTTACACTCGGCCCTAAAAAGTATCTATACAGGCATGTATCTTAGCTCAAAACTCTAACATCTCATCCCTGTGTGTAGCCTATTTATCTAGTCTCTGTCGCCTTTAGTATCAACCAAACCTAAGTTAGATCTTTCCATACAATGATGCCACCTAGGCCTCAATATTCTCTAGTCGGTGGTTGTAACACACTGACTCTATATTAAGCTTTACAAGAGCTCTCATGATCCAACTACCATACCTATGGTAGCAACTATAGTAGAAGGGTAAAGGGATACTGAAGATGTCCCAATTATCTCATAAGTGGAAGCTGAGACTGCTGAAGCAGATGTAGCTGGGTTTCCTTAATCTTGAGTGCTCATATTAGGGGACTCTCTCTACTCTCTTATCTCAAAATACATACCTCCATCAAAATCTCCACCCTGTCTGTCACTCAGCTCTTCAAGAACTGATGGTCCCTCAAGCCAGATCAGAATTGTTGTTGAAGGTGCATGGTATTTTTAGGCAAGGATCGAGTTTTATAGATTGTTGATCATACATTTATGGGCCACACCCATCATCTCAACCCTATGGTCAACTCCTATAATCTCAGGCACACCAACCTCATCATACAGTAAAAATACAAGGCAAGGAAAAGGCAGTGTAGTTAGCTCACCAAGAGTACACTCATGCATCTTATATCTGATAATGGCTACAAAATCAATATCATAACCATCCATCATGCTCGTAATTAGTGATGCACCATTCCATGTAAGTAGGTTGTATGATATAGTCAGATATAATCTATTACTAGCCACCATAAATTAGATCTTTACAGTAAGATTTAGTGCCACCTTGTTAATCGCTCCTTGACTTTAAATCTAGGGGGCTGCCTCACTAAGGTCAGAAATATAATGGGCAGTCTATTAAGCCAAACCTACCCTCTCACTTATATGCTCAACATATTATATAACACATCTGCTAGTTTCTAATATCAATAGATGATCACACTATTAAAGATACAAGATCTATAAAATTTATCCAAAAAGATCTTAGCAGATGGTCACTGCTGAAATATCAACCATGATGCCCCTCACTAGTGTCTATTGTAACTAAGGATGATCTTTATGTCCACTTCCTTTAGGAGTGGTCAAGGATATCATAACATAGTAGAAGGCTAGAACTCCCACACTAATGCCTATATGTATCAAACCTGGGGTCTAGTCATCCACTTTAATTGATAATAATCGAATCCAGCCTATAAAATTGGTGCCCCATCTAATCCAAATAAGTCAGTCCATTCTTCTCCCAGATAGTTCTCTTAGGATGTCCTATCTCTATCATAAAGCTATCTCTCTCACATATCATCTATAACCCCTTTATACACTACCTCGAGTTTACCTCATTAATAGGCCCGATCAAGATATGAGTAGGGTTGGAACTTAGTCTTTCTGGGCTTGTGGATCCTGGTTAGATATCTATGTTGTACCCTTATTAGAATGGGGTACTGAAGATGATGGATCAAGGGCTGCAACTATGGACTCATCCCTAGACCCCTCCATAGATTGGGGTTCTTGTGCCAATGACTCTTACTCTACCTGCTCCTCCTTATTATTCTTTCCTCGACTGGGGAGAGTGTGGTGGTGACATCCTAGATGACTTCATCCTCAATATAAAACCTGGTCTATTGGACTCTGGTTGGGCCCTATCTTGAGTAGATATGGGCCGTTATCCCTATTAAGATTGTGCTACAAGGTGATCACCCAAAGTATATGAAAGAAATGCTTTGGTCCTGGCAATAAGATACTCTTCCACCGAGCCACTACACTTGAGGGATTTTTCCCTTCACCTCGATGGTCCTGCCTTCTTCTTGGAATCATTTGGTAGCGTGTGTACCTAAAAAACCAAGTATCAGTCCACGAAAGATAGTAAGGAATTGAAAAAATTGAAGAAAAACTCAAAATTTTGAAACATTAAATTTTTCCTAAATTTTCCATCCCTATACATGTACTCAGTCCCAACAAGTCCAATATTTGTACGTAAAACCTAGAATCAACTTTTTTTTCAATATAAATGTGGCATATAGGACTCTTGGGATTTCTCGACCCATTCCAACTTCTACTTTTATTTAGGGCATGATCATCTAGTTATAATTCAAAAATAATTAACCTATCATTTATTTTAGACTAATTATGGGCTCCCGTATATAAGTTTATTGACTTTTGCATATTTTATACACAATTGAACATATAAACTTACTTTTTCAAGTTTAGCACAATATATTACTATAATGAGCCAAGAATATTTACCTTTTGTTTGAAGAACTGAAAGTGAAACTTGAAAAGATGAAGAACACTAGTCTTGATGCATAGTACGTGCAATTAGTACAAGTTGGTATCAAGCAAAAGTAGTGTTTTTTCCTTTTATGAATTATAGAGGAAGTTGGTAATTTGAATTTGAGTGAGAATTTGAAATTTTGAGGTTAAATGGGGTTTATGAGTGAGTTAGGGCATATAAATAGAGTAAATGGGTTGATTTTAGGTCAGGTTAGGTCAGGGTGAGCCCAAAATTTAAAAATAAATTTAGCCCAAAATTTGGCCACTTACGACACCACCTATGGACCGCTGGTGGCACCTACGGCTAGAGGTAGCCCACTATAGATGGTCATAATTCTGCCATCCTTTTTCTTGCTCTCTGAACTTCTTGTTCTAACACATATTATTTTACGTACGAGGTCATACGTGGTATTTAAAACTGTATAAGTATGCTCACAAGTTAAAGTCCATAGATTCCCAAAAAAAACTTAAAATTTCCATTTGACATTCAACGCACAACTTACTTGGTCCGCATGGGACTTATGGCCTTCATGAGTTAGTTACACAGTCACCTTACCTGCAATATTCTGAATTGAGCAAAGTATATCCATGGTCCAGGTTATCCCTCATGCTGTTTTATCTAAAAAAAAATTATATGAATAATAAAATAGTGTGTTACCTCCCGCCCAGTGCTTGATTTAACATCGTAGCACAATGTGGCAAAGTTGGTTACTCAAACTTCACCAATAAACCCATGGGTTTCCTCTTATGAAACACTTAATTTAATATCGTGACACGACCTGCGTACCTTGATTACTCAGAATTCATCAATGTACACAAAAGAGTACCCTTCTGAGTTATCAACACAATAAATAACTGACACTACCCTCATGTCGGTTGGCTGCTTCATAGTTTGGTAGAAGTTGAATGTAACTTCTTTATTTATTAACTCTGAACTTGAGTTCCCCTTTTTTATATCAACCATCTCTCTATCCGTGTCCATGAATGGTATTCCCAATATGATGGGCATCTCGAAGTCAACCTTATAATAAAAAATGACAAAGTTAGCTAGAAAAATAAAGTTGTCAACTTTCACTAAAATATCAAACGATATGCCCATGTGTTTCTTTACTGTATGGTCTATCATTAACAATCGCATAGTCATAAATTCTGGAGGGCTCAAGCCCAACTATTTGAACATATCCAGTGGCATTAAATTAATGTTGCTTTCCATGTCACATAATGCTCTAGTAAACCTTGATGTCCTAATGGTGTATGGAATCGTGAATGCTCTGAGATCACCTCTATTTTGGGCCAGAGACTTAGAAGTGGTCGCACTATAATAGTGAAATCCACCAACATCCTCAAAACTCACATCTCTCTTCTTCATCACCAATTCTTTCATAAACTTGACATACTCAGGCATCTGCTCCAAAGCCTAAAGTAGAGGAATGCTCAAGCTCAACATTTTTTAGCATGACAATGAACTTCTTAAAATTTCCTTCGTCCTTCTTCTACTTCATCCTTTGAGGAAAAGGTGGGGGAGGTCATGTAATTATTTTTTAGCATTGAAATCAACCTTGTCCTTACCTTTGTCCGTATGAGCACTATTATCAACACTTGTCACTTTCTTCAAATCCATATCAAGTGTCTCAAAAACCATAACACTATCATTCCTTAGTTCATCAAGAGTAGACATACAATTTTGAGTGGTGATAGCTAGACAATGACCATCATTCAAAGAATTTTAAACTGTGTTGCTCGGAAGGGTTCCCGACTGTCTCTGATTCAAGGTAGTAGATAGGTACCCAAACTGCTGTTGAATTGATTTATCGCAGTAGTATGTGGTTCCACCTTTTGGGTCAATCCTGAGATGTCTACCTTAATGTCCTTAAGGCAATTTTCCTGACTTTCATGACCCTTTACAAGCTTGGATAACATGGCCTCCATACTTGACATAGTATGACGACTGCCTGGTGTAACATACCTATCTCCCTTCTCCTTATAGTCATCCTTCTTTCTACAGTCACCATCACACTCTCTACTCTAATATCAGTACCTATCTCCATAATAGTTAAGACCTTTGTTTTTTTCTCTTTGCATGGAAACCCACCAAGTCGCGATCTAGATACTTGGCCTCCCCTTCAAAATCAGAATCATATGATTTTGAGGCCTTACCATAAAAACCTACTACATTTACCTTCTCAGAATTCATTATTTCGAACTACTTCGATAGGTGCCCAATATTTATTCTAAGCTGCACAATCTATTACAGAAAAGAATCATCTACAACTCTATACTCACTGGAAGCCCCAATGGCATAAGTATCAGCACCTCTCTCTATCGCTCAAGTATGCCATATTCGGTTGGTGATAGAGATCTTGTCTAAAATCTTTGATGATACTTCCTAGTGTAGATGCACGAATAATCCATGAGTGATCATATATGCCATATATTGACAATTGATATAGAGTTCTCGATAAAATATCTCAAGCAAATTTTTCTCTGAAATGCAATGATTGGGTACCATGCTCAACTTCTTCATAAACCGAAACCATGCCTCATATATCAACTCAGAATGTAGCTTCCTGAAGATATATATTTCATCTTTAAGTTGTAAAATTCTATACAGAGAGAAAAAACTATCATGAAACTACCTATGAAACTCATTCCAAGTAGTAATCAATCCTCGAGGAAGTAACCCCACCCATAATGAAGCTTCAGCAGTCAATGAAAAAGGGAACAACCTCAGTCTGAGCACCTCCTTATCTACCCCAGGTATAGTTTATGTAGTGTAGATCCCAATAATATTTGCAAGATGCATATTTGAGTCATCCATACCAAAACCCACAAATACACCTTTCACGTTCAAGAACTGGATCATAGTACTAGTAAGGTGAAACTTGACACCTGGTGGCAAAGCAGAAGGAGTGATGCCTCCTATCTAGGTAGGCTCAATGTAACTCATATCCTCCTCTAGAACATCATATGTAGATAAGCACTGATATGTTGGTATTACTTAGTTTTACCACATCTAACTCCATCTCTACTTCCATTGAGTGATACTTGATAATCCACTCCAGGTCTCTGAACTTTGGTATTACTTAGAACCTGTATCTTTTAACAACTTCTTTGTTTTCTTATCAGCAATATCTCAACTCCTACCACAGGAGGTAGAGGCACAACATTAGGATCATCCCAAACCCCTTCAAGATGTCTTGCACATACTTGTTCCATCATCGTACTATTAGGCTGTAAGATTTTTTCTGAGTTAGGAATTAGTAGGAGTAAGGGAATGTCATGACTTCATATGTTAGGCATACACTGAGGTACACCCTACTAAAAATAGAAAACAAAAACTCAAAAAAGTCCAATAGAAGATAAAATAGTCATAACAAAATATAGTAACCCAATTAAGGTTAGGGTCAAATCCACAGGGACTATGAATTATCTCTTTCTCGTTTATTGAAGTCAACAGGAAGAACTAGAAAATAAATAGGGGGTTTGTTGATGTAGACAGTAATTGAACTCAAATGCTTTTCATTGTAAGCAGTTAGAAACAACACTAGGCTTGTGTTCCCTTTAGCTTCTGATTTTGTAGGCTTCTAGTACTCCATCCAACTATAAAATTGTTGTGCATTTAGAATCTGGTAAGCTAGGTATCACCAACCAGATCTCAGCAGACTTTGGTGAATTTCACTCATCTTCTCTCGGTATTAGAGTGTCACCTTACTAACCCTTACCTTATACCCCAATTTCAACTATCTCTTCTCGGTCTCAAGTTGATTAGATACAAGTCTTAAGTAGATAATGCAAATAAGCTTATTTTGAAATCAACCCCAAATCACTGTATTGACCTCCTTTTCCTAATCTCTATCTCCTTCTCGTGTTCGTAGTGAATATAGGCTGGATCCTAATATTTGCAACAACTAAGAAAGCAATAAACTAAAGAAAAACACAATGCATGCATAAACAATAATCGAGAAGGATTGAACAGTTCCCTAACTTTGTTATTCAGTCATGGTTCCCACAATCCTAGCTAAGGAAATTAGCTGCTTACTATTGTGAAATGATCAAATGAATTCAAAATTCAAAGCACTCAAACACCATCACAATATTCAACGAATAAAACCGAAAGTTTTCAACTCAATAATCAAACAAAATCAATACAAAATAATCCTAAGATCAAAATCGAATCTTGGAATCAAATATATATTTGTAAGTATCAAGAGTGAATAAACTAACTAAAAACAACAAAAAGATATACATAGAGAACAAAGAAACTCAAGGAAACAACTCTAAAATAAAGAAGGACAACTGAGGTTGGTGGCCACTTACAGGGCATCTACGGGCTATAGTTGATCACACATAGGTGCCCTGGGTTCAAAATCTTCTAAATACTTCTTAGGATTTTACTTCTCGACAACATATTCTAGCACCTATTGATCGTAGGTGGCAATAGTGACGTAGGTGCCCTCCGTAGGTGGCAGGGTCAAGTTTTTTTACTTTTGATTATCTATTTCTTAGCTTCTCTAACACATACTCTGGTACCTATGCCCCGTAGGTAGTACATACGGGTCGTAGGTGTCCTTTACAATGGTCAAAAGCTTCAATTTTCACTCCTTTTCTTCAGAATAGTTATAAAACCTAATTTCCTGCAAAATATCACTCAAAACACATCATATCGAACAAAAATACCTAAAAAACTTGTATATTTTCATCATTTTAAGCGTCGAAAGTGCTATGAAATCATAGTCCATCACTATTCATCGATAAAACTATGTTTCAATCCTAATATGCCTATAACCCCATATTCGACAACTCCTCTACATTTGCCTACTAGAATCATATTTCCTGTCATAGTGCAAGTCATCACAATGGAAATTCTATTGATTATTTGCAATTGCTTCAAGAAAGTAGTCATTCCAAACCAGGAAAGAAGATCAAGCTTATTCCTATCAAACCTATAGTGATAGTGGTTTTGAAAATGTGTTGATATGAATCTATGTGGAAGTAGATAGGATGAATATGATTGAGAATCTTAAATATGCCATTGTTGAAAATTTTTTGCATGGCTAAACTAGGAAATATTATCCCTCTATATTATGGCTTGAAAAGTGATTTCAGGATGAGTTTTTTTTAATAATAGGCATGTATTATTAGATGTGCTATAACGGAGACTTTATTATTATCATGTCCAAAAGTTCATATTATCTGAAAGCAATAGATGGTATATCCTATCAAATGAGACATTTTTTATATGATTCAAAGTTCAAGATAAATGATGAATGTAACACCCCGATTTGCTGAACCGGAATACTACACGGTGCACATGATCCCAAGGGACCACAATCTAACCCATGACTGTTATCTGTACCTGTATACTGCAAATCATGATATAAAATGTGGAATACATAGAACTGTAAGGCCATAAGGTTCAACTGAATACAATCATGTGGGTGAAAATACCCAAAACAACTCAATCTGAATGTAAATTTGAACATAAATCTGAAAGCCTCTAAACTATCTGAATAAGGAGTTGAAGGAACATGTCTCCAACTAACTCCGTAAAACTGAACTGAAGAAATAAATAAATGGATCAAATCATATTATCCTTGAATCAATGAGGACTCACTGTGTCTCTGCAACAGGAATGCTACCGCTACTGCTGGGCTGGAGCTCGTGTCTCGGAACCTATGGTGTAACATGAAAAGAAAGCACCATAGCGCAAATGCGTTAGTACAACTGGAGTACTGAGTATACGAGGAAGGTAAGCTGAACATAAAGGGTTTCATGCGTGAACAACACTGACTGACTAATATGAACGTGGGAGTGCAAACACACATATATAGAAACTGGGATCGTGAATACATAATAGCATGACCTGTAAGCTAATACATGGTTTACTAATAACTGTCATAACTAATACTGAAACTGATAACATTGACGACTGTATCTAATAGTCCTGTATATACTGAAATCTGAAGAATGCCCTGAGTTTTTTTATTGAGAATAATACTGAAACTGTGGGAAGTAGTGTTTAACCGACATGCCCCATGTATTCCATTATGGCTAAGCTGGGGTCTAATCTTTACCTCGATTGGAGGGGTGTCTATACCGTGCCACGATTAAGGATAGCCTGTGAGTAACCCTTATCTGGCGGGTACTCAATGAGAATGCTGGGAAACCTAAACTGACGGGTTAAGCCACCTCATCAACCCTAACTGATGGGTTAAAATATCTCAACCTACGCTGGCTACGTAGTTATAGAACATAAGGATGAATACTAAGAATCACACCCTAAACTGGAGGGTGAGTTCCCATCCTTGGGTTCACTCGGTGCTAACCTCTACTCTCATTTGGAGGGACTCGACATAAATAACTGACTGTGTATGACTTAATCTTACCGAATTCCGTTGACTGGCAAAATATTACTGATATCTGACAACTGACTAAGATCATGAGGTTTTCCTGAGTCACATGACTGACTGAAGTCTATGGAATCATAGCTTGTGTTTGGATATCGTGAAACATGACATGGATCTAGGCACACAACTATAGTTTTTGGGTACAAGTACCCCCAGGACTAAATGGAAGGAAACTGACACACATGACTGACTTGATCATAAGAGTAGAGTCCATAATTTATAATATCATAAGTAGGGATCTCATACTAAGCATGGTTATCAACAATGTATTGCATGAAAAGGATTTCATATCACATAGAAGTACTTACACAATCTTAATATCATGTTCATTGCATAATCATATTGGCAGTCAAAAAGGAATAAAGACTTTTCTACAATCGCTGGTGCTATAGTTGTTTTTCTCCTTTAGTGCTCTTGGATGATAAGATTTGAGATGATAATAGGGTTGTAATATGTTTAGAAGCTATATATTTTGTAGGGTTAAGTTTAGGGACGTGTAAGGAGTGTTAAAAGACTTAATTACCCTTAAAATAACTCAAAACAGAGTGTTTTTGGCACCTGGAATTGACTTAGGCAGCACCCAAGTGATTGCCTAAGTTAGGTTAGGCGGCGCGTAACTAATCACCTATGCTTGGGTTGGGCGGCGCCTAACCAATCGCCTATGCTTGGGTTGGGCGGCAGCCAACCAATTGCCTATGCTTACTGTCTCTCACAATAATGGACATAACTTTTCACTCGGGTATTGGATTAAGGCGAAATTGGTATCGTTGGAAAGCTAATTCGATTCTCTATAATTTGGTGGGTCTAAATCAGCCAAAATACTGCATTAACATCGAGTTATACTCATTCAAATATGACCCTTGCAAAATCGAACACTAAAACTTGATGGATTCAAAACCTCTTAGCTTGTATTACCTTAAGTGACTCATATGAACATGCTTAATGCATCATAAGATATACTATCACTAGGATATTCATTGTAAGTCATGTACTCAAGTATGAATCACAGGATAGGAGATTTCATATGTAGGAATACTTATTCACTTCCAAGCTTACAAACATGCGGGGTATTACAATGAAGCTTCCCAAGATTAGCATGAATTTGTTTTCCTAATTTGTTTCCAACCTTCTATATTAAAAATAATGTGTTCACATTGGCCTCAACACTTGGGACACCATTGCAATTAGACCTATCCATAATATGATTAACAAAATTTGTCTTAGTAGTGAAAATGTGAAAGGTCAAGTGGATCTACTTTATAAATTTCCAAAGAGTCAGAATATAGAAATAGAAAATGGGAATACTAGAGAAATAAAGGTCGAGAAGGTTAGAATTCAATATAATTTGTTACAAAAATATTGTACTAAGTGTAGACTACAAGGGCATAAAAATGACTATCTCATTTTGAACCTTGAGTTAGTGCAAAACACCTTGGAAGATGTAGCATAAATAGGAGACACCAGTTCAAAAAAACAAATTAAGGCAACAAATAAGCAATGCCACTAAATAGTACCGAGGTAGGGTTTTTCAAGTGACAAAGTTATTGGGAATCCTGGAATAATATGTCAAATTCTAAAGAGGTAAAAGATATATCAACAATAAAAGAGTGAGGGAACAAGTGATTAATACATAACAACACACCTAATGTATTATCACGAAGTGGAGCATGGGGAGGGTATAAAGTGTACACAGCCATATCAATACCTCAAATAAAGGAAACACCTATTTTTGAAATATCTCCAACTCAAAACAAGAAACTGTATAAAAAAACATTGTAGAAATAAAACACGGAATGGAATACACACTAATAAATATTAATAAGAAAGAAACAACATACCCAAAGAGTATTACTATACACTATCTATCTGAAATTACACATCACCAAAACACCACGAACAAGAAACTGCAAGAAACATGACTACTGACACGGCTACAAACAAAGCATATCTTCCTGCTAGCGAAGACACACTTCCACCTATTAATAATGTACCTTAATTAATGTTCTCTACACCTTTCTATCTAGGTTATGTCCTCAGTAGCTATAACTTCTCTGTGTCATATCTAATCACCTTCCTATAGTATTTGTTAGGCCTACCTCAACCCAATTTGAAACCATTCATAGCCAACCTCTCACATATCCATACTGGGTCATCCATGCATATTCTCATTATATGTCCAAACTATCTCAACCTTAATTTTTGTATATTGTCTTCCATCGAAGCCACTCCCACTATCTATTAAAATAATCTCACTTTTAACCCTTTCTCTTGCCATAAGATAGTACATCTATTGCAACATCCTCATCTCTACCACCTTCAACTTTTTTATATGAGATTTTTTGACTATCTCACACTCCGTTCCATACAACATGGCTGGTTAGACTGCCATTTTGTAGAACTTGACTTTAAGTTTAGGAGGGATTTTTTTACCACACAAGAATCTAGAAGCGAGCCTCCATTTTATCCAACCTGCACTAATATAGTTGGTGAAATCCTCATCAATTATTTTATTCTCCAAGATCATACACCCAAGATACTCAAAACTATCTCACTTCTGAATGGACTGGGAATCCAGCTTTACTACCACATCAGCCTCATGTGTCAAACCACTAAACTTATTCTATAAGTATTTCATTTGGTCCTACTTAACCTAAAATCTTTAGACTCTAGGATTAGTCTCTAAATCTCCAACTTATTATTAAATTCTCTTTAAATCTCATCAATTAAAACTACATCATCTATAAATAACATATCAAGGTACCTCTCTTTGATACATTAGTCAACAAAGAAGAAAAGTAACATAATAAGGCAAGTAAACCAAATAAGAAAGAATATACTAACAAGATAGGCACCATAGATAAAGTATTAGAGAAAGGAAAAAATAGAAGAGAAGAAAACAACAAAGAGATGATAAGGTGCTTTTAAAAGTTTCGGTAAAGAAGGCTATTACAGACAAACAAAAGGAATAAACAAGATCTTTAAGAGAAAGGGTAGAATAGGAAAAGAAAAGAGATATAATTGATCCTTAATCATAAGGGACAATTGGAAATAATAATAAATAGTATGAAACACATCATATTATTAGGATCCTCTAAAAGGTAAGGCTGATGCACACGATCCCAATCCCGAGGAGACAAAATATAAGCATCACAAGTATAAGAAAGTTATTAATGATGTGAATAATGAATCTTAGGTAGAGAAAGAAACATTGCAGTAAAGAAACAACAATTGTATCATTATCAGTCCTATAATAATAAAGGATAAACCAGTAACTACATTATGAATCACAAATTGTAGCAATAGAGAAAACAAATCTAAAAAAAATCCATTAAAATCTATTAAGAAAAAAATATGATATAAATAAGTCACAAACCAAATGGACATGAGTGGAACCTATCCCATTGTATAGTGGTAAAACCAATAACTACGAAAGAGTTAACCTACACTTAGAGTGAAACACCCTAGATTTTGGTCCTTAAAATTTTTTTGAGTTTTTAAACTTACTGCCAAGACTGCGATTCTCCTTATGAGTCATAATTTTTCATTGCGGGTATTAGGGAACCAATCGTGGCTTGGACGTATATTGTGACTATGACTAAGGGCTACAATTCATAAAGACTCAAAATGAGTCATATAGTCCCATTCGTAGCCAAATCAGTATGATGCCTAAAGTATTCTATCATGACTACGACTTAGACCCTATGAGTCATAGGGTAGGAATAATAAGATTACCAGAGAGGGGTACATCAGCTACTGTCTAGACTATGACTCATGGTTATGAGTCGTAATGAGTCCTTACAAGTCGTATAATGACCCATAGTCATTGGGGATAATTTTTCAGCTTTTTAATTGAGGAAAGTTTTTATTTTTCTCTCTTCTTTCACTTGATACCCACGATCATAAAACACCTTTGGGATGTTACTTTAAACCTTTTAGCACTCAAAGAACTCTCAAGAACTCTCTAAGTTCTCCAAGGTCAGGGTTTCCAAGAAGTTGGTCATCTAAGGGCACAAGGGTGGATTTCTCTTCATAAATCTTAGTATTTAAGGAATTTTACTCTTCCCTAATTCTTATTTTATGAAAATAATGTGTTTGAAATAGTTTAGATTGTATGGATTTGAATGTGGATTACGTTATGGTTGAGGGTTTTGGAATGTTGGATCCTTGAATTGTTTTTCCATGGTTTTTATGAGTTTTTCATGCTTTTAACTAAATGTTTTGAACTAATAGAGTACATGAGTGTGGGATTTTGAATGGGGGTTAAGGTATTCCCCCAAATTGATATTTTAAACTTGAAATTGGTTTTGAATAATTGTGTTCCCTTAATCCACCTATGAAATTGGCTTTGAATTACAAAATTTCCACTTGGTTTGACTCTCACTAATGATATAGGATTGAATAAATGGTTAAAAAATAAACATGGATTTTGAAGCCCTTGTTGTCTATGTTGATTTAATGAACAAAAGGGGTCAATGTATTCTTCAAAGTTTATGTGATTGTTATGGAATAGAGTTAAGCTTGAAAGTGTAAGGGAATGATGATACTTATGGTGTGAATTAATGGTTAAATCCATGGTTAAATAAATGGTTTATGTGAAACTTGTTTTAATTTAGTCTTAATAGGGGTTGTGTAGTTAAGCAATAAAGGTGTGGGTCTTGGATGTCTTGTACTAGAAACTCACGTTTGCCAATGTAAAGTTTGGCCATGATTAATATGTGCATAGTTCACACTATCGATATTATTGTATTTTGGATTGACGTGGGGTTGGGACATTCCCTGGTCTTTCTTTATACCTCCAGTTCATGCGGCTAATACGCATTGAGGCCCTTTAAGCAGAAGGAGCTAAACCAATATAACCCATGGTGGCTTATTTATGATGGTTGAGCTACATATTCTAGGATAAAGTTTTAATTTATTCTAAGTCTTTTTCCCTATCCTGATTTAATACTTATACATATATATGATGATATGTGAATGATTGGGAATTAGATTTGACTTAGAATTATTTTATCCCTTATCCCTGAGTTACATTTTAGTGTTCAACCTACTAACTATCTTCGAACATTATATCCCCTTATGATGTAGGGTCCAAAGAAAATTTTACTTTTTCTATGCAGTGTTGGTGGATTGGCTTGGTTCGTTGGTTGTTTGCAGTGAAGTAGTGATCTTTCATTATCTGAAAGACTTTTTAATTTCATTGGTTTCATTCTATTACTTAGATTTGAAGACTTTACATTAATAGTATAATTGTCATTATCAGAGTCTAGGGCATGACCTGATGTTGGTTTCTATCGAATTAGTAGAGGCTTTATGGATGTTACTGGTGATTAGGTATTGATGTTGATAATCTTAGATATTTTTATGTTTATTTCCTTTCTATCTTGTTATATGTTCAGATTTTAGCAACTCCTAGGTGTGTTATATTCTATTTAAATAGGCAATAAGGGTGGTCTCTAGTCCTCAATGGACTTGAGATACCCATCACGACCAAGCCTTAGTTTGGGTCATGACAAGGTTGCTATTTGAGCCTAGGTTTGGTTTCATTAGGTGACCACAAAGTCATGTCAAGTGAAGTCTGTTTTATTGGTGTGTAGCATTCCATACTTAAACAGAAAGCTACGAGGCATTTGGGAAGGTTCCTCTTTTTAGTGATCTAAGGCTTTAGAGTCTAGGGTGTTGAAATCTCCTCTAATTCCTGTTTATTCTCTTTTTTAGATCATGCCTTCCGGAAGATTTGATGCTCGTGGAAACTCCTTTGTCCTGCTTGAGGACACTATGGATGAATCTCATTATACTAGTGAAGTTCAGACTGTATCTAGGGTCATTGTTTTTTATTTACCTCGTGGAGTTCCACCAGTCTCTATTGATCCTTCTTCCACTAGTAACACTCCTACTCAGTCACCTCAGGGAGATATTACTAATGTGAAGTTCCGTCGTTCTTTTCATCTGCTGACCTAGCTGGTGACATCTTATCATGTCAATCGGGTTCTACTGGTATTGCTATGAGTTATTCTGAGGCCACTAGGGTTGACCAGTTTATGAGGCTTAATCCTTTGACCTTTACTGGGTCTAACATTGAGAAAGATCTTCAGGAATTTATAGTTGATATAGAGAAGATTTTTCATATGATTCATGCTTCTCACTCGAATGGTGTGGAATTTTTTGCATACCAACTGAAGGATGTGGTGTATTAATTGTATGAGGAGTAGGACTAGTCTAGGTGAGATGATGCAAAGTTGTCTTTATGGGAGAATTTCTCTGGCGACTTTCTTAATCACTTCTTTTCTCAAAAGTTAAGAGAGACGAAGGCCGACGAGTTTATAAATTTGAAGTAAGGTAAGATGACTATAAAGTAGTATGACTTAATGTTTCATTAGTTGTCCTATTATGATCCTGAGCTAGTGTCTAGCATGAGAGCTGAGATAAGAAATTTTGCATTAGACTTGTCTTGAGAATTAGTGTTGGAGTGCAAAGATGCCTTGCTGAATAGTGACATAGATATTTTGAGGATTGTGGTGTATATGCAGCAGGTTGGGGATGAGAAAAAGAAACAAGATGAGATAGGGGAGGGGTAAAGTAAGATATCCTAATATTCTGAGCAGAGCGAAGGCTAATAGAATAGTAGAAAGGATGAAAGGTAGTGGTCTAACAAGAAGTCGGGGAATCTTGGTTCATTTCTATAGCTAGTGCTCTATATCCTAAGTCATCCAGTGATCATTGTTTTTAGAGCAATGTTAAGTTTAAGGCATAAGGTGCCCAATCTCACGCTAGTGGGCCCAGTTAGCTCTATCATATCCTCCTTGTAGATTCTATAGATAATTTCACCATGGCTTTTATGATGGGGAGAGGAATAAGTGTTTCAGATGTGTTCAACCTGGCCACATTCAGAGGAACTGTCCTTTAGGCGATATTGATACTAGGGCTAATATAATCTCAGTTGTTGCTTCTTCAGCTCCTGTACCAAAGGATGTTGCTTTTAAGTCTGACATTAGTTAGAATTATCTGTATGTTATTGACACTCATTTTGATTTTGAGGCTTCTCCTATATTGTTACTGGTATGCTAAAACTTTTCTCTCGTGAAGTATATTGTCTAGTTGATCTCGGGTCTACCCTTTCTTATGTGACCCCTCATATGGTTATCCATTTATGTTTTAGTATTAAGAGTATTTTAGATCCCTTTTCTGTGTCTACCACAGTGAGTGACTCCACCGTGGCTAAAAGTATCTATAAGAGTTGTGTGTTGTCTATCTGTGGCAGTAAGATACTAGTAGGTCTGATAGAGTTGGACATGTTAGATTTTGATGTGATTTTGGGGATGGATTGGTTGCACTCTTGCTTTTTGCCTCTTTATTGTAGGACCTGATGTAAATGGGCTGCAAAAGAGGATCTTGGATGAAGCTCGTGAGTTGAGATATATTGTTCGTCCTTGTTCGACAAAGATGTATGATGACTTAAAAAAGATCTATTGGTGGAATAATATGAAGAGAGATGTAGCCAATTTTATCACCAAGTGCTTTGCATGTCAGCAAGTGATGGTGGAGCACTTGAGACCTAGTGGATTATTTCAAGAAATTTAGTTTCCTGTATGGAAATAGGAAATGAGTAATATGGATTTTGTTACTTGTATTCTACGGTCTCTCCATCAGTTTGATTTGATTTGGGTCATTATGGATAGGATGACCAAGTCTTCTCATTTTCTACTAGTGAAGACTAATTTTTCAGCAGAGGATTTTGCTAAGATTTTCATTCAGGAGATCGTGAAGTTGCATGGTGCTCCACTTTCTATCATATCTAATTGAGGTAATCAATTTTCATCTTACTCTTGGCATTTTTTAGAACAGTTTGGGAAATAAGGTAAACTTATCACCACTTTATACCTGTAGATAGATGGACAAATGGAGAGGATGATACAAACTTTGGAGGATATGCTAAGCTTTTTGTGATTGATTTTGGTTGTAGTTTGGTTGATCATTTTCCTCTCAAAGATTGTGCGTAAAATAATAGTTATCACCCTTGTGTTGGGATGAATCCTTAGAGGCTTTGTAAGGTAGGAGGTGTAGGTCTCTCATTGGGTGGTTTGAGGTTGGCGAGAATAGGTTGTACTATCCCGACTTAATTTACCATTCTATGGAGAAGATGAAGGTGATTCAAAATAGGCTTAAGGCCACCCAAAGTTGCAAAAATTCCAATGCAGATGTGAGGCAAAGGGACTTGGAGTTTTAAGTGCATGATTTGGTGTTCTTGAAGATTTCTCCCATGAAAGGAGAGATGCAATTTGGGAAGAAAGAGAATCTTAGTCCCCGTTATGTTGGTCTATATCGTATTTTGAGGCAAATGGGAAATATGACTTATGAGTTGGAATAGCCTTTGAGTTTGGGATCTATCCATCCGGTATTTTATGTGTCGATGTTGAAGAAGTGTGTGGGTGATCCTTCCTTGGTTTTTCCTTTAGAGAGTGTCGATGTTTCGGATTCCTTATTATATGAGGAGGTCCCGATTGAGATTTTGGATTGGCAAGTCTACCGGTTGCAAACGAAGGATGTGGCTTTGGGAAAGGTTCTATGGAGGAACCAAAAGCTTTAAGAAGATACTTGGGAAGCCGAAAAGGACATGAGTACAAATATCCATTCTTATTTCCTGCTTCAAATAATTATGCTTGAGATATGTGTATTCCTTAACATCTTTGTTTTCTGACTTTGTTAAAGAAAATTATGATTTTATTGATATATTTGTTTTCTGTCTTTGTTAAAGGTAAGTGTAGATGTCCCTTGTGTTAAATCGTGCTAATGAAAGACTTGTTTCATTATTTGGGGATAAATTATCCTATTTGGGGGAGGGGAATGAATAACCCTGGATTTTGGTCCCTGAAAAAATTTTTGTGTTTTCAAACTCACTGCCTAGACTGTGACTCTTCTTATGAGTCATAACATGTCATTGCGAGTCTTAGGGACCCAATCTTAGCTTGGCCAGTATGTTGGCCTGAAGATTTTGTTGTGACTATGACTAAGGGCTATAAGTCGTAAAGACTCAAAATGAGTCATATAGTTCCATCTGTAGCCAAACTAGTATGAAGCCCAAAATATTATGTCTTGACTACGACTTGGACCCTATGGGTCATAGGGTGTCTTATCAAGTGTAGGGTGGGAGTTGTAGGGTTATTAAAGAGAGATCCCTCAACTATTATCCAGACTACGACTTATGGTGACGAGTCGTAGTAAGTCCTTACGAGTTGCATAGTGACCCATAGTCACTACGATAATTTTTTAGCTTTTTAATTGAGGGAATTTTGGATATTTTACTCTTCTCTCACCTAATACCCACGACCAGAAAACATACTTGGGACATTATATTCAACCCTTTAGCACTCAAACCAGTCTCTCAAACTCTCTAATTTCTCCAAGGTCAAGATACTTAGGGTTTTCAAGAAGTTGGTTATCTAAGAGCTCAAGGGTTGATTTCTCTTTATAAATCTTGGTATTTCAGGCACGTTACTCTTGAACAATTCTTATTTTATGAAATTAATATGTTTTAAATAGTTTAAATTGTATGGATTTGAATATGGGTTATGTTATAGTTGAAGGTTTTGGAATGTTTGATCCTTGAATTGTTTTCTCATGATTTTTATACGTTGTTCATACTTTTAACTGAACCTTTTGAAATAATGGGGTGCATGGGTGTGGGAATTGGAATGTGGATTGAGGTATTACCCAAAATTGATGTCTTAAACTTATTGATTTTGAATAATTGTGTTCCCTCAACCCACTTGTGAAATTGGCTTTGAATTGTGAAATTTTGCACTTGGTTTGACTTACTCACTAATGATATTGAATTGCATAAATGGTTAAACAATAAACATGAATTTTAAAGGCCTTGTTGAATATGTTGATTTAATAATCAAAGGGGGTCAAGGTATTTCCCCAAGTTTATGTGATTGTTATGGCATAGAGTTAAGCTTGCAGGTGCAAGGGTATAACAATACCCATGGTGTGCATTAATAGTAAATTCTTGGTTAAATAGAAGGTTTAAGTGAAACTTGTTTTAATTTAGGCTTAATAGGGATTATTTAGCTAAGCCATGAAGGTGTGGGTCTTTGATGACCAGTACTGGGAACTCACGTTTGATGGCATATCCACCCACTTGAGTTCCCTCCCTTGATCGTTTCTCTTTCCACTACCCCACATCACAATCATTTTATAACTCTACAGTAACTTTTGAAATTAAGAATGCAATTTTGTTCAAGGCCAATACGAGTCATCAAGACCAAGGAAAAAAAACATTAATACTATCTTTTTAACTATAATCCAGGGGAAAAGGATGCTTATTACTTAATGATGTCCATCTTGGCAACCAAACAACCCCTTAGTTATCTAGATAACTCTGTGATTTCCTTAAGACTTTGTTTAGTAAATGTGTGATATAAATCTTCTATGGGTCTCTTTGGAAAAAGGTTAACTACAAAAATAAAGAGAAAACATCACAGATGGTGGATAGAAACTAGTAGCAACTATATCTATCATTCGTATTCGAGAATCCATCATGCATCCATGTCTACATGTTAGCCTATCCAATGATACAAAGGACCTTTCAGCTACATGTGAAACAAAACTCCAGTTAAATGGTAAAGAATAAATCAAGTGATAGGGTAGCAACACAACATATATTGAACTTAAACACTACTGTTGGTACCTGACTGCCTTTGCACATGTAGCTTGAAAGCACTAGAACCTTCTCAACAGCAATGGACTTATCAATATTCCCTCCATATATTCCTTTAAACCTCTATCCACAACTAAAAATAAGTTAGAATTGGCAGTTGACTGTAAAACATATAAGACAGAAAATTCTAACTTTTTGTACCTTGAGCTGAATGACGAGAGCATTTGGTGCTTGAAGAATTTACGTTTGCTTCTTTACTGTCTCCAATTTCTTACAGATAAATAAGTGTAACTGCTTATTCCAACAGGTGCCCAACAAGGAACTTATAACAACAGATTTATCATACAATACTAATTAAGGCAAAAGGAAAAAGTATAATATTTACTTCTCGCACTTGTACTTATTGTTTCAATCCAAAACCTCAGGCTGAAAAAATTTTGGCAAAGAATCTTTGAGTGAAGTATTGTGCAAAACATAAAGACTTATTTCCATAATCTCATCCACCTTATTTGACTCAACACCACATGCCAAGCACTTGGCTATACAGAGCACCCCCAAAGATATCCTTAACAATGATATTCCCATTCCCATCAACACCACCACCATCACCCTTCCTTCTCTACTATTGTAACTTCCTCAACCGCAAACGCATATTATGGAAGGGTTCAATGACATAGCATAATAGTTAATGAGCATCCTCTTGTCCCCCATACCTAAAATATTGAGCGAAAATCTTTAAGAAATTACTGATCTTGGATGGAGTATCTAGAGATGAATAAATACTCAAGTACCTAGCTATTCGATTCTCTAATATACAAAAGGCACAAGCAGCTGCAGCTCCAGAATCACCTACATAATAGAATAGGATTCAAGAAAAGCTAAAAATAACTAGGGCATCAAATCAAACAATCTACCTACAACACCTCAACTATTAAAAATAATCAGCTGAGGCAAGCTTTAAAAAATACAACAAATGTCATGGTTCAATTCAGAACAAATTGAGTGACTTTAAACAGCTATATGAATCCTTAATAACCCTAAGAAATACCATGCCTCAGTCCCATACTAGTCTAGCCTATAAGTTAAGGATTATATACAAAATCTTTTAGTAAAATTATGATATGTTTTCAACAGATAACAACAAGCTTTGATGTACTCAGCTGCTTCAACAATTTCTAGAATATTTTCCAAGAGTTTTGTATAAAGAAATTACGATACACAAAATAATGATATATGTTTCAGCAATGCAAAGAGATGCAAAAATACTGTTAGAAGCTAGAAATTAGGGCAGTGAAATCATATGGCTCATTGCAAGTATTTTCGCAAATCAGAGAAGATGCAAGAAGCATGAGTACCTGTTTCAATAAACAACTAGGGTTCAATCAAAAATGGTCGGAGCAATGGTAGTTAGAGCAGTAGTTGATCAGAATACTTCTGGTCAGAGTGATAGTCGGAGCAGTCGATTGAACCACTGATTTGAGATACAGTCGGAGCACTAATTTGAGATGCAGCCGATCGGATCGGTATCTTTTTTAAGATAGGACCAGTGATTTAAGACCCATGTCGGAGCATCTATTTGTTAAGACCACATCTTTGATTTTCTTTAATTTTTGTTATTTATTTCATTAAATTTTGACAGACTTTGAGAAAAATTTGGAGAAAAAAAATTAAAAGCAATATATAACCTTTTTTTTCCTCAATAAAGTATTGTCATAGGTGACTTTATGGCAACAGTTCATGAAACCGTTGCTATAAGGTACCCTATTGCAACAGTTATATATCAATAGCAATAGCTATAGTATCTACTAAAATAATATTTTTTGCAATGGTTGGAACCGTTGCTATAGACCCTCTATAGTAAAGCTTTTAAAATCACTGACAAAAGGTCTGTTGCAATAGGGGTAATTTCTGGTAGTGATCCAAGTGCTTGCAATTCTTATTTCACCAAATAATCATGAGAATGTCCAAATACCAAAACATTCCACAAAGCAACAATAGAATATATCAAAATAATGAAACCCCAATATCAATCCGACATTTGTAGTATCCACAAGCTCATAGAAAAATCCATTTAAAAAATAACCACACCAAACAACATGCACTAATGACCAATACTAAGAAGTAGTTATCAAGGTACTGTATGATATAGTATCTCGTAATAATACTTGGAAAGGAAAAGACAAGTTCTACTCATCATTTTCTTTTCCAGGGAGTACCATTCGACTATAACTAGTTTTAATTCTAAGCGTCACCATATGATAAGTATGATAGAAGATTCTCGGCATGCCCCTAATCCTTGGTGGGATGGATCAATAGTATTCAACATCTTGACTTTGATCAAGAAAATCAATTTTACATGCATTCATGATTAAGAGCCATATGTAGTAACGAAAGAGAACACATTTCATAAAACACTTGAGGTTCTAAAATGTACAACCCAAACAAACAACTTACACCTTGTATAATACTATAATTATTTACACTTAGACTAGCCAACATTAGGGGTGGCATGGTACGATATGATATTTGAAGCTTTGGTATGATAAATTTGGTATCAAATTTTTGTCACGACCTAATTTATTAGGCCATGATGACACCCAACATAACCCACCAAGAGATAAGCCAATCAGTAGTCCAGAACAACTAGTAATAGACTTAGAAAAAAAGCAGAAGCAAAACTAAATAAAAGGGAAAAAAGGCAAGAAGGAAGTAAATATATACCTAAAACCTAGTGAAGTCAGTACAAGAGCTTCTAATACAATAGGGGTACAAAGTGGAATACTGAGTAAATATATATGAAGTCGTATATGAAATAAAAAATTAGAGAAAAATCTAACAATAAAAGGGAGATCAGGAACAACTTCGAAAATTAGGAGCTTATCCCAAATGTTTGTTCGATGACTGCTTGGCATGATGTGTACCTCAACAACTAGAACTCATACTATTATGTACAGGCTATAAAAGTATAATATTAGTACCAAACACAAGGTACTCAATAGTCATAAGCCGACTGAGCTCCAAATATAATACAAGTATAAACAATATGTAAAGAAGGAATATAAACTATAGGCAACTACTCAAGTAATGAAATATAATAATGTTAATGAAAAAGTAAGGGTAAACTAGCATACCTTACAAGTAATCTCGAACAAAGTTGTAATACCACAAGTATCTAGTCAATATATGATAGTAGGGTTAAGGAATAGATATAGAATATAAAATGGTAGTATTAAAGAAGGAAATGCTAAACCAATAGTAGTTAGAGAAGAGTAGATATACAACTGCTCTATACCGATAGCCAAATAAGAATGTACTACTCTGAGGGAGCTCATCCAACATAACTAGGGTCAATAATAAGGGAACTTACTCTTGCGTAATTAGGTTATATCATCAAAATGTGAATAATCAAAAAGTAATATAGCATAGTAGAATCCTACCATAAAAAGGAGAAAGGAAATGTTGAAATTGTACCTACAACTTCAGGTACCAATCCATAACCAGCTTGCCACGAACCTTATAATAATAATAAAGAAGTAATATGACCATCTTGTCTGGACAACTAATAACTTAATCGGGTCCCTAAAAGCCTAAAAGGTACAAACATCCACTCAACAGACATCAATCATAACCTATACCTATCAACCCCCATAAGACCGTTATATATAGGCTCCAAACAATTATACTGGTGATAGGCAATGTATATGAATGAATAAATACAAGGATAATCCAGTACCATCAACCAACTAAGAGACATAATATACCAATTATATATACCCTCTTTGGTTTGATAGCTCACAAGACAGGACTTATGATAATCACCTCTTTCTATACGTACCCCCTAGATAGAGAAATCTATTGGGGACTTGAGATATCTGTATGTACTGCCTAGTTTTGAATCAGGATTTCTAATACCCATCATAAAAAATCTACTCTATCCAATATCAAAAAGATACATAAAGTTGTATAAAATGTGACCGAACATGAACCGAGAGTAAATAAGGAACATGAACTGAGAGTAAATAAGTATAAATCTAAAAAATATTTCTTCAATCAAATTCGAGACTAAAATGGTATGACAATGTAAAAATGACCGACATCTCCTTCGATCAAAGTGAATAATAACTAGTGAAAAAGTGGATAAGAATTGGACCAAAATTAGCCTCGGTCTAAGTTTTCAAAGTATTATGTTTATTTTAACATAATCCAATAATAAGGGTGCTACAAATTTTGTTATAAAATAACCAAACCTAAAAGTAAAAAAGTGAGAATAAGTTCCTTTTTTAAAATAGTAGTAAAACCACGCACTCTATACAATACATAATCTCATAGAGATGAGTAGACCATAGCCTACCTCGTAGTTGAACCATAACATTAAACCATCAATAAATCACTCTTCTTTGCTCTGCGATCTCAAAATATCATCTCTATATCAGAATCATAATCTACACATTAATATGAGGAAAATAAGGCCCATATGCAATATAAAACTCAAAGACAAAAATTGGGTCAAGAATAGGTTTGTGGGACCCGCAAATGGAATTTTAAAATTAAATTCATCATGAGGTCTTCAAAGGACAAGGAACACATACTCAAAATTTAAGCATAAATGGAGCACAAATTGGGACTCAAATCAGCCCTAAAAATTGAGGAGATTCAAGAATTAATTCTAGGCATTAAAAAAGAAAAAACAATAAAATTTATTAGCAAAAAAATGAGAAATGATTGCGAGATGTTAAATTATCTTACATTAGCCACAATGGATAATTTTCCATACTCCAAGCTTTAAAAATGGTGAAATGGGGCTCAAAAACAAAGAAAAAAGTCGAGGAGGATGAGTTTATACTACTAGGGATTTAACCAATGCAATCATGATGAACTCTGGTCCCGATTGCAATGATTGAGAAAATAGACCATCACAAATACAATGAAATATTCACAAACATGAAGAAGTATCTGAATCGGGTTGGACTAGCCCTTTCTCATGAATGTGCAAGAGGGCTCACAAATGCAAGGGTCAATGACTTGACCCCTTTTAATAGGTCCTGCTCCTCACGATCACAGAGTAAATTGATCCTGCACTAGATGCTAAGAATCGATAGAAATACTAAGTCCTAACGAACTATGACCAGGGGCTTAAGATTCATTCAGAACCTCGTACATGCAAAAAAAACTATGCTACCATACCAAATTCATCATTTTAGACGCAACAAAACCATTAAAATTTCAATTCGAGGTCATTACTACAAAAAGTAAGTCTCACACTCATAATTCTATTTTTCACCAAAATTATCCAATAGCTCAAAATCAATTTGGAAGCCTTGAGGACCAAAAAAAAGGTCCTTCTTTCCTAAATCAAAGTTTCAAAGCTAACGACGCTATTGAAATTCTCATCTAAGGCTGTTTACTAGGAGTTTTTGTACAAGGACAGTTTCTCAACTATAAAAGTTCCAAATAACGACTTGGGCTTAAAGCCCAAAGAAATTGTCCAAAAGCCAAATGTACTATTTCGGCAAGTTATAAATTACTTGTAGCCAATCTGGAAAGGCACAAAATGTCAAAAACACGCAAAACCAGTGAAAATAACCTGGAGGATCACTACAATATCCACTACTAAAAGGACTTTCATCCTCGAAAGTCAATGGATAGAAAGAGATCAACACTCCAAAGAGCGAGGAATTGAGCCTTCGTTCCCAGCCTTCCCAAATAATTTGTAAGGCCAACCAACACTTCCAAGGGACTTTGCTAAAGGCATTTTTTTCCTTCACATCTTAACTTCAATGTCTAAATTTAATTCTAACTCTTCCTCAACAACCCACTGGCCTCTAACTAAACCTAACACGACTTAAGTACACCAACCCAAACCATAAAATACAAACATATACAAAAACAACTAAATAGGTACTCAACTAGGCTAAAGACAACTAAGGCGTGAACCGTACAACCAACTCCAAATTTTAAATCTAATATTCTCTAATCTTTCCAAACTTGTTATCTACTCTGAGCTACACAAAATTTCCCCAACATTATCAAAGCTCTATCTATATAATCACACCATAAAAACACTGAAACACTAAAGCTAACCTACTAAAAATCCACACAGGCTAGCATACAATCAATACTAAATAAGGTTTACTTAAATATCCAAATAATGATAAACATTGTAAGAAACCTTTTCCAAGCCATTAACTGATTTTGATAACAATCAAAACTAATATTTATGAGTCTGAAGTACAAGCTCTTGAAATTAAATGATCCACTCTAGGATGCTTCACCTTTAAATAATCCGCTCTAGGATGCCTCACCGACAATGGGTGAAACTTTGCTAAGCCTAACTAGAATACATCTCTCCCACTAAGTAGACATAAAAAATTTCTTATGAAAATTAAGAATCAAGGCCAAAAGTAGTAGAAGCCAATACAATGTACTGATGGATTATCTTTGATCATTTAGCTAATACAATCTCTCCAAATTAGAAAAGACTGAGTTGGTAGGTAATGAGTTGGCCTCATCATCCTATCAATGAGTGCTCAACTGAATCAAAACCTCAAAAAGGGATATAATTAAGTTATACAGTCCATAGTTATAATCTCAACATTTAAGCTGAACTACCCAATCTCAACTATCTAAACTGTTCTTGTTGACCAGTAAACATCCAAATACTAAAATCTATCACAACTTCCAATTTTTTATTCAAATGAGTCAAGAACCACAATTAAAGCCAACAAATCTTCACTAGGGTCAAGTAACCTAATCAATTTTACTATGAGAAATCAATCATATACCCAAACCAATCTCACCTTTAGAGACTAAGCATATATCCAATAGTTTCCGTAAGGGTTGGAACTGAAATATTATTGGAGAACATAACCACAACTGAGGACATAAAGATGTGAGAAATCAAATCCACATTTACTGCAGAAAACACATATCAAGGCATAATCAAGAATCCACCAAGGTTGTAGAGAGCATTATTAGTAGCCAAATCTCGAGCAATCTAGAAAACTATGATCTTAGCCTGCACCTGGTCAAATAAATACCCAATCTATGGAAAATCATGATCACTCCCTAAAGAAATCCACTTTGGCTATCAAAAATCAATACATACGCATAAATCACGAAGCAGCAGCATCCCACCAAGTCATATTAGGCAGGATAAATACTAAAATGATAAATTTCTAAAATCACCTATTTAAACCAACCTTAATTCAAATGAACCATTAACCATTTTGTAGAAAGAACAGAGCACACAACTCAACACCAACAACAAGATCAAGACTACTGTCGGGTAATGAATCAGACAAACTAGAAGGGAAACCTTCAACTTATCAACATTAGGAGCGAGCTATTGAAAAGGATCACCAAAGCTAGAATTACAACACAATCATGGAAGGCCAAACCTTCCTTCACTTTCATAACTCGCTCAACAACCGACCTTGAAACTAGAAAAGAAAAACCAACCAACCAACCATAGTAGCCGTCTAAGCCAACAAGTAAGAATAGCGAGAAAAGGGAGTATGAACTGGATAATGCTAGTTTAGTTGTATATCAAGTAAGGACCAATAAAAGCTAAAACAACATTAATAATGGTGTGTTTGTTATAAAGGAAAATGTTTTTCATGAAAATATTTTCTTAGAGAATATTTTCATGAAAAAAAAGTTGGTTTCTTACTTGTTTTCTATTGTTTGGCTGGTGAGTGAAAAATATTTTCTAGTGTTTGGTTAGTGAAAGGATTTTTTTTCAGAAAATACATTTTAGTGTTTAGCTAAAGACTACAAAATAATTTTTATAAATTAAATTTTTGACCCTAAAAAATACTTTTTTTAGGGTGTGTTCAATATGAAGGAGGAATACATTTTCTGGAAAAATAAGTTATTTCTTACTTATATTCTTGTGTTTGTTATGCATGTAGAAGATGTTTTATAAAAGTATTTGTTTATATCTAACAAATGATGAGAACGAATAGGGTAATAAGGATGGGATAAGAATAAGTTTTGAAACTTTTTTTAAAAAATAAATTAAAAAAATTAAAAAAAAAATTGGGAGAGGGGGTTGAGGGGAGAGAGGGTCATAATAGGTGGTAAGGTTGGGGTAAGAAAAAAGTTTTGAGTATCTTTTAAAAAAATAAAAATAATAATTTTTTTTGCAGGGATGGAGGGGTGGGGATTAAGGTAGGGTGGGGGCGATGGCTAGTAGGGGTGGGGTCGCGGTAGGGTATGAGGGTGAGGTAAGAAAAAAAGTAAAAAAATTAAAAAAATAAATTTTAAAAAATTTATTTTTTGGGGTGGGGGATGGTAGGGGTGGGGGTCAGGTAGTGTGGTAAGAAAATAGTTTATTTTTTAAAAAAATAAATTAAATACTTTTTATGGAAGGGGATGGTAAGGTATGGGGGGTCAGAGTAGGGGATGGGGTAAGAAAAAAACTAAACTATTTTAAAAAATTTAATACTTATGTTTTCTTGATTTGGTGTCGAGTAGGAGTGGGTGTTTTGAGAGTTGTATGAAAATTTCAACTTGAGAGTGATCTTGAAAGAGAGTTTTGAAAAATATTTTTCTCAACTTTTGAAGAAAGTCAATTTTCTTAGATTTGAGAAAAATAAGTTGATTTGGAAAACATTTTCCAAAACTTTTAAGCCAACAAAACATGAGGAAATTAAAAAATATTTTTTAGAAAATGTTTTACTTCGTATCAAACACACTCGATAACAACGGTATAAAGGGCAGGTGGCACAAAAAATGAAAATCAACAACCAACACCACTCTAGTACCATAACAAGGTCAATATGCCAAAGGAAAGGGACTTCAACCCAATTACTACACCTCAAGAAAATCATAATATTAATCCACTAAATCCACAACTAAAAGAAAATATATACGGGTGTAGTCACGCATGCATAAATCTATACAAAGGCTTATGAAAATCAATATAGTAAAAGGCTTATAAAAATCAAATAGTAATATCAAGACGTATAAACACCGATGGGTATGAAACCCCCCACTGAATTCAAATAGAAATCAAAATGTAGTAAACCAAGAGTGCACTACCTATAATGATGGAATCCAAAGTCATAGTCCCTGACCTGAAAAAAATAGTATGAATTTGAATGCATCCGAACTTAGTTTGAGCATCTGAACAACCAACTGAAAGACTAAGTGCATTTCCTCTTCCCAAAGGGGCCAACTGATCCGAATGCATTCACTACAGAATAATCCTACATTGGGTACTCTATAGACCCATGACCAGTCTCCTTATAGTCGTAACAAACTCTTGAAAATTTAACCAGGTGAGAAGTATAACCTAACTCCAACTGGATGACCAACTCACATTGGGCACTCCTTATCACAATAAAGAGTCTCACCATAATTAAAACATCCCTTGGAAATCTCTGGCGCACTGTACTTGTTAGCCCAGAACAACCATAATAACCTAAAGACCTAGATTGAATATTTCGTAATGTCTAACCTGAGCTCTATCTACTGATACCATTACGACCTATCTGAGAGCCAACTATTATCATAAGACCTAACTATATAGACCTAATAGGCTGTAACTGATGCCGACCCTTGATGGGTGGATCCCTACCTCCAAATGTAATATCACTGAAACTGTTCTAATTGTATGGCCTCTTTCCACCACCTCTATACATATCAAGATATAACCTCTTTATAGTCCTCACATGATCCACAACCTAAAGGAAAGAATCGCCAACTGCTATCAAATGCTCTGTTGTTAAATGAAGTGGTAAAATCAATCCCCTGATAAAACCATACACCATCTCATGACTATATAGGAAATAACATAGGAGTATGTTGGGTCTATTTCGGAAACCCAATATCATACTCTAAAACTGATAAAGAGCCCTGCTGAACACTAATAAATTTAACTCTAGACTCAGAGCCACTCGATGTACCGCGTACCACCACTGATTATTAAGTATCAAAAAAATAGACTCAAAATCCCCAATAGGGTATTATGAATAGATGAGGCGGTCATAAAATTTGCTGGAACTGGGCCGATCTCAGATCCACTGGCTGACACTGAAGATCCTCGATATTAATTTCTAACTTTCTAGCCTCATGCGGAGCTAAAACTCTTGTAACATACAAAGAAGTCCTATCTGCATTTATGGACAACCTCAAGTTATCCATCTAAGAAGGAGTGGAGTCAAAACAAGTACTTAGAGGTTCATAGAAGTATGGATACATGAAAAGGAATCAAGGAATAGGAATTTCCTGATAATGCCCTATGTCATCCCAAAGATAGGATGCACACATTTCTATTCCGATTGTTAGTACCAGGCACGTAGCTCTTGTACAAACAACACCGATAGACCTATGCTCTAATATAAATTTGTCACAATCCAATTTCTCAGGTCATAATGACACCTACCATAACCTGCCAATAGGTAAGATAATCCGTAGTCTGGAACAGCTAGTAATAGAATAATAAGAAAAGCAGAAGAAAAAGTAAATAAAAGAGAAAGAAGGCAAGAAGGAAATAAATAAATCCAAAAAACCTGGTGAAGTCTGCATAATATCTTCTGATACAGCAGGAGTACAAAGTAGAATACAGAGTAAATATATATATAAAGTTGTCTCTGAAATACAAAAATAAAGATCAGTCTAATAGTAAGAGGGAGAGCAGGGACAACTTTGAATGTCAGGAGCTCACCTTATGTCATGACCCAAAAAACAAAGGTCATAATGGCACTTGTCGCGGCAAGACATGACTAGTAATCATATCACCCAAACTGATATAAAATGAAAGATAATACCAAAACCCAAAGCAAGACTCTTGGAACAAACTCGAACTACACAAATGTAACAAATTATATATATATATATATATATATATATATATATATATATATATATATATATATATATATATAACCAAGGAAACTATGCTACAATCCCAAAACTTGATGTCACAATGTAAGAACTAACTAATATAACTCGAAATCAAAATATATAAGATATCCCAAAAAGACCAAACTCTATCTCAGAATACAATAAAGACATACTCTAAATGAGAAAAAGTAGTATGTAACTCTGGATGCTTAGATCAACTGCTACCTTGAATGAGCTCCAAGTATCGCCTGAATCTACTGCCAAGAGATGCACTCGTACCTAGATCTATACCAAAAGGGTGCAGTAGGGATGAGTATGGTCCACTTGCACTTAGTAGGTATCATAGGCCGACTTAGTAAAGTAGAATACACATATAGTTGCTTTAGCATTCACTACTAAAGAAACCAAGTACAACTAATGGTACTCGCTTAGCATGCCAGTCCACTAACTATGACAAGGGCCACTTTAGAGCCTTTCGCTAAAGTGACCAAGGACCGCTAAAGCGCCCTTGCCCAGCTGGTAACAAGCCACTAAGTTAATCAAGTTGCGCTTAAGTGCATACTGCTAAACTGGACAAAGTATCACTTTAGTGGCTACACCAGTTGAGTGGTACACCAGCTGTGGAGACTTGGAATTTCAAGTCCCTACGGATCCCTCGAGATTCATCTGGAGTCTTGAGTATACAAATGAACTATGCTACCCTACTAAATTAGATTCTTAGGAATCAATGGCGATATCAAATTTTTGATAAAATATTATTTTAACAGAGTTGACCCCTGAGGTTTATTTTTACAACTTTTTGAATAAAGGATCGAAATGAGATAAAAAAAATCATAAAACCACACCAACTATATTACCAAAATAAAATAAATGTTTCGAATATATTGGTGCAATCTATTTTTCCATTCGACACACAAATAAAAAAATGTTGACTGAAGTCAACTGTAAGCCTTCAAGATCATCAAAAACCACAATCTCGTATAAACCACACCAAAATGCATTGGGAACTATGTCAATTATTCTGACACCCTAAAATTACAGCAACGCAACCACAAGGAGGGGTGAAATCATCAAATCACATAAAAATAAATATTTCACATAAATCACCAAAAATCAAGTTAGTACACCCCATATCTCTATCCATGACTTCTTTGCATGATGCACATCTCAACAACGAGAACTCGTACTATGATCAACAGGCTATACATGTATAGTATGAGTACCAAACATGAGGTACTCAATAGTCATTTATCGACTGAGCTCCAGATATAATGCAAGTATGAACAACATCTAAAGAAGGAATATGGAAGTATCAACTCAGGCAATGAAACACAATAATGCTAATGTAAAAGTAAGGGTAAGAATTCAGACCCTATAAGTAATCTTAAATGAAGGTACCATACCATAAGTAGCTAGTTAATATACGATAGTACGGAAAAAAATATACAATATACAATGGTTGTAGGAAAAAAGAAAATGATATACAAATAGTAGTTAAAGAAGATTAGATATACATTCTTGTTTTACCGATGGCCAAATATGAAGGTATTACTCTGAGGAAGCTAGTCTGACATTATGGGGGTCATAAATAACTAGCTCTAATGTAATCAGTGTATATAGCGAAGACTCTAATAATCCATAAGTAATATAGCACAATATAATTCTGACATAAAAGAAGAAAGGAAATCATCAAAGCGTACCTACAACCTCGGGTACCAATCCATAACTAGCCTACCATAATCTATATAATAATAACTAAATAACAATATAATTGGTTAGTCTAGGCAACCAATAACCTAACTGTCCCTCATAAGCCCAAAAGGCACAAGCAACTACTCATTAAACAACAACCATAACCTATACATATAAACCCCCTATAATATTGATAGATATAAGCTCCAAACAATTATACTGGTAATACAAAATGCATATAAATGAATGAATTCAAGGATAATTCAGTGCCATCAACCAACTAAGGCCCATAACTTACCAAGTATATACACCTTCTTCGGTTTGCCAGCTCATAAGGCACGACCTATGATTATCACCCTTCTGTTATGTGGACCCCAGATAGAGGAATCCATATGGGTCTCAAAATATCCACATATACTACCTGGTCCCGAATCAGGACTTTCAATACCTATCATAACAAATCTACTCTGTCCAAAATCAGGGAGATATATAATGTAGTATAAGAAGTGCCCAAACTTGAATTGAGAATAAATTAGTATAAATCTAAAAATTGATTGACTCAGATCGAACTTGGGACTTAAATGGTATAATAATGTAGAAAAAAGTCAAAATCTCCCTCGATCAAAGTGAATAAGCAGTGATTAAAAAGTGGACTAGAATTGGATCGAAATTAGCCTTGGTCTAAGTTTCCAAAGTAGTATGTTTACTTTAAGATATCATATTCCAATAATAAGGTTGGTATGACTTTTCTTGTAAAAGAACCAATTATAAAATTGAGAATAAATCTTTTTAAAAAAACAGCAATAAAACTAAGGTTTTATCTGGAATCATACCACTAAATTAGCATAAAATACGTCAAAATGCATGTGTTCCATCACTAGTATCAAAATAATACAACCATACATGCCAAATGTCTATAATCTAGAATCACATCCTTTCAAAGGGTAGCATACTTAGTGTCCAACTAGTATCATAACCACAAACTCAGGCCCAACAGTACTTATATTAACTAGATATCAACACCATAATTCAAAAAACTATGGTAATCAAAGGTAATAAGATACTAGAGGGATCTAATTACTAAGTAATATGGTAAGTCTTATATTAAAGGATCCTTCATGTCAATCTATGGTAAAACAAATCTAGGCTAAGGGTTGAGTAATACCATTATTCTAAAAACCCTAAATAGGCCAATTCATAATACAACTTGGTATAAATATATCCTATAACCCCTATCTAACATGATACAATACACAATCTAATAGAGAAAAGTAGATCGGAGCCTACCACGTAGTCAAATCACAACCTCAAACCATTCAAGGACTATTTGTCTTTCCTCCATGATCTTGGAATATTATCACATTATTAAAGTCATAAATGCATTAATATAAGTAAAACAACACCCATATCGCAATATAAAATTCATAATTTATGCATTAATATGAGGAAAACAAGGACCCATATTACAATACAAAACCTCGAGCCTAAAATTAAGCCAAGTTGAATACATCACAAGAACTCTCCAAGAACAAGGAACACATACTCAAAAATTGAGCACAAATAAAGAACAAATGGGGGCTCAAATTAGCCCACAAAATTGAGGAGATTCAAGAATTAATTCTAGGGATTATAATGAAAAGAACAAAATTTGACGAGGAAAACAATGGGAAATTATCAAGAGGTGTTACATCATCTTACCTTAGCCTCAATGGATGATTTTTCACACTCCAAGCTCCAAAAATGGTGTATTGAGGATAAAAATAAAGAAACAGATAGGAGAGGACATGTTTATACTGCCAGGGGATTAACCATCGTAAATGCATTAACCCATGGTTGCAATTACAAAGGCCAACATAATAGACCACCACAAATACAATGAGATATTTTTGCATACAAATAAGTATCTAGATCAGGTTGCACCGACCCTTTATTATAAATATAAGAGAGTGCTTAAAAACTTAAAGGTCAAAGTCTTGGCATTTTGCGAATGTTACCTACTTCTCGTAATTGCGAAGAGTAAATTGACCTTGCACCAGATGCTGAACACTAGTAGAATTCCTAAGTCCTAAGAGACTCCTACTGGGGGATCAATATTCTTCTTAAATATGTGTGCGCAACTGAACTATGCTACCCTACTAAATTTTATATTTAGGACTCAATGGAATCATCAAAATTTACATCCGAGGTCATTTTGATAAAAAGTAGACACTACACCCATAGCTTTATTTTTTACTAAAACTATCTAATAACCCAAAACAAGTCCAGAAGCCTCGAGACTCAGATCAAGGGTCCTCATAGCCTAAAATCAATTTTCCAGAGCTAATGGAACTGTCGAAATTTTCATACTAAGACATTTATTAGGAGTTTTTGGTCCAAGATTAATTTTTTAACTTCAAAGGTTTCAATACTGGAAACTTGGCTTAAAACCCAAACAAACTATCCAAAAACTAAATCGGCATTTTCGACAAGGCATAAATGCCTTGTAGCCACTATGGAAAGCCACGAAACATCAAAAACAAGCAAAAACAGAGAAAATGACCTGGAGGGTCATTATAGTTTTTGAAAATACTCTACCATTACCGAATCATATAATTCAATATGGTTTGATTTTTTGGCGTTCGCTTCTGGTATTTTTTGGTATGGTAAATGGTAACCATAGTTTACTTCACTTTGATCTTATATACTCATATAATATAATATTTTGACTATCTCGTTTCAAAATTTCATCTCAATTGTATTGTACCAAGATATTAGACATATATATATATATATATACACACAAAAGAAAGTACAAACATCTTCTTTTGTAAATAAATTACATAAAAAAAAATTTCATTCAAGTCTAAACATTCAGTTTTATACTAATACTAAGTTGTGTATTTATTAGTACATATTTTGATAATAAATATTATTTATGTATGCAGCTCTATACTTTGGTATGATATTCAATATTTTGGAATGTCATTTATAAATATCAAATATCAAAAAATTTAAAATGTATATCATATATACAATACCATAGACCATAATGCCAATATCATCGTATGAACAATTTTGGTTCAGTATAGTATGGTATATACGATACCTTGCACATCCCTAGCGAACAAATGTTTACATTGAATTTCAGAAACCAAATCTCTTCCATTCTTATTTTTTGTATCTTCTTCCCCCGAGCTATCATGAAACCCTTTTCATTTTTTCATTATTCATTTCTAGATCTATATAGTAGTATATGTACACTTTTATACATTATTATACAATCAATATACATAAGTATACATTATATAGTATCTAAAATGCATACACGATGTCTCTATTTTGTATAATCATGTATAAATAATATACTATGTGGAACAATATATCCACACTATTATACACAAAATCAAACACAACCAGGTTATCTTGATCTTCATAAAAAGTCATATGATCGAATTGATTCATATAATATAATTGCCACCAATATACTGTTGGATTTGAAATTGATAGGGCATCATACGGAAGCTTATAGTCACAAACCACGTAGACAATAATTCATATAAAACAAAACCTTATACTAAAAAGACATATTATGAATATTATTTGACCAATTGACCTACCTATTAGAAACTAATTCAAAAAGTATAAAAATATTTGAGAGAAAATATCTCTCTAAACTAGACTCTTTTGTGGACTACATTGTGGATATTATTATGTTATGGCTCGAGAAGAGGGATCCTTTATTTATAGAGAAACAAAATCTTTTCTCTAGGAAAAAGGTGAACTAAATACGAAAAGAATATATTTTTATTTTAAGATAAATAAAAGTAATTATCTTATTACTTTGACACCCCTTCTAAGAAAAGTAAAACTCAAATTTGGTAAAAAAAAAATCAGGTCAAATCCCTAACAGATCTCTCTTTTATTCTTGATTTTCTTGGCATAACTTGATCCATTTTTCCTCATATGCATGATCTTTATTTTTCACATAATCTTCATTGCTGCTGCTACACATGCTTAAAAAAAAGAGCTTTTGAGTTAAAAATATGTAAGCCCATTCAGGTTAAAAATATTGGAGCCCTTTGCAGGGTTAAAAGTGAGCTTTATTTTCAAATATATAACAACAGTATTGTTGATAATATAATTGACAATTAACTCCACATGTAGTATTTTGGACTTCTTTTTTACAAGAAAAAATCTTTATCATCACCAGGTTGATTGCAACTTTGATTTGACATGTCTTCAATATGAACCAACCCAATATCGTTAGACTATACATATATGGAATGTCTATACAAAAACCAACCCAACAGTACACTAGTCTGACATAGCCTCTATACAGAAAAATCAATGAGCCACTGGGACAAACACCTAACTGACTCAACAAACTAAAAGGATCACAAAACAACAGCACCAAAACTAGCAACTTGGTCCTTGAACTATGAGGACTTACCACTGAAAGAACGTAGATGTGGCACTCGGATATCTCTATTGCGGTTGCAGCTGAGTACCTAAACCTACATCATGGTAAGAATGTAGCCCATAGAGAAATATGTGGATCAGCACAAGATACATACTGAGTATGTGGGGGTGCATGAAAAATATAAATAATATAATAAATTTTGTAAAAACGTACATACGAACCATAATGACACACCTGACTTGAGTGACATTGAATTATGCAACTCATAACATCTTAGAAAGGAAATGTAGGAGAAAAACTTCATAAATCATTATAGATCATCATAGGCAACTTGACTTACCACATCAAAACTTGGAGTGACTCGGTATTTAAATAAACATAACTCATATGGACAGGGGAATAACTGACAACCGCACGTGAGCTACATAGAATACCAATATTTAAAACCCCCGTTGGCGGGAGCATCATACTCTTTGTCAGGGATTACGACCTTAAAACTGCAATAATCAAAATCGGGCTCTCTGGCCAATAATATCATCATCAAACAACCCTACGGTGGCACATAGGTTTGGGGAAACACCAAATTTCCCTCTCGGTGCTAAGTACTACTCCCCGACAAGCTCAGAACGCATTAGAAAATCCACCACAACATCACAAGGGTCTATAATAAAGACCAAATCAAATCTCTTTCTCATTTATCAAATCATATCAATTTGTGGATTCCTAACTCAACACATTTTATCTCAAAACATTTTAATCTTCCTCAACATCAACAAGGTATCAATGTGTTGAAACATAACCGACTCGACATTTGGTCAAGGATATGAAGACTCAATAAATAATATTTTCAACAATTTAACTCATCAAAACCATCTGGAAAATACCAAGACTTATTGCAACTTCAATATCAATATTTCTCAATTTACGATCCAACTCTCATTTAAAGGTACTTGAGACATCAACCCATAGTAGGGATATAGAATTTATAATATCAATTATAAATTCATAATAAGGAAATAGTGTAATGATAGTGTAAATCAAGTCTTAACAAATTAAATCATCATACTCTCATAATCAAATAATTTTTGGACATAATTCCATCTCAACATCATAAACATATTGGATGACATAATCCCATAGCTCATGGACAACAATATAAGATATAAAATCATATTTCCAATTCATGGTAAAACATGTAAAATCTTATGTCAATGTAATTCAAAAAAAATACCGGGCACAAGATCGAAAGGATAATCTTGTTCAAAGCCCCACATACCTAAAAAATAGAAGATGAATATGAACTTCCGACTCTGGAACTTCATTCACGAAAATAAAGGGTGCTTCTCAAAGCCCTTAACATGATCAACATGAATCTCAAATCATTTTAAAATTTCTACGATTCAATCAAGAGATATGAAAGGATGAAATTTGGAGTAGTAGGGTTGGGGTTTGAACCTTAGGAAATTTTGGAGAAAAATGAGCTATTGAATGGTCTTAATGAACTTAAATCCATCGTTTACCTGGATTTATTGGAGTGGGAATGACCAAAATACCCTTAAAAATCAAATAATGTCAAATCTATCCTTTGGTGGACTGTTTTGATAGGCTGAAGTAGATTGACCATAACCTTTTGCTCTGATGGCCAAATTGGATGAAACCAATTTCATTGGAAGGAGGACTTTCAGAGCTTTCTATTGATATATAGTAGCTCACCCAGATTATTATGTACAATGAGTTATGATCATTTGAAGTTGACCGTAAAATTTATCTGGCCTCAGTATTGTTTTCCTGTACATTTACTATTCACCACTATTCATAGTTAGATCGAAATGATCATAACTCATTGCTCGAGTGTCCGTTTTGGATGATCCACATATTATTGGAAAGCTTATTCGATGCTCTACGTGATGAGGGGTTGAATATCCAGAAATTCCATACATAAAAATTATTAATCATAATAAAGAACAAAATTCAACACATTTTCATCCGAGATCTTAACGAAAAAGTTTTCTAGCGCATCAGACCACCACATTATGCCGTTATGTAGTTTTACAATTGTCCAATTTCTAGTGAACTGGTGCGATTATGGTGCATCGCACCAGCGTGTAAAATCAAGATTTTTCAGTTTAATTCCAAGGGTTTTTTGGTGTTTACCCACTCTTTTTAGCCCCTATATATATACCCAATAAGAGGCTCTCATCCTCATTTCCCATCTTTAACATCAAAACTAGGATTTTACAAAATCAAAACCCTTATTTCTTCTTTAAGAAAAATCAATAGAGATCAAGAAAAATTAGAAAGTGAGGAAGATTACCCATATTATATATGTTTCTAAGAAGGAGAGTGTTGAGTTAGCATCCTATAGGCTGAATGATATTGCTCATGATTGGGTAGTGATATGGAAGGAGGGTAAAGGGGAAGATGCAGCTCCCGTGACTTGGCTGAATTTTAGGATGCCTTTCTAGATATGTTTTTCCTACTAGAGATGAGAGAGGATAAGGTAGAGGAGTTAATAAACCTAAGGCAAGGTTCCATGACCATGAAAGAGTATTGTCTTAAGTTTAACCAGTTAGCTAAGTATTCTCCCGACTTGATAGCTGAACCTAGAGCGAGTATGAGTAAGTTTATGACTGGTGTATCTAGGTTAGTATTGAAAGAGTGTAGGGCTTCTATACTTCATAGAGATATAGAACTTGCTAGACTGATGATGCACGCTCAGTGGATTGAGATAGATAAGATGAAAGAAAGAGAGAGAGTGAGCAAGAGGGCCAGGATAGGTAGTCATGGTTTCTCTCAGGCAGGGTTACAGGGTGGTAGCTGTTCCCAGCATAGTCAGAGATTTCCTATCCCAGCTCTATCCTCAGCTAGTGTACCCACATATGTGTTCGGGAGTGTCAGTTCTGGTGGAGCGCCAGGTGCCTAGAGCAGTACTAGTGGTGTTCATACCTATCCACTTTGTGGAGAGTGTGGCAAGAGCCACTAAGGTGTGTGTAGAGCTGGTAGTGATATGTGCTTTGGGTGTGGTGAGCCAGTCTATAGAATGCAAGAATGTAGAGTGCTAGCTCAGAGGGGTCGACTCTGTGTGCTTCAGGCTCTCCTTAATCGAGAAGGATTCCTTGATATAGATTCGGGTATGTTATGAGTCCTTCATCTTTGTGATATGAATTGTTTGATCCATTGCTTCTATTTTAGGCTTATATGTTAGCATAAGTCATGCATGAGTTTCAAATCTCATTTGGTCAATTATGACCCAGTTCGTAGGTGCCCCATGTACCACCTTAGTGTTTCAGCGAATTATGTTTAGAGGGACATAGAGTCCCAAGGGAGAGATACCCCATGATACTACAATGTTTGTATGTCATTAGACTCATTCAGTTTCATATTCAGACTCTCCTTACAGGGTTAACATCAGCTATTATTGCATTGCCAGTCATGCTTTCGAGAGTCAGTTTAGTTAGGCATTCATGCATTAGATATGCACATTTAGTGGGAAGAGTTCATCTTGTCAGTGTGTTCATTATTTATTCATGACATCAAACCCGTTATGAGTCCATGCATCAGATAACTATGTATGCTATGAGAATTCAGCTATGAGTAGCTTTAGTCGAGTATTCCATGCATCAGATATACATGTCCAGTATGAGAACTCAGTATGTCAGTTGTTCCATTTGTATAGTCATGTATTGAGATGTTCTTGTTCCTTGAATAAGTTTAGTGGATTAGTATTCTTATCCTATCAATCGACATTCAAGGATGAATGTTTCAAAGGGGGAGATAATATAACACCCTAAAAAATTCTCTCCTAGTCTGAGCCTTAGAGCTTGTAGGTGTGTTTCCAAGTGTGAAATACTTTGAACCATGTATAATTTCCCTGATATCAATATTTTGTCATGTATATCATTGAATAAGCTTTCTATCGATACCAAATTTGCCCAAATCTGATACTCAGACAAAGAGTTAGAGCTATTTTAATGAGACAGTGTGTCACCTGGCACTTTAGCGCGTCGTGGAGCCAGCCAAAATGGCAATCGTCAAAATCTAGTGAGCCTTTGTGATTATGGAACATTGCAGTAAGGCTTAATTTTAGAATTATCAATTTCTAGTGCACCAATGCGATTCCACTACGTCGCGATGCCTTTCTAGTTTGGAACCAAGGTGGTAACGCGATTACCACCGCGTCATGTCGTCATGTAGTTTCCCAATTTTTCAATTTCTAGTGAACTGGTGCGATTATGGCGCATCGCGCCAGCATGTAAAATCAAGATTTTTCAGTTTAATTCCAAGGGCTTTTTGGTCTTTACCCACTCTTTTCCGCCCCTATATATATACTTTATAAGAGTCTCTCAGCCTCATTACCATCTTTAACATCAAAACTAGGGTTTTACAAAATGAAAACCCTTATTTCTTCTTCAAGAAAAATCAATAGATATCAAGAGAAATCAAGAGGAATCAAGAATCTCTCCAAGAACTTTCAAGAAAAGAGTTTCCCCAAGGTATGTAGATATTGATTCTTGGGTCCCTTTCATCCAAGAAGCTCAAGAACCCTTTTTTTCTAAAATTCAAAGATCTTGTGTTTATGGGTTTGAATGATTCATATGAGTTAAAATTGATCTTTCAGCTATCATTGAGTTGTGATTCATGTTTTTTATAAGGTTTTCAAGATTTGACCCTAGTGTATGATGTTCATGATAAACCCTCGTCAAGTTGCTTGTTAGATGATATGTTCATGCCAATTAAGTGTGGAAATGGTTGAATAAGCAAAGCATGCACCCGATATGTTTGATAAAATTCTTATGTGAAGAATTAAGGCCATTATGGAATGTTGATTAGGAAACCCCAAATTGTGAGTAGACCCATGCATGTCTAGTGTTTGATGAAATACCTTAGTGAAAGAATTATGATATCATAGCATGAAATCCCCAATTAGGTGTAAACCCATGCATGCCTAGTATTTGATGAAATGCCTTAGTGAATGAATTGTGATATCATAGCATGAAATCCCAAATTAGGTGTAAAGCCATGCATTCCTAGTGTTTGATGAAATGCCTTAGTGAATTAATTGTGATAAAATAGCATGAAATCCCCAATTAGATGTAAACTCATGCATGCCTAGTGCTTGTTGAAAGGCCTTAGTGAAGAAGTTGAGACATGATAGTAGTAAAATCTCCAATTGCGTGCTCTTTGATACATGCTAAGCCTTTAATACATGTCAAGTGCTTGATGAGTTAGTTGTGACATAATAGGATGAAATTTTTCCAAATCATATGCTATCCAATACATGCCAAGACTAATACACGTGCGAAGTATTTGATGCAAGACCTTGTTGAATGGAGTATGATCCTATAGCATGTTCCCCCTATGCTATTACATGTTTATGATTCCTAAATACTTGAAGTGATGTCTTAGTGATTGTGATGATGAATAGATGTTTATGATTCCTAAATGCTTGAGCTGATGCCTTAGTGATTGTGGTGGTGAATAGATGCTTATGATTCCTAAAATGCTTGAAGTGATGCCTTAGTGATAGTAATGGTGAATACATGTTATGATTCCTAAATGCTTGAAGAGATGCTTTAGTGATTATGATGATGATGAATGACCGTGGTTATGACTAGTCAAGAATGGTTATGCTTTACTTTTATGTTATCGAGTCCTGGGGATATTTATACTCAATAATTTAGCTATTATGTAGAGCTTGTGTCAGTTTTTATGATAATTCCAGTCGGGCCATGATTCTCAGAACTTAGTGAATTATAGAACTCTATATCCTCAGATAGATACAGAACTTAAGAAATCTCAGTAATCTCAGTAATCTTCGTAATCCCCGTATCGCTAGTAATCTAGCTTCAGTGTTGTACTCAGCTCAGATCTTGTAGTATTCAAGTGTTCATTTCTAGCCTCGGTAGTGACCGAGTAATCTATTCAAACTCTGTATCATCAGTTAGATACCGTGATTCAGTAGTATTCCATCAGATACGAAACCTTGTGAACTCAGCTTAACTCAGTTAGATCATTTGAGAAATGTGATCAGTATCAGATTTAGATCAGTTTACGTTCAGTTGAGAAATTTAGTTTAGCGTCTTTCAATTGGGAGTAGGAGCTAGCATCGAGCGAGGAAAGGAATGACGGCTCCCCGTCAGAGAGAGGCCGAGTCATTAGGAACAATCCCTAAACTACAGAACTGTATAGCCAGCGCAGGATGCAGGAGTCCCCATCAGTAGAGGTTATCACTGTTAGAGAGGTTTGACTATTATATTGTCTTAAGCTGACTTCCTGTGAGGGTCATCCATTAGAGAGGATTGACCAGAGAGGTCTTTACTCGTAGTACAGTATTAATACCCTTCCAGCTGAGGTTATAGGTTATACCTCACCTGTGAAAGGTCGAGGCATGTCGGTTAAGTAAGTACTTCCCACAGTTGTAGTTTCAGTATCAATCTTCAGAAATCAGGACTGTGAAGTACAGTTATCTATCTTAGTGAGGAGCTCAGATAGTTCCATTGATTCATGACCATCTATCAGATAGGCTTGGTCTCATATACAGTTATTTGTTATCAGATCCATAGATCTCCTGATTGATAGGCTTGATCTCAATCTCAGATCCTATTGAGTATTCTAGTTATCAGATCTAGAGATCTCCTGATAAATAGGCTTGATCTCAGTCTCAGATTCAGTTGAGTATTCTTATTATCAAATCTAGAGATCTCTCGATCGATAGGCTTGATCTCAGTCTCAGATTCTATTGAGTATGTTTTTTGTCAGATTTGAACATGATCATTTTCTTATCATTAATAATAGATTTCGGAGTCATTCGTTAGAGAGAATTTGATCTTTGATTCCATCAGTCGATAACAGTGAGCTCAAAATTCAGTCATTTATATGAGTATATTCAGTTAATCAGTTATCAGTATCAAATGATTCAATGATTCAGTATCTTAGTGTTAATAGTGAGTTTAGATGACAGTAAAGTGGTATCTGAGTTTTAGTATCTAGGTTTGTGATGATTGTGATTATGCTTTGTGCATTCCTGTATGTGTTCTCGTTCGGTACTCCCATGACTATTCAGTTATGTAACTATTTATGCATGAGCCCTTGCATTTAGCCTTACCTCATCTGCATACTCGATACATTCCCATACTGACGTATTTGCGCAATGGTATTTTATTTGACACCATAGGTCCATAGGCACGTGATCCAGAGTTCCCTCAGCAGTTCAGTCCTAGCCAGCAGCAGTAGATGCACAAGTAAGTCCTCTTCATTCGAGGATGATCCTTGTATTATTATTGCATCGGACTTTGCTTATTTTCAGTTGACGTAGTTAGTTGGGGGATATGTTCCATCAAATCCATAGTTCAGACAGTTAGAGGCTTCTCGGACGGATGTATTAGTATTCAGTTTTTATTTTTGAGTATTTATAGATGTGTTGAACCTTATGGCTTGTTTCTTCTTGTTTTTCCGCATTTATTCTCAGATATTATGCAATGTTCATGGTACAGATATCAAGAAAGGGTTATCTTGTAGTCCTTTGGGGTCATGGCCACCGTGTAACGACTAGGGGGTAGTCTTGGGTCGTTACAGTTAGTGATATTATTTAGTCTATTGACCTACATACTAAAAACTAATTCGAAGAGTATAAAAACTATGTGAGAGAAAATCTCTCACTAAAGCAGACACTTTTGAGGACTATATTATGGTTGTTATTGTATTATGACTTGAGAAGAGGGATCCTCTGTTTATAGAGATAAAAAATCTTTCTCTAAGAAAGTGGTTAGCCGAATATAGAAAAAAGTTATATTTTTCATTCAATAAAAGTAAAAGTAATTATGGTGTTACTTTGACTTTCTTTCAACAAAAGTAAAAGTCAAATTTTATAAGTAAATCAGGATAAAAACCCTAACATATATTTCTCAAAATTTCGTACCTAGAATAATTCAAAACTTTTGAGACCTAGCAATGGTAGCCTTCATATTTATGAATTTTCACTCACGACATGTCAATCTGATGAAATAAACTTGTTGGATCATACTGCATGGTTTGCCCTTGAATGAACTAACACATGATGACTGCAATATAGATTGATATACTTTTAAATAGATAAGACAATTTATGTATCCTATGTAAGTATTAAAGCATTTATTAACTTTTCGAGTTTTACATTTTTACTTGCATAGTTATTCAATATTCAGCAAAGCCAACTCAATCAAGTTCCAACCAAACTCACACTACAGATCTGAACTAACCCACATTCTCTGAAGGATACAACAACAGTTTATGAATTCATAATTAGAAGATGGAGCTAGAGAGAGAGAGAAAGAAATGAACGTGGGAGAGAGAGGTGAGCGTGTAAAGAAATATTTGTTAAAAGAATGTCATCAAAAATATAAACAAATTGGAGTAACAACAATATACCCAGTGTATTTCCACAAAGTGGAAGTCTGAGAAGGTAAAGTGTATGTTAGTCAATATCACTAGCCCAGATGAAGTGAAGAGGTTATTTTCGAATTTGAAGTTAAATTGAGAAAATTAAGAAAGTTGAGTCAATTTTGTCATAGTAGATGATCAGATGGTATTGGACTATAAATATCTCCGCCAGAAATTGATACACATCCAATAAGATTTTTTGCACTAGTGTTTAAACTAATTTTTATTAATTTACCATGATTAAGTCATAGATTAAAATTAAAATATTTATACAGTAATTTTTTCCGGGTGACCAGGATATATATATATATATGAAGATGTGTATCATATATATACGGGTGCAAACATCACGTGCGATTCAATTTTTACTAGAAGATTTAGTGAGGAAAGCAAGGAAGTCATGATGTTATAATTGGTGCCTGAGAGGACAATTTAAACATAGAAAAAAAAGTTTCTCAAGTCTCGATGAACGAGTTAAAACTTTGATCATAAAAAAGTTTCACTCATAATGTTGTGTTGTTTATCATCTCTAATATGGATATAACATTGGTTTAAAGGTTTTTTCCAAGCTAACCTTCAAGTTTCTTATTGAACAAACACATGAGAAGCAAAAACTTATCCTTTAGTATTTGAGATAAAAGTAACAATGCTTCTATTTCCCATACTGTTAAAGTTAGTAATTTACTTCCCCCATAAGAACCCAAGTTTGAGCATTGAAGAAGTCGAAGCTCACACACATTTCAAGATGTAACAGAGTTACTCTCAAAGTTTACATCTTCACAAGATCTTAGAAAGTATTGGGATCCAATATCCAATTTGCACTCTATAAAATCATTCCAACTTTGAGAAAACTCAAACTCACAACTACTAATTCACAATGCTATATTTTTCTCAATTTCCTGTTCCTCTCTTCTTTATCATAGTCTCCCTGTATTCCCCCACATCCCTGGCACCAAACTGCCACTTTGACTACGAGAGCGGTTATTAGCTTTCAAGTCGCGTATCACATCTGATCCATCGGGTATTCTAGCAAACTGGAAAGCAGGTACCGATTGTTGTAAATGTTCAGGTGTATCTTGTGGGGATAACAATCGGGTCAAAAGTCTAGCACTCAAGATTCGTTTGTAGAGTTTATTGAAAAATATAATGCATGCATTAATTAATGTATATTACTAGTACCTAGTTTGGTACATTTTTTTGCATGTTAGTTATACACTCTGTTGTGTATTCAGGTGTGTATCCGTAATTCACATTATTTTCTCTGTATTCGTAATACAAAGACTTTAAAACATGCATTAACTTATTAAATGACTTTAATATCCCTCAATTTTCTCTTAAAATATTTCACAATTTCTTTTTTCCACCATTTTAATTGCAATAGTAAATGTTCTCAAAACATTTCACATTTTCTTTTCCCACCATTTTAATTTACAACAATGAATAGTTGGTTTAAATAACTGCAACATATCTTTGCTTTGCTTCGAGGTTTTTAAAAAGATTAAAAAAAAATCTTGGGACTATTTCTTAATTCTGCATCTTGTATTTTATTTTTGTTTCGACTATGTTAATCTGCCAACATTACTTTTCATGCGTAAAGATGAAGGTTGTGCAATTAATCCTAAACCTCTATATACTAGTTCAATAATATTAATTATGTTTGAGATGACAAAAGAATTTTGTTGCCAAAAAAAATGTAATAAGTCAAAGAAGGGTATTTTTGTAAACAAATATTTCTTTTATATAAATTATGTAAGATATATTATTTCTAATACATCAAATAAAATAATGTATAAGAAACAATATCAGCATAACTAATACAAGCATTACTAATGCAAATATTACTAATACACTATATTCTATATTTTTTAATACACTCTACCAAACGACCCTTTAGTGGACAACCCAAAAACATCAAATATTACCGGGTATCGTATCCTCACATTTCTCCAAACTAAAAAAAAAAAACTAAACAGTATCTATTTTATGAATCTTCAGAACTTAAGAGGTACACCTAATTTTCTCCTTGTTTTACCTAAAATTCAAATAGTACACATCGAAAACGACAAGTTATCTGGTCAAGTACCCACTATCATTGGTAATTGAACCCAACTTTAGGCATTGAGTTTCTTGGGTAACCAGTTAACTGGCTCCATATCGACTTCTATCAGCTAGTTAACTTAGTTGAATCATCTCAAACTCGATGGCAACTTTCTCCCTCGTGCAATCCCCACAACATTAAGCAATGAAAGAACTTAACTTACCTAAGTTTAGAGAAAGATCAATTGAATGGACCAATACTAAACATTTTCAATTCTCTCCCTTATCTCAGAATCCTGACACTTTCTTATAACAAATTTTCTAGGATTATTCCAATTAGTATTACAACTCTAGCTCTATAATTAGATTTCCCAGAGCTAGGACATAATTATTTAACTAAAAAAATCCCAGATTTTCTTGAAAAATTTCGTGCTCTAGACACATTAGATCTTTTTTGTAACAAGTTTTCAGGAATTGTGCCAAAAACTTTTGCAAATCTGACCAAGATATTCAATCTTAATCTATCATACAATCTTTTTATATACTCATTTCCAACATTGTCTGTAAAAGGCATAGAGCCACTGGATATGCCATTCAATAATATCCACGTTGGTACAATACCAAAATTGGGCGACTATATCTCAAATTATATACTCATTGAAGTTAGAAAATGTGAGATCAAGATTAATTGGATAATTGGAAGCCAAAGACCACATATTCTTACTATTATATTAATCTATTAGATAATGAGATTAGTGGAAGTCCAATTGGTTTACTGAACAAGACTGATTACTTGGTTGGATTTTATGCTTCTGTGAATAAATTGAAGTTCGATTTAGAAAAATTAAGAATTGTTCAGACACTGAAGAATTTAGATTTGCTTAGGAATGTCGTTTATAGGAAAGTTCCAAAGGCAATGTCTAGACTAAATAAGTTGAATTTGAGTAGTAATCATTTGTGTGGTCAACTTCCACCAATAAAGTTTGGGGCAAATTCGTTTGTTCGAAATGATTGTCTCTATGGTTCACCATTGCCACCCTGTGATTGTCTCTATGGTTCACCATTGCCACCCTGCAAAGCTTAGTGCAAAATTTGTATTTGTTCTAATAATTATAGTAATGTAATGCTAGTAATAGTTTGCTGTTGTACTTTTTAATCAAACAAAATTGTTGTTGTACTACAACTTTGCTTTTGTTTAATTTAAGTATGTTTGAAAAGTGGACATATAGTCAAAGAGAATGAAGGAAAATCTAATGTTGTCATTTTCCAAGAGTCTACGTTGTCTAATGAATTGTCACTTTCATATACTCTCTCCACTTTATTTAACTTGATTCATGACTGAGATTTATTTAAGAAAATATTTATTATATGCTTATTTTACAAAACTAATCGTATTGATTATACTTTGCAAATCTTAATTTGAATATTAACAATTTTTATAGTGATTTAATGATAGATGGAGTATTAACAATGATAACCTTCTGTTGATTTCATTAATTGAGTAATTTGTTTCTTCGAGGGAAAAAGTTTCCAAATAGTACCTTTGAAGAGTAAATCAGTGCAAAATAGCATAGTCGATAAGAACACCAACAAGGATTTACTTGATAATTCTGATTCAGTGTTTACCATCCATGTTAATTTGAGGTATCATATAATTGGAGGGCTTAATTAACACAAAAATATCTAGTCGAATTTAAAGAGAGAATTACTAAAGTAGGAAGTATGACTTAACTACACTGACTAATTAGATTAGGAATCTATTAGAGTTAGTTTATATTGTAGTAATGACATGTAACCAATTGGTAGGAATCGATTAGAGTTAGTTTATATTGTAGTAATGACATGTAACCAATTGGTAGGAATCTATTAGAGTTAGTTTATGTTGTAGTAATGACATATAACCAATTGGTAGCTAGTTATTAAATTAGTTGTAGTTAGATAATGATGTACAACTGTCTATATGAGGTAGGATAACATGTATATGAACGGGAGAGTACAGGCTCATTTTTTATTATTCTTTGTAATAACAATTACTGATTTCTCTCCCAACGAAAAAGGGTTAATTGTTTCCTAACATTGTTTTCTTCTTGCTTTCTTATCTTACAATAAATTGATCCTTTTTATTATCATGGCATCAGAGCTTTTGGTAGTTGATTTGTTCTGAATTAAGCTAATTAAGGAGAGAAACCAAAGAAAACAAGCAGGAGTAACAATGATGGCAGAGATATATAACTAGTTACTAGAGAAATTAAGTCATAATCATCAATTGTATCTGAATGCTTTAGATACATCTATAGATATATTGATCTTGATAAAGGTAACATAATTTGAAAACTCTTCTGTCTGGAGCCGATTGATGACAGTTGCCATTCTTGGCCGAAAAAAGTTGTGATTCATCAATGGCTTGTGCAGGAAAGAGTATTTTGGTCCTAATTTGATCGATTTATTGGAATGGTACAACATGATAGTTTTTTGTGGATTATGAACTTCATATCAAAGGAATTGTTGAGTAGAGTTATGTATTCCAAAACATAAATTCTTTTTGGAAATTTCTAAAAATGGAAGATTCAACAAAGTAGAAAGATCAAGGATTTTCCATTGCACAGCAAAATTGCAACCACAACTCAACGTATGAATAATATTGCTCAATATTTTACCAAATTTCATTTATTCTAGGATGAATTTGACTTCTAAGTTCTATTTTATAAATGTAATATTGATAAATTGATGGATTTAGCAGAATTCATGGAGAGACGAAAACTATTATAATTTTTTAAGAGACTCAATGAGTCATACGAACAATCTTGAGACTAGATCTAGATATTGTCCTCAATTTCTTATAATGATCCTCTAGGTTATTTTCTAAAGCTCCACACCTTTTTGTTGTTTAGATCGTTCCTATAGCTTGCCCAAGTTAATTATGACTTGTTGAATCTGACAATTTGATTATCGGAAAATTCGTTTGTTTTTTAGATCCAATTTCCTATTTTAAAGTCTTTGCTCGTAAGGATTGTGAGCATTAACTTCTGTTTAACAACCCTGTATGCCAATTCTAAAATTTCTATCATCTTTAGAATGTTGATTTTAGGCTATGAAGACCTTTGGTTTACAACCCAAGGCTTTCAGACTCATTTCGGGCTAAAGGATGGATTTTGGTAAAAGTGACCCTTGGTTGTGGAGGCCATATTTTATCAAAATGACCCTGAATGGAAATTTCGATGGCATCGTGGAGACCAAAATATCAAATTTGATAGGATAACATAGTTTATTTGCATTCACAGGATTTCAAACAAATCTCGATGGGTCAATGAAAACTTGCCAAAAACCAAGTTTTAGCTGGTACATGGACTCAGCTGGTGCAACAACTTAAGTGTACCTTTGGTCGCTTAAGTTGCCAAGGAGTTGCTTTAGCGACCAAGCTAGTCCTCGCCTCTATCTCTTTAGCAAGGGCCAGACTGCTTAATCGGGCATCGCTTAAGAATTGTGTTATCTGCTTTAACGAAGGTCATCTAGTAACAAGGGTTGCTTGAGTGACCATGTGCTACTTTAGCTGCTATTGCCTAAGCGGTTAAGTGACCGGTTAAGGGGTAACTGTAGGGGAACTAAATTACACCCTTCACCTATCTTCTCCCATTTTCTTCAAGTCCCAAAGGATTAAAAAAATTGAGAGTTGATCCTTAAGTGATCTTGGGGTGTTGGTGAGCTCGAAAAAGTCATTTACTCATAGTAATCCTTGTAAGTTTCCATCTAATTCTCTGATTTAGTCATAAATCTCTAGTTTATTGATGGATCAATTTTGGTGTCATTTAGGCTTTGAATTTACACATTATAGAGGAAAAATGATCCTTGAGCATAGGGGGACATGTTGACGATTTCAGAATTGTGATTTTGCAAGCAGGCCCCACGTACGATTTTGACTCAATTTTGGACCCGAAGCATTAAAATGTAACATGGGTATAGTTATTCTCATATTAATATATAGATTACTATTTTGATAGTGTTGCATCATGCAGAGGCTTCTTGGAAGGAAAATTTTCCAATTTATTGCACTTTAGAGGACATTATTCTTGCGTCCAGGTAGGTTAGGATTACTCTCCTCATAAATTCATATTTATTATGATGTTGATATGATATTATGCTAGTATTGGGTTGGGAAATTATGACTTGATGGTTTAGTTTGTGAAATTTTATGATTTAGCCGGTTAGAAAGACATATTTAGGTGGATTTGACCTAACTTACCTATTTCTTTGGTTAAATTGCTTCCTTAGGACTCAATGAGACATGTTTAGAACCTTGTAGCAAGACTTCTCAACCTTAGTATAGGTTGGGGTAGAAATTTCATTAGAATGGACTTTTGGGGTCAGAAGCATGCTCCTCTGATCCATATTAGGTCAATATTATAATTAGCTCCTTGTAGACTTAAGAGGCATTTTTCTGTCATCTTATTTATAGTTTTGAGCCTTTGAAAGGACTTACACATTTTTTGGCATACCATTAGACTTGTACCATGCATTTATATAAGACCTATTTAAGTTTATCAATTTTGATATTAAGACCAGTTCGAGTTCGGCACCTATAATACTAATTTTGATTCAAGTAAGGTATTTCAGATATCACTTCTAGTTCGAGTCCGACATTGTGAGGTTACTTATGATGATTAAGGTACCGATTCGAGTCATGTGTTTATGGTGTGGAAGAATCCATGATTATGATTTTGAGGTTTAGATTTTTTATGAGCGTTACAGTCAATAATTCTTCTTGATAGCATCCATAAGGTTTATAGGGACTCGGTTGGTTTATTTATATTTGTTTGTGCCTTCTCGGCTTACAAGGTTTTAGGCTATAGTTAGTTGTTCACTTCTCAATATTATTTACTTGGTTATTTATTTTTAGTATTTAGAATATTATTCCAGATTTTTCCTTTTCCTTGACTTTAGTTTACCACCTCACATCTTATTGTACTTATATTATGATTTAGATCAGTCGGTTGAAGGTGCCTACCGGTTACCCATTGTATTGGTACTCATACATACTCCGATATCTTTTTCTGATGTATATCCAAGTACTAGTTTTCAATATTTATGTCCGTACTAGTGCTTGTATATGTCAGAGATAAAGTGAGATTTCAAAGCCAGAACTAACTTTCTCTATTTCTTCTATTTTGGGTGGTCTTTCTAAAGACGATAGTACATTTGATACTTATAGTAATATTATTCTTTTGCTATAGGATCTTGTACCGACCTTACTAGGTCGTGAGATATTTTACTCTTTCCCTTATTTATCTTCAGTTGTGCTATCATCCTTATATTTCATGGCTTGTTATCTAATTACTTGTGTAATTTTGATGTTTACTCTATTTTCCACCATCTAACCTATTACTTCCCATTCTGGGCTACTATTTGGATTACCTATTGGCAGATTAAAATAGGTGTCATCATGACTCATGAAATTGGGTCGTGATAAATTAATATTAGAGCTTGGTTCACTGATATTGTTTTTACAAGATTAAGTGTCTAGTAGAGTCCCGCAGATTAGACTGATGATGTGTGTTTCTTATATTTGTGAGGCTATAAGACACTCTTAGGATATATTTACTTCCTTCACTCATTTTGTGCAACTCGTCTATATTGGTTTATAAGATTCACTTAGTTTCACTCGTTCATAGAAGACTAAGATGTAAGCTACTGCTGTTGGAGGTGAGGACCTAGAGTCTATGACTAGGGATCCGACCAGAGGTTGTGGCTGACCTAGAGATCATGGGTAGGCAAGAGCTTCAGCCTCATCTAGTGATCCATATAGGGAGCCTTCGCGATACAAAAATCAACTACTAAAACGAAATTACTCCTAAAGAACCTAAAATCAGCAACTACAAGAAATGGAGATGAAGTAGAAGAAATGGATTCAACACAAAAGAAGGTAAAAGTGCATAAAATGTATAAATGATAGTAGTGATACATACACTCACACCAATGAATAGCACCAAGGTATGTATCAAACACCAAGACACACAACACCAATGAGAGATAACACCACACTCTTAGGTGGGCCAAAGGAATTCACACTCCTCAATCACACCTTTCTTGCCAATTGATCAACACAAGTGAAATCCATTAAATATATTAATCCCTAGTTTTGATGTCTTTTCCAAGACCTACACTAAGATGGCTTTTCCAATCCCTAGACTAAGGAAATAAAATACAATTTTAGTAATACTCAATTAATTCATCCAAGTCTAATGAAAAAAGAGAAGCTAATTTGTCTATTTATACTATTACATAGTAAATGTCAAAAATACCCTTAATGAATAAGGGAAATAGGGCGCCTCTTGAGTGTGACTTTAGTGTGTAAAATATATTCTATACCATTCATTTGAGGCACCTCTTGAGTGTAAAGGTTCTCCTCCTAGCTTATCTTGAACAAGGCTTCAAAAATGCTCCAAAAGGCTTTCAATCACTTGTCAATTCCAAAGCTTGAACCTTTGATAATGCCCTGTACTCTTTGGTGCTATTTATGCTTGTATCACTTCGACATATCCTATACTTTATCCCGCACTAAAGATTCCTCTACCCTAGCCAATGGTGGGTTAGGGGCAGACTAGGATCCATTGAGAGTTATTCCTTCATTGTGTCTTAGAGATGCTTTAGTTTAGTTGCTAGGTTTTGTTAGTGATACACTCTTTGATAGTTCTCAGTTATGGATTAGAGTGGTACAGAGGTAGGGGCATATCCTGTAGCTGCGGCCCTAAAGTTGAGATCCCTCCAACACTGGTAGTTTCTTAGTCGATAGTCACTAAGCCTGATATGGCTTTTGAGGAGTAGGAAATATTGGGAAAATTTCTAATATTGACTTCGCCTTGATTTTTTGGGGCACCGGACGAGAAGGCCTTTGATTTATTGACTACTTGTTAAGATAGGATCCATAATTTATTCCTGGTTGAGACTCACTGAGTTGACTACCCTACTTTTTAGTTGGACCGGACAACTAGACATTTGTGTACATATTATCTTAATTCTAAGCCAGCTGAATCTCCTTCTTTTACATATAATCAGTTCTCTGAGGTTTTCCTAGAGAATATGCCTTGTATCCTTCGAAAGAATTTAAGAGATTTGTTCTCAACACTAGAATAGGGTCTTATAAATTTCCTCTGAGGCTCAGTTCCATGAGCTAGATAGGTATGCTACAACTATTTTACCAATCGAGTATGAGAGAATTTGGTATTTTATTCGGGGATTGAGACTTTTTTTTTTACTGGATACTAAAAGTTTAGTTGCTGTTGGGAATCTTTTATTAGGGTTCTATATATCCTCAAACCATGGAGGAGATGCATCATGAGGACCAAAGAAGAAGCAATAAGAGACAACATGTCTAGTGTAGTTTCAATAGAAGTCAGAATGGCTCACAATTCAGAGGTAGAGGTATTCGGAGTAGGTACTCTCCATGCTAGTCCTATCAGTATAAGGGTTAGTCTAGTAGGCCCATACATGCTGCACTCATGATTACTGATGGGGGCTATCCCAGATACAATGATCATTTTGGCCACAGTAGTGACCAATCTTCGAGAGAGATGCATTCTAGGTTTTTTAGTCGAGGTAGCTATTCCAAATCGGTTAGAAATTTTTTATAGAGTGTAGATCCAAGGGCATGTATGATCGTGGGACCTTCAGCCATTATTATAATGATTTTTCCTAAGTAAAGATAGTTGTACCTATAGCACAAAGTGTTTCATTGATTAGCGCAGTGTCGTCTCTAGTTAGAGATGGTATATGGGGTCATCACGGTGGTCCCTAGGGTTTTTAGGAGGTATTTAGGTAGGTGGGATAAGTGAGTGGACACGTATCTAGACAGATAGCGAGTAAGGTCATTTATATGCTATACCTAATAAACAAAAAATAGAGTTTTCAGATGACGTTATTACAGGCATGATCTTAGTTTTTTATCAACCATATTTTTCTTTGCTTGATTCAGGATCCACTTATTCATATGTATCTATTTATTATACACCACATATCAAGTGTCTTAGTATTATTTATTTGTGCCATTATGTGTATCTACTCCCGTCGGTTATTATTTAATAGTAGACCAAGTTTATAGATCACATATTATGACTATTCGAGAGTTGATTCTTAGGATGATCTTATTATATTAGATATGGTGGAATTTGATATGAATCAAGTCAAGGACTAGTTATCCCCTATCATGCGGTCTTGGATTGTTTCTCCAAGACTATTACCTTAGCCATGCTCGGCATACCCCCAATTGTGTAGTAGAGATCTATTAGCCATTCTATGAGGGGAGGGGGATTATTTCTTCTGTTTGGGATAAGAGACTTATATCAAGGGGGTGTGAGTCTTATATTGCTTATATTTATTTTGTTAGTGTGGAGAGTCCTTCGCTTAATTATATTCTTATAGTCTGTAATTTTCCTAACTTTCCCCTAAGTGTGATATTAAGTTTATTAGTTATCTTTACCCGAGCACCCATCCTATTTCTATAGCTCCTTACCTTGTGACTTATGTTAAGATTAAGGAACTAAATTCTCAGCTTTAGGATCGTCTAGGTAAGGATTTTATTAGGCCGAGTATGTCACCATGGGGTGCTCCTATATTGTTTGTGAAGAAAAAGAATGGGGTTTTGCATATGTGTATCGATTACGGGAAGCTGAATAAAGTGACAGTGAAGAATAGGTATTCTAGGCCTCGTGTTGATGACTTGTTTAACAAACTTTATGGAGCGATAGTGTTCTCTAAGATTGATTTGAGATCTTATTACCATCAGTTAAGGATTTATGTTGAGTTCCTGGTGATGTCTTTTAGGTTAACCAATTGTCTAACCATATTCATGGGTTTGATGAACCGCATGTTCAGGGCTTATTTAGACTCTTTTGTTATTGTGTTCATTGATGACATTCTTGTTTATTCATGGAGTATGAAGGAGTATGTGCAACATTTGGGGATTGTGCTCTAGACTTTGAGAGACCATAGTCTTTTTGCCAAATTCTCAAAGTGCAAGTTCTAGTTTAGTTCTATTATATTTCTAGGATATATGGTGTTTAAGTATGGAATTATGGTGGATCCAACAAAGATTGAGGCTATTCATGATTGGGCATGACCTACATCTCCATCCGATGTTTGTAGCTTTATTGGGTTTGCAAGTTACTATAAGAGTTTCATTGAGGGTTTTGCTACTATTATAGTACTGATGGCTAGATTGACCTCGACGGAGGTTCCCTTACAATGGTCTGAGGAGTGAAAGTTGAGCTTTGGAAAGCTCAAATATTTTATCATTTCGGCACCTATATTGACTTTTTTTGTTGAGGGTTAGAAATTTATTGTATGTTGTGATGCTTTTTGTATTAGTTTGAGTTGTGTTTTGATGTCGAAGTTCATTTGCATGATGTTTGCGTAGATTAGAGAAAAGAATTAGAGGAACGAAGAACAAATACAAGTAGATAAAAAAAGAACAAACACGTACACCAAATACAAGTGTAAGAAGATGGACAAATGGACAAATATCAAGTGAAAGACAGAAATACAATCACAAAATAACCAAAACATATGGAATGTAACAAAGATGATGATGATGATGCACGGGGTCATCGCACAGCCTTCATATACATCAACCAAACTAAAGCTTCCCGAAGTAGGACCTAAGAGAGGTTCGTCAACCAGCACCTATTGAACTTAGCTACAGATGTAGGACTCATAAGGGGTTCGTCAACCCGTATTTAACCAATATCCAATACCAATATCCATGAATCCTTTCTGACACATCCCCTAGAGAGGATCTATAATAATATCATCAACTAGTATTTCTAATATTTTTAGTATTTCCTAGTATTTCCTCTATTTCCATAGTTGTACCAATCTTTCATGATCATATATATAACATAAGAGACAAAATAAGCACAACATACAACAACAACAAGTGTATAGAGTATAAGATGCAATGAGAATGACAATGCAATTCTCGTAACCAACCAAAAGTAATTATTCAATAATGATTCAATATACTAACCATATCGGCCAAAAATCCTTTAAAATCCATAAACCATTCATGATCCAATATAATCTAGAAGCTATCAAGTGAAACATGCAAAAAATACCACATAAATCCCAAATCAAGGATTTCCACCAAAAAGAATACAATCAAATATATATATATATATATATATATATATATATATATATATATATCATTAACAAGTTAACAATATCATATATGACCCTATAAGGTTACACATAGCAAATAATGTTTCAAAACTACTGAATATTATGCACACACGGACACATAAATCACCTTACACATTTTACATGATACAAACCCATACCTATAGTATGATTTTACTTTATTATTAACTACTCAACCCAGTTTGAAGAAAGTTTATCCATAACCTACCTCGAATGTTGAAACTATAATGATTAATCCTTTACCCAAAATCATCTACAACATACAAATATAGGATCTATGCATCAAAAAAGCCAATGATAACCATATTGCCTTTTTTTGAGTTGGAGTAAAAAATGGACCCCCAAAATAGTTTTTAAAAAAGAAGGATAAAATTGATATTTTAGTCCAAAAACATATATCCCAAGATTAAAGTAACTCATAGAAGAAAAACAAGTAAAAATAGAGTGAAATTAGGGTTTGAATCAAAGAAATACTAGTTTTAGACCTTTCGGGGAGCGATGGTATTCTCTAAGTTTGACCTGAGATATGATTACCATAATTTAAGTATTTATGCCAAAGATATCCCAATTACAGCCTTTAGGACTCGCAATGGCCATTATGAGTTTATGGTGATGATTTTTAGGTTAACCAATACCCTAATTGCATTCATGGATCTGATGAACCGCATGTTCATGGATTATTTAGACTCCTTCATGTTTTCTTCATTGATGAAATTCTTATGCATTCAAGGAGTAGGGAATAACATGTACAACATTTGAGGATTATGCTCCAGACTTTGAGAGACCATAGGTTTTTTGCCAAATTCTCAAAGTGCGAGTTTTAGTTTGGGTCTATTATATTTCTAGGACATGTGGTTCTTAAGGATAGAATTATGGTCAATCCAACAAATATTGAGGCAATTCGTGACTGGACATGACCTATATCTTTGTCTGAGGTTTATTACTTTATTAGGTTGGCACGTTTCTATAGGTGATTTATTGAGAGTTTTGCTACTATTGTTGCGCTGATGACTGGATTGACCTCGAAGGAGTTTTCCTTCCAGTGGTTTGGGGAGTGCGAGTTGAGATTTGGAGATTTTCTCACTTCGACACCTATGTTGACTCTTTTTTTTAGGGAGAGGGATTTATCGTATATTGTGATGCTCTTGTTATTAGTTTGGGTTGTGTTTTGATCTAGCAGGGTCTAGTTATTGCTTATGTGATTAGGTGGTGGTAGTTTTTGCACTTTAGATTTGGAGGTATTATCTGCATGGCATTTATTGTGAGAACTATATTGATCATTGTAGTTTTTAACACCTCATAAAATTGAGAGAAATTAATTTAAGATAGCTCAGTTGGATGGAGTAGCTGAAGGATTATGATATATCTATAATATACCATCAAAATAAGGAGAATGTAGTAGTGGATGTCTTGAGCTGGAAGGTTATGAGTATCAAAATCTTGGCTTCCATTTCAATTATCGAGCATCCATTAATATGGGACATCCATTTCTTAACCAACTTAATAGTATAATTTAATATTTTAGACTCTAGGAAGATGTTTGCTAGTGTTGAGGCTAGTCCTACTTTAATTAAGCAAATTTAGAGTCATTTATTTGAGGATAGTGGAATTTGTGGCATCCATAATTAGGTGTTGAGTAGTGAGTCTAGAAGGACACCTATGGATTCTGAGGGTATTCTAAGGTATGAAGGCAATATTTGTGTTCTGAAAGTTAGAGACTTGATTCAGTTGAAATTGCATGAGGCTCACAACTCCAGATACATTATTCACCCTAGATAGCTAAGAGGTATAGGTATTTGAGACAACATTGCTGGTGGAGTGGCATGTCAAGATGTAGCAGACTTTGTAGCCCATTGCCTAAGTTATCAGTAGGTAAAGGTTGAGCATCAGAGGCTTGGTAGCTTGATTTAGAGATTGCCTATTCCCGAGTGGAAGTGGGTACAGATCACCATGGACTTTGTTAGTGGTTTGCCTCACCCCTACCGTGGTTATGACAATATTTGGATCATTGTAGATTGATTGACCAAATCAACACATTTCCTTCCTATTTAAATGTCTTTCAGAACGAGAGGTTCACCTGTATTTTTGATTTGTGAGATAGTTTATGTGCCTGGGGTACCCATATCTATTATTTAGGCAGGGGCTCGATATTCACTTTAAGATTTTAGAGGGTTTTTCAGACAAAAGAGCAATCAAAGGAGACTATTTAGGTTCTCAAGGATATGCTTCGAGCTTATATTATGGACTTTGAAGGTTAGTAGGTGCAACACTTAGAATTAGTAGAGTTTTCCTAGAACAATAGATACCATTCAAGTATTGATATATATCTATTTGTAGCACTAAATGATAGGTATTGTCAGTCTCCAATAGGGTGGTTTGAGACCTCCAAGGTTAAGCCTGTTGTACTGACTTACTTCGGGAGTCATTGCATAAAGTTTGGGTAATTTGGGATAGGATGAGGGCAACTCAGAGTAGGGAGAAGGCTTATATACATTGTAGACTTCATGCCTTGAGGTTTCAAGTTGGAGATCGACTGTTCCTTCAAGTATCGTCCATGAAGGGCATGATGAGTTTCGGGAGGAAGGAAAAGCTTAGCCCAAATATATTGGGCCATTTGAGATTCTTTTCCCCATTGGAAATATGGATTATGAGTTGGACTTGCCCCTAAATTTTTCCTATGTTTATCTAGTATTTCATGTTTTTATTCTATGACATTATATCCTTGATGAGTTACATGTGCTTCAGTGGGACTCGATTCAGTGAGATGAGACATTGACCTTTATAGAAGAGCCAATTCTCATATTTTCCAAATATGTCAAACAGATGTTCTCTAGAGAGATTCCAATAGGTAAGGTTTAGAAGAGACAACACCTAGTATAGGAGGCTAATTGGGAGATCGAGAGCGAGATGCAAGCCTAGTATCCCCACCCGTTTGAGGCTTTAGGTACATCTTAATCCTTTACTTACATAGACAATATCCTTTTAGTAGTGGATATTGTATTGACCCTCTAGGTCATTGATGTATAACCACAACTTTTTGCCCTTTAGAGATTTTCTATAGCTACCTCAAGTCATTTGTGTCTTGTTGGAGCTGACGTTTTTGATATTGAGATGTTCATTTTGTTTTTAGAGGCAATTCCCTATTTTGAAGTCTTTATTGGTAAGGATTGGCTATCAGGCATTAACTTTAGGTTAACGACCTTATATGTTAATTTTAATTATTCCATAATCTCTAGAATATCGATTTTAGGGTACAGGGACCTTTGGTTCGAGTCCCAAGGCTTCCAAACTCATTTTGGGCTATGGGATGGAATTTGGTGAAAGTGACCCTTGGATGTAGGGCCCAAATTTCATTAAAATGACTTTGAATGAAAATTTTGATGGCATCATTGAGTTTGTAATGTTGAATTTGATAGGGTAGATAGTTCGCTATGGTTTCATATCACTTTTGACCCTAAAACTACAAAAATATGCATGTACTTAAGGATATTTTGTTAGGTTTGATGTGTTCTTGAGATGGTTTTGAAGAAAACTAGGTTCGTGGAGCTAACCGAAAGAAAATAGAGTTAAACTCTAAAAATTGACCACTTATGATGGTACATACTTGGAGTAGGCGCCACCTACCTGGAGTAAGTGACGGCCCATTAGTATCAGAAGGATGAAGTTCAGAGAATCAACACTTGAAATTCTAGACCTTCAACCTAAGATCTTCTGGGTATAGGTGCCACCTACTGGGCATAGGTGGAAAACCATATTTCAAAAGAAGATTTAGAGAGAAATTTTTTTGGCCTGCTACCTACATCCACTACCTAAGGGCCGTAGGTGCTGCCTGTGGCCCATAGGTAGGTCCGTAGGTAGTCGTCGACTCAACTTTCCTGAATCATTTTTGATTGAACTTTTAGGGTTTTCATGTAATATATAAATATTCTTTTGGCAATTTTAGTTAATTTATGTTAGTTTAGGACTTTGGAGGCTATTATATTCCCTTGAGGGAAAGTTTACACATTCTTATCATTCCCTTGGGATTATGTTCTTGGATTTTAGTTTGACATTCAATTTGAGACTTTTGGTTTTTTTTGCCAATTATTATGATATAGAATTTATGAATTCAATTATGAATTCCATAGATTGTTTTATAATGATGAGTAGCTAATACCCTTAAATAAGATTGTCGGAACCCTGACGGATTAATGAAGTAAAGAAAGTGTGTAATCCTTCTAAATCATTATTCTTGCATGTATTGTGGTTTTATTTAATCTTATTTCTTTCTTAACAATTTCTAACACTAGGAGACCGTTTGTATTCATTACGAACTCATAAGAGAGGTAGAGATTAAGAAAAAAAAGATCACAATAGTAATTTGAAGCTAATTATCGATAAAAGCCAATGATGTTCATCTACTTAAGGTAATTATCTTCATCTAATCAACTTGAGAGCTAGAGGAGATAGTTTAATTGGGATCTAAAGTAAGGGTCAATAATGTGACACATGTAGACACGTAATTTTCCCTTTTCAAAAAGTCAAATTTTACCCATTGACCCTCATCGTACCATGTACCTCACCCCATGTAATGATCCCTCTACTAAAAATAAAATAACAAATTCTCCACAAAAAATAACAAAGTACCCTAACAAAATTTGACACCTTACCACCTCATCAACCCCGTACCCAGGTGCCCTCCCCCTATCTTTCCTCCTCCTCTTTACGTTTTGTTTTTCTTTTTCACCATAACAGAATACAATACCCACATATACACAACTGTACATATATGCACCACCTCACATGTTTTTTGTCCAAAAAAATAGCTACACTTGCATATAATTTCCATTTAATAACAAACACACATACTGATATACTCATACAACTCACACTACAACACACGTGAGGGAGACTCTATTTTTTTCATCCACAAAATTCACCACACACATACTTAGGAGAGAATTGGAGAGAGATAAATCATGAAAGAGAGAGAAAATAGGGAGAATAATTCACAATAAAAGGGACACACCCAGAGAAAATAGGGTAAATTAAGAGAACAGAGGGAGTTTGAGAAAGATTGAGTGAGAAATAAAGAGAAGAGATAAGGTTAGGAAAGAAATGTCAAGAGAGAAAGTAGACAGAAACTAACTTTTCCATCGAGAACTCACTGAAAAAGGCTACTGTCATACTAATCAGACCTATTTTTATCTGATTTTTGCCATCGCTGAGCTCGCTGGAGCTCTAACAAGGTGAAAATAGTGACCCACCCCTCAAAATCCAAAAAGTTTGACTGATTAAGCTCGATAGATCTCCAGTGATATGATAGCAATGACCCAGATCCATACATAATCGAACCCCCATCGGAAATTATGTACGAGTTTTGCTGATTATCATGATTTTATTTTGATTTTGGTGGAAAATAGTGAAGGCTCTACCAAGGCTTGGTTTGTTCATATTAAGGTTGGGTCGAGGTTCTTCGGTGTGGATTTCGTCTTTTCATTCAAGTAATGTTGAATTTTGAAAGCTTCCAAATTTAGGTCCAACTCTATTCTCTTCCTATTTTTATTTTATTATTTGTAATGTTTGGTGCATTGAATGAAATATTGCATGTTAGTTGATCCTTGTTGGTAGTGAATAGTTCTTTTTTTTTATTCATTGTTTGGTTATATATTGTGTGATGGAATGATATTTCATTCGAGAATTAAAATTAGTTACTTGGGTTGGGAATTAAAAAATAATAAAGTTAAATATTAGTTATTTTGATTTCTTGATGGATGTTTAATTTTGAATAAGTGTCGCTCTTATTTGGTAATATAATGTTTTAGGTCAAAAATAGTAGGCAAATGATAGGTTGGGTAGACAAATTATAGAAATTGATAATTGTTGAGTGGTTGAATTATTGTGTTTGAGTTTGTTTATTTCATCGCACGAAATTGAAAATGGATTTATTTTACTAGGGACGCCCCGAGACACATTATATTTATTCATCAGTGAATGTCCCAAAGTATCTTGTATATGAAGGAGGTTCGTGATCAAGGCTCAAGCATCGAGTAGAGCATAGTTTAGGATTAGTGTTGGTTTATATTTCACTTTATTTTAATTTTGGTCTTTATTAATTGGACTGGACAATATTTTTTGGATTTTTGACTTTTGTGGTTGTATGTTTTCTTGTTGTGTATTTTATTGGTTTATACATTTTATAGTGTTATACTAGCCAATATACTCCATGAAGTGACCATGGTAGACCCACGGGACTGAGGGGTACTCACACCTTCCTCTCGGTCAACAGAATTCCTTAGCCAGAATCTCTGTTCGTGGGCTAGTTTTAAAGAGTCAAAATTGTTTTGAAAACGAATTTCCAAAGGTGACTTGGCACACCATATTTATGCCAAGTGGCGACTTTCAGTTTAAAGGTAAAAGAATCTTTATCGAAAAAAACTTTATATTTTTTCACTTAATAATAAAAACTTTTCAAACTTAAAATCAATCTTTTTGGTTACAAAATGGGCGTGACAGCTCTGGCGACTCTATTGGAAATTTTTAGAATTTCAGCTTCATTGTTGAGTCGTATTGGCTTAGTGTGACACTATAGGTGTATAGACATTTTAGTTTGTGTTATTGCTTTATCATTATTGGATGCACACATGATACATGTTTATAGTTTTCTCTTATATGTTGTCTCTTTATATCTGGCATTATGTACATTACCCCGAGTCAATTCTTTCACAACATGTCCCGGAATACATGTCGTGCACACGAACATTAGTTGAAGCATTCTTATTTTAGGAGGGGGAGCCGTCGAACCTATGGAGTGGGTGGAAAGTTATCACAACCACTATCAATCATACACTCCCCTAAATAGCCTTGTTAATGGACTTCAACCTACGTCAGCCTTTAGGTCATGCTTATCTGCATCATATTGAGACATAGCGTGACCCATTTGGTCCTTTGTAGAAGACTCACCCCTAAATCATCCCTATGTGCTACTTGTTACATCTTTGTGGGTAATAGGGTTATTTGACGGACTAATTTGAGAAAAACATGTGCTAGAATTAAAGGAAAGCGTGTGTAGGTAAGGAAAAGTTTGAAAAAGAAAAAAAAAAGAAACAATGAGTCAAAAAAGAGTTTCATAGTTTTTTTAGAGTTTTTTATGGCTTTTGTTTTCTACGATCCAAAAATTCCAAAGAAAAAATTTACCTTTTGCACTTATTTCTAAAAAAACAAAAACATCAAAAATATTTTCCTTTTGTTTCTTCAGAAAGCATTCATAATTTGAAAATTTCAAAAAAAGATTATTTTTCAATAGGAGCTGTTATAAAAGAAAAATTCAAAAGAAGATAGTAGAAGTTTTTTACATTTAATATAACAAAAATACCAAAAGATTTTTCTTTCATAGTTGTTAGTATCACTTTTATATGAGGAGTCAAATTGAAAACTTAAAAAAGATTTTGCTGACGTTTTTCATCATCTGTGTTAGTCGTGTTCGTCAAGTCGTGGTTTAGTCTACTGGTTATTGTTTAATTGTCCAATCTGGATGAACGACGTACACTTGATTCTCCTCTCTTGGGAGTGAAATACGTAGGCAGCCCTTCTAGGGTTCGGTGATCTTATTTAAAAAGTTCAAAAAGATTTTCTTCACTCTTCATTTAGAGTAAATGTTTCATATATGCCTTGAAAAGAAAATACAAAAAGTTTTTTCTTAATAATCTTAGGTTTCATTTTGGGATGAAATTTAAAATTGAAAATCCAAAAAGATTTTTTGTCAATATCTTTTGAAAATAATGATAACAGGAAAAGAAAAAAGGACTTTTTCTTCATTTTAGATTAGTTGTATGCACGTGTTGCTTCATTTGAAAAATAGAAAAAGATCTTTTCTTTGATAATTTTAGGTTTCATTTTTGTATGAGTTTCAAAATCAAAATTTTTAAAAAAAGATTGTGTAAATATCTTTTGAAATATAGAAGAATTCATTTGGTAATATATTAGTTAAGTCATGCATTTCTTCATATGAAAAATACAAAAAAAAATTCTTTGGTAATCATAGGTTTCATTTTGTATAGAAATTTTAAAGCTGAAAAAAATTCAAAAAGATTTTCGTCAACTCTTTTGACAATTTGTTAATTTTTTTTCTTAAATTTTTAAGAAAAAATAAAAAGAAAGAGAGTTTGATTGGTTATTTTTTGGCCAAACATCACGAACTATGCACACATGATTCTCTTCTTTCAGGAATGAGATACGTAGGCGACCTTATTAGGTTCGGTGATCTTCTCCAAAGAATAAAAAAAAGAAAATAATTTTGAGAAAGTGTTGAACTCTAACACATTTGTTGTCTCTTGTTCAGTTAGTTTAAGGTGGTTGGTTTGTGGCATTCTGGATAGTCCTCCACATTACACCAAATCCAAGAAAGAAATAGTTATGTTCAACAAGGATATAAAGAGTGACATCATAGATCCAACAAAGAGTCAGGAAAATGAGAGTTTAAAGCAAGAGATATGAGACTAAGAAAAAAATTGATGAAAACATATCAAGCTTGGTCTAGTGGGCTACCGCCTCCTCTATTCCCTACTATTAACCCTGCAAATACCTTGAGTTTTCTATCAAAATTGCAAAGTCACTTTCTTATTGTTGTTGATGCACCACAATTTGCCTCAAAATTCATTTCATGTCAACTGCATCCCAATACTTCCACCACTCTTTCTCTATCTCCCCAGTATAAGCCTAGTACAATCACAATACCACATATCATCTGTGATTTTGTTCCTCAACTCTCTACTGAGGCTTCCATGGCTGTCCACCAAACAATTTTGCTTCCTAAATCTACTAATGAGTCGATGTTCAATTCTCTTGATGATCATTTATATGCTCCTGGTCCTATATTTAAGTTAATTAGATCACCAAAATTTCTTACTAAGAAGCCTAATGTGCCAAAAGAGCTTGAGAAAATGGTTAGAAAAATGAAAAGTGCAGAAAATGCTATGAAAAGTTTCCTAGGACTTATGTGTTATGAAGATGTTTCATATAAATAGTGGGCCATGTATTCAAGTGGCAACCTTCCTCCAAGCTTTGAGATATCGAAATTTGAGGAGCTTGATGGACATGGGATGCCATGAAATATTTCGGAAGGTATTACAATCAATTAAGAAAAATTTAGAGGAAGAAGAATAAAAATGTACCTATTGTCATTCTAGGGGTAAAGCAGAGTTCGGGAGGTTTAACTCAGCAATATTATCCGTCTCAATCCTGAGCATACACATCAAATCCACATACTCACCTGTAACAAGGTTCCTCTTTTCAAAATCCAAAATATTCCATTTCACTTTAGTATCCTTTGAACATTGCACAACTATATGCTCATCCATCTTCTTATCCACAATGGCATGCACCCGTCCCTCAACATCATCCTCAATCCCCAAAAATTTCCCAAAGAACCTCTAAATCAAAATTTCAACTAAGACCAGAGTTTGAAAACTGGAGAAAATCAAAGGATAATTTTACACTAATTGAGGAATCATTTGCCAGTTTATTCCAAAGATTGAAAAATTTGGGCATGATCACTCCTCTCCTGGGTACACTCCTGACCCACATTTAATAAATTTTGATCCTCATGTATGATATGCATATCATTTTGATGTTCAGTGTCACAGTATTGAGGGTTTCCGTGCTTTGAAATGAGAAATAGAAAGAATGATTCAAGAAAAATTGATCATAGTGCAAAATATTAACACTAAAAAACGTCTTACAAAATTCTTCAGCAACACACGTTAATGCACAATACGTGGGAAGCAATGAGTTAACCATAGAGATCTAAAACTTATTTGTTAAATTAAATGTGTTGAACACTGGTGGAAGCTCTAGTCATGCTAATATGAAAACCAGTAGCGAAGATATCAAGCTCAACAGTTGAGAAGCCACTCTTCTTATTACTAGGAATGATTGTTTGTTATTTATTTTATTTTTTGTTCTATTTTCCAAATTATTTTAGGGTTGTAGTTTGGGATCTGTCATGTTTTGTGTCTTTATTATCTTTGTTCAAACCCTTCTATCTTTCCTTTTAATGAAATGTGGTGTCTTTTTTGTTTTGTGTTATTTCAAGTTGTTTGACTGTCTTTTTAGACAATATATTTTATGTTGGTTCTAGTGATATGACATGCTTGTAGAATTTTTAGCCAGATCTTAAAATCTAGTTTAATCATGAAATGTTGAATTAGAGGGATAAAGTTAGAAAAAATAAGAAGCATCTGAGAAAATAGGTAGAGTGCTGAGACCCTTTGTGACCATGTTGAATCCTTCTTTGAAAATTAAGGCAATTATTTTGTGAATAACATAAATAACTTTGTCATCAATTGAAAGACATATCTCAATTAGGTCAAACAGTGGATGCATGATCCTATATCATGAAAGCAAGTAAAATCAGCTCCACAAAAGCATGGATCATTTGATGTGAGAGATGTATGAAAAAAGTGGAGTTGTATGCTGGACAAGTGCAGAAGAAGTAGTGACGTATAAGCACAATTAAAGTTAGTGAAGTAAAAAATGTCACAAATGATCTTCATCTTTTACTTTTACATTTCATGATATGTACTTGCATTTTCAAGAACTGATATGACGAAGGAATTTCATTCGGCTATCCAACATTGTGTCAGCCTTTGTTTACCCCGTTTGAGCTTTTGTTCTATTTTATTTCATATCCCCCTTTTGAAATCAAGATAGAGTCAACAAAATTCAAGAAAAAGTGCCGAGTAAAAAAATAAAGTCAGAAAAGTTTCCAAAAAAAAAGAATAAAAAGTGTTCCAAAAAGAAAGAAACGAGAAGAGTGCAAAGAAAAATAGAGTCGAAAATGGTCCCAAAGAGAAATAAAATCAATAAAAGAAAAAAATCAGAAACAAGCAAAAGAACAAGTTGCGGAAACTACATTTGACCCGATTCTCCTCTTTCAGAGGTGAGATACGTAGGCATCCTTCTCTGGATTCGGTCTATCCAAATAAAAAATTTAGAATTACCAAGTCAAAAAAACTGGGGCATGAGTTAATATTCATTGTTTGAGTCGATTCTATAAGTTTTAAGTCTCATCCCACTTCAACTGTCATTTGGGCCTCATGCCATCTTTTCTTTCTAATCCTATCCAACAGCCAAGTTACAATCAAAGAAATACCTTCAGATAAATCTCTAAGAATGTTAAGACTAATCAAGCAATGAATATGATGATGAATTTTGGTAACTACTTATCTTCCTTAGCATATGGAATTAGGATAGAAATGAAAATAAGAGAGTCTCCTTGACAAAAATCCTCACAAGAATTGGGATTGAGAAAAATGAAAATAAGAGTCTCATTGGTGAAAATCCTCATAGGCACCATCATTCAATGGTGAGATGAGAGAAAGAAAAATAAGAGAGGCATATTCACGAAAACCTTCAAAGAATCACAAGCTAAATGAGGTCTCTGAGTGAAATTGACCCAAGGAAATAACTCATTTATAGGGTCATTAATTCAACAACAATTGGTGAAAAGTTCAGATAGAAAGATCAGATAGCTTAACTCAAAAATGCATGTCCTAATAATGAGAGTTGACTGTTATTTGCAGATAATTTTTTTCTTTTCTTTATTTTCAAAAAAGGACATACATTGACTTTTCTTTCTTCTCTATTTTGTGTTTTTGAGTTTGTTATCCAAATAAAAAATTATTATCATTTTCTCATGTCTTTGAGTCAAGTTCATGTAAAAACAAGTGAGAAAAGATTTCAAAACCTGCTACCAACTTTTTCAATTGCACAAAGCAAGACAAAAAGCCAACATATGAAAGAAATATTATTGTAAGCTGACACAAGGCATGCAAAAAGTTTTGTCAACAGTCAGTTTTGGTATTCGCGAAAATACCAAGGTTCAAGGGGTTTATCTGAGAAACATACAAAAATAGAGATATTGTGTTTGTTTTAGAGTCGCTCTTAATAATCCGAGTTTGGATCAATGGTGTAGCATAACAGTTATATGTTATTAGTCGGAAGCAAGATTAAAAATGACAAGTGCAAGAGCAATCACCTCAAAATTCAAAGCCACAAGACAACCACCCTGTATTAAACTCAGAAGTTTTCTTTGTATGAAACAAGAACACTTGCTACCTTCTAATAAAAAGCTTCAAAGCACAAATATCCAGAGGTGTGATTCCTCATTTCTAAAAACTCAAGAGCCAGAATTGTTGTACATGTTTGGTAATCACAAGTATGGTAAAACTTATCATCTTGTACCCCTAAGAGACACACTCTCTAATTTGGGCCTTTCATTTCTCATGGCTAGGAGTCACGTTTTCTAATTTGAGTCGTTAATGCTAAAAGATGCTCTTTTAGAGAATTTTTCACTTTTACTCTAAAGAGATGGACTTGGTGGTCTCAATAATTTAATTTTATCCTCAAAGAATGCATTTGTTAATCAGAATCTTGATTTATCCCTGCATTATTTATTTTTGCAAGTAGTTATGATTGGGTTTGACACCCTCAAAATCATTATGATGATATAGACTGGGGAAAAAATAAAATTTAATTCCTATTATTTGAAACATCACTTTAGGACCCTCCTAGAAAATGTGTTTTTATTTTTCTGAAAATTGGAATCCTTCTTTATCATAATCTTTGTTTGGGATAATTTCGTATTAGTTTTGATTTTGATTTCAAGAGCCCGCCTAGAGAATAGGGTGAGGAAACTGCAAGTCAGGAGAATTTCTAGAGAACAGGGTGATGAAATTGCAAGTCGGGAGCCCGCCCAAAGAACAAGGTGATGAAATTTTAAGTCAGGAGCCCTTGGGAGAACTAGGTAATGAAATTACAAGTTGAGAGCACGCTCGGAGAATAGGGTGATGAAATTGAAAGTCAGGATCTTACATAAAAAATAGGATGATGAAATTGCAAGTCGGGAGTTCACCTAGAAAACAGGGTGATAAAATTGCAAGACGGGAGCCCGCCTGGAGAATAGGGTGAAGAAAATTAAAAGTCAGGAATTTTCCTAGAGAATAGGGTGGTGAAATTGCAAGTCGAGATCCCACTTGGACAATAGGTTGATGAAATTGCAATTCAAGAGCTTGCCTAGAGAATAGGGTGATTAAATTGGAAGCCGGGATCCCACCAAGAGAATAGGATGATAAATTGAAAGTCAGGAGCCTGCCTAAAGAACAGGGTAAGAAAATTGCAAGACGGGTGTAAGACCCCACAAAATTGCTAGCTTAATTCAGTCCTTTAAGCTTGTTAAGGGGTCCTAGACTTAGAAAATTCTAGCTAAGTATTTAGACTTAGTTTATTTTCGTCCTTCAAAAGTTTGCAATCTTATTTCATGACCTTAAATTCCTTTAAATGTCTATATTTTAGTTAATTCATGATTAAGAATGTCAATAGGTATTCCGAGACAAGTGTTGGATTTTTCGAACTTCGTTTGAAGCTCCTTTAGAATCCCAAAATAGTGTACCAATATGATCTTGGCGTGCCACGTGGCCTACCGTGTTGGACCCCAACTCTATTAAGAAAAGGGGCATGTTGGTTACATGATTACCTCCCATAGTATCAGTCTCAGTCTTCAGTAAAAAACTTAGATAGTTCTACAGATTTCAGGACTGTTACATACAGTAACTCAGCTCAGTATAGAACTCAGCTAGTTCCATCAGAAATAGGACTGTCAGACAGAGTCACTCAATAAATAGTATATCAATTATCAGTTATCAATAATCCATGTTATCAGTAAAATTAGTATTCAGAATCCTTATAACTTCAGTTGCAGTTATGTATTCATACATGCATTCTCACACAGTTATGTTTATGTTATTCAGTCAGTTATAGTTCATGCATATGAACCCTTACATTCAGCCTTACCACACTTTGTGTACTAGTACATTCACGGTACTGACGCATACTTTTCTTTGCGCTATGGTGTTGTATACTATAGGTTCAGACGTACGGACCCTAGAGCATTCTTAGCGGTTCAGACATTCATCCAGCAGTAGACTAGCAATGAGTCCTCATTATCCGAGGATATTCTTTTGTTTCATTATCTCATTAGATTCAGCATTTCAGTAGACAGAGTTATTTGGGGGATTATCCTATCAACTCCTTATTCAGATAATTCAGTTTAGAGACTTTTTAGACTAGATGTTCAGACAGTATTTAGTATTTCAAATTCTGATATTTTATCAGACTTTGTCATTTTCTTTTCATCAGTATTATAGTGTTGAACCTTATGGCATTTTATCCCATTATTCTGCATTATACCATATTATTATTCAGTTATTGCAGTAGGTATAGTCATGGGTTAGCTTGTGTTCTTTCGAGTGTGTAGAGTCCGGGGTACAGACTCGGTGCGTTACATTGAAAGTCTGCCCAAAGAATAAGGTGATGAAATTGCAAGTCGAGAGCCTGCCCAAAAAGCAGGGTGGTGAAATTAAAAGTTAGAAGTCCACCTAAAAAACAGGGTGATGAATTTGAAAGTTAGGAGCCAACTTGAAGAATAGGGTGAGGAAATTATAAGTCAAAAGACCAATTGGAGAATAACGTGATGAAATTTAAGTCGGGAACCCTCCCCAAAAAAAAGGGTGATGAAATTACAAGTAGAGAGCCCACCCAGAGAAGAAGGTGATAAAATTGCAAGTTAAAAGCCTGCCTGGAGAACAGGGTGATAAAACTGTAAGTTAGGAGCCCATCTAGAGAACAGGGTGAAGAAATTGAATGGAAAGTAACAAGGTGAAGAAATAGCAAGTCAGTAGCCCACCTGGAAAATATGGTAAAGATTTTCAAATTCAAGTTCAAAGTTTAGAAGTCCTACATGAAGACATGATCAATGTTCAAGTTTATCTCCAACACCAAATTTTGTATGAAGAATTTATCTATTCACAAAGTTTGACCCAAAGAAGATCATACCATCTATCACTTTTTAAAGCATTGAAAACTTGATTCAAAGGTCAAGAGAAGCTGCATAGATAGGACTTTTGTAATTTCAGTTATCTTTTTAACTTGTAATTTTCATTTTTGATGTAATGATAAAGTCGTGGACTGGAACCTCGATAAGGTCTCTATCGACTCTCCAACTCGATATGGTCCCTCTCCTTATCAACCCTACAACTACATGTGACTTAACTCCTACATAACTTAAGACAGGTAGAACGCCTAAAATCAAGACTCAGTTTTCCTCCTTCCTTCTGTCTCTTTATTTTGAATAATGGTCGGGACAAAATTCTGTCTCATTATCTACTTCTTTTCCTGAAAACACTTTGTGTTTACATTCAAAGAGGGACATGATGTAGACACATAATTTATTCCCTTCAAAAAGTCAATTTTAACCCATTTATCCTCATCGTACCGTGTAACTCACCACCATGTAACAATCCCTCCACTAAAAACAAAAAACAAATTCTTAACAAAAAATAACAACCTAATCTAACTAATTTTGACACCTCACCACCCCTTCCCATGTTTACTCCTCTACCCTACCTCCCCCTTACGTTTTGTTTTCCTTTGTCACCATAAAGAATACAATACCCATATATACACACCTAGACATATATGCACTACCTCATATATTTTTTAGTCCATAAAAATAGTTACTAGCACACAACTTCTATTCAATAACACACACACATTGATATACTCATATAATACACACGATAACACACAATGAGTGAGACTATATTTTCTTTATTCCAAAAATTCACCATGCACAGGAAATAATATATATGCACACACATAGTAAGGAGAAAATTAGAGAGGGGTAAATCACAAAAGAGGGAGAAAACAAGGAGAACAATTCACAAAAAAGGGACACACACAAAGAAAATAGGGTAAATCGAGAGAATGGAAGGAGTTTAAGAGAGATTGAGTGACAAAGAAAGAGATGAGGTAAGGATAAGGAAATAAAGGGTAAGAGAGAGAGATAAAGAAGATGGAAAATAACTTTTTTGGTGAGACTTACCAAAAAATGTGGCTGTTGCGTAAATCCAACCTATTTTTCTCTAATTTTTTCCATAGCTGAGCTCGTAACCCACCCCCTGAAAATACAAAATTTTGGCCAATTAAGTTTGATGGACCTACGGTTATATGATATCAATGACCCATCTCCATCCACGATCGAACCTCCATAAAAAATTATGAACGAGTTTTGCTGATTATCATGATTTTATTTCAATTTTGGTGGAACATAGTGAAGGCTCTACCTAGGTAGGGTTTTTTCATATTGGGGTTGAGTCGACGGTTTTTGGCGTGGATTCTATCTTTTCATTTGAGTAATATTGACTTTTGAAAGCTTCCAAGTTGAGGTTTAACTCTATTCTCTCCCTATTTTTATTTCATTATATTTGATATTTAGTGCATTGAATGGAATATTGCGCGTTGGTTGATCCTTGTTTGTATTGAATAATTATTGGTTTTGATTCGTTATTTGATTATGGATTGTGTGATGGAATGATATTTAATTTGAGAACAAAAATTAGTAATTTAGGTTGGGAATTAAAAACTGAGAAAGTTTAATATTGGTTATTTTGATACATTGATGGTTTTTTCATTTAGAATAAACGTCTCTCTCATTTGGTAGCATCATGTTTTAGGTCAAAACTAGTGGGCAAATAATAGTTTGGGTAGACAAATTATAGAAATTGAAAATTGTAGAGTGATTGTATTATTGTATTTGAGTTTGTTTTATTTCATCGCACAGAATTGAAAATGGATTCATTTTACTAGGGGATGCCTCGAGACACATTGTATTTGTTCATCAGTGAATGCCTCAAAGTATCTTGTATGCGAAGAAGGTTTGTATCAAGGCTTGAGGCATCAGGTAGAACATAGTTTAGGATTAGTGCAGGTTTATAGTTTAGTTTCTTTTTATTTTAATTTGTATTAATTGAACTGGACACTATTTTTGTATTTTTGACTTATGTGGTTGTATGTTTTCTTATTGTGTGTTTTGTTGGTTTATACATTCCATAGTGTCATACTAGTCGATGAAGCGACCATGGTCGAACCACGGGTTTGAGGGATGCCTAACACCTTCCCCTTGGTCAACAGAATTCCTTAGTGAGAAGTTGTGTTTGTGGGCCAGTTTTAAAGAGTCAAAATCATTTTGAAAATGGATTTCCAAAGGCGACTTGCAACACTAGATTTATGTCAAGTGGTAACTCTGAGTTAAAATGTAAATAATCCTTTTTGAAACAAACTTTATCTTTTGTCACTTAATAATTAAAACCCTTTCAAACTTAAAATCAATCTTTTTGGTTAAAAAAAGGGTGTGACAACACTCTAATACTAAGAAGAGATAAGCAAAATTCACCAAAGGGTGTCGAGATGATGTTGGTGATACATATCTTGTCAGATTTTGTATGCACATCAGTGAGGTAGTTGAAGAGGACATGATAAATTTACGGAGTTAGAAGCAAAGAAAACACAAGCCTAGTGTTCATTTCATATGCTTACAACCCAAATCATTTAAGTTTCTTATGTTTTACTGTTCACAAAAAAATCCTCCCATTTACTTTTTTGCAACACTCGGTGATTTTAGCAAGTTCGAGAGATAGTCCCATGAATTCCCAGTGGGTTCGACCCAACCTAATCGAGTTACTATATTTTGGTATCAACTTCTTGATACTTCTACGTAGTCGTACTTTTGGGTGACATCAAAATTTTATCGTCGTTGCCAAAGAATACAGTTGTGGATGTATTAATTGAATTTGTTGAAGTTTTCAAGTTTTATTTTCTTTTATTTTGTTACTCGTTTGGGTATGACATATTTATACGATAAAGGGTGGAGTAATTATGACTCCTTATTTATTAATCCTTACCCTTTTGATATAATGCATTATTGTAGGTGTTTGATAGATATATTTTAAGATCACAATGTGAGAATGCTAAAAACATTGAAACTCCTCTCAAAAGGAAAAAAAGGAGTTTAATCAAAAGTTTTATAGGTTTGGCTTTGAGATTTACAATTTTAAAAGAGACTTAAATGCAAAGGTTGATGCATGTAACAACCAACAAAGTAGCTATAAGTTGAAGGAGATTGAACTTATAAGCAAAATTGTGAATCTAAAATTGGATAAATCAACACTTGATCATACTTTTATAGATGTTAGCACTATTAAGAAGAGTACACTAGAGTTATATGAGGATGTAAATAAGAATACAAGTCATGAGTTAGGATGCATTTGACCTCATTCTAAGCATTTTTCCATATTATTTTTGGATAGTAAGATATTAATTTAGCGATCTAAGCCTATGGAAGAGGGCAAATAGGAGGAAAAATATGTCTATATTCTTGAATTTTTGTGCCAACATAAAAAAATTACATTCCTCACTTAAGGAACAAGAATTGCAACATGGAACATCTATTGCTTGGATCCTTTATTTTTATACCACCGTACCTTGAGCACAATCAAAAATTAGAAAAAATATTAGGGTGCAATTCATAAGTTCAAAGTGGAAAGAAAAAAGTGGAGGCCAACCCTTTGTCTACCTTGATGATGTCTGAGTAATCAAGGTATCCGCGTTGTGTCACGATGTTAAATCAGGCACTACATAGGAGGAAACCCATAGACTTGTTGGTGAAGTCTGAGTAACCAACAGAAACATAACATGCTGCGGCATTAAATCAACTGTTGTTTGGGTGGAAACCCAAGGTATCTTATTGTTTTTGCATGCAGTTGTGTTTGGGTGATTGATGTCGGATCTACACACCTAAGGGGCCGCAGGTATGTTCCTAACTCTCTTGTTTTGTAGTGACCCATACATTGGGGACAATGCATGTCTATTTGATAGAGATAGGGCTACTTGTGGGTCTGGATATCGTCTTGGGGGTTTTGTTGATATGTTTCTTTTCCCCAGAGATTATTTTTAGTAAAGCCATCATATTTTGGTCGTATTGTGTTTTGATTTGTATTATGTTGTGTGTTTGTGTAACTATGAGAAAAATGAGTCTTTAAGGCAGTAAATGTACTTTGTTTTGATTTTTGAGATAAATCATACCCCTCTAAAAATTTATTTTTGAACTGTGTGATGTGTCGATATATGTGACCATTTTGAATCTCATTATGGTATTAGAATTAGGGACATAATAATCATAGCTAACATTTTATGAACTAGATAGGTAGTAGTTTGTGATGCAACCCTATTCCATGTGTGTGTGAGATGCTTACTTTGTTCCCTTTATGTGTGGAATCTAGAAGTTGCCCGATTAGTCTTACCTAGGTTCTAGGATAGTCAGTTAGCAAAAGACCGTATGCCATTTTTAAATTAGTTCACTATTACCCTAAGCGACCTTCCAAATGTGAATAAGTATCCTTTGATCCGTATTTTGAGCCTAGATAGACTATCTTTCTTATTTCACCTTTCACCTTCCCTTTTATTGGAATGAACCTATTTTGGCCCTAGTCCTTCCTGGACATTGTACACCTCAACTCAGGAAAATTGCCTAAGTTGAGGGTGGCTATCATAAGGTTTCATAATGTGAAGTTCGTATGGAGAAGGGTGAATAAGAGAAAAAGAAAGTAGGGTTGGATGTGGTAGAAAAGCAAAAAGATAAAATCAAAAATAAAAGAAGAAAATTGAAAAAAAAAAAGAATAAAAAAAACTACACCTAACATGAATGTGCAATAAAAGAATAAAAGAGGAGAAACAAGGGTAGAATAAAAGAAAGTTGGCTGATAAGTGGACCCCAAACATATGTGTTGTGCTGTTGCAGATTGTTTTGACGATGAGCATATGACTACAAGGGACAAGGTCCCAGGATGTTCAAGGTTACAGTATAGGTGACACGCATCTGCATAGTTTCGTCCTCTTGTGTAACACTCTGCGCAGGTATAGCTAGTACTATTGAGGACACCTATATTTCTACCCTAATCGCCACTCATATATAAAAGGACAGGGATGTTTCTCTATCAAGGGGTTTTGTAAATTCAAAAGAGTGTTGAAGAGAGAAAAAGGTGAAAATTTAATTTTCAACATTACTCAAGTATTGCTCATGTTCTTATTTCTTTTGTAAGCTAAAAGGGCAAGTGTTCTTGAGTGATGCTTGATTTGTAACTGAATTACTTAGTCTATAAGAATAATGGTCTTTTGTTTTCTTTGCTTAGAGAGTGATTAGGTACAGTTGCCTAAGTTTGATACTTATTAGAGTATTATTTTTTAAGGAGTTTGGTTGAATTTTCAAGGCGAGCTTGTAGTAGAGTTATTCAAGATGGAGGAGACTAGAGTTAGGTTCATTGGATTCTGTAATCATGAGTTTGATTATAGTGGACTATTTGAGAGCTTGTGAGGGAAAGTAGTGTTTTTTCCTCTCTTGAGCAAGGGGGTTTCCATGTTAAATCTTGTGGTCTTTTAATCTTCTTCCACTGTATCATGTTCCTGGTTGCTTTACTATATTTTTACCTGCGATTGACTTTGATAGACCTGGCCCCTCATATTATGTTGCAACCCTAAGGTTTCAACAATTGGTATCAGAGCTAAAACACCCTAAAAGGTTTACACCTAGAATGATTTGGTGAGCTTGGCTGCTCCACTCAACCTGGAAGAAGGGCAATCTACCACTAGGCCATCTAGATTTAATGGGAAGTACTATGGGTGGTGGAAACCTAGGATGTTTTACTTTATCGTGGCCGAAGAAAGTGAACTTATGGACATAATTATTGATGGTTCTTATGTTCTAGTTAGAGAAGTAAAAGAAAGAGAGGTTACAAGGATCATTGTTAAAATAAGGAGGGATGTTAATGATGAAGATAGAAAGAAAGTTGAAAAGAATTACAAGGCTAGGAAACTGTTAGTTTGTGGTATAGGACCTGATGAATACAATAGGATTTCTGCCTATGAAAATTCCAAGGAGATCTGGGATTACTATGAGAACTGCTTATGAAGGTACCACTGATGTGAAGGATTCAAAAGTGGACATGCTGAATACTCAGTATGAAACCTTCACCATGAAAGAAGGAGAACTAATCCAAGAAATGCATAGAAGATTCACTTCTATCCTATATGAGCTTCATTACTTAGGAGAAATGACTACATTGAATAAGCAAGAGAGAAAGATTCTTGGGGTCCTCCATAAGTCTTGGGAAAGAAAAGTGCATGTTATAACTGAGGCAAGAAACCTGAAGACCATCACTATGGATAAACTGATTTGCATTCTAAACACTCATGAGCTAAAGAAGCAGGAAGAGATGGAGAAAAATAAAGCAAAAAGAGAAAAATCTCAGGCATTGAAGGCTTTAAAACATGATTTAGGTGAAGAAGACACTGATGTTTCCTACTTGGCAAATAGGATTGTTAGAGCCATAAAAAAGAGTGGTATGTTCCAAAGAAAAGGAAGTAGCAGCGAAAAGGGGAGCAATGCTGAGGTGTGTCACAAATGTGGAAGTCCTAAGCATTTCATCAAGGACCGTTTGATGCAAAAATTATATTTCCAGGAATACCTCAAGTATGGAGGTTACAAAGGAAAGAGTAGGGACCAGGTCCCTGAAAATTCAAGAAGGAAGGTTGCAACTAATTATGTAGTAAAGCAAGCTCTGGCAGCATAGGGAGATTCTTTTAGTGAATATGATGGAGATTGGAAGACTGGAGATGTATCTATGTTCGTAGTGGAAGATAGTACAGTCATCTATGATTCCTTCTTTGCCTTTATGGCCAACACAGAAGATGAATAATATAAAGAGATAACTCTTTCTGACATTAAGGATAACCTAGAAAACTACTCTGCTAGGAAGATTAAAAATCTTGCTAGTGTCTTAATTGACTTTGTATGTGAACTGACTGCTAAGAAAATTGCTTTGGAAGAAAAATTTGAAAATCAAGAGCTTGAACTGATTGCTTTAACTATCCAAATTTCTGAAACTGAAGAATTGTTCACAAAAATAAAATCTTAAAATCTGAGTTTGATGAGTAATCTAAAGACGGTAAATGAGATAGATGGAAAAAAAAGAAAGAAGCTTTAAGGCTTCAAATTAATCTTGAGGAAAAATTAAGGGATTCTCAAAAACACCATATGTCTGTACTCTCCAAGAATAAAGAGTTAGAAAGGGACCTAGTTCGTTTAAAAGAAGAACTTAACAAATCTCTTAAATGGACAACATCTTCACAGATCCTTTCTAATTTGACCAGTCAAGGTGCAATAATAGCAAGGGGCTTGGTTATCAAGGAGAATCACAACCTTTTGCGTCAAAAGGAAAAGCTGCTCATGATGACAGAAACAAGGTTCACAAACCTTTATGTACTCATTGCAGAATAGATGGGCATTTTAAGGAAAGATTCCTGACAGCTCCCAAGCACACACGCAAGTGTACTAAGTCTTATCAAGTAGTAAAGTGGCTTCAAGAAAGCCCAAGTATCGATCTCTGAAGGACTTACGTTCGCCGCCTATCTAATTCTAATCTAACAAATTGAGAAAAGTTAACAAATAGAGTTTTTTAGAAAACAAAAAAGAAACTAAACGAATGCGAAAAAATTAATGACTTAGGACAATCAATGGATAGAAACCCAGGTTAAGATTTACGAAAATTCATACTATATTGTTGAACTTCATTTGTTAACTTGCTCATCTTGGTTGTTGATTAATAGGGTTAATTGCATTATTACGATTTCCCAACCACTAATCCTTTACCTAAGTTAAACCTTACAACTACATCGTTGAGCGGGGATGTAATGATCCAATTAGGTTATTTAAGTTATCTTCCTACGTGTGAATCAAGTAAGACATCTAAGTACATCCCTGTCCTAAATGCTAATTCAAGTCTCTTATTTTATAAAGAAATAAAACCCTATTGATTATTCCCTTGTTCTATCTCTCTATTCCCTATCCCGAGATCACAAGGTTGACAATTGATGTAAACTAAGGCTAGCTAATCCATAAAATAATTAAAATAAAAATAAACAAACAACCAAATATGATAAGCAAAATTAACAAATTTAATCTAAAACAATAGTACTCATGTTCTTTGGTTTTAACCCCGGAAAGAGAGTTTTAACCGCTAATATTATAATCACGATCCAAATAATTGAATACATGATATGAAAATTTAAAATCTATATAAAAATTAAAAACATAATAAACCGTGTAGCCGTCTCCACAATTTTTCTCCAAACAGTGTTCCGCCGAATTGAATACCATGTTGATAACGTGTACAGTGGTTCCAAAGTTGACCAAGAAATTAATTATGTTCTGTTCATATATATATATATATATATATATATATATATATATACATATATTTTAATTAAATCCAAAGATATATTGGATTACAATTGCACGGGTACCAAGGGAAGATTCCCTCCCATTTCTTCTTACTTTGTGCCATGAAATTCTAATTGTGATGGGACTGTGTCGACACACCATTTAATTATTTTGCATGAATTCATCGACGCGACGCATCGTTGAATACGTCTCTGGTACGGCAGCATCGATGCGACCCATTGACTTCGCATCGACTCACTAGAATTTACATTTAAAAATCTGGTTAAGTATAGAACATTTTAACCTTTACCCATGCCTTTTGTAGTATTTTTTCAATGAATTTTCTGCCTTAAAATATCAATCTATCATCATTTTTAGTTCGCAAAGCATTCTACAATATAACACACTACATATTAAAGATTAAAACAACACAATATTCTCAACAACAAATCAAAACAAGAGCTAAGATAAGACAAATTCGCAATGATCTTCCACTTATTATTTCGACTCTTGATCAATCAAATTGCACTTTGTCCATTAAAAATAAATTATTTCACTCATAATTAGATCATTAAAATACTTGGAACAAATTAAACACATTAGAATCCAACGAAGCCAACTAGAGATACACATAACTCAAGCTCATAAAACTAATTTTCTGGGTTGAACTCTAAATTACTCAATTAAATACAAACTTGATTGAAAAATACTTTAGACATTGTAAATACATACTTGGACACTTAAATGCTTATTTATATCAATATGGACACGTTAAGAACTCAAATTGCTCTCAAAACAAAGAGAAATAAGTTAGAATAATGATACAAAAGTGTATAAAACCACCTTAGATCATCACCCCATCTTGTTCGTCCTTGAACAACTCTTTATTCAAAGCATAAAAAGTTGAGGTGACGCTACACTTGTACTAAATCAAAGACACCCAAGCTAGTACTATAATAACTACACAAAATGCAAGTTTCTACATAAAGTATGTTACAAACATAATTGAAAGCTCAAGAATTCTACTTTGAATTACCTAGCCTCAAGAATTGATTCATCTAAGTGGAAAACTCATGCTTATTATTCAATCAAGGACATCATACAACTCATCCACATTCATCAAACATGTGTCCTTAAAACAAGAGAGTTACCCATAATCACTTACAATAATGCAATTTATAACGTAATGGGTACAAGAATCAAATTACTCTCACTCTCACAAAGAATTCACAAGTTATACACAATTAACCATAAGCTTTCCCTTAGTGTAATGCTCCACAAATAGTCGAATGTAAAGCTTAGGATCAAATAGGACTTTTTCGAGTTATAGTGTAGGCTAAGGGACAGGTAGGAACTATTTGGGAATAGTGACTAATCTCTCTAAGAACTTTAATACATTACATTAAATAATTAAACCAATCTGCAACAACCAAATTAAACTTTTTCATTCACCCATACCTTTTAATTTTTGCCCTATCACTTTTAAGCATTTTCACAAACACTTGGTGGACACATAGTTTACTACCATAAGAATCAGTTTTTCTTTTTTTATTTCACAATCATGGAAATATTTCTAGTATAATTTATATCACAAACATCCACCACACATCAATTATACACCAATAACTATTACCTTGGGGCATCGATTTCACTTTTTTCTTCTTCAACTTTTTAAACTCATTACTAATTCAATTTTTTATTAAAGAACTTAGGAGCTTTTTGGATCAAATTAAGGTCTATCAAAGAAGGGAATTAGGCTACTTATGAGGGTTAACTAGGATAATGCACAAGGGTAGGTAAAAAGAAGGTAAAAAATAAGGCTATCAAAGAAATGCCTATATCATCTCCTAAACCCACATTCTTTATTTTGCTTCACACACACACCGGGCAAGTTCTAGACATCACATGCAATAAGAAATATACAAAAAAAAAAACTTACACACACATGACACATGATCAACTCAATAGGATTATCATAAACTCTCAACCAACAATTAAGCCAATATGAAAACAATCATACACTTGATCCTAGGAGTTTAAAAAATAGCAATTCACATCAATCAACATGTTTTTACAAACAAATCAACTTGCATCATGTTATCAAAAATAGCACCAACAAGAATATCTCACATATTCCTAACCTAAAATTTTATAAATTGAGATAAACTTTAGGTATTTTCCCCCACCCCCCACTTAAAAATTTGCTTTGTACCCAAAGTAAATCTAAAGGTAAGAGATAGAAATACTCCCTGAGTCCTCAAAGCCTAACTAGTAGCATCTTCACATAAAAGGAGATTTATGGGATCCCACACTCATTCTTTGCCATGCTTCAAGCTCAAGTTTATGATACTCAAACTTCCCATTAACCTGTAACTCAACCAAAAACAAAAAGTATGTGAAATAAAAACTACGAAAAAACTAAAAAAAAACATACCTTAGCTTTGGTTGCCTCCCAAGAAGCGCCTAATTTGGTGTCACAACACGACCCAATCGACTTTTTTCTTCACCTTGAGGATATAAATTTCACCCCCAACATTGTATCCATATTATTTTCTCAATCATAAGAAAGTGGTATAAAAATTAAGGAACCGAGTAATGGAATGTGGATGATAAACCACTCAGCCTTCAAGTGAGGTGTATTTTTATGTTGTTTAACCGGTGCAAAATCAATAATATAGAATTCTTGTTCCTCATCTTCACACTCTTCCACTATTTTAAATGATTCCACAGACAGGACATCATCTAAACATAATGTAGAAAAGTGCTTCGAATGCAGCCCAACTAATCCTACTTCAAATTTTACACAATCCATAACACCTTTACTTTTATTCACCTTTTCTCTTTCACTCTCAAGATAAAGATGACAATCGAGTGGCTCTGATTCTTGTGTTTGCTTTACGAATTGGCTAATGTCCTCCTTATATATTTCTTTACTCAGCCACTATAGACATGGTAGAAGTTGTGTCTCCTTAATAATTTCTATAGTATCAATTTTTGGTACTCCAGACTTCCTCGAATTATCTGCATCATATTGTGAAGGTTTCGTCCACGCAATTTCATAAAATTCTGGACAATAAGCCATAAGGTGGTGTCCTCCACAAAAACAACAAGAATTGCCATCACTCAAAAATCATCTATCCTAGACTGACATCTCGAGAGGAGTGTGAGAAAAATAGAAATAAAGGAAAGTAAAAGAATCTAAACAAAAATTATTTACAACTTAATATATAAAAACTAAAAATAAGATAGTTGTCTAATAACAAGTCCCCGACAACGGTGCCAAAAACTTGACAGCGCTCAACCGCACACGCAAGTGTATGTGGTTTTATCAAGTAGTAAAGTGGCTTCAAGAAAGTCCAATTATCGATCTCTCAGGGACTAGTATTCGCCGCCTATCTAATTCTAGTCTATAAAATTGAGAAAAGTTAACAAATAGAGTTTTTTAGAAAACTAAAAAGAAACTAAACTAATGCTGAGAAATAATGACTTAGGACAATCAATAGATAGAAATTCAGGGTTAAGGCTTACGAAAAATCATACTATGTTGTTGAACTTCATTTGTTAACTTGCTTATCTTGGTTGTTGATTCAAAGGGTTAATTGCATGATTATGGCTTCCCAACCTCTAATCCTTTACCTAAGTTGAACCTTACAACTACATCGTTGAGCGGATATGTAATGATCCAATTAGGTTATTTAAGTTATCTTCCTACGTGTGAATCATGTAAGACATCTAAGTACATCACTGTCCTAGATGCTAACTCAAGTCTCTTATTTTTAAAGAAACAAGAACCCTACTTTGCTTATTCCCTTGTTCTATCTCCCCATTTCCACTCCCGAAATCACAAGGTTGACAATTGATTTATTAAAAGGGTAGCTAATCCATAAAATAATTAAAACAAGAATAAACAAACAACCAAATATGATAAGCAAAATTAACGAATTTAATCCAAAACAATAATACTCATATTCTTGGCTTTAACCCCGAAAAGTGAATTTTTTGCTGCTAATATTTATAATTACGATCCAAATAATTGAATACATGATATGAAAAATTAAAAGCTAAACAAAAATTAAAAACCAAATAAGCCTTGTAGCCGTCTCCGCAATTTTTCTCCAAACAGTGTTCCGCCGAATTGAATACCTTGTTGATAACGTGTCCAGTGGTTCCAAAGTTGAACCAAGAAATTAATTACAGTATAACCTCGATAAATTAATACTCAATAAATTAATAACCTCGCTAAAATAATAATTTTCTTCGGTCTCGAGTCGGGATCAATGTGGTAAATTAATAATTCGCTAAATTTATAAGATAATACAAAAAAAAATACATATAGGTCCCATTTGATATATAAATTAATAATTCATCTGTATCAAAATATTTCATACATAATACATAAGTAAACTAAACAGGTTTCTGAAAATATGAATCTAATGTTGTTTGTTTCTTCTTGAAATCAATATCACCTTGAATCTCATCTCTAACCCTTTTTACTGCATTAAGAATATCAAGTGTAGTCTTCTCATATTGCAAAAGGAAGTGATGTAAGGTGATTGTTGCTTTCAAAGCATCTTTGCGCGAAACTTGTTCTAATTCCACACTATCATCTTCCACTTCATCTTCTTTATGTGTTTCCATAACACTCTCAATTATTTGTTCATCCGTAGGTAGCTCAAAACTCGTATCATTTTCTCCCGGATAATTCAAAACATCTTCAGCATTCATTGCATTTCGATACTTCAATCCATTGATTAGATTCTGCAATTATTGTAAGCCATCATTATTCAACTGTTCTTGATTTTCCGAGGATTCATCATCTAACAACCTAAGTTTACAATACTTAAAACAATTTGCAATTGTACTTGAGTTGACATCCATTTTCCATGCCGAGATTGCAAGATTCATTGCATCTAAAACATTAATCTTTTCTGGATTTAAGATCCCAATTTCATAACCATCCAAAAGATTTCGATAAAATCGCCTACGATAATGCATCTTCAAAGCTCTTATGATCCCTGCATCACAAGGCTAAATCTTTGATGTTGTGTTAGGTGGTAAAAAAAACAATTCAACATTTCTCAAACCTTCGACTTTTTTTGGATGAGCAGGACAATTATCAACAATTAAAAGAATTTTCCTGCCGTCTATTTTTGCATCAAGTTGTTGAACATATTCTTGGAATAGAATCCCAGTCATCCATGCTCTTTTATTGGCTCGATATTCACAATCCATGCTTCCCAAATTCACATTCTTGAAACAACGTGGTTTTAAATACTTCCCAATGATCCATAAAGGAATATTCTCAGAACCATCCTCATTACAGCAAATAACAACTATAAGTCTTTCTATATCTTGTTTCTTACCTTCAAGTTGCTTCGTTGCAAGTGAATGATCTGGTTGTAGCTTAAAGAACAATCCAGTTTCATCCATATTGAAAACATCTTTCTTAGCAAACTGATCAAGTTTCTCTCTGATGGATTGTAAATTGCTCTCCATGGCCTCAATATTAACTGATCCACTTTCTCCAAAATAACGATATTGCTTGATACCGTGTCTTGATTTGAAACGCTCTAGCCAGCCTTGAGAAAAATAAAAATCAGGTGTATCGATGGGATACATCTTTTTTAGAAGCTCTTTTCCCTTCGTTACAATTAGTTCCCCATTCATATTAACATGCTCTTGGTAATGAATAAACCACTCGAACAGAGCCTTCTCTAATTCTGGAAATTTGGCAACTTTATGTATTTTAGCCTCATCTTTTGGAATGTCGGCTGCTGATAGATACTCTGCTGACCTCTTGATCGTGTTTGATATTGTGGCTTGACTCACTTGCAAATTAAACTTCTCTAACACCCATTGTTGCAATTGCTTTTGAGTGCATGCTAGATTTTGTTGTTTATACTCACACAGTTCTCTACGTATACCATTAGTCATGGTTGATTTTTTAACACCTTTGAGATGAGAAGCCATTTTTTTTGTTTTTTGATTTGAAGACTTGCATAATACATCTATTTATATAGTAACTTAGTTAATGTATGTACATGTAACTACATTAATAATTGAGTGGATTTATACATTTTAATGAATGTAGCATGTAACTACATTAATAATTAAGTAGATTTATATATTTTATTAAGATATACATAGAAATTTGAAAATGTATCAGCAAAAATACATGAATTTGGTTAAGTATGCATAATTAATAGTCAATGTAGAAATTAGTTTTCACGTACACCTAGGTAAATTCATAATATGGACCCAAAAAGTATATAATTTATAAATTAATAATTATTAATTTATACGATTAATTAATACCTCGCTAAATTAATAAAATTTGACGGTACCAACAGTATTAATTTATCGAGGTTATACTGTATGTTCCCTTTTAGCTGTTTTCCACTAATATGTATATATATGTTTTAATTAAATCCAAAGATATATTGGATTAGAATTGCACGGGTACCAAGGGAAGATTCCCTCCCATTTCTTCTTACTTTGTGCCATGAAATTTTAATTGTGATGGGGACTGTGTCTGCGCACCATTTAATTGTTTTACATGAATTCATCAACGCGACGCATCGTGAATGCATCGCTGATTTGGAAGCTTCGATGCGAAGCGTTGACTTTTCGCCGACTCACTATAATTTACATTAAAAAATTTGGTTAAGTATAGAATATCCTATTCTTTGTTCATGTCTTTTGTAGTGTATTTCTAATAAATTTTTGGCCTTAAAATGATCAATATATCATCGTATTTAGTTTATAAAGCCTTCTATAATATAATACACCACATATTAAAGATAAAAAAAACATAATATTCTCAACAACAAATCAAAACAAGAGCTAAAATAAAGCAAATTCACAATGATCTTCCACTTATTATTCCGACTCTTGACTTGATCAAATTGCACTTTGCCCATGAAAAACAAGTTATTCCACTCATAATTACACCATTAAAATACTTGGAACAAATCAAACACATTAGAATCCAACGAAGCTAACTAGATACACACCTAGATCAAGCTCGTAAAACTAGTTTTTCGGGTTGAACTCTAAAATATACAATTAATACAAACTTGTTTGAAAAATACTTTGGACATTGTAAATACATACTTTGACACTTAAATGCTTATTTATATCAATATGAACACGTTAAGCACTTAAATTGCTCTAAAAATAAGGCGAAATAAGCTAGAATAATGATATAAAAGTGTATAAAACCACCTCAGATCAATGCCTGTATTGTCTTAAAGCTAAAATAAAAGATAATAAATTCAGCAAGGGAATTAAATCCCAAGGGATTCAAGTCTTTGTAAAAGATAAAAATGAACTCTCTGCCTAAATGGGCCAAGAAGGTTTTGATCACACCATTATCCTCCTACTGGGAACTCAAACTTAGATGGGTTTCCAAATCCAACAAGTGATCATCATTACAGGTATGAGAAAGGGGATTACAGACAGGAATGGGATATTGATAGTATGTGTTCAAATCTTAATATTGGAAGATCTGACTATGTTCTCTCTCTTAAGAAGCTTCAAGGTGAAAGTGTCTATAATGACCCGAGACTACCCCTTAGTCGTCACAGGGAGCTTGAAACCACAAATGATCCCAAGATAAACCATGAACTGACATATTGCTGAGAAATTGACTTATAATGCGTAAGATAACTGAATTTACTCTGCAGAAACATAATCATGGCATAACCTAAATAGTTACAATACTGATAAGGTTTACAATCTGATTAAAACTAAGAAAAGAACTAAAATTACATAACTGAATCTGACTGACATCTATGAAGCCTCTGCTATACTGACTATAGATAGCTGGGACATTCCTCCAACTGCAACTAATAATTACATATGCAAATAAATGAACTATACATAAACTAAAACTGTCTAGAGTTTCCAAAATAAGAGAACTCATCACCTGTTGGCTGGAAACTACAACTGTCTGATCATGGTATGCGAGCTATAAATGGTACCTACATTATAAAACAATGTAGCCACACAGACGTATATGTGGATCAGTACTTCTGGAATATACTGAGTATACAGGGGTGAATGCAATAAGTAAAACTAATTTCTTATGTAATCTTAAAACACGCATGCTAAGTGTACGTAGACTCACCAATAAGCTGGAATAAACTAAAAACTAAAATATCTTAAAGAACGAGTGAAAAACATACTCTGATAAGATGGTGAATCTCTACACTTATTTTATGTAAAACTATAATTTAAGGATATAAGTAGAACTAAAGCGGGGATATGGTAAAACAGGGCTACTATATGAATATTGAGCCTAATACTAGTGATGGAGACTAACATAACTCGAGGATCTGAATGTACAATCATACTGATCACGAATGTATAAAAATACAAAACCAAACATAGTCATATACTAAACTTATCTAATTAACTGAATGATAACTAGCTAAATACTGGTCATATGAGACTGAAGTCTGAATAACTGGACTAAAACTGTAGAGTACTATGCATATAAGTTGAGGACAATCTAAATAACATGAGATAATTAAGCATGAATGCATGGAAACTGTAATATCTGATATTGCAAGACCAAGAATATAACATGGTTCTAAAATAGTTTGTAAACTGAAATACTAAAATACTGATAACTGAAAAACTGATAATTGTATGCTATGGTCAAGCAAACCTGAAACTAAACTAAGTTCTGAACTGAATACTGAATACTAAAACTATAACTATGGGAGTTATCATCTAACCGACATAACTCAATTATAGACTAATTTGGGGTCTAACCTATAACCTCAGTTGGAAAGGAATTAGCATCGTGCCACGGGTTACTAATAGTAGTTGGGTCAATCTTAATCTGGAAGGAAGACTAATGTGATATATATGGTTACACTAACCCTAGTCTGATAGAAAGATGATTTATCCTATTCTGGCTAGGAAGTTCTGTAACTCAGGGACTTCTACTAAGGGTCAAACCATCCACTGGCAGGAATGCCCCCATCCCGAGGTTCGCTTGGTGATGAATCCTACTCCCAACTGAATCGACACTGAACTGATCACTAGACTATACTAGGCTTGACTGAACTCACACTAATTCTGCTGACTGACTGGATGCTACTATTCAGGATACTATAAAATCATTCTATTTCGATTGGAGACTAGATAAATATCTAAATTTCGGGTATCCAACACCCCCAGGATTCAATAGCATAGATAATAAGGACACATGAGAGTCTTTGAGATCATAATAAGTAATTATTTAAAGAAACCCACCACTTGGGAATTTCATCAAGCACATGGAGATTAATACTTACATGGGGCAATTCACTAAACACATGGGGATCATGAACTTGGATATGGGAATATCTTAAACTTGGGAGCATATCATAGTTACATAACTAAAATCATGAATTTAGGAATTTACATAAAATTTGCATGAAATAGGACTTGGGCGTTTAGTCATACATGTAAAGATCCTAGCTTTTAAAAATGTGTGAACAATAGAGTTACATGGAAAAATTTATAACTTGGAGATTCATCTTGAAATTGATTAAACATGATATGGGAATTTCATCAAACATGTGGTAAACCTGAATGTAAAACATGGAAATATTGCTAAACATCATGAATTTAGCATCTATCTTGAAATTTACTTCAATATAGAATGGGAAACACAAATTCATAGCATGAGGAATTTAGAATCTTTTATGGAATCGCACATGGGCTGAATTGAATTAAAATCACCATGAAAACATGCAATTCAATCTTTCTTGAACATTTAACATAACATAATGATCAAAAAATTCATTCTTTAATTGAAATAAAAGGGTTTTAGGCTTCATGGGTGAAAGAGGACCCATTGATGAATTCCCGCATACCTTAATAGATGATTTGAAATTAAACGCTTGACTTGGAATACTTGGGAATGTTATTGAAAGATTTTTATTGAACTTCTTGGAATAGGAACCTTAATTTTTTGATTGTATTGAAGAAATCTTGATGAAGTTATTGGTGTTCTTGAGGAGGCTAGGGTTTTCTTGGAGATAAAAATATGAGAAATCATGTATCTAATTCTTTTGGGGGCTGACATTAAGTGTTATGGGTGGATTTGGGTGCGGGGAAGTGAACAAAATGACCCTAGACCCTTTTGGAACTAAAATACCATGTCACATAGTTCAGTGACGTGGTTACCATCATGTCGCTTCAATAAATGCATCTGACGCATCACGTCCCAATTTCTTCGGTTTAATGCCTCTCACAAAAAATGCCATAACTTTTTGCTCGATTATTAGATTAAGGTAAAATTGGTATCGTTGGAAATCTAATTCAATTATACACAATTTGGTGGGTCTAGAGATGAAAAATTCCACGTATATAAAATGTTAGACAAATTCAAAGTATACCCTTGTAGAATCAAATACCAAACTTTGGACTAATCAAAAGCTCTAATCTCAACTTTGTTCTAAGAGATTCTTATGAAAATGTTTCACCTCAAAAGCACATAAAAAATGAGGATAAAGGTCATGAAACTTATATTCACATGGAAATCATTTGTATTATATCTTTTACACATAGGAACGATGGTTTAAAGACTAGCCCAAAAATACAGAGTGTTACATTATCTCCTCCTTAGGAATATTTTTCCTCGAATGAGACTGGTTAGACTGACAGTACTGTACGAAGGTAACTGAGATCATATTCTGAACATGAATGACTTGGAACATGATTGCATAAACTGATTCTGAAACATGATACATGAACTGAACTGATTTCTTGAATACATGCAATGACATAAGAATGATTATAAGGCTGAGATAGAAACAAGAGAGTCAACTCATGAGTAACCATTAATTTAAGATGGATCCTATTTCATGAATAAAAATGAAATATTTAGGACATGAATACTCAGGGTATTAAAATACATCTCCCCTCTTGGGATACTTCATCCTCAGAATGGTACTGACTTGGTTGAAATACTAAGGAAAAACTGAGATGATGCACAGGGAACTTATGGACTGAATCCTGACTGAATATCTTGTATTTGAAACTGATGCATGAACTGAGTTGAATTGACAAATTACATGGATGCGAATGAATTACCTCTCGGAATAGCCATATTCATTAGAATTTTGAATAGTATGACTAGATGGAAAGCCAAAAGAACTTGTTTTTTTGATTGCTAGACTGGATTGCTGGTTATACAGACTGAATTATACTGAAAGCTTATACTCAACTATATATTCCACTTGTACACCAACATGACATTCAAGCCTATCTTCATAACCACACATAAACTTGTAGGCAAACAACCACAAAAACATCTTTGTCATATTCTCTAAACCTCTATCCTTAAAACTTTCATGCACTAGCCCAAGAAAATACACATATAATTTCTACTAATCATTCCATATATAAAAATATTTACTCTCTCCCATCTAAATAATTGTTCACCATCACTATCTTGACATAAGGAATGGTGACTGAAAGGTTAGAAAATAAGGACCTGGAGGATAGAGTATCAACATTATGGATTCATTAGATAGGTCTAAACTAAGGACATATATGACATAAAATGAATATCACTAATCATTAAGGGTATAGCATAAGTTATGGGAACTGAGCATGCTGTAAAGAATGGGTACATAAATCATGATCTGCATGACATAAGTTTAGAGTTCATGATTCATGGGACCTGATTCGTACTATTGAGTCAACTGGAACTGCTCTTACCAAGAAATGAAAGCGACATGGTTCTTTGGAAAGTGCATAAATATGAGTTGTGATTGTGGAGCTGACATGTAAGGAATGATTAGTTATTCTGGTGACTCAAATACAACACTAAAGTAAGAATGGGTTGGGAATCATCCTTCCTTACTGATTTTCTATACCTACTGGCTTCACTACTATAATCTGAGAGCCTAACTTGGTTACTTGTTCTATTATCTCCCCCTTAGCTTTAAGCTATCATTCTAAGTCTATGAACCACTTTATTAAAATCTAACTGAAATGCAACCACCTTACACATCAATAATATATTCACCCTGGAAGATTGCACCTAAAAGTATAAACCCACTGCCAGTACTTCCTTTTACAATTCAACACTTAGCTTTATATAGCCCCAATAGTCATTACACAATAGCTTAAACACTTACTAACTTAGAATATTCAAGAGTATCATTATACCAGCATACCTAACATCTGCAACATATATATTTGAATCAATATACATATATTCTTGCATACACCATTTTAAGCCTACTGATTCACCGATCATACGACTAGCCCCATGAATACATAATACACCAAATTCAGATAACACTATCTCAACTCTACTACTTCTAAACTTCTGGGTTCATGCTTCTAACTCTAGATCATATACTACTATATGATTCTGGGTAGGAATCTAAAAGCATATCTGACTTTTCCTTAGCGCACGATTTTTCCAGAACGTGAATAAAGTCTTTCAAACTTTAGAACTTAAAAGAAGTAAGGGGATACATTCAAGTCTACATATAATCCCTTCACTATATGTGGGGACTGTCTGAGAAAACTCTGTTTGTAGGAACTTGGGCTTGACTATTTTTATTACCTCAAAAATAAGGCAGAGATAGAATGAATAGAGCAAGATAAGAATCTATATAAGTTTCTTAAAGAACCTTTGTATTGTTCTATTAGAGACATGAAAGAAAAGAAATATTTCCTAAATTCCCTGTAGCCGCTTGAAGAAAAGTATAGATGTCTCATTACTGTTATGCAAGACTCTACTAGACATGGCTTTATAGACACGCTAGGAAACATGAACTTTGTGCTCTGAAACCAATTTTGTAATGACCCAAGACTACCCCCTAGTTGTCACACGATGCTTGGAACCACAAGTAATCCCAAGCTAACCCATGAACTGGCATACTGTTGACCAACTGATTTATAATGCATTAGATAACTGAATTTACTATGCAGAAACATAATCATGGAATAATCTAAATAGTTACAAAACTGATAAGGTTTACAGTCTGATTAAAACTGAGAAAAAAAACTTAAATTATATAACTGACTCTAACTGACATCTATAAAGCCTCTACTATACTTACTATAGTCAACTGGGACATGCCTCCAACTACCACTAATCAATACATATGAAAATAAATGAACTATCCATGAACTGAAACTGTCTGGAGTTCACTAAAAAAAGAACTCATCACCTGTTGGCTGAAACTGCAACTGTCTGATCATGGTGTGTGGGCTATAAATGGTAACTACATTATGAAACAATGTAGCCATATAGACGTATATGTGAATTATTACTTCTGTAATGCTGAGTATGCAGGGGTGAATGCAATAAGTAAAACTAATTTCATATGTAATCTTAAAACATGCATGCTAAGTATACGTAGACTCACCAATAGGCTGGAATAAACTTAAAACTGAAATATCCAAAAGCATGAGTGACAAACATACTCTAATAAAATGGTGAATCTCTACACTTAGTTTTTGTAAAACTATAATTTAAGGATATAAGTATAACTGAAGCGGGGATATAGTAAAACAAGGCTACTGTATGAATATTGAGTTTGATACTATGTGTTGGAGACTGACATAACTCAAGGATCTGAGTGTACAATCATACTGAGCACGAATACATAAACATATAAAACCAAACATAGTCATATACTAAACTTATCTGATTACTTGTATTACAGCTAGTTGAATACTGTTCATATGAGACTGAAGTTTGAATAACTGGACTGAAACTATTGAGTACTATGCATATGAGTTAAGGATTATCTAAACAACATGAGATAACTGAGCATGAATACATGGAAACTATAATATTTGAGATTGCAAGATCAAACATATAACATGATTCTAAAATAGTTTGTAAACTGAAATATTGAAATACTGATAACTGTATAACTGATAATTGTATACTATAGTCAAGCAAACCTGAAACTGAACTGAGTTTTAAACTGAATACTGAATACTGAAACTATAACTGTGGGAGTTATCATCTAACTGACATACCCCAATTATAGACTATTTGGGGTCCAACCTGTAACCTCAGTTGGAAAGGTATTAGCACCATTCCATGGGTTACTAACAATATCTGGGTAATCTTAATCTGGAAGGAAGACTCATGTGATTTATATGGTTATGTCAACCCTAGTCTGGGAGAAATATGATTTACCCTACACTGGCTACATAGTTCTATAACTCAGGGAATGCTACTAAGGGTTAAACCCTCTGCTGACAGGAATGTCCCCATCCCTGTGTTTGCTCGATGCTAAATCCTGCTCTTAACTACATTGACATTAAACTGATCACTAGACTATACTAGGCTTGACTGAAATCACACTGATTCTATTGACTGACCGAATACTACTATTCGGGGTACTACAAAGTCATTCTATTTCAATTGGAGACTAGATAAACAACTAAATTTTAGGTATTTAATACCCCAGGACTCGATAGCATAAATAATAAGGACACATGAAAGCATTTGAGACCATAATAAGTAAGCATTATTTAAAGAAACCCATCACTTGGGTATTTTATCAAGAACATGGAGTGATTCACCAAAAATATGGGGATCATGAACTTGGATATGAGAATATCTTAAAAATGGGAGCATAGCATAATTACATAACTAAAATCATGAATTTAGGAATTCACATGAAATTAGAATGAAATAGGACATGGGTGTTTAATCATACATTTAAAGATCCTAGGTTAAGCATAAAAATGACTGCAACAATAGATTTACATGGAAAAATTCATAACTTGGGGATTCATCTTGAAATTGATTGAACATGACATGGAAATTTTATCAAACATATGGTAAGCATGAATTTAAAACATGGAAATATTGCTAAACATCTTGAATTTAGGATCTATCATGGAATTTACTTGAATAGAGCATGGGAAACTCAAATTCATAGCATGAGGAAATCAAAATCTTTTATGAAATCGCACATGGGCTAAAATTAATTAAAATCACCATAAAAACATGCAATTCAATCTTTCATGAACATTTAAAATAACATAATTATTGAAAAATTCATTCTTTAATTGAAATTAAAGGGTTTTGGGCTCCATGGGAGAAATAGAACCCATGGATGAACTCCCACATACCGTAATAGATGATTTGAAATTGAAAAATTGACTTGGAAGCCTTGAGAATATTATTGAACTTCTTGGATTAGAAACCTTAATTTATTGATTGTATTGAAGAAACCTTGATGAAGTTCTTGGTATTCTTGTGGTGGCTAGGGTTTTCTTGGAGAGAAAAGGTTGAGAAACCATGTATCTAATGCTTTTGGGGGATGAAATAAAGTGTTATGGGAGGATCTGATGCAAGCATGAAGATCTCAAAGAGTACAAGGTATTGTGGAAGGTTCAAGCTTCGGATTTTGCAGGTGATTGAAGATCTTTTGGAGCGTTTCTAAAGCTTTGTCCAAGCGAAGAAAGGAGGAGGGTCCTTACACTCAAGAGTTTCCTCTCACTAAGGGCATGATGGACCTATTACACTCCATAGGCGCCATTTCCTAAGCCCTCGTTAAGGGTATTCTAGTCTTTTGTTATGTAATAGTATAAATGGATATTTTAGCCTTTATTCTCATTAGATTTGATGAATATTGAAAGATTACTGCTTAGACTGTAGTTCTTAGTCTTAGTTTAGTGTAGAATTTGAAATTAGGGTTAATTCTAAGTGATGGATTTCACTTGTGTTGACAAATTGGCAAGAAAGGTTGGTGCTTCGGGAAGGTGATTCTCTTTGTGTCTACCAAAGAATGAGGTGTAATCAATGTTGGTGATTTGTATTTAAGTGTTTAATATATACTTTAGTTCTTCTCATTAGTGTTGGTAAATGTCTCATTATCTATCCTTTTTCATTTAATGCAATTTTCTTCTTGTTTCTACTTCATCTCCTCTTTCTTTAGTTGCTGAATTTTCCTTCTTTAGTCTTGAATTTCGGTTATAGCTTTCTTTTAGCTATTAGGATTTGGGTGCGGGGTAGTAAACAAGGTTCCCCTAGAACCTTTAGGAACTGAAATACAATGTGACACAGTTCAGTGATGTGGTTTCCATCGCGTTGCATCGCTAATCGCATCGATGACTAATGGGTCGCATCCCAATCGCGTCGTCTTAACGCCTCTCACAAAAAATGCCATAACTTTTTGTTCGGTTATTAGATTAAGGCAAAATTAGTATAGTTGGAAATATAATTCAATTATCTACAATTTGGTGGGTTTGGATATGAAAAATTCCACGCATATAAAAAGTTTTACACATTTAAAGTATACCCTTGTAGAATCAAATACCAAACTTTGGATGAATCAAAGGTTCTAAGATCAACTTTGTTCTAAGTGATTCTTATGAAAAAATTTCACCTCAAAATCACATAAAACACGAGGATAAATATCATGAAACCTATATTCACATGGAAATCATTTGGATTATAGGTTTTAGATGTAGGAACAATGGTTCAAAGACTAGCCTAAAAATACGAGGTGTTATAGTGTCTCATTTTGAAATAGTTGATTTCAGAGAACCTGGTCCCTTAAAAAACATATCTAAAATTTCCAAGAAAAGAAGAAATCATTGGAGCTAAGATAAAAGGATGAAAGATGCAGATAAGAATGGTTATTATCCAGAACTCCAGTCACTAATCCCCACTCAAGTTTGAGGAACTGATCAAAATTGACCTGACTTAACATGAGAATATATGTTTCGTTACAAAATTGTATATGATAAGGAGGTAGGGATTCTTGATAAAATGGCTACATATCATTCTAACTTCGTATAATACCCTTGGAGGTATACATCAATGGGAACCACTTTAGAGGAAAAGAGTTGAAGCAAACACAAGTTGAGAATTAACTCATGAAAGGGAGGGACCTGGTCCGATCTCTCAGGTGAGTACCAAAATAATATTCTTTAAAAATGTATAAAATTTCTATTTAAAAGGCTACATGTCCTCTCCTATATGAACAAAATTTATAGTTCAATACAAATATAAAGAGTTGCACTTTTATAATCTGACATGTCTATTCAAAAAGGTACTTCTTAAATGTCAAATGGTCATTTCCTTAATTACAAAATAAAATCCTTCTATTTCACTCTATTTCAAATTAAATCAGAGCATTCTTCTAAATTATTTCCTTCCTTAATCTAATTTGGTCCCTTCTTTTACTCTTTAAAAAATTTCAAAATGGCTGAAATCCCATCTTCTTCAAACCCCATGAAGGAATTGTCCTCTGATTATCCTTAAGAGTCTCAAAGTTCTTTACCCATCAGTCTTTATCTTAAATTTCTTGAAATCCTAAGTGAAACTCTTCCAGTCAAAATTTTAAGCTTTAGTAAAAGTCCAAATGAGTTAATCTTGGAAGATAAAGGCTTTGGTTCTCCAATTGAACAAGAGATTCCTAAATATGAAGGACTTTTTTCCTTAGAAAAATTAGTCTTCCAATGTTCCTTAAATCCATGTCCCCTCTACAGAATTAAAAGGCATTGCAATTTTAAAAAACTTATGAGTACCTGGTTTCTTAACTTTCTCTGAGTCAAACCCTATATTTGTCCAACTGGTTGATGAAGAGATTACTATAAGGAAATCTGATGTATTCAACAACATAACTTGGGTAGTTGAGAATTTATTCTTACTTACAAATGATTCCATGGAAAGTTTAGTATGTGCAGAAGAGAAAATAGCTGGAGAAAATAATGATTTGACAAAGGATCGGGTGTTTATGTTATCCCTAAATTAGAAAGATGAAGAGGATGATGATGAAAAACCCATGAGTTGGAAAATGAAAGCACTAACGGAAAGTAAATGAAAAGGGAAAATAATTGACTCTGGTGTACAAGTTGCAAGATCTTATTCCACTAGGGGGTTCGAAAAGAAATTTCTAGAAGTTGCTATGAAAGAAAGTAAGATTTCTACCACTAAAACAAGAGAACTCAAGAAATCTAATATTGAGGAGTAGGAAAATATTAAAGTTATGGAGGTTATAGAAGATGTGGATATTGATTCTGATGTTGCTGCTACAACTAAGAAGAGGAGATAAGAAGTTCATGCTACTGAGAGGATCAGGTCCTCCGGTTTAAAGACTAGAAGCCTTACTGGAACAAAATAGAAATATATTTATTTTAAGAAAAAGAAAATCTTTAAAGGACCTGGTCACAAGAAATGAAAAATGATGAAAAGAAAGAGCTAAGTAATAAGCCCAAAATAATAATAAAGGAGGAAGAAAAGAGAACAAGTCTAGAGAAAGAAGGATTGGATACCTCAAAACATAAAAGGTTTTGTCAGGAAGAGTGTTTGATCAAAAGATCTATGGGAAACCTGGGATAGTGGAGTTGGTAGAGTATGCTAGGCATCAAGGATGAATACATCTATTTGAGGAAGTAGCACCAATGGTTTCAAAATTAAAGTTAGAGAATTCTATTTTTAATAGATTTCTCAGAAGATGGATTGAGTCTATCTGCACAAGTGCAACAAAAAGAAATAAGATTGGATAAAAAACTTTTGAAGAAATTTTGGATGTAATTATTATAGGTGTGAGGACAGTTGTGAAGAAACAATCTACAACTAAGTTTATAATTGAGGCCTCAAAAGTGATTGGGACTTCGACAGTTGTAGTGAAGAAGAAGTTTCTAAAAATTGAGTTTTAGTTGGTTTTTGAATTTATTAACAAGGTACTACTACCCAGATTAGAATAAAGGACCATTAACTCTGGTATATATTTGTTTTTAATAGAATTTTTGAGTAAGTTTGAGTTGATGAGTCTACCTGCTCTAATGATAGAGCATATGAAAAAGGTAATCCATGAAAAGAAAGGGGAACATAGAATGCCTTATGGGTACTTGTTAACAAGGGTTTTAATCATTTTTGAGTGGTTGGGACTAGAGGAACACTAGGAACAGTCAAACAAATGATCAATCTGACTACGCTGGTGGAAAATAAATGCATTTAAGGAAAAGTAAGAACTATATCCTAGGTGTCTGAGTTATTGACTGTTCAAAAAAATATAAGCAATAAATGCATTTAAGGAAAAGTAAGAACTATATCCTAGGTGTCAGAGTTATTGGCTGTTCAAGAAAATATAAGCAAGAAAATAGAGGAGTTGAGAATTAAATTAGCCTCTAAAGATGGTGAGATAGTGCAATAGAAATTGAAAATTTAGTAGCTACCTACTGAGGGACCAGGTACTTATGAAGAACTTACAGCAAAATATGCTCAGCTTAAGGTCAAGATTGCAGAACTTACTAGTGAGGTTCAAGGAATAAATACAGAAGTAAAAAACCTTACTAAGAATTTACTGGATGCCCATGCTACAGAGCATGCAAGAATGAAGATGTTGGTGAAAACCCTCTCCCCCAAGTCCCCCTCTACTTGGGTCTTATCTTTCCTGTATCAGTCTGTTAATTCTATGTTAGTTTCTAGTTCCTACTCCTATAATGGCCTTTGCAAATAGTTGCTTTATATTTATTGGTATATTCTATTGGTACTGATCCTACTGGTTAGTGAATGAATTTCTATTTGTGCTTCTTCTATTTCCCCTTTAATTTAAAACTATTTTTCATGATAGTGTTGCCCTAGTGGCCATGAGTTAACTAACCTATGATTACTATTAATCTTGGTTTACTATATTCACTTTTCAATGATACCAAAGGGGGAATACTGAATACATGTGTACCAAGTCTGTTAAGGTACCAGATGGGTATGGCATATTGAAAGGGGAAGTAAATGAGTGCACAATAATAGGGGGAAGTAAATGAGTGAGAAATGATAGGAGGAGTAAATGAGTTGAGTTTTTGATACAAATGACAAAAAATTGATATAAATGATAATAAAAGACCAGGTCCTTAAGTTGCATGATGATGGAAGCATGGTTGGTGTTAGTTGATAGGGTGGCATTTATTTTCTGCTGTGGTAACCACATTGATTAAATATGATGGATGAGCATGAGCATTGATACTTAAAACTCTGTGGTTTATTTTAAATCATCAACAAAAGGAAAAATTATTATATCTTATTTTGATGATGAGTAGATAGCTATAAGGGATCAAGTCCCTGGATGGTCAAGGCTACAATACAGCTGGCACGCGTTTACACTGTTTTGTCCCTTGTGTATTAAATTGCGCAGGTGATTCTTGTATTATTGAGGACACCTGGTCCAATGGAATTTCAACCCTAATCATAATCCATCTAAAAAAAAGAAAAGGATGCTTCTCTATCAAGTGGTTTTTGCAAATTCAAAAGAGTGCGGAAGAGAGAAAAAAGTAAAAACTCAATTTTCAACATTTCTCAAGTATTGCTCATGTTCATATTTCTTTTGTAAGCTAAAAAGTCAGTGTTATTGAGTGAAACTTGATTTGTAACTTAATTACTCAGTCTATAAGAGTAATGGTATTTTATTTTCTTTGCTTGGAGAGTGCTTAGGTAAAGTTCCCTAAGATTGATACTAATTAGAGTTAATCAATTTTGATGGATCTTGGCAGAGTTGATAAGGTGAGTTTATAGTAGAGTTATTACAAGATGAAGGAGCCTAGAGTTAGGTTTATTGGAGTCTGTAATTATGAGTGTGATTATAGTGGACTGTTTGAGAGCTTATGAGGGAAAATCATGTTTTTTTCTCCCTTGAGCAAATGGGTCTCCATGTTAAATCTTGTGTCTTTTACTTTTCCTGCACTATATCGTGTTCCTAGTTGTTTTCCTATGTTTTCTTTCCCTGTGATTGAATTTGAGGGACCTGGTCCCTCATAGTGTGGTGTAACCCCCAGGGTTTTAATAAGTTCCAAAGAGGATTAGTCACTAAGTTCTCATATGAACCATACCAGCCCCTAAAACTGCATTACAAGTCAACTAAAGTCCAATAGTGATCCTAACCCTATTGTCTAAAAACTAAGGTGAAGAAAATAAGGGCAAGCCTATGGTATTCTATAGACATAGTTGGAATTTCTTTGTAAGTGTGAGTGTTTCTTGATCGTCTTTCATTAACTTGCATAATTCTATTGGGTTAGTGGGACTTCTTTGTTGTGAGGGTATAAAAATTATGTTGTTAGCTACATATTTGTTCAGGTAGTGTGACTTGTACATATGCATGATTGTTTGTTTCTAATGTAATGCCATATTTTGATTCCCTTATGTCATATTGTTATGCTATATTAATACAAATAGTTCGTTTTGAAGTGTTAAAATTGGAAAGGGTAATGTTTTTGAGTTTAAAGTTGATGAGTGACTGCCATAGATGTCTGAGGGTTGTCTTGGTTTAGCGTCGTTGTACTGTTTAGTTGTGTTTTATTGTCTAAGGACATACAAACTTTTAAGTTGATGGTGTTGATGTGGTATAGATTTATATCACTTTTGACTCTTCAAATTATGAATATATGCATGTACTTAAGACAATTTTGTTAGTTTTGATGTGTTCTTGAGATGATTTTGAAGGAAATTAGGTTCATGGAGCTAACCGAAAGAAAATGGAGTTAAGATATTCAAATTAACTACTTATGATGGCACCTACTTGAAGTAGGTTCCACCTACCTAGAGTAAGTGATGGACCATAAGTGTCAGAAGGATGAAGTTCAGAGAATCTGACCTTGAAATTTTGGACCTTCTACCTATGGCCAAGCATCTACCGGGATTAGGTGGCACCTAATGGGCATAGATAGAAGATTGTAGGTGTTAGAATAAGATTTAGAGAGCAATATTTTTGGCCTGCTACCTACGGTCCACCACTAAGGGTTGTAGGTTCCACCTACAGTTTGTAGGTGGGTCCGTAGGTGGCCGTCGACTCAGCTTTCCCTGATCATTTTGGATTGAATTTCTAGGATTTCCATTTATTTTATAAATACCCTATTGTCATTTTTAGTTAGTTTATTCCCTTGGAGGCTATTATATGCCCTTGGGAACAATTATACATACTCTTACCATTTACAATCATATATTTTGATTTTAATTTATTTTTGATCTTAGGATTGTGTTCTTGGATTTTGGTTTATCATTCAATTTGAGACTTTGGATTTTTATCATAAATTATTTTGAAATTGATTAAATACTTTCAATGTTGAATTTCATCAATTGTTTCACAATGACGAGCAACTAATTCCCTTAATTAGGGTTGTGGGAACCCTAGCGGATTAATAAAGTAGGGGAAGTGTGCAATCTTTCTAAATCATTGTTATTGTATGTATTATGGTTTTCTTTGCTCTTATTGACTTCTTAATGATTTCAAATATTAGGATCTAGCCTGTATTCACTATGAACTCAAGAAAGAGGTAGAGATTTGGAAAAGAATATCACAAGAGTAATTTGAAGCTAATTATCAATATAATCTTATCATATTCTTCTACTTAAGCTAATTATCCTCATATAATCAACTTGAGACTGAGAGAAGATGCTTGAACTGGGATCCAATTTAAGTATTAGTAATATGACACTCTGAGACTGAGAGGAGATAAGTGAAATTCACCAAAGGATGTCAAGAACTTGTTGGTGATACATAGCTTATCAAATTCTTAATACAAATCAGTGCCGTATTTGGAGAGGAAACAATAAACTTATGGAGTTAGAAGACAGGGGAAACACAAGTCTAGTGTTCATTTTAGATTGTTTACAACCCAAAGCATTCAAGTTTTGTTACGTTTTACTGTTCACAATAAAATTCTCCCATTTACTTTTCTATACTGCTTGGTGATTTCAGCAAGTTGAAGAGATTGTTCTATGTATTCCCTATGGCTTCAACACCAACCTAGTTGGGTTACTATGTTTAGGCATAGAACATTTGATATTTCTAAGGAGGTGTACTTGTAGGGAATATTAGTAGCATAGTTCATTTTCATTCATTTTGAATGAATCCTGTAGGGTCGATACAAACTTGGCAAAAGCCAAGTTTCAGCTGGCGCATGGACTCTATGGGTGCAACTGATTAAGCAGACCTTTGGTCACTTTAGCGACTAAGCTGGTCCCTATCCCTTTCACTTTAGAAAGGGCCCGACACTTTAGCGGATGTCACATAAGCTATGTGTTGTTCTCTTTAGTAGAGGCCGGGCAGGTGAAAGGGTTTCTTAAGTGACCATGTGTCGCTTTATTGGCGATTGCTTAAGAGGTCAAGTAACTGTAGCAATAAATTCCCTTCTTCACCCATTTTTCTCCCATTTTCTTCAAGTCTCAAAGGCCGTTGAACCCTAGTGAGTTTAGAAAGTTGGAAGATTGATCTTTGAATGATCATAATGTGTTGATGAGCTCAAAAAAGTCATTTCCCCATTGTAATCCTTGTAAATTTCCACTTAATTCTTGATTTAATTCTCCGATTTGGTCATAAATCCCTAGTTTCTTGATATCTAATTTTAGTTTCATTTGATCTTAGAGTTTACCCATTCTTTAGGGTAAATGATCCTCAATCGTAGAGGGACATGTCGATAATTTTAAAATTGTGATTCTACAAGAAGGACCCAAATAAGATTTTGACTAAATTTGAGATGTGAATCATTAAAATGCAATATGAGTATCACTATTCTCATACTAATGTTTAGAAGACTATTTTGATTGCATGGAATCAAGAAGAGGCTTTCCAAAAGGTAAAATCTCTAGTTTAGTCGACTTTAATGGGAATTCTTTAGCGTCCAAGTATTCTAGGGTTACTCTCTTCATAGATTATGCTTCATTAGGGTGTTGGTATGATTTTATCCTAGTCTTGGGTTGGGAAATTTATGTTTGATAGTTTTATAGCAAAACTTTGGATGGTTTAACCGGTTAGTAAGCTGTATTTAGGAGGAGTTAACCTAACTACGCATTACTTAGGTTGAATTGCTTCCCTCTGACTTAGTGATACCTTTTTAGCACCTTTTAGCAAGACTTATGTGCCTTAGACTAGTTTGGGGTATAAATTGTCTTAGAATGGACTTTTGGAATTAAAAGCATGCCCCTTTGGCCCATTTTAGGTCAATATTATAATTTTCTCCTTGTAGACCTAAGAGGCCCTTTTCTGTCATCTTCTTTATATTTTTAAGCCTGAGAAAGGACACAAACATATTTTGGCATACAATTAAACTAGTTCCACATATTTATATAAGACATCTTAGAGTACGTCAATTTTGATATTAAAATCAGTTTGAGTCGGACACCTATGCTACTAATTTTGGTTTAAGTATGATATTTGAGATACCATTTCTAATTCAAGTCCGACACTGAGAGATAATTATGATGATTAAGGTGCCAGTTCGAGTCTGATATTTATGGTATGGGAAAATCCACAGTTATGGTTTTAAGGTTTGAATATTTTATGAGCTTTACTATTGTATCCATTGGGCTTATGGGGTCTCGATTGGATTATTTACATTTGTTTTTCCTTCTAAGCATATGGGGGCCTAGTTAGTCTATAGTTAGTTGTGCTCTTATCAATATTATTTGCTCAGATTTTTATTTTTAGTATTTGGAACATTATTTTAAGTTTTCCCCTTTCCTTGACTTTGGTTTACCATCTGTCATTTTATTGTACTTATATTATGATTTACCTCATTTTACCGATGCCTACTGAGTACCAATTGTTTTGGAACTCATACTACACTTTAGCATCTTTTTCTGATGCAGATTTGAGTACTAGTTTCTATCGTTAATATCTGTACAAGTTTTTGTCAAAGATCAGAGATAGAGAGATCTTTTGGAGCTGGAGCTTAATTTCTCTCCTTCTTTTATTTTGGATAGTCTTTCTATTCATGACTATTTTGCATTTGAAACTTATAGTACTCTTATTGTTTTACTAAAGGCTCTTGTACTGATCTTACTACGTCCTGGGATATTTTACTCATCCCCTTAATTATCGTCAGTTGCCCTATCATCCTTATATTTCATGGATTGTATTCTAATTACTCATATAATTTCAGTGTTTGCTCTACTTTCCACCAACTAGCCCATTACTTGCCATTCCTGACTATGGTTTGCTTACCTACTAATGACCTAAAGTAGGTGCCATCATGATTTGTGAAATTGGGTTGTGACATTCCATCAGTTAATAATGCATACTCTATGATGATATAGATAGATTCCCCAAAATTAATGCTTATGCAGCCAGACCATCTAAATGTGCAAATATGACCGCCTTGATGAGTAATAATGCGGGCAACTTCAATAGGTAAAAGAAAATTTGAATCTGAACTGAAATGCATGATGTGATTACTATAAATTGACAAGATGTAGAATAATGTTTTAGACTGCATTGATATTCTCTGGACTATAGGTTCAAAAAGAAACCCAATAACACTTAAAATATGTGAGAAGGAGATACTAGAAACAAAGCATACAATATAGGAGAGAAACTTCTAAAGGAAATACCTATAATATGAAGAAGGAAATTCCTAGACTTCCAAAAAATATATATGTAAAAAGGAAAGGTAGGTGGAGATGACAATTACAAAGGATCATAGACACTCCAATATATTTAAAGCCAATATGACAAAATCATGAATCCGATAGAGAATTCTTATTAGTGTAGTTGAATGATCCATTTTATGAAGAAGGAACACATGAGAGAGTTCAGCAAACATAAGAAACCTATTAATGATAGAGCCTGAGTATATGTGAAGTAAACTTTCTGCATCTCTAATGCTAGTCTGACAAGTACTTATTGAATGGAAGGATTTTAACTTCACATCCAAAGCTAGGAGTGTTTTAAGGGAGTATGAAATTCAATAATCTATAATAAATTAGCTTAATGTTATCTTTAAGCGGCCATTTTGTTCATAGTATGATGTATATGTAATAAAGGAGTATTTGTGTCTTTTCTTATCATAGTGAACCCTAATACTATAAATAGATTAGGACGGAGATTATTTTAGGAAGACAATATTTTTAGGTTGAATACTCTTTGGTGAGTTATCCATTTATATCTACATTGGATCTTTCTTGAATCTTTTTTGGTAAGATTATTCATATATGAGTTCAATTTTCTTTTTCCTTAAATTAATCACGGTTATTTGTTCAAATTAGAGAGTTACAAATTTTTATTTATTGGTCTCTAATTTACCTCAATTATGGGATTGTTCTTTCTTTCTTGTCTATCTTCCTCTCAATTCATAGTTATTTCTTGAATCTTTTTGTCTTGTATCTTGTTTTATATTAATTGGTATCAAAGTTAGGATAAAGAATTTTTCTTACAATTTTTAATCTTTGAATTTGTTATATTTAATTAAAAAAAGGGATCAAAAATCTAAAACTCTAAAAAAATAGAATGTGTTCTTGATGTAGCTTTGCTTTTCCAATTCATTATTTTGATTGTATTTGTCACAAACAGATCAAAAATTTGATAGACAAGGGTGGAACTCCACTGTTTCAACTGTCTAGAAGTTCAAACATGGGGTTTCCTTAAATTGGGATTAAGGAACAAAAATTCAATGCTTATCATCCCCTATTATTATAATTTAAAAAATATAAAGATAAATGATATTATCGTGTTATTGAGCTCAATCACCTTTAGATGTTATTTGGTATCTATTTGGAGTCCAAAATATGTCCTTCAAAGTTTTGAAGCCACCATATATATATATCTATTTAAAAGCTCAAAAATGCAAATTTAGAATGAGAATTTCCTAGATCATCATGCCTCGACCTGTTAAGATAAAACTCTATTGTTAAAGATCGACGAGCTCATATTCGCGATATAAACTATGAAACCCTTATTTTTGATTGGCGGAGATGAACACTAACTGGTTTATTTATCATCAATTAGGTTGCAAATTTTATTTCTACCATGTTTGAAGCTTGGGAATCATGTATCTCTATTCCTATCTTTAATAGAAATTGAAGCAGCTAGTGAGCCATCGAAGTCAAAACTTGAGTGTGAATCAAATCTGAAGATTGAAATTAAATCTGAGTGGGTGTACTAGGATCCTATTCCTAACATTATTGAAATGCCATTACTGAAATTTGAGGGGACTCTGTGGATATTCGGGACTGGGTAGGACGAAATTGCAGGTAGAATTTCTAAGAAGAAGTTGCCCAAAAATTGTAGAAATATCCATATTTTCCTAGTAGCCTATTTTTGATTCATTTAAAAATTTAGCCTTCTCCATCTTAATTCTTATCTTTTCTTGTTAGTTATAATTAGACTTTCATTAAGTATTTGTTCTTTGCTTGTGTTAGTCTAATTTTGTGTCCGTATTTCATTTTGTGCTAATATATTTTATTCTCTTTTAGTTTCATTATGTGTTTATTTTTAAGTCCTAATCTATTAGTGTGTTTTGTCCATCCTTTTTATCAATATAAACTCCTCTCAAAACTGATACTTCAAAACTTGATTTACGCTAATTTTAGATTGTAGAACTCTCAAGAGTCTAAGGGATATACTTGAGTGGTAAAAGGTTTGAATGGTGAGTTTATTTGAGTATTGTCCTAAAATCCAATGAACTTAGAGTGTTCGTACGAGCATAATCAAAATTGAGTGAAATATTTGAGTGATACACATTTGGAAGTGACTAGTGAGGTCCATTATTTCAGTAAACTCTTTTCTAGTCTCAATATTTCTTACACTAATTCAAGGAGTTACCATGGAGATTTTAATTACAATATAAAAAGGATAATTTCATCTTATAGTTCTACTTCTAGTAGAAGTTGTTGTGAAGTTTTATCATGCTTATTATAGTGGGCCTCTATGGGAAAAATAGAGCATGGCCCTAATAAAAGTTTGATTACATTCAAAGTCATTATAGAGGGATATGAGAGTGGTTTCACATTTTATTGAATTTCAGGTGTAGATAATTTATGTTATACCAACTTCATTAATCCTTCTAGTGGTTGGATATACCTTATCATACATAAAGTTTTCCATATAAATTTGGTGGAAGGTTTGTTGACCAAAAGGTGAAGAGCATTGTTTTCTATGGAAGCTCTCAACGGGGATTTGGTGTGATGTCTACCTGTTGTCTCCCTATTTATTATGTTTAGGAGATCCTTGGTTCAAAAATAAATAAAAATTTATTTGATAAAAGTCTTGAAAAGTTTGTTGTTATAGATTTGATGGAACGTAAACATGTTTTAACTCATATAGACATTCAGAAATCTTAAATAACAATTGAGGAAGTCAAGAAAGTGAAAATAATGAATACTAAGTTGAGATGTACAATATCATTCCAATAATTAAAGTACAGCCTTTGGAGGTTCTAGTGATGCTAAGATGAAAGATGATGTGAAGAGTCATCCCAATAACTCAAGGGGAATTCTTGGACCCTATTACACGCCTAATAAAATGATCAAGATACAAAATATATAAAGGATTGAGGTAGTGAATAGTGACAACTCAAAAGAAGGAAAAAGAAAGGATATTCAAAATAAAGTGAGTGAGTGCATAGAAGCATAAAAGAAAAGAGAGTTGAAAAGTGAGAGTGAATTGTCATGAAAGGAGCAGAGCCAAGGACATGTATGATTGTGGGACCTTCAGCCATTATTATATAGATTTTCCCCTGCATTAAATATTTTTACCTGTAGCACAGAGTGTTTCACCGATTAGCGCAGTATAGCCGCCAACTAGAGATGGTATATAGGGTCTTCAGGGTGGTCCCTAGGGTTCTTGAGTAGGCCTTTAGGTAGGTAGGATAGGTGATTGGTCAGGTACATAGCCAGATAATGGGCGAGGTTATTTATATATTGTACCTAATAGACCAAGATAGACTTTTCAAATGTATTTTACAATTATGATATTATTATTCCATCAACCATATTTTTCTTTATTTGATTTAGGATCCCCTTAGTCATATGTGTTTGTTTATTTTGCACCACGACTAGAGTTGTCTTGGAGTTCTTTATTTGTGCCATTATGTGTATCTACTACCATGGGTTGTTTTGTAATACTTGATTGAGTTTATAAATCATGTAGTATGACTATTTGAGAGTTGGATACTCAGGCTGATCTTATTGTATTAGATATGGTGGACTTTGATATGAATCAAAGCAAGGACTAGTTATCCGTATATCATGTACTCTTAGATTATTTCTCTAAGGCTGTTACCTTATTTATGCACAACATACCCTTAGGTATGTAGCAGAGATTTATTAATCGTGCTCTAACGGTGGATTATTTCTTATGTTCAGGCTAAGAGACTTATATCAAGGGGTTGTAAGTCTTATCTTGCTTATATTTATTTTGTTGATGTGGAGAGTCTTTCGCTTGATTATATTCCTATATTCTGTGATTTTCCTCATGCGTTTTTTACCGACTTACTTGGCCTTCTCCCCGAGTATGACATTGAGTTTATTATTTATCTATAGACGAGAGCCCAATCTATTTTTCTAGAACCTTACCTTATGACTCCTACTGAGTTCTCAGCTTTAGGATCTTCTAGGTAAGGGTTTCATTAGGCCAAGTATGTCGCCTTGCGGTTCTCCTATCTTGTTTGTAAAGAAAAAGTATAGTTTTCTGCATGCGTATCGATTACAGGCTGTTGAATAAAGTGACAGTTAAGAATAGGTATTCTAGGCTTTATATTGATGACTTATATAACAACTTCAAGGAGCGATGGCGTTCTCTAAGATTGACTTGAGATATGATTGCCATCAGTGAAGGATTTATGCCAAGGACATCCCAAAGATAGCCTTCAGTATTTGCAATAGCCATTATGAGTCCTTGGTGATATCTTTTAGGTTAACCAATGCCCTAACCGCATTCATGGATTTGATGAACTGCATGTTCATGGATTATTTAGAATCCTTCGTGATTGTGTTCATTGATGACATTCTTCTGTATTAAATGAGCAGGGAAAAACATGTGCAACAGTTGAGGATTGTGCTCCAGATTTTTTAAGAGACCATAGGCTTTTTCTCAAATTCTAAAGTGCAAGTTATAGTTTGGGTATGTTATATTTCTAGGACATGTGGTTCTTAAGGATGGAATTATGGTGGATCCAACAAAGATTGAGTCTATTTGTGATTTGGCCAGACCTATATCTTTATTCGAGTTTTGTCGCTTTATTTGGTTGGAAAGTTACTATAGGTGATTCATTGAGGGTTTTGCTACTACTGTTGCTCTGATGACTATATTGACCTCGAAGGATATTCCTTTTTAGTGGTTTGACGAGTGTGAGTCAAGCTTTGGAAAGCTTAAATATTTTCTTACTTTGACACCTATATTGACTATTTTTGTTGAGGGCGAGGGATTTATCGTATATTATGATGATTTTTGTATTAGTTTGGGATGTGTTTTGATATAGTAGGGGTGAGTTATTGCTTATGCAATGAGGTGGCGATAGTTTTTGCTCTTTAGATTTGAAGGCATTATTTGTGTGGCATTTATTGTGAGATCTATATTGATCCTTGTAGTTTTTAGTACCTCATGAAATAGAGAGAAATTAATTTGAGATAGCACAGTTGGATAGAGTTGCTGAAGGATTATGATATCTCTATAATATACCATCCAAATAAGGCAAATGTGGTAGCAGATGTCTTGATTCGGAAGGTGGTGAGTATCAAAAGCTTGGCTTCCATTTCAATTGCCGAGCAGCTATTGGCATGGGATATCCATTCCTTAACCAACTTAATACTGCAATTTGATATTTCAAAATCTAGTAGGATTCTTGCTAGTGTTGAGGTTAGGTCAACTTTATTTAAGCAGATTTAGAGTCATCAGTTTGAGGATAATGGACTTTATGGTATCCATAATCAGGTGCTGAGTGGTGAGTCTAGAAGGGACACCATGGATTCTGAGGTATGATGGCTTTATTTTTGTTTTAAAAGTTGATGACTTGATTTATTTGAAATTGCATGAGGCTCACTACTCTAGATACATTATTCACCCTAGACCACCAAGAGTTATAAGGTTTTAGACACATTACTGGTGGAGTGGCATGAATAGAGATGTAGCAGACTTTGTAGCTCGATGCTTATGTTATCAGTAGGTGAAGATTGAGCAACAGAGGCATGGTGTCTTGACATAGAGATTCCCTATTCCCGAGTAAAAGTGGGTGCAGATCACTATGGACTTTGTTAGCGGTTTGCCTCACACCTCCTGTGGTTTTGATGATATTTGGATTCTTGTAGATTGGTTGACCAAATGAACATATTTTCTTCCTATTTATATTTCTTTCAGTACCAAGAGGTTCGCCCATATTATAATTCGTGAGATAGTTTGCCATCATGGGGTACCCATATCTATTACTTAGATAGGGGCTCAATATCTATTTCTTGATTCTAGAGGACTTTTCAGATCGAAGGACAGTCAGAGCAGACTATTTAGGTTCTTAAGCACATGCTTCGGGCTTGTGTTATGGAATTTAAAGGTTAGTGGGTGCAACGCTTAGCATTAGTAGAGTTTGCCTAGAATAATAGCTACCATTCAAGCATTGAGATATATCCATTTGTGGTACTACATGATAGGCATTTTTAGTCTCTGATAGGGTGGTTTGATACCTCTAAGGTTAGGATTTGTTGTACTAACTTACTTTGAAAGTTGTTGGATAGAGTTTGCGTGATTCAGGATAGGGTAAGTGAAGCTCAGAGTAGCCAGAAGGCTTAGGCATATTATAGACTTCATGCCTTGAGGTTTGTAGTTGGAGATCGAGTGTTTCTTCAAGTATCACCCATGAAGGGCGTGATGAGGTTCAAGAGGAAGGAAAAGCTTAGCCCCAAATATATTAGGCCTTTTGAGATTCTTTAAACCATTAGAGAGGTGGCTTATGAGCTGGATTTACCTGCAGATTTTGCCTATGTTTATCTAGTATTTCATATTTTTATGTTGCGGCATTATATACTTGATGAGTCATATGTGCTTCGGTAGGACTCGATTTAGTAGGATGAGAGATTGACCTTTGTGGAGGATCGAATTCTCATATTAGGCAGAGATGTTAGACAGTTGTGCTCTAGGGAGATCCTATAGTTAAGGTTCAGTAAAGAAAACACCCCATAGAGGAGGCTACTTGGTATATTGATAATGAGATACGGGCCCAGTATCCTCACTTGTTCAATGCTTTATGTACATCTTAACCCTTTACTTATAGGGATAAATATCCTTTTAATAGTGGATATTGTAATGACCCTCCAGGTCATTGATGCATTTCCACAACTTTTTGCTCTTTAGAGATTTTCTATAGATACCTCAAGTCATTTGTGACTTGTTGGAGCTGACAGTTTGGTTATTGAGAAGTTCATTTGTTTTTTAAAGCCAATTCCCTATTTTGAAGTCTTTGCTAGTAAGGATTGGCTATCAGGCATTAACTTTAGGTTAATGTCTTTGTATGCTAATTTAGATTATTCCATCATCTCTGGAACATCGATTGTAGGATAGAAGGAGATTTGGTTCTAGTCCCCAGGCTTTCAGACTCATTTTGGGCATTGGGATGGATTTTACTAAAAGTGGCCCTTAGGTGTGGGGCCCATATTTCATTGAAATGACTCTAAATGGAAAATTTGATGGCACTGTTGAATTTGTAATGTTTAATTTGATAGGGTAACTGATGTGCTATGGTTTCGTAGCACTTTCGACGCTTAAAACTACAAAAAAATATGCATGTACTTAAGGCTATTTTATTAGGTTTGATGTGTTTTTTGAGATGATTTTGCAAAAAACTAGGTTCATGGAGCTAACCAAAAGAAAATAAAGTTAAAATATAAAAATTGACCACTTATGATGGCACATACTTTGAGTAGGTTCTACCTACCTGGAGTAAGTGACAAACCATAAGTCTCAGAAGGATGAAGTTAAGAGAATCAGAACTTGGAAATTTTTACCTTTTACCTACTATTTTTGGGCATAGTTGCCACCTACTGGGCATAGGTGGCAGACCATAGGTGTCAAAAGAAGATTCAGAGAGCAAGATTTTTATCTTGGTACCTACGTCCCCCTACCTAAGGGCCGTAGTGCCATCGGCGCCCCGTAGGTGGTCGTCGGCTCAACTTACCAGAATAATTTTGGATTGAATTTCTCAGGTTTCCATGTAATCTAAACATACCCTTTTGATTTTTTTAGTTAGTTTATGCTAGTTTAAGACCTTGGGGGTAATTTTACACACTCTTATCATTCACAAATGAATATTTTGATTGTGAGATTTTTTTTTGATCTTGGGATTGTGTTCTTGTATTTCTATTTAACATTCAATTTGAGACTTTGGGTTTTGTTGTAAATTATTATGAGATTGTTTTAATGCTTTTAGTTATGAATTCTATAGATTGTTTCACAATGTTAAGCGCCTAATACTCTTAACTAGGGTTTTGGGAACCTTGGCGGATTAATTATGTAAGGGAAGTGTGCAATCCTTCTAAATCATTGTTGTTGCATGTATTGTGGTTTTATTAGCTCTTATTTATTTATTAATGGTTGGAAACACTGGGATTCCACCTGTATTCATTACAAACTCAAGAGAGAGATAGAGATTAGGAAAAAAGATAACAACTGTAATTTGAAGCTAATTATCAATATAAGCTAATCATAATCATCTACTTAAGGTAATTATCTTTATCTAATCTACTTGAGACCGAGAGGATATATTTGAACTGGGATTCAAGGCAAAGGTTAGTAATACGACACTATGAGATCAAAACGAGATGAAAGAGATTCACTAAAGGGTGTCGAGATGTTGCTGGTGATACATAAGTTGTTAGATTATGCATGCACATCAATAAGGTAGTTGGAGAGGAAACAATAAACCTACAGAGTTAGAAACCTGGGGAAAGACAAGCCTAGTGTTTGTTTGAGATTTTACAACCCAAAACATTTGAGTTTTGTTAAGTTTTACTATTCACAGCAACCCCCTCCCCCCCTATTTACTATTTTTCATTGCCGGTGATTTTAGAAAGTTTAAGAGATAGTTCCATGTATTCCTTGTGAGTTCGACCCAAACTAAATGTGTTACTATATTTGGGCATCGACTGCTTAATTTATCTAAAGAGGTGTACTTTTAGGTGACATTAAAATTTAGTGTCGTTGCCAGGCAATATAGTTGCGGATTTATTTATTGAATTTGTTGAAGTTTTTGGGTTTTATTTTCTTATATTTTGCCACTCTTCTGGATATGACATTTTTACAAGAGAAAGGGTGGAGTAATAATGACTCCTTATTTATTGATCCTTACCCTTTTGATATAGTGCACTATTCTAGGAGTTTGATAGATATATTGTGATATTACAATATGAGAATGCGAAAAAGACTGACACTGCTCTCAAAAGAAAAAGTAGAGTTCACTCAAAAGGATTATAGGTTTGTCTTGGAGATTTGCAACTTAAAAAGAGACTTGAATGCAAAGGTTGATGTGTGTAATTCTCAAAAATGTAGCTATGAGTTGTGGGAGACTGAACATATAAGCCAAATTACAGAGCTAAAATTGGAGGAATCAATACTTGATCATAATTTTATGGATGTTGTCACTCTTATGAAGAGTACACTAGAGTTATCTGAGGATGTAAATAAAAATGCAAGTCATGAGTTGGAACGTATTGAACCTCATTCTAAGCATTTTTCCATATTATATGTGGATAGTAAGATATTAATTGAGTCATATGAGCCTATGGAAGAGGGTAAATAGGAGGAAAAAATATCTATATTCTTGAATTTGTTGTGCCAAAATCAAATAATTACATTCTTTACTTAAGGTACAAGAGTTGCAACATGCTATATCTATTGCTTGGTTCCTATATTTTTATACCACTGCCCCTTGAGCATTATCAAAAATTAGAAAAAAAATGAGGGTGCACTTTATAACTTAAAAGTGGGAAAAATAAAGTGGAGGCCATCCCTTTGGCTACCTTGTTGAAGTTTGAGTAATCAAGTTACTTGCGTTGTGTTGCAACATTAAATCGGGTGCTGCATAGGAGTCAACCCATGGGCTTGTTGGTAAAGTTTGAGTAACCAACACAACTATGTTATGCCGCGACATTAAATCAAGTGCTTTTTGGGTGGCAACCCAAGGTATCTTGTTATTTTTGCATTCTTTTGTCTTGGTGTGATTGACGCCAGATCTACGCACCTAATGGGCTGCAGGTATGTTCCTAAATCTCTTGTTTTGTATTGAACCATGCACTGGGGACAATGCATGTATATTTGATGGGGGTGGGGCTACTTGTTGGCCTAGATGTCCTCTTGGGGTTTTTGTTGTCGTGTTTCTTTCCCTGGAGCTTGTTCTTAATATAGTAGGCATGTTTAGGTCGTATTGTGTTTTGCTTTATATTATGTTGTATTTTTGTGTAACTAGTATAAAAATGAGTATCTAAGGCAGTTGATGTACTTTGTTTTGATTTTTGTGATACATTATACCCCTCTAAAAAATTTGTTTTTGAACTCTGTTATTTGTATATATACGTGACCATTTTGAATCTCATCATGGCATTGGAATTATTGATATAATAATCATAGGCATTTGTATTAACTGGATAAGAAGTATTTTGTGATGCCGCCCTGTACCATGTCTGTGTAAGATACCTACTTTGTTCTGTTTGTGTGTGAATCTAGACCTTTCCCGATTAGTGTTGCCTAGGTCGTAGGTTTGTCGGTTAAGAAAGGACGACTAGCTATTTTATAAAATAGTTTACTTTTAACCTAAAAGACCTTCCAAATGTGAATAAGTTTCCTTTGATCCCTATTTTGAGCATGGATAGACTATTTTTCTTATTCCACATTTCACCTTCTTTTTTTTATACAATGGACCTATTTTGGCCCTGGTCTTCCTTGGACATTGTACACCTCAACTCTGGCAAACTGCCTAAGTTGTGTGTGACTATCATAGGTGTGGTAATGTGAAGTAGGTATGAAAAAGGGTGAATATGAGAAAAAGAAAGTAGGGTTGGGTGTGGTAGAAAAAAAAAGATTTTTTTTTGTAAAAAAGAAAGAATAAAAGAAAACACACCCAACCTGAATGTGCAATAAAAGAATAAATAAGGAGAAACAAGGATAGGATAAAAGAAAGTTGGTTGATAGGTGGATCCCAAATGTAAGTTTAGTGCCAAGGAGGATTAGTCACTAAATTCTTATATGAACCATACCAGCCCCTAAGCCTACATTACAAGCCGAGTGAAGTCCTATAGTGATCCTAACCTGATTGTCTGAAAACTTAGGTAAAGAAAATAAGGGCAAGCCTATGGTATTCTTCACACATTTTTGGAATTACTTTGTCAATGTGAGTGTCTCGTGATCGTCCTTTCATGAACATGCATGATTCCACTGGGTAAGTGGGACTTCTTTATTGTAAAGGTACAAGAGTTATGTTGCTAACTCTGTATTTGTTCGGGTAGTGTAACTTGTACATATCCATGATTGTTTGTTTCTAATGTAATTCCATATCTTAAATCCCTTGTGTCATATTATTGTTCTACATTGATACAAACAGTTGGTTTTGAAGAGTTAAAATTGGAGATGGTAATGTTTTTGAGCTTAAAGTTGACGATTGACTACCATAGATATCTTAGGGTTCTCTTTGTTAAGCGTCGTTGTGATGTTTAGTTGTGTTTTATTGTTTAAGGACATGCAAACGTTCTAAGTTGAGGGTATTGATGTGGTATGGTTTCATATCACTTTCGACGCTTAAAACTATGAATATATGCATGTACTTAAGGCTATTTTGTTAGTTTTGATGTGTTCTTGAAATGATTTTGCAGGAAATTAGGTTCATAGAGCTAACTAAAAGAAAATAGAGTTCAAATTTGAAAATTGACCACTTATGATGGCACCTATTTGGAGTAGGTTCCACCTACATAGAGTAATTGATGGACCACAAGTGTTAGAAGGCTGAAATTCAGACCATCAGAGCTTGAAATTTTGGACTTTCTACCTACGGCCTATCACCTACTGGGCGTAGATGTCAGACTGTAGGTGTAATAAGAATATTTACTGAGTATAATTTTTTTCCTTCTACCTACGAGCCCCCACCTAAGGGCCGTAGGTGCTACCTATAGCCTGTAGGTGGGTCCGTAGGTAGCCGCCGACTCAACTCTCCTGGATCATTTTGGATGGAATTTCTAGGATTTTCATGTAATTTATAATTATCCTTTGGACGTTTTGTATAGCTACGAAGAAACCTACATATTTGTCTAGCCTCGTAAGATACTATATATTTGTATAGGTCCGAAAGAACAAGTAAAATCTCTGCATCTAACCACAATAGTCTCGTAAATAGCCATAATTAATAAGTTTCCCAGAGGTGATCAATTTAGGTATAAGTGGCCTACACAAATGATTTCTATGTTGTATCTAAACATGAGAAATTTAATAATAGAATATGAGTCTTGACAAGGGGCATATATGTAAACTAAAATAGCCAATAATGAGAGACTATGGATACAAGTAAAATACCAATATCAATCCTTCATGTCACAAAATTGTCATGATTGGAACCCACCCTAACACTAGGGTGGGAAAATACCCAACCCATAACAACTAAGTCTGACATTTCAAAAGTTATTTTCATCAAATTTTAAATTCACTAAACACAATAATAATCAAAATAAAATGGCTTAAATCATCGATGGCCGCTTAAAATTGTCTCAAAATTTCACCTAAATCCCTCAACTCAGGCCTTTACCTATCAAGCCCATCACACACCCAAAATTTGAATCATTTGAACATTTCTTGCCAATTAGCTAGAAGCAAAAAGTGTGAGCAACACACACACGATGATGTGTCAAAAATGACGAATTAAAAGGTGACATTTGGTATTGAATCCAAAAGTAATTAAAAAAATATTTCATAACTAATTAAATTATAATTAAAAAATAATTATAACTTTTCAAGAGAAAATAAAACCTAAACACCCCCGCCGCCTACACCCCTCCGCCTGTCCTCCTCTTATTCATCTTGTAATCAAAAAACTCCGGCATAACTCCATTTTTTCTGATAAAATTCTTCCTATTTTACAATGACAAATGAGATTGAGAAAACTCAAAATAGTTTGAGGAATGTGAAATATCTTGTTGATTTATGAAAATAGCATTTTGATTTTTGTTTTTGAATAAAATTTACAATTATATTGATTTGAGGAAAAAAGTGGATTTACATTTTTCTGGCAAACTCCAATTTTTCCCGAAAAATTCCCATTTTTTTATATTTACACCTAAATTTTTTGATAAAGTAATTGAATTTAAATTTTAATTAGAGTGGCAATGTTTGTTTGGAGGTAGCCGGAAATGGAGAAGAAAGAATGGAAGGGACGAATTAAGAACAAAATCAAAACTAAGAACCAAAAAACTCCAAATCGAATCCAAATAAAAATTCAAAACTAAAACAAAAAAAATTCAGTTTGTTTGTGCTAGTTTAGGCCCTTGGAGTCTATTATATTCCCTTGGGGACAAGTTTGCACACTCTTATCATTCACAAACATATATTTTGATTCTGAGATTTGTTTTTGATCTTGGGATTATGTTCTTGGATTTTGGTTTATCATTCAATTTGAGATTTTGGGCTTTTGTCATAAATTATTGTGAGATTTCAAATTTTAATTTCATTCATTGTTTCACAATGATGAGTGGTTAATTACCTTAACTAGGAGCAAGATTTGTATTTCGCCCCTTCTATTTTTGATAGTCGTTCTATTCATGACTATTGTGCATTTGATACTTATAGTACTCTTATTCTTTTGCTAAAGGCTCTTATACTAACCTTACTAGGTCGTGGGATATTGTACTCATCCCCTTATTTATCTTCAGTTGAACTATCATCCTTATGTTTGATGGATTTTAAATCTTATTACTTGCATAATTTGATGTTTACTCTACTTTCCACCATCCCGTTACTTCCTATTCCTAACTATGGCCTGGCTTACCTACCGGTGAGTTAAAGTAGGTGCCATCATGATTTATAAAATTGAGTCTTGACATTCCATTAGTTAATGTTGTATACTCTATGATGATATATATAGAAATCCAAAAAGCTATTGCTTATGTAGTTAGACCAGCTGAAAGTGCAAATATGACTGCCTTAATCAGTAATAAGGAAGGCAAGTTCAACAGGTAAAAGAAATTTTTGAATCCGAACTGAAATACACGGTGTGATTACTGTAAATTAGTAGGACGTGGAAGATTGTATTAGACTACATTAATATTCTCTGGACTACAATTTCAAAAAGAAACATCAAAACGCTCATAATATGTGAGAAGGAGATAATAGAAATAGAGCATACAATATGAAGGGCGAAATTTCTAGAAGAAAGACCTACAATGTGAAGGAGGAAATTCCTAGACTTTCAAAAAATATATATATAAAAAGGAAAGGTAGGGGGAGATGACAATTACAAAGGAGCATAGACACTCCAATATACTTAAAGTAATATGACAAAATCATAAAGCTGACAGAGAATTCTTATTAGTGTAGTTGAATGGTCCAGTTTATGGAGAAGGAACACATGAGAGAGTTTAACAAGCATAAGCAACCTATTAATGATAGAGCCTGAGAATTTGTGAGGTAAACTTTCTACATCTCTGATGCAAGTTTCGAAAGTACTTATTGAATGGAAGGATTTTAACTTGACATCAAAAGCTAGGAGTGTTTTAATGGAGTAAGAAAATCAATAACCAATAATAAAATAGCTTCATATTATCTTTTAGGGCCATCTAGTTCATAGTATGATGTGTATGTAATCAAGGAGTATTTGTGTCTTTTCTTATCTACGTGAACCCTAATACTATAAATAGAATAGAATGGATATTATTTTAGGAAGACAATATTTTCAGGTTGAATACTCTTTGGTGAGTTATGTGGGTTATCCATTTGTATCGACATTGGATAGCTCTTGAATCTCTTTTGGTAAGTTATTCGTGTATGAGTTCAATTTTCTTTTTCCTTTAATTAATCATGTATTTATTTGTTCAAATTAGAGAATTACAAATTTATATTTATTGGTCTCTAATTTACCTCAATTGTGGGGTTGTTCTTTATTTCTTCTCTATCTCCCTCTCAATTCATAGTTATTTTTTGAATCTCTATCTTGTATCTTGTTTTACATCAATTGATATCAGAGCAAGGTTAAATAATTTTTCTTATAATTTTTAATCTTTGAATTTTTTATTTTCAAAAATTTTAAAAAATGATTAAAAATCTAAAAGTCTATAAATATAACATGTGTTCTTGATGTAGCTCTGCTTTTCCAATTCATTACTTCGATTGTATTTGGTCACGTATAGGTCCAAAAATTGATAGATGAACGTGGTACTCCACTGTTTTAATTGTCGGGAAGTTAAAACATGAGGTTTTCTTAAATTAGGTTTGAGGAATCATAGTTTAATTCTTATCTCCTACCATTATTAAAATCTTAGAAATACAAAGATCTATTAGGTTATCAGGTTATTGAGCTCAAACACCTTTAGATGTTGTTTGGTACCTGTTTGGAGTCTAGAATGGGTCCTTCAAAGTTTTGAAGCCACCGTCTACAATCTATTTCAAAGCTCAAAAAATCCAAATTTGGAATGAGAATTTCCTAGATCAATGTGCCTTGACCTATTAAGATAAAAACTCCATTGTCTAAGATCGATGAGCTCAATTCAGGACATAAACTACCAAAACCTTATTTTTAATTGGAGGAGATGAATAATAAATGGTCTATTTATCATCAATTGGGTTGCAAATTTGATTTCGACCATGTTTGAAGCTTGGGAATCATGTATCTCTATTTCTATCTTTAAAGGAAATTGAAGCAGCCTATTAACCATCAAAGCCAAAATTGAGTGTGAATCAAACTATGAAAATTTAAATTGAATCTGAATGGGTGTACTAGGAGTCTATTCCTAACATTATTGAAATGTCATTACTAAAATTTTAAGGGACTTTGTGGATATTTGGGGCTGGGTTAGATGAAATTGTAGCTGCAATTTCAGAGAAGAAGTTTCCCAAAAATTGTAGAAATATCTATATTTTCCTAGTAGCCTATTTTTGGATTTTTTTAAAAATATAGCCTTCTCCACGTTAATTCTCATCTTTTATTGTTAGTTTTAATTAGACTTTCATTAAGTATTTGTTCCATGCTTGTGTTAGTCTAATTTTGTATTTGTATTTCATTTTGTGCCAATTTATTTCATACTATTCTCTTTTAGTTTCATTGTATGTTTATTTTTCATTCCTAGTCTATTAGTGTGTTTTGTCCTTCCTTGTTATTGATATAAACTACACTCCAAATTGATACTTCAAAACTTTCTTTATGCTAATTTTAGATTATAGAACTCCGAAGAGACCAACGGATATCGTTGAGTGGTAAAACGCTTGAGTGGTGAGTTTATCTGTGTATTGTCCTGAAAGATAATGAACTTTGAGTGTTTATAGGATTAGAATGAAAATTCAGTGCAAATATTTGAGTGATACACATTTGTAAGTGACTAGTGAGGTCCATTATTTCACTAAACTCATTTCTTATCTCAATATGTATTACACTAATTCATGGAGTTACTATGGAGATTTGAATGACAATATAAAAAAGGATAATTTTATCTTATAATTCTACTTTTAGTAGAAGTTATTGTGAAGTTCTATCATGGTTATTAGAGTGGTGCTTCTATAGGAAAAAGAGAGCATGGGCCGAATGAAAGTTTGACTATATTTAAAGTCATTATGGAGGGATATGAGAGTGGTTGCACATTTTATTGCATTTTAGGTTTATATAAATTATGTTATATCAACTTCATTAATACTTCTAGTGGTTGGATATACCTTATCACACAAAAGGTTTCCCGTATAAATTTGGTGGAAGTTTGGTAGGACAAGAGGTGAAGAGCATTGTTTTCCATGGAAGCTCTCAAGGGGGATTTGGTGTGATGTCTACCCGTTGTCTACCTATTTAGTATGTTTAGGATATCCTTGGTTCAAACAGAATAAATTTTTATTTGATAAAAGTTTTAAAAGTTTGTTTTTGTAGATTTGACAGAACATAAACATGTCTTAACTCATATAGACATCAAGAAATCGTCGATAACAATTTAGGAAGTCAAGAAACTGAAAGTAATGACTACTAAGTTGAGATGTACGAAGTCATTCCAATAATTAAAGTGGAGTCTTTGGAGTTTCTAGCAATGCTAAGTTTAAATTTTATGTGAAGAGTCACCCCAATGACTCAAAAGGAATCCTTAGACCCTATTACACTCCTAATAAAATGAGTGAGAGAGAAAATATAAAGAAGATTGAGGGAATGAATAGTGACAATTCAAAAGAGGGAAAAAGAAAGGATATTCAAAATTTGATTGAGTGGATACAAGAACAAAATAAAAGAGAGTTGAAAAATGAGAGTGAATTGTCACGAAAAGAAAAGAAGAAAAGTAAAGCAAGTTATAGAAAAGAAAATGTGATAAGAGAAAAATGAGAGTATGACCGAGAAATCTTCATATTCTAACTCCACCCTATTGAATTCACGTTATTTTAGTGTTTTCACTTGTTTTGTAGTATCACAACCAAGTGGGTCGTGGCTGGCACACAACCTGATTCTATAGTGGGAGAACTATCTAACTCAACCCAAATACCAATTTCCAAAGGAATTTAAAAAAAGCACCTACATTAATCAAAAACCATCTGACTAACTACACATAATATAATAAAAAAATATCATCACTAAATTATTAAATGTCCATCACTACACAAAGTAAATATCCATCCCAAAATAAAGGAAAAGAACTAAGTAAAGATGATCAAATGGTTGTCCGAGCATGGTGTTCACCTTTGAATCAATGTCGGAGTCCCAAACCAGAGTCAATGTTTCATCTCAAATACTGGAACACGCACTGCACTAAAAAAAGAAGACTACAAGTAGTATTAGTACATCAACTATGTACTGATAGACATCACCAACCAACTCAAATCAACATCATACAAATGAGCAAATGAAATGCAGATAAGAAGTAATCAAAACATAACTCATAATTAGCTGACAATAAAATGTATAGTCATAACACTTCACCTCATCAAGAATATAAGTTTATAAGTTAATCAATTATACTAAAATAAATTGTTTCAATAGTGGTTATAGAAATACACACACACACACACACATATATATATATATATTTTCAAATGAAATGATGGTTATATACATGTAAGATGTATATACATAATGCAGTCAACAGGGACTCTCAACTATGATTTAAAAGAGATGAGCTCATTCCATGTACCAGTACCATTATGGTACTCATTCCAACAATAGTGTCAGAGTAATAGCCGATCCAAATAATAGTGTTAGTTGATCTTAGATGTATTTATACACCTAGTGTCATTATGTACACAAAGTTAGCATAGTTTTGAGGATAACATGATGTGCTTAATGAAGTATAAAATATGTATTTGTGTATTTGTGTGCTAAGTTACATGTTTAAAGTGTGTAAGGTTCATTTAAAATAATTCCAGAGTCAAAAGAATCAAATATAGTTTAAACGAGAAAGCTAGTTAGAATAGCCTTTTCTATGTTTGATCTAGTGTACTTTGACGAGCTTTATTTTTTGTCTGTACTAATATTTGTTATGATTTTTTGTAGGATACCATTGTAAAATATATGGAAGATAAATTAAGCCTACAAACAAGCCACAAGGAGTAAGGAAACAAGGAACAAATAGATGAGGAGCATAGAACAATAATTAGATGAAAACCACACCTTAGGGAGGCAACCATGCGTTGCACCCCATATGGAGAGGAAACACTAGTTGGGGTTGCTATAGTCCATACGCCATACCCCTTGAGGTGTGTGATGGTCCATACGCAACTCTTAAAAATCATCTAAAATTTGTTTTTTTTCTTAGTTTAAGTTAGTGTAAAGTAGTAAAAATATATAATTGATTTTGGGGTAGATTAAGGAAGACCTAAGGGACTATATAAGGACTAATTATCAACATTTACAAGACACTTTTGTAACAATACTCGTTTAGACAGGAGAAGGCATCAAGAGCTCTATGTGAGAGATTTTCTTCCATTAACTTCTAGTTTTCTTGTAGGTTTACTTATGAATTCATTAATGGTAATTATTTGTGCGAATATGATTTGATAAACACCCTCTTTATAGGGTTTAACCGATAATTATTTTTGCTTAGCACACATTCAAGTTGGTTAAAGCTAATAATCATATTTGTTTTTTCTTGTGTTCTTGTACTTACTATTGTATTGATTTATAACCTTAGAATACATCCATATTTCTTTTATGAGCTTGGAAGGAATAACATTAGATTATAGTATGGAACATAAGGAATGAATTCTTTACTTTCAAATGAGTTAAAGACAAGATTTATGGTTAGGAAAGGAATATACCGAATATGCCTGTTTGGCTGAAATATGGGATGAATACAAATGTGTTTGAATTAGTTCCCACATCTATAATCAACGATGTTGTTGTGAGTCTAATTTGAATAGATGATTAGAGTCTCAGAAGACCATAGTCATGATATTAATCCCGTGAATCAACAACTAAGATAGATAACTTAACCAACATAATTGTATAGCTTTGTATTATTTTTCAAGATGCCTTAACCCTATAACTCTCTGTACTATTGTTTACAAAACATTTAAATTTTGTTATACTATTGTTTACAAAACATTTAAATTTTGTTACTATTCATTGATACTCATTGAATTATAAAACTCAAATCTTCTTGGTTATAAATTACACTCATTTAAATTCAATAGTAATACTTGAATTGGATTCTTTTCTAAACACTATGTCCCTATGGGATCGATATTCAGCTCGAAAGAGCCACTTTATTACTTGCACGACAAAATACACTAACATGTGTGGTTGAACATAGTCATAGGTGTGACACCTAATCTAGTAACATTTCAACATTATCTAAAATCAAATGCTCAAATATATGGTATAGTCACTGATCATAAGTAAGGCCTACAAGCTAATTATATATATGAAAATTACATATAAGCATAGAGCCAAGCAAGTCTATGATACCAATAAATCATAACCTACCTTGATTCCTTGCTCAAAAAAGTATTACACCATGGTCTTGCCCTTTCTTTTGATTTCTGCCTGTTCTTGATTTGTACACCAAAATACACGTTTCAAAAAAAAAAAAATTCACCCTTTATATTGGATTATAAACTCACAATCATCAAACTCAACCTGTGAACTTGACCTAATTTAGTATTCTAGGTTTTTCTACCTTGTCGTCTCTTTGAATCTTCCATATCTTATGATTACAAGGAAGAATTCTATCCTAGGAAGTGTTTTATAATACCCTAGGATCAATAACAACTAAAAATCAAGTCATTCATTACTAATTTCAACCAGTTCATAAACATAGGGATAACTCCGGATTCAACCAGTTATATGATTTTGATAATTCTAAGAATCTAAAGGAGTAAATTCAAGTTTGAAGGGTGAAGGAACCTCACCTCAAAAGTGAAAACACCCCAAGTTGAAGAAAAATTGCTTAAGCTTAGTGCTTGAATGAGTTTTTGAAAAAGTAGGCATAAAAGACAATTTTCTAACTTAAAAATTCATCTTTACATTATTGTTGCTGTAGTGGCAATTTTGTCACTGTGGAAGCATTGCTGTAGCGACACCTAGTCCAAAAATGAGTATTTTATTGAAAACACCTCAGTGATTGTAGTACCAGTTATTCCACTATAGCTGCAGTAATACCAAACTAGTATCTCAGGATTTGATCCTAACTCTGACCATTTCACAAAACACTTCTTAATTTTCTATATTATGAACTAACTCTTTCACAGAGTTCTATTGACCCATTCAACGCATTAAAAGTTTTTTCAAATTTTAAAATTCCTTTTCTAACACAAGATACATTTTAAAACATCAATCAATACTCTAATAATTGTCAGATTTCATTAGACCACCACACACTCAAAATGCATTTAAAATTAGGCCAACATTGAATTTTTGAGTTTTTGGTCTAAGAGAAACTACGTGAAGGCTATTTTATATTTTAGTATAAAGATGGTTTGGATAATTACTTTAGAAACCAATTTACTCCTTGTTCTTATTCGGATGACAACTAACCAAAATAACGCAAAATATGAGGAAAATACTACCTGAAATAATGAACATATATGGATAGCGCTTGCATATATTCTCCTTGTCTCCCACATAGCTTATGTATGCGGACTATTTCTCCATTATACATTCATAAAATATAGCTTTAGTCCTTAACTTCCTCACATCTCTATCTAAGATAGCAATTGGCTCAAGCTAGGATGTAGATCCATCCTACAGGCCACTGAACCTACTTTATTAAAAACCTCAAAGGGTTTTATGTACCTAAAACTCAAATCACCTTGTTTTTGAACTGCATTACACCCTTCATGGGTGATAATTTTAACAACAGTTTATCACCTTTCTTGAATTGCACATCCCTTACCTTAAAGTCTGCATACTCTTTCTATTGACTTTGAGCTGCTACCAATTTATCCTAGATGAACCTTACTTATTCCATTGACTCCTTTAGTATATCGGTACCCCAACGTATCATCTCAAAGGCATCAAACCACCTAATTGGTGATCTACATCTTCTTCCATATGAAGCTTTAAATTGAGCCATATCAATGCTGGAGTGGTAGTTCTTGTAGTATGAAAATTCATGCAAAGGTAGATATATTCCCACTGACCATCAAATTCCATCACACAATATTAGAGCATATCCTCAAGTACTTGTATCATTCATTTCGGTTTCCGGCTAGTCTGCAGATAAAAGATTGTAGTAAGGTCTAACCTAGTACCCAATTTTTATTTGATTTCTCCAAAAATGGAGGTAAACTGTGTTTCTCTATTTGACACTATCAAAATAGTCATCCCATGAAGTCTCCTAATCTATTTAACATATATCTTAGCCTACTTGGTTAAATTATAGTCCACCCTTACTAAAATAAAGTGTGTAGACTAGGTCAAATGATAGATGATTACCCAAATAGAATCACATTTCCTTAGGGTCTTAGGAAGACCTTTGACAAAGTCCATGGTTATTTTCTCCCAATTTTACTCTAGAATGGGCATCCTTTGAAAAGTGCCACCAGGCTTTTAATTCTCATACTTAAACTATTGATAGTTTTGATGCTTGGTCACAAAATCCATAATGTCCTACTTTATCCTATGCCACCAATAGTGTTGTCATAAGTCTCTATACATTTTAATTGATCTCGAATACATTGAATACTTAGAATTTTGAGTCTCTACAAGGATGGCAGGAATCAAGTTTCCCACACAAATCACACATACATCCATGAATCCTCAGCACTCTCTCTTCATCAAGAATGGTCTCCTTGGCTTCACCTTGTAACACTTTTGTCTAAGGATATACAACTTCTTACCTTCAAATTACTTAGATTTAATCTTCTCAAAGAAGGTAGACTTATCTTCAACATTGGCAAACAGTCCTCTCTTTTTACTCACCTGCAACCTCATAAAACCCATTAGTCAGAGTTTGTATCTATATAGCCAATGGGCGACTAGACACATACAACTATGAAAAGCTTCCTATGCTTTTTTATTTCCAACTTAATATGTTTGCCACCATATTGGACTTGCTCAGATGATATAGAATTTTGATGTCATAATCTTTGATCAACTCCATCCATATTCTTTTCCTTAAATTCAAATCACTCTAAGTAAACATAATATGTAAACTACATTTGTTTGTGAACACTACGTACTTCACTCCATAGAGATAGTATCTCTAAATATTCAATGAAAATACCACTGTTGCCAATTTTAAATTATGAGTTGGGTAATTATTTTTATATGACTTTAGAAACTTCAAAGCATAAGCAATTAAATTATGATCATACATCAAAATAATATCTAAAACTGAGGTGAAGCATAACAAAACACAATGAAATCTTTACCTTTAATAGGCAAGGTAAGAATAGGAGGTGCAGTTAATAAGGTCTTAAGATAGTGAAAGATCTCCTCATATTTATCATTGCACACTAAAGGTACCTCTTTTTGTGTCAAGCGAGTCTTATGTAAAGTAATAGAGGTGAACCCCTTAGTAAAAAAACGATATTAACTAGCCAACCTAACAAAACTATAAAACTTTGTAACTTTAGTTGGTCTAGCCCATTTATTAAAAACTTCAATCCTCTACGGTTCTATCGTTACCCTTTTCTTAGATACCATATGCCTAAAAAGGACACTAAGGATAACCAAAACTTAGACTTTTAATACTTAGAATAAGTTTCTTCTCCTTAAGCAACCCCAACACTATATGCAAGTGAGCTTCATAATCCTCTTTACTCTTAGAGTGAACCATAATATCATCTATAAAAATAATAATGAAAGAATCCAAATAAGGGATGAATACTCTATTCTTCTAATTTATAAAAATAGTTGTGAAATTGGTCAGACCAAAAGACATAATGAATAACTCTTAATGTATATAAAGATTTTGGATAGTGGTCGTTGAAAGTCATCAGTTTGAATCTTATGCTGATGGTAACCTGACCTCAAATAAGTCTTTTAGAATTCCATGACTCCCTGTAATTAGTCAAAAAATCATCTTTTATAGGCAAATAATACTTGATACAACTAGTCACCTTATTCATGTTTCGACTATCACAACCTAAACCCATCATTAGTGGCACCCATACTAGCTTCTCAGAGGAATAACCAGCTAACCCCATAAAAATAATCTAACACTTAGCCAAAAATTAGATAACTTTTTTCATTAAATAAACCAATGTCTCAAATATTCTAAATGATAACAATGAAAACCTAAGAGAAACTTAAGCAAATACCCTAAAACCTAAGATTCATTGTACCAAAACTACTACATAGTCAATAAATGAGTTTAACAAAAAACAAGTGAAAATGTCAAAGTTTAAAATAATGGAACAAAAATTGAATGAAGAACTCATGGTAGCCCAAATGATATATCTCACACTTGAGTTCAAACACTATCTGAATCATTGTCGAGGTCTAGAAATAGTCACCAAAATGTGCTCCACTTTGAAAAAAAAAGAGCAGTGTAGTATCAACAACAAGGAAGCAAAAGTGTACGAGTAGGGTTATTGTCCAACTCAAAATAAGAAATATGAACACTAAACCATAAGTTAGTAAAATATGTCTGCTTTGAAAACCTACCATGTAACCTTACCTCAAGATCATAACACTTAACCTTAATCACCATCATAATAAGACTAGGTCATTATAAGTCAACATAGTTAACAAGTCAAGTCAAGACCATGAATACCAACAAGAATCCAAGTCAATAACTATCAAACCAAAAATTAAGTCAACCATATCTCAATTTTAAGAGTAAATAGACAATATAGAGTTATTCCACAACTTACATTAGCCAGGACCACTTAAAGATCTATATAACACCCTAGGTTTTGGTCTTTAAAATTGTTGAGTTTTGAGATCACTTCCCAGGCTACGACTGATACCTCACGAGTTGTAAGGTGTGGTCATGAGTCATAGATAGCGACTCGTGACCAAAATAGAGAAGTATTTAATGTTTCTATCCTATGTACAACTAGGACCCTGTGAATCATAAAGTCTTGTCATGAGATGTTGGGTGTGACTCATAACCAACCCACTAAAGGCTGCCCCAAGTTATTTCCCCAACTAAGAGTATAGGAAATAGCTCGTACCCAGTCTTCATGAGTCATGAATTGACCCATAATGACTGGAGACCAATTTCCTACACTTTTAATTGAGGTCACTTTGATTATTACCCTCTTTCCCAAATCATAACCCACGACCATAAAATATCTAAAGTGGGTTGTTTTCATCACTTTGACAATAATAAACTACTCATAAACACCCTCTAATTATCCAAGAAAGAACATCTAGGGTTCTCAAGGGATTGAGAATATAGAGCTTTAATTGGAGGTGATGTTGGGTGTATTTATTCATTCTAGTGTCACTATTCTAGTATTTTTAGCCTTGTTTTGAGGATGATTCGTATGATATATGGGTTCATAATAAGATAAATTTGAATATAAGTGTTCAAGGATATTTTTTCAATGGTTCAAAGTGTCCCAACAAGTTTGTACTTAATTGAGTCAATTAGAGTTCAATAGAGAAAACTAGTTTTGCTAGCTTGAGCTAGTTGCTTATCTAGTCTATCTTGTATTCCAAATGGTTTTAATGTATTATTATAAGTTTAATAACTTGTTGATGTGTAAATTTTAATTTTATTAAGTGAAAAAGTGGAACATTAAGTGGAAGATCAACATGGGCTTGCCTAGTCTTAGCTCTCATTTTGATCCATCGTGATGGACATAGTGTTGTTTGAATCTCTAATTCATGTGTTTTGATGATGTAGGATCTTTTTTGATCCGATTATTATGATATATAGATGATTTAGAGGCTATAAAATCATGAGAAAGACACCACAAGAGAAGGAATAAAAGGAGAAACGAACAACACTTAACCAAAATTTGGGATACAAATTCCAGTAGCACCGTACGATATTCATGCATTACGTGCTCCATTGATATGGAATACAACATGCGCTTCATGCTCCATTTCTATAGAATACAACGTGCTTTTCATTCTTATTCCACCCCTGGATTTTCATGCTGATTCCTTGTCCAACACGGCTTGGGCTTACCCTGTTGCTATATATATGTCTTTGTACTCATTTTTATTCATCTTTTTGGCATATTTTGGAGAGAAAGGTTCTGCTACAAATTCATAATTAGTTTTTTTTTATTATTTTAATTTAGTTCAATCATATTTTTAGTCGTTAATTTCCAATTTATGATTACGATTATGACTATGTGTGGCTAAACACCCTTTTTTGGGGTTAAAGCCAAAGACACGAGTACTATTATTTTGAATTAAGTTTGTTAATTTTACTTATCATTATTGGTTGTGTGTTCATCTTTTATTTACATATTTTAAGGATTTGTGACCTTTAGAATACATTAATTGTCTACCTTTTGATCTCGAGAGAGGGAATAGGGGATAGAACATGGAGATGAACAAAGTATGTTCTGTGTTTCTTTATGAAATAAGGAATTCAAATTAGTGTCTAGGACAAGGATGTACTTAGATGCCTCACTTAATTTATATGTAGGATGATAAATTAAAGAACTTAAGTGGACTATTACATCACCACTCAATGATGTAGTTGTAAGGTTTAACTTAGGTAAAGGATTAGAGGTCGGGAGACTATGGTCATGCAATTAACCCTAAGAATCATCAACAAATAGAAGCAAAATAATGAATGAAGTTCAATAACATAGTAGGATTGTTCAAAGTTCTTTAACCCTGGGTTTTCTCATATTGATTGTTACAAGATCTTTACATTACGCATTGTTTACTTTACTTGAAAAATTCCAAACTCTCTTTTTGGTTACGCTTGCATCAACTGAATCTAAATTGTAAACTAAAATAGAATCATTGTTAAATCAATTCTCTGTGGGATCAATACTTAGCCTTTGGAAGGCCGCTTTACTACTTGATCAGACCATATACACTGGCGTGTGCATTGTCAAGTTTTTGGCGTCGTTGCTGGGGACTTAAAATTTGGCAACAGTTTATTTTAGTTTTACCTTTAGATTTCTTTGGTGTATTTTACACTTGGTCTTAGTTTTTTAATTACTGGAAATATGTTTTAAGGTTAGGAAGCTGGCAAGAGATAGGGAGTTGGTTTAACCAAGCTCTGAACCTGAACAACACTTCTATCAAAGAAGGAGAGACGTAATTCATCTCCCCCAGTTTTCACAAATAAAAGAATACCAAGTAGTTTCTGCTCTAATAGATGAGGAACAAACACGTAGGATAGTTAGGGAAGTGGCAGTCCCACTTTTGATGAACTTGAGTTCCTTAATTCAATGACCAGTTGCTGGGGGGAATTTTGACTTAAAGCATAATTTGGTGCAACTTCTAATCAGTAGTGGGCAGTTTGCAGGGATTTTACACGAGGATCCACAAGTCCACTTGCAAACTTTCATGGAGCTTAATAGCTCATTCATTTGGGCTGGGGTGAATACAGATTATGTTAGGATGACACTTTTTCCCCATTCACTATTAGGGAAAGCTAAAAGGTGGTTGAATGCAGAGCTGGCTAATTTAATCACATCATGGGATGACTTAGACAGAAATTTCCTCATCATATTCTTTCCATCAGGGAAGACTACGAGGCTTTACAATAAGATAATGATCTTCAAATAAAATCCAAATAAAAATATATATCATGCATGGTAATGCTTTAAGGCTCTTCTTCGGGATTGTCCACACACCAATAATTTAAGAAGGTATTTTCTCACACTTTTGTAGAAGCACTTGATCACAATACCAAGATTTTCTATATTTAGCAACAGGTGGTCAAGTACTGGAATTGACTTATGATGAGCTATATACATTGTTGAACCACATAGTACAAGGAAATCCAGAGTGTTATTAAGATTCTAAAAGTGACACAAAGAGAATTGTGGTGTATTGGAGGTAGATTAATTCACTACCTTATCAGCTTGGGCTATAGCACTATAAAATATTATAAACACCCAGTTCAGCAGCCTAAATTTAGGAGCAGCTCAACTTACAACCACAGTCAATGCCATCCAACAAGCTATAGATCAGAGTGAAGTATGCAGTAACAGTAGTGACTTACCGGCTATGTGTGCTTCCAATCCAGAATTAGTGATGTATTATGGGCAATGTTCAAAGGCCAAATTATGGTAATGTCTACAACATGAAGTGGCAGACTCAGCCTTGGAATACACAATAACAAATTCAACAACCACAGGCATAAGGGAATCATTCAACTAACAACATGGAAGAGATGTTGAAGCTGCTCCTCGATAGTCAGACATAATTGATTATAGACATAAAAAATTTGCAAGCATCTTATAGAAGTTCAGAGATTCAAGTGGGGTAAAAAATTACCTTGAGGAGTGGTAAAGATCTTTAAGAAGAACTTCTAAAGGCAACTAAGGAGGTAGATGCTGATGTGATAACTCCACAAGTTTCCAAAGAAGTTTCTAAAAAATAAAAGAAGTCCAATTACTTAAAAGAAAAAGTTGTTGAACCTGAAGTGAAGAAGACACTGCCACTGCCCTTTCCTCAAAAGCACATGAAAGTGAAGGAGGATACAATGTTTAAGAAGTTCTTTAACATATTCAGAAGGATTCACATTAACTTACCTTTGTTAGATGTTTTGCAGGATATGCCTAAGTATGCAAAGTACTTGAGGGATATGGTTGCTAATAAGGTAAAATTGCAGCATGTGAGGGCAATAACACTTACTAAAGAATGTAGTGCTATAATGATACCAAAAATCCCCAAGAAATTAAGCGATTTGGGGAAGTTCACTCTCTCGATCCAAATTGGTAGTAAAGTGGTCCATGCATTGAGAGACTTAGGGGTAAGCATGAATTTGATGCCTTATCTTTGTTGGAAATATTAAGATTAGTAAAGCCTAGATTGACAACTGTGGTTTTGCAGATCGCGGACAGATCCATGACATATCCAGAAGGAATCTTTTAGGATGTCCTCATAAAGGTTGGTAAATTTGTTATTCTTGCTGACTTTATTATTCATGATTTTGAGGCAAATGAACAGGTACCAATCATCTTGGGGCATCCATTCTTATCAACCAAAGGAGTGTTGATTAATATTAGAAAAGGCACGCTCAAAATAAGGGTAGAGAATGAAGAGGTGGTATTTGATGTTTACAAAGCACCCACACTAACGTCCCAATATAATTATTTGTGTATGATCAATGTTATTAAAAGAGACAAGTGTAGGGTGGTTATTCCACCAAAGACCTCTTTGGACTACCCGATTGAGCAGCCTAAGATTCCATTGCCTAAGCCTAATTTGATGCTAATTGATGAGCCTGAAAAAGCTAAATTTAAAAAACTTGCTTCTCTTGAAAATTCACACCCAAGAAGGGTGAAGAGAATAAAAAGACAGAGACCAAGGATAAGAAAGAGAAGGAAAGAGAACGACTAAGTCATTAGATGGGTCATGCTGCGACACTAAATCAGGTGATGCTTAGAGGTAACCCAAGTTAAGTAGGTATGTTTTAATTTTAGTTTTTAATTTTTATTTCATATAGTTTTTTTTTTGGTTGAGTCACAAGGAAAAGTCTGAGTACCATAAACTTGAGCTAAGGAGCCTGGTAAAAACTGAGTGTGGGGTCCTACAGACCTCTTTTATGTTTAAAAATGCTACTAGATAGACCTTAAGGCCTCAGGGAGTATTTTGATCTCTTACTTTTAAGATCACTTTGGGGATAAAATAGATTTTAAGTGTGGGGTGGGAAAATTCCTAAATTTTGGCTCAATTTAAAAAAAGCTTTGTGTAAGATATTCTTGTTGGTGCTATTTTTTATGATAAGGTGCAAGTGTTTTATTTTGCAAAAGCGTGTGAAAGACGTTAATTGCTACTTTTGAGACTCTTAGGCTCATTTTTGTGACTCTTGTACTTTGTGGTTTTAATTTGAATTCATGCTATTATTTGGTTGAGAATTTATGGTGATCCTATTGAGTCAAGCATATGCCATGTGTGTGTGAGATTTTTGTATATTTCTTGTTGTATGTGATGTCTAGAACTTTCCCGGCGTGTGTGTAAATCAAAATAAAGAGTGTGGGTTTAGGAGATGATTTAGGCATTTCCTTGATAGGCTTGTTTTATTTCTTCTATTTGTCCTACCCTTTGTGCATTATCCTTGTTAACCCTCATTTAGCCTTTTCTTTGGTAGCCTCATATGTAGCCTATTTCCTTCTTCGATAGACCATAATTTGATTCATAAAGATCCTAAGTGCTTTAATGATTTTTTTTGAGTTAGTAAGGAGTTTGGAGAAATTAAAGAAGAAAAAGGTGAAATAGATGCCCCAAGGTAAGAGTTATTGGTGTTTTTATTTGATGTGTGGTTTGGAATGATATAAATGGTGTTGAAAATATTCCCATGATTTTAGAAAATGAGAAAAATTGAATCTTGAAGGAATAAACAATATGCCTACCAAGTGTTTCTAAAAATGCTTAAAAGAGATGGGCAAAAAAAATAATGGGGTAGACAAAATGGTGTAAATTGGTTGTTGGATATTGGTTTTAAATGTATAATGTAGTGTATTAAAGTTCTTAGAGAGGTTAGTCACTATTCACAAATAGTTCCTACCCATCCCTTAGCCTACATTATAGCCCAGACAAGACCAAATTGATTATAAGTTCATCATTCTGATATTAGTGGAGCATTATACTAAGGGAAATCCTATGGTTCATTGTGTCTAACTTGTGAATTCTTTGTGAGAGTGAGCGTAAATTAATTCTTGTACCAATTGTGATAAATTGCTTTATTATGAGTGATTATGGATAACTCTCTTGTTGTGAAGGCACATGTTTGATGAATGTGGGTGATTTGCATAATTTCCTTGATTGAATTATAAGCATGAGTTTTCCACTTAGGTGTGTCAATTCTTAAGGCTAGAATGTTTTGGAGTACTGTTCCTGAGCTTTCAATTGTACATAACATGCTTAGTATTGTAAACTTGCATTGTGTGTAGTCATTGTAGTACTAGATTGAGTGTATTTAATGTATTAGATGTGTAGAGTCTCCACCTCATGATGTTTATAGTGAAGAGTTGTTCAAGCACAAACAAGGCTTTAAATTTGGGGTGGTGATGTTGGGTTTATTTATGCATTCTAGTATCACTTTTCTAGTATTTTTAGCCTTATTTTGAGGATGATTCGTATGCTATATGGGTTGATAATGATATAAATGTGCATATAAGTATTCAAGGACATGTTTTTGCTAGCTTGAGCTAGTTGCTTGTCTAGTCTATCTTGTTGGATTCTATTGTGTTTGATGTGTTCCAAATGGTTTTAATGTGTGATTATGAGTGGAATAACTTGTTGGTGAAGTGTAAAGTTTAATTTGATTAAGTGAAGAAGTGGAACATTAAGTGGAAGATCAACATGTACTAGCCTAGTCTTAGATCTTGTTTTGATTCATCCTAATAGATATAATGTTGTTTGAATCACTAATTTGTGTGGTTTGGTGATGTAGGATATTTTTTAATCTATTTAGGATGATATATGGATGATTTAGAGGCTGGAAAATCATGAGAATGACACCACAAGACAAGGGAAGAAAGGAGGAACGACCAATACTTCACCAAAATTTGGGACGAAAATTCCAGTAGCACTGTACGATATTCGTGTGTTGCATGCTCCATAGCTATGGAATACAGCAGGAGTTTCATGCTCCATTGCTATGGAATGCAGCGTACTTCACATGCTCATTCCACCCCTGGACTTTCACGCTGATTCCTTGTCCAACACATCTTGGGCTTACCCTGTTGTTAAATATATGTCTCTGTACTAAATTTTATTCATCTTTTTGGAATATTTTAGAGAGAAATGTTCTGCTACAACTTCATAATTAGGTTTTTATTATTTTAATTTTGTTCAATCATGTTTTAGTCGTTAATTACCAATTTGTGATTACGATTATGACTATTCATGTCTAAACGCCCTTTTTTGGGTTTAAAGCCAAGGACTTGAGCACTATTATTTATAATTAAGTTTGTTAATTTTGCTTATCATTAACGATTGTGTGTTCATCTTTGATTTAACTATTTTAAGGATTCTCGACCCTTAGAATACATTAATTATCTACCTTTTGATCTAGGGAGAGGGAATAGGGGATAGAACATAGAGATGAACAAAGTATGTTTTGTATTTATTTATGAAATAATGAATTCAAATTAGCGGCTAGGACAGGGATGTACTTAGATGCCTTACTTGATTCATTTGTAGGATGATAGCTTTAGGAACTTAAGTGGAATATTTACATCACCGCTCAATGATGTAGTTGTAAGGTTCAACTTAGGCAAAGGATTAGAGGTCGGGAGACATGGTCATGTAATTAACCCAACGAATCAACAACCAAGATAATAAAATTAACGAATGAAGGTCAATAACATAGTAGGATTGTTTAAAGTGCTTTAACCCTGGGTTTTTTCCTATTGATTGTTATAAGATCTTTACATTACGTATTGTATACTTTACTTGCAGAATTCCAAACTCTCTTTTTGGTTACGCTTACATCAACTGAAACTAAATTGTGAACTACAATTAAATCATTGTTAAATCAAGTCTCTGTGGGATCGATACTTGGCTTTTTGAAGGCCTCTTTATAGCTTGATAAGACAACGTACATTTGTGTGTGAGTTGTCAAGTTTTTGGCATCGTTGTGTGATCAGGTGATTGCTATCCATAGCTCTTGATATCTCAGGCATTTATCGCTCCCCTAGAACTTGTTTTTCTAATAGTATGTGTTTAAGATTATTATCCATGTTATTTAAGTTGATTTTGAAATTGAGTTGAGGTATTTTAGATACTATTGATTGAATACTTTTCCCATGGCTTTTGTGAATTATTTATTTGTTGAATTGATGACTTTTGAACTAATTGGGTGGATGGGCATGGTAAATGGGAATAGAGGGTCATGGTTTCCCACAAATTGATTAGATAAACTTTTGGGGGTCGTGGTTTTACCCAAAAAAATAGAATTTTATAAAGGAATTGGTAATATCCTCAACCCACCTTATGAAATTAGCTTTGAAACATGGATATATGCATATTGAATCAAATTTGATCCATTATATTGCATACAAGGATAATGGAATACAAATGGCATTGAAAGAACTTTATGGCCATGAAATAATTTTAAATTAATGGATAATTTGACCATGGGGGTCATGGATTCCTAAATTGGTGATTAATTTTATCATGGAGGTTGTGGATTCCCCCAAGTTGATGGTCAATAGAAATGGCATAATGATATTAGCTTACAAGCATAATTTGTATGATGATACCAACAGTATGTGGCTTAATAGATGCTACTTGGTTGAATAAATAAAAATGTGTAAATGTTTTAATTGGTCTTAAAGGGGATTGTGTAGCTATTTGTGAAGGTAGAAGTCCCAAAGGACCGATACTGGAAACCCACATTTGCAAATGAGGGGGTTGGTTTTGATGATCGTATGCTTGTGTCAAACCCTATATTGTTTATCATGGATTAGTGAAAGGCCATGGATTTCCTGGCCTTTGTTGATAGCTTTAGTTAGAGAAGCTAACATACACTAGGTGTATTTTGGTAGGGGAGCTGAACCCATATAGCCTATGATTGCCTTTATGATAGTTGAAGCTACACAGTCCAAGCTAATTTGTAAGTCTTATGTTAAAATTTGTTCCCTATCACATCATATTATACTTGTTTATGTATATATATATAAAATTATGTGCAGGTGGTTTTGAATGATTTTGGGCAGACTTGATAATGACACTAGTTTATCCCTACCCCGAGTTCATACTAGCACTCACTCCGCTAACCGTCCTCAAGAGTTGTATCCCCATGCGATGCAGGGTCCTAAGACACTTCTATTTACTTATGATATTAAGGGAAATTTCTCAATTATTTCTAAGTATGCTTGAAGTGGTGATCTTTCATCCTATGGAAGGCCCTTTTTTCATAGCCTTGTCTTTACTTATGTGTTAGACTATGATCAAAAACCAAGGATTTGGACCCTTAATCTTGTTTATAATTGTGTTTATACTTGTTTTTAGTGATGGTTTTAACATGTGGGTGCTTTTTGATAGTGGTTTAACAAATAGGTCATGAGTAACCCTAAGTTTGATGATTTAAACTTTGATTTTGGTCTTGGAAAGGATGTGTCCTCAAGGTGTTTGTGAAATTGTCTACTAGAAATAACTGGTCATATATTAATGGTGTTTTGAGCTAAGGCAATGGCTTAATAAGCAAGAATGTTTGGTAAACGACTATGTAAAGGCCTTTTTGTCCATGTAAGAAATAAATTGGTATCCTTTGAAGTAAATTGGTATCCTTAGTTGTAGGAATGGTTAAAAAGGGTTCGAGTCCCTATGGTTGAAATTGAATTATTTTTGAACTAAAGCTTGATGTATGAATGCTAATGAAGAATAAATGGTTTGATAATGGTCTTAATGACCATAATTTGACTTGAATAGTGGTTGAAACTAAGACATTAGCCTATTAAAGTGATTGATTGATATATGGTTCATAGAGGCCTTGTGGTCATATATGGTGTTGAATTGTGGCCTTGATGGCTTGAAATGGCTAAGTGGGTTAAAATTCTTAAATATTAAATAAAGTAGGTGTGAATACATGGACAAAGGGTTAGAGTCCCTATTTCAACTAGTAATGGACATAATGGCTTATGGTTAGAGTCCACTTGTGTAATAAGATGGTTTGTGGTTAGAGTCTACTTGTTTGATGAGATGTCAAGTGGTTAGAGTCTACTTTTCTAACAAAATGTCTTGTGGTTAGAGTTCACTTATCTAAAAAGAGGCTTGTGGTTAGAGACCACTTCATAATAAGATGGCTTAGGGTTAGAGTCCTCTTTCTTAATATAACCTATGCAGATGGAAGGTAGAGTCCTCTACTTTATGTTTGATGATTAGGTTCTTTGAAATGTATGTTATGGTGTCGTTATCTCTTGACACTTGAAGTATTTACATATATCTATATGTCTATATGTATGAACATTGATGGTATGACCATGTATTGATAATGACACTATTTTATCCTTACCCTTTAGTTATATACTAGAGCTTCAATCGTTAACTATCTCCAGATGCTATGTCCCCATGAAACACGAGGGCTCAAGCTTCTTCTTCTCTTCCTGTGCAGTGACCAGGTGTTCGAGGGATCATGTGTTGACTTTGAAGTGGTGAGCTTTCATACTTTTGAAGGAATATGTTTCATAGTCTTTTTATCTTATGGCATAGACTTGGATTAGACTTGGTTTTTGGATATTGTTGGGGGCATGTCCTGATATATTATAGATAATAGATTGGTAGAGGCTTGTGGATGACTGTGGACATGGGTAGGATCAATGTTGAATGTTGACATGAATAGAAATATTAGTCATTCTTAAATTATGTTTATTAGTCTATTTTCTGCTATCTTATTATATGTTCGGAGTTTATCCGACACTTGTGGATTAATGTGATGGTTAGGTTGGGTTAACAGGGAAATCTTTAGTCCTTGTTGGGCTTGATATGCCCATACAATAATGCCTAATTTTTGGTCATGTAAAGTTGGTACCGGAGCCCAGTTTTATGGTCAGTTGGGTGTCCATAAAGCTGTGTCAAGTAGAGTCTCTTTTATGGTCGTGTAGCACGCCACACTTATAGGGGAGAGGCTATAAGGCATTTAGGAATCTTTCAATTTCTTGTTTTCTTATTTTGAGATATAGATTTTAAGGTCTTGGATTGTTCTGATTTTCATTTGTTCATTTTGCAGATCCTGCCTCCAAGAAGATCTAAAGTTCCTACAAACCCTTTTGTCCCGACTTGGATTATGTTGATGGGACTCTCCTTACTTATGGAGTCTATACTCTATCTAGGGGTCTGGTACCTGATGGTTTATGAGTTCCATTGGTTCCCTCTAGTCCTTCTCTAATTCCTCAGGATGACATGTCGAATATTGAGTTTCATCAGTCAAATCATATGATTGCTTAGTTGGTAGCTTCACAGGCTGAGTGTGGTGCTTCCATACTCTATTTTCTGAGGCCATAAGGGTTGGCTAGTTTATGAGGCTGAGTCCTCCGACCTTTATCGGTGTTAGGGTAAAGAATGATCCCTAAGGTTTTCTAGATGAGATGGAAAAGATTTTTAGAGTTATGCATGCCACTAATGTGGAAGGGGTGGATTTATGACCTATCAATTGAAGGACATAGCATATAAATAGTACGAGGAGTAGGAACGAACAAGGGGTGATACTGATGAGTCATCTTTGTGGGAGGATTTCACTAATGCATTTCTGGATTGCTTCTTTCCTCAAGAGTAAAGGGAATTAAAGGCAGAGTAGTTTGTTAGTCTGAACTAAGGAAGGATGACAGTCAAGTGGTATGCCTTAAAGTTCCATCAGTTTTCTAGGTATGCTCCAGAGATGGTGTCAGATTTGAGGGTTCGAATGAGAAAGTTTACCTTGAGATTGTATTATGAGTTGGTCCTTGAGAGCAAGGAAGCTTTGTTGATCAAAGACATGGATATCTATGGGTTTGTGGTATATATGCAACAAGTGGAGGAAGAGAAAAAGAAATAGGTTGAGTTTAGTGGAAGGAAAGGAATAAAATTTAGGCCTTCTGAGAAAACTGGTAGAGATAGTGGTAAATAAATATGGAAGAAGTAGAGGAGATTTAATTCTTTCTTCTCGGTTAGTTCTCCTTTCCTAAGGCCATAGGGTGATCACTGGTGTTAGTTTGATAGTGGGTTCAAGGAACAAGGCACCCAATCTCAGGCTAGTGAGGCTTAATCAGCTCTATCCTATCTTTCTTGTAGATTCTATGGTCAGCGTCATCATGGACAATGTGAGAAGGGGAGGAATATATGTTTTATATGTGGTCAAATTGGGCACATACAACAAGAGTACCCCTTTCTAGTGGATTCATGGGCCAACAGGGCCCCAATTGCTAATTTGTCTACTCCTGCACCAAAGAGTGATACTTTTGCTTCTATTTCTGGTACTGGGACTGGGTGGAATTGCTTATATACCCTTGTTACTTTCCAGGAGTCTAAGGCTTCTCCAGATGTTGTTATGTGTATGTTAAGACTTTTCTCCTGTGATGTGTATTATTTGATTGATCTGGGGTACAGTCTCACTTATGTGACCCCATTTATGGATATGTATTTTGGTTTTGGTCATGATGTCTTCTTGGGTTTCTCCCATGTTGTTTGTGTGTAAGAAAGATGGTTCCTTTTGAATTTGCTTGATTATTATAAGTTAAACAAGCTGGTCATAAAGAATAAGTATAATCTTCTAAGGTTCAATGATTTTTTTTATAAACTTCAAGGTATAAAGTTTTTCTTTAAGATTGATCTTAGGTTAGGTTATCATTACCTTAAGATTAGGGAAGTGGATATCCCTAAGACTGCCTTCAGGACCCGGTATGGTCACTATGAATTCCTAGTTACGTCTTTTGGATTGACTAATACCCTTGCGGTATTCATGGTTTTGATGAATAGGGTCTTTCATCCAATTCTATTAGTCCATCATTGTCTTCATTGATGACATCTTGGTCTATTCTAAGAGTGAGTGGATCATGTCGATAACCTCTATGTGGTGTTGTAAACATTGAAGGATCATCATTTGTATGCCAAGTTCTCTAATTATGAGTTTTGGTTGAAGGCTGTGACTTTTCGTTATCTCTAGTGAAGGGATCATGGCAGATCCACAAAAGGTTGCAACAGTTAAGAAGTGGCCTAGACCCGTAACTCCAATCGATATTCACAGCTTCTTGGGTCTAGCTGATTACTATAGGAGAATTATGGAAAGTTTTACAATGATAGCTTCCCCATTGACAAAGTTTACCCCATTAAAGGTTAAGTTATTATGGTTGGATGCGTGTTATGGAAGTTTCAAGAAGTTGAAGGATAAATTAACTTTGGCTGTGGTGTTGACCTTGCCTGAGGGTAGTAATAGTTTTGTAGTATACTGCGTTGCTTCTCGTTTTGGGCTTGGTTGTGTATTGATGTAACATGTATGGTGATGGCCTATTCTTCTAAGAAATTGAAAGTTCATAAGAAAAACTACCCTACACATGATTTGGAGTTATTGGTCATGGTATTTGTATTAATGATTTGGTGTCATTACATCTATGGGGTTCATATTGACATATTTTCTGATCATAATAACCTATAGTGTGTGTTCACTCAAAAGGAGTTGAATCTCAGGCAAAAGAGATAGCTTGAGTTGCTAAAGGACTACGATATTAGTCTCTATTACCATCTAGGTGAAGCTAACGTAGTTACTGATGCTCCTAGCAAGTTATCCATGGAAGTTTAGCTTATGTGGATGAGGATAAGCAAGAGTTGGTAAAGGATATTCATCGTTTCGATAATATTGGAGTTTTTCCTATGGACTCTGAAGATGGTGGTGTACTTGTGCATTCGGTATCGCTATTGTATCTTGTTGTAGAGATAAAGGAAAAAAAATATTGGATTCCATTTTGATGAAGATTCAGAGTAATGTGGATCAATAAAATGTTATTGATTTTGCAATTGGTGGTGATGGTATCTTAAGGTACCAAGGTAGGCTATGTATTCACAATATCGATGGATTGAGGAAAAAGATTATGGCCGAGGCTCATGGATCTTGGTATGCTATTCATCCCAATTCTACAAAGATGTATCATGATCTTAGGGAGTTCTATTGGTGGAATAATATAAAGTGAGATGTGGCTAGATATGTGGCTAAGTGTATGGTGTGTCAATAATTAAAAGTTGAGCACTAGAGAGCCGGTGGGTTGTATCAAGAGATAGATTTTCTCGAGTAGAAGTAGGAAGTGATTAATATTGATTTCATCACTGGTCTTCCCCGGTCTTAGAATTAATGTGATTATATTTGGGTCATTGTGGATAAGTGACCAAGTCCGCTCATTTCTTACTGGTAAGGACTACTTGTTCGGCAGAGGATTATGCTAAGTTATATCTTTTTAGAGATTGTGAAGTTGCATAGTGCTTCAGTTTCTATCATCTCGGATCATGGTACTCTATTTTAATCTTATTTTTGGAAGTCATTTCAGAACTATTTGGGAACAAAGGTGTGCCTTAGTACCATTTTCCACCCGTAAATGGATGGACAAGTGGATAAGACTATCCTAACATTAGAAGATATGCACCCTGCTTATGTGATTGATTATGGTTGTAGTTTCAATGACCATTTGCCTTTAATTGAATTTGGCTGTAACAATAGTTACCACTCCAGCATTAGTATGGCTTCTAGTAAGGGGTTGTATGGTAGAAGGTGTCATTCTTCTATTGGGTGGTATGAGGTTGTTGAGGGAAAGTTTTTTGGCCCTGGCTTGGTTCACCAAGCCTTGGAGAATTTAAAGGTGATTTGTGGTAGGTTAAAAGCCTCTCAAAGTCCAAAAAAGTCCTATGCGGATATTAGGCATAGGTATTTAGAGTTTAATATTGGCGATTAGGTATTCCTTAAGGTATCTTCTATGAAAGGAGTGATGTGATTTGGTAAGAAGGGGAAGCTCAGTCCCCAATAGGCCAGTCCATATTTTATTTTGAAGAGGGTTGGTAATGTTGCCTATGAGTTGGAGTTTCCCTCTAGTTTGAGCTTCATCTATCTTGTATTCCATGTGTCTGTTTTGCAGAAATGTATAAGTGACCTTTCGTTAGTTGTTCTCTTTTAAGAATTTTGGTATTTTGTACTCTTTGTCCTATGAGGAGGTCCCGGTGAGAATCTTTTACCAACAAGTTCGCCGGTTGCAAATGAAAGAGGTGGCTTCGGTGAAGGTTTTGTGGAAGAAGCAAAAGTTTGAGGAAGCTTCTGTGGAGGCAAAAGAGGACATGAAGTCCAAGTATCTGTATTTTTTCATTATTGAAAAATTGTGCTTGAGGTATGTGTTAATCTTCTTAACTTGAATTATTTCTTTGATAGCCAAAAGGGTTTAAGTCTCTAAATTTTAAATTAAGAAAATGTTTTGATAGACTATGGGTTCGATTCCAGAAGTCAATTGAATGAGTAGTTGAGTGATAGTGATCATGGCATGTGTCATATCCTTGCTGTATCACTTTGTTTTCTAACTTGGTTAAAGGTTAGGATGATGTGTATTAATGTGTTAACACATTTTTGTCTTACCTTGTCTATCATTTGAGGACGAATGGTCCAAGTGGGGGAAAATTGAAACACTTAGGCTTTGTACCTTTAGAAATATTCCCTTAGTTGATGTTTCTGGGCAAGGTACGACTCAAGGGTACTAGTAGTACCCTAGGATATGACTTGGGGTTCTCTCACTTATATGTTAGGCAGTGTAGTGGGGGTTAGATTCAGACAAAGGTATGGTTTAGCCTCTCCAAAGTCATATGTTAGGGTACGGGTCGTATATTTCCTAGTCGTATGATATCATATGCTTAGCCTAGTTGAATCTGTCCAAAGGTATGGCTTAAGATACGATTTAGGGTATCATTCATACCCTAAGGTTTGAATTATCATAGCATAGTCATATATTGAACAATTTAATCGTCCAAAGTGAAGCCTAGGGTACTAGTTAGGGTACCATTCGTACCCTAGGGTATGAGCCAAGTGGGTGAGTCTTACCCTCCTGGGTGCACTTTTTAGCTTTTAAGTCGAGGACATTTTAGACCTTTTCCACCCCAAAACCCTTATTACCTATGACTTATAACCTCATTTGGCCCTTTATTCTTCACATATACAAGTTTAAAAATATTTTAAACTCTCTAAAGCTTCTCTCTCAAGATTGAAGCTAGGGTTTCAAGAGGTGTTCTTCTAGAGTCTTGAGGACCAAGAATCCTTCTGTGAATCATCTTGTATAAGGCATGTGATTCCTTGCTTTATTATTATTTCTCAAATCATGTTATAAACAATGTTTATGAATCATTAATGGTGGTTTTTTAAACAAATATTGAGGTTTTTTTTATGTATACTAATTAGTTATGTTTACTCTCTTTTAAACTTATATTTTTACTTATTTTTTGTGATGATTTACACATGTGGGTGATTGTTGATTATAGTTTAACCAATGGGTCATGAGTAACCATAAGTTTGATGATTTCAGCTTTGATTTTGGTCTTGGTAAGGATGTGCCCTCAAGGTGTTTGTGACAATATCTACTAGAAATAACCAACCACATATTAATGGTGTTTTAAACTAAGGCAATGGCTTAATGAGTAAGAATGATTGGTAAATAACTTTTTGAGGGCCTTGTTGTCCATGTAAGAAGTAAATTGGTAACCTTGGTGGTTGGAATGGTTTAAAAGTAGTTCAAGTCCATAAGTATGAAATTAACTTGTGTTTGAACTAAAATGTATGAATGCTAATGAAGAATGAATGGTTTGATAAAGGTATTAATGACCATAGTTTGACTTGAATGGTGGTAGAAACTAAGACATTGTCCGATTAAACTGATTGATTGATATATGGTTCATGGAGTCCTTATTTTCATATATGGAGTTGAGTTGTGGCCTTGATTGATGGAAATGGCTAAGTGGGTTAAAGTCCTTAAATAATGAATTGAGTGGGTGTGAATGCATGGACAAAGGGTTAGAGTTCAAATGTCTACTAGTGATGGACAAAATGGCTTGTAGTTAGAGTCCGCTTGCGTAATAAGATGGTTTGTGGTTAGAGTCACTTGTTTGATAAGATGGCTAGTGGTTAGTGTCAATTTTTCTAATAAAATGACTTTTGGTTCAAGTACACTAGTCTATCAAGAGACTTGTAGTTAGAGTCCACTAGTATAATAAATGGCTTGAAGTTAGAGTCCTCTTGATTTATATAACCTAAGCAGGGGGAAGGTTAGAGTCCTCCATTTCATGCTTCATGATTGAGTTCTTTGAAATTTATGCTATGGCCTTATTATCTCTTGAGATGATGTATTTACATAAATCTATATGTCTATGTATTTGAATATGGTGGTTTATGATGATATGACTTGGTATTGAATAATGACACTATTTGATCTTTACCCTTGAATTACATGCTAGCGCTCCAACTGCTAAATTCCTCCAGACATTATGTCCACATACGACACAGCGGTCGAAGCTTCTTTTTCTCTTCCTGCATAGTGACCAGGTGTTCAAGTAGATCGAGTGTTGACTTTGAAGTGGTGAGCTTTCCTACTTGAGAAGTAATACATTTCATAGTCTTTATATCTTATGTCATAGACTTGTATTAGACCTGGTGTTTGGCTATTTTCGGGGGCATGTCCCGACATATTATAGATATCAGATTGGTAGAGGCTTGTGGATGACTGTGGACTTAGGTAAGATGGATGTTGTATGTTGAGATGAATGTAAAGATTAGATATTCTTATGTTATGTTTATTATTCTTGTTTCCACTATCTTATTATATTTTCAGAGTTCATCTGACGCTTTTGGATTGATAGATAGTTAGGTTAGGTTAACGGGGAAATTCCGGTCCTTATTGGGCTTGAGATGCCCATACGACAAGTCCCAATTTTGGGTCATGTCATATGGTTGGGGGCATGTCCCGACTTAGGTTGATGTTTTGTTTCATGGAGGCTTTTGTGGACAAAGTGTGGGTGGATTATGTTGTGGATTCATAAATCCCTCTTGTTATTAATTTATCTATCTTATTTTATGTTCAAAACTAATCTTATCTTGTTATATGTTTGAAACTCATCCGCTGCTAGTTATATTATGTTCTGTTTGGCTAGGCATATGGGGGTTGTCTGCAGTCCTCGGCAGACTTGAGATACCCGTCATGATGAGCTTGGATCAAAGCCTAAGTTCAAGGTCATGGGTGTCCACAAATTCATGTCGACTAGAGTCTCTTGTAGGGGCATGTAGCATGCCACACTTAAAAAGAAGAGGTTATGAGGTTCCCTTTCTTTTGATCTATTTTTCTAGCTATATAGTCTAAGGTCTTGAAAACTCTCCTAATCTCCATTTGCTCACATTTTGTATCATGCCTCCTTAAGGATCTGATGCTCGTGGAAACTCCTCTGTCCCACATGAGGATAATACGGATGGAACTTGTCCTATTTATGGAGTTCAGCCCTGGTCTACGGTCCTACTCTTGACTGTACTGCCCTCTGTGGAGTTCCACCCTTCCCTACAATTCCTCCTTGGGCTTCTCGGGTTGATGATGTTCTACCGCACCGCCTTAAGGAGACATTTCTAATTTCAAGTTCCAGCTATCTATTCATCTGCTAACTTAGTTAGTGACTTCTAAATCTTGTCAGTCTGATCACCTTAGTTTTGTTGCTCCATCTTCTAAGGTCACTAGAGTTTGCCAATTTATGAGGTTAAATCCCCCAGCCTTTATATACTCTAAGGTTGAGGAGGACCCTCAAGGGTGTATAGATGAAATGGATAAGATATTCAGGGTGAGGAACACTTCTAATTCTTAAGGTGTAGAGTTTGCCACATACCAGCTGAAAGATATATCTTTTCAGTAGTATGAGGAACAGGATTAGATGAGGTGTCATGATGCAAAGCCAACTGTATGAGATGAGTTTTCGAGTCCCTCTTTTATTGCTTTTTTTCTTCAAATTAGAGGAAGGCAAAAGCTGAGAAGTTTGTGAACTTCAAGTATGAAAGGATGACTATGAAGGAGTATTCTTTGAAATTCCACTAGCTGTATCGTTATGCCCCATAGATTGTGTCTAGTATGAGGGAAAGAATGAGAAAGTTTCCTTATAGTTTGTCTCCGGTCTTGGTACTAGAGTGTAAAGTGGCAATATTGAATAATGACATAGATATTTCCAGACTTATAGTTTATATGAACCAAATTGAGGATGAGAACAAAAAAACTAACAGAGATTGAGGAAAGACAGAGTAAGAAGTTCAGGTATTCAGAGCATTGTAGAGGTCAACAAGCTAGTGAAAGAGATGGTAGATATTAGAGCAAGAAGAAGACTTGAGAAAACTCTGGTTCATATTCGACGGCTAGTGTTCATTATCTTGACCTGCCTGGTGATCGTCGCTTCTACGATGACAATGGTTTTAAGGCATAAGGTACCCGATATCAACCTAGTGGAGCCCAGTCAACCCCATTTTATCCTCTTTGAAAATTTTATGGGTAGATACATCATAGTCAGTGTGATGAGAGGAGGAATAGGTGTTATAATTATCATCATTCGGGGCATTTGCAGCTTCACTGTCCAGCCAATGTTGCTTCTAGAGCTAATAAGGTTTCGATTGCTACTTCTACAACTTCTGTGCCAAAGGGTACTACTTTTGGTACTGGTACTGGCCGGGATCGACTCTATGCTCTTGGCTCCTGTCAGGAATTTGAGGCATATCCTGATATCGTTACTAATATGTTAAATTTTTTCTCTCATGATGTATACTGTCTGCTTTATTTGGGTTCTTATGTGGTTGTTCATTTTGGTTTTAGTCTCGAAAGTATTTCTAAGCCTCTTTCTGTATCAACCCCGGTGGGTGATTCTGTTATGGCTAGAAGGGTCTATTGGGGATGTTTAGCTTTTAAGTTTCTTAGGGAGACACTGTTGAATTTGATAGTGCTAGATATGGTGGATTTAAATATTATATTAGTGATGGATTGGTTTCATTCATTCGATGCTTCTCTAGATTATCAGACCCATAAGGTCAGTTTCCAATTCCCTAATGAACCAGAAGTAGAATAAGAAGGAAGTTCCTTAATGCCTAAAGGGAGTTTTTTTTTCCGTATCTTAGAGACCAAAAGTTGATTTCCAAAGGGTGCCTATATAATATTGTTCGGTTAAGTATTTTGATTGTGAAAGTCCTTTTTTGGAATCTGTTCTGGTGGTTAATGAATTTCCTGAAGTGTTTCCCGATGATCTTTTTGGTCTTTCTCCTATTGGAGAAATAGACTTTGGGATTGATCTTCTACCTGATACCCATCCTATCACTATCCTCCATATAGAATGGCTCCAACTGAGTTGAAAGAAATTAAGGAGCAGTTAAAAGATATTGTTGATAAGGGTTTCATCCATCCTTGTGCATCTCTGTGGGGTGCTCCTATGCTTTTTATGCATAATAAAGATGGGTCTCTTCAGCTATGCATCAACTATCAACAGTTTAATAAGGTGATGGTGAAGAATAAGTATTTTTTTCCTAGGATTGATGATCTTTTTGACCATCTTTAGGGTGCTAGATACTTCTCTAAGATTGATCTTCGGTCGGATTATCATCAGTTGAAGATTAGGGAGTCAGATATCCCTAAAACTGCTTTTTGAAACCAACATGGTCATTTAAAATTTTTGGTTACGTCATTTGGGTTGACTAATGCTCTGATGACATTTATGGATCTTATGAATCAGGTATTCAGACAATTTTTGGGTTTATTTTTTAATTGTGTTTATTGATGATGTATCGGTATATTCTAAGAGCGAGGAGGATCATACCAGTTACCTCCAAGTAGTGTTGCATACCCTTAAGAATCAACGATTGTATGCTAATATTTTAAAGTATGAGTATTGATTGAATGTTGTAACCTATTTAGGTCATGTTGTTTCCAGGGATCATGGTAGATCTATAGAAAGATGAGGCTATAGAGAAGTGGCCCAGACCCATAACTCCAATCGATATCCAAAGCTTCTTGGGCTTGGCCAGGTATTATAAGAGGTTTGTGGAGAGCTTCTCCTCTATTACTTCTCCATTGACTAAGTTTACACAGAAAAAAGTGAAGTTTCTATCGTCCGATGCTTGTGATGTTAGTTTTGAAAAGTCGAAAGATAAGTTGACTTCTGCACTGATTTTGACCCTACTTAAGGGTAATGATGGCTTTGTTATTTACTGTGATGTGTCCCTTGTGGGGCTAGGTTATGTCATAATATAGCATGGTAAGGTTGTGATTTATGTATCTGGGCAGCTGAAGGTCGACGAAAGAAGTTATCTGACTAATGATCTTGAGTAGGCAATTGTGGTGTTTTCATTAAATATTTGGCTCCATTATTTGTATGGGGTGCATATTGATATTTATTCATATCATAAGAGCTGGCAGTATGTGTTCATTTAGAAGGAACTGAATCTCAAGCAGATGTGGTGGCTTGAGTTTCTTAAGGACTATTATATGAGTTTGCATTATCACCCAAGTAAAGCTAATGTGGTTGTTGATTCTCTTAGTAGGTTGTCCATGAGGAGCTTATCTCATATGGATGAGGAGAAAAGAGGATTGGTGAAGGATATTCACTGGTTGGCTAACATGGGATTTTATATTTTGGACTCTAAAGATAGAAGGGTGATTGTTCAAGAAGTGGTTAAATCATATCTTGGTGTTGGTGTGAAGGAGAAGTAGACTTTGGATCCTGTTCTTATGCAGATTAAGGATGAAGTGGATTAGTAAAAATTTATATCCTTTTAGATTGGTGGTGATGGTATCTTGAGGTTCTAAGGTAGATTGTGTATTCGTAATATTGATGGGTTGTGAGAAAAGATTTGGTTGAAGCTCATGAGTAAAGCTATATAGTTCATTCGGGTTTGACAAAGATGTACTATTACTTGAAGGAGATTTATTCATGAAAGAACATGAAGAGAGGTGTCACCGATTTTGTGGCTAAGTGCATGGTTTTCCAATAGGTGAAAGTTGAGCACTTGAGTCCTGGTGGCTTATCTCAAGAGATCGATTTGCCTATGTGGAAGTGGGATATAATCAACATGGATTTTATTACTGGTCCTTCACGGTCTTATAATCACTATGATATGATTTGGGTCATCGTGGATAGAATGACTAAGGCTGCTCACTTTTTGCCTATGAGGACTACTTAATATGGAGAGGATATTGCTAAGTTGTTTATTCAGGTGATTGAAAAATTGCATGGTGCTCTAGTTTCCATTATTTTGGATCGAGGTACGCAGTTAGCTTCTCACATTTGGCGTTCATTTCAGAAATACTTGGGCATATAGGTGAACATTAGCACAACATTCTACCCTCAGACAGATGACAATCGTAGAGGACTATTCACACTTTGAAGGATATTCTAAGAGCCTGTGTGATTGATTTTGAGGTAGTTGGGTGGATTATTTTCCCCTCACCTAGTTCTTTTACAATAATAGTTATCACCCTAGTATTGGGATGGCTTCTTTTGAAGCTCTTTATGGTGGGAGGTATAGGTCTCGTATTGGGTAGTTTAAGGTTAGTGAGACTAGATTGTTCGGTCCGGACTTGGTTCACCAAGCTAAGGAGAAGGTGAAGGTTATCAGTTATACGCTTAAGACTACTCAGAGTTGCCAAAACTCCTACGCAGATGTAAGGTGTAGGGAGTTGGAGTTTGAGGTTAGTGATAGAGTGTTCTTAAAGGTATCTCCTATGAAGGGAGTAATGAGGTTTGTGAAGAAGGTGAAGCTCACTCCCTATTATGTGGGTCTATACTTGATTTTGAGGAGAGTGGACAACATTGCTTATGAATTAGATTTTCCTTCAATTTTGGGTTCCATTCATTCAATTTTCCATATATCGATGTTGAAGAAGTGTGTGCACGACCCTTATTTGGTTGTGCCTATGAAAAGTGTTTGTATTTTAGATTACTTGTCTTACGAGGAAAGTACTAGTTGAGAGTTTCATAGGCAAGTCTGCCATTTGAGGACTAAAGATGTAGCTTCGGTGAAGGTTCTTTGGAGGAACCATAAGGTAGAAAAAACTACTTAGGAAGATGAAGAGGACATGAATTTCAAGTATCCGTTCTTGTTCCCTCGGTTGGATAATCATGCTTAAGGTATGCATTTTTCTACTCTTTTTGTTTTACGACTTTGTTCATAGTTTTGTGATTGCATTCCTCTCTTACATTCGTATTAATGGATTTCATGATTCCTCATTTGGGAATGAATGATCCAGTGGGGTGTAATGTAATATCCCATATTTTTTCCTCTAAAATTTTTGAGTTTTAAGGTTATTGTCCAGGCTACAACTGGCACCTAATGAGTCATAGCGATGGACTCATGACCAAACCAGTGGTTTGACTAGGAACTTGCGAACCATAAGGTATTGTCACGATTCATTGGGTTTGACTCGTGGATAAACCAGTGAAGGTTGATTTGGGTCACTACCCAAAATACAAGTCTTGGTAATGACACGTACCCAATTGTCATGAGTCGTGACATGACCCATAACGACTAGCGACCAATTTCCTACACTTTCAATTGAGGTCACTTCGGTCATTCCCCTCATTCCCAAATCATAACCCAAAACCATAAAACATATAAAGGGGGTTATTATCATCACTTAGAAAATCATAAACTACTCTTAAACTCATTTTAATTCTCCAAGCAGGAACAACTTGGGTTTTCAAGGGATTGATCATCTGGAGCTTTAATTGGTGGTTTCACTCCATAGATCTAGATATCTCAGAAATGTATCTCTCCCCTAAAACTTGTTATACTAAAATCATGTGTTGAAGATTATTATCCACATGATTTAATTATTAATTGGGAAATTGGGTTGAGGGTTTTTGGGTACTATTGATTGAATTGCTTTTCCCATGGCTTTTGTGAATCATTTTTGTGTTGAAATGATGACTTTTGAACTAATTGGGTGCATGATCATGGTAAATGGGGAATAGGGGTTCGTGGATTTCCTCAAATTGATTTGATAAACTTATAGGGGTCGTGGGTTCCCCCAAATAAATATATTTTGGTAATGGAATTGGTAATAACCCCAACCCAGGTTATGCAATTGTCTTGGAAACATGGATATACGCATATTGAAATAAAACTTGAACTATTGTATTGTAAAAAAGGCTAATGGAATACAAATGGCTTTGAAAGGCCTTTACAGCCATGAATCGATTTCAAATTAAACCTTGGGGGTCGTGGATTCCTCCAAGTTAAAGGATAATAAGACCATGAGGGTCGTGGATTCCCCCATGTTGGTGAATAATTTGATCATGGGGGTCATGGATATCCCCAAGGTGATAGTCAATGGAAATGGTATAATGATATTAGCTTGCAAGCGTATTGATATGACAATACTAGAAATATATTCCTTAATGGATGGTGCTTCGTTTAATGAATGGGAATGTGTAAATGTTTTAATTGGGCTTAAAATGGGTTGTGTAGATGGCCGTGAAGGTGGAGGTCCCGAGGCATCGATATTGGAAACTTACATTTGTCGGCATGAGGGTTGGTCTTGATCATCGTGTTCTTGTGTCATACCTTATATATATATTTATCATGGATTACTGAAAGTTCATGGATTCCTGGCCTTTCTCAATTCCTCCAGTTCGTTCAGCTAACATACACTGGAGCCCTTTCGATGGGGGAGTCGGACCCATATAGCCCATGCGTGCCTTTATGGTTGTTGAAGCTACACAGTCCAGGATAATGTTTTAATTCTTATGCAAAACCTTATTCTCTATCCTAGAATATTATACTTATATATAAATATATATGATTGCGTGCATGTGGTTTTGCATGATTTTGAACTGATTGGATTAAGGAACTATTTTATCTCTTCCCTGCTTACATGCTATCGGTTACCCCACTAACCGCCCCAGATGATGTATCCCCACGTGATGCAGGGTCTGAAGACACTTCTATTTCCTGGTGCAGTGGTTGGTGATTCTGGATTGTTTGTGAGTCAGTTTGAAGTAGTGCGCTTCCATTCTCCGAAAGGCCCTCATTTCATGGACTTGTCTTTACTTATGTCTTAGACTATTTTGGTGGTTTTGTTAGCTATGGTCGGATACATATTCCAACTTAGATTGATGTTTGGTTTTGTTGAGGTTTTTGTGGACAAAGTGTGGGTGGATTGTGTTATGGATTCTTACATCGTTCTTGTTATTGATTTATCTATCTTGTTATATGTTTGGAACTCATCTCTATCTTTATATATATTTGGAACTCATCTGCTGCTAGTTATATTATGTTCTGGTTAGCTAGGCTCATGGGGTGGTCTCCGATCCTCGGCGGGCTTGAGATACCCATCACAACTAGGCCCTTGTTTAAGTCGTGACAATATATAAGAATAACAACAATGGTAATTATCATGCAACCCATTTTACATAGAGAAACCACATTTAGAAAATAAGCACATGAACCTGATTCACTCAAACAACCAACGCAACAAGTCAACACTTAAGCCTGACTAACTCAAGGAACCAATATAACAGTAAATACATAATCTCTGGTTCACTTAAAGAATTATCACACTCATTAATACCTTGTACATATATGCTAATAGTCTTATGGATTCCTACTAGCAATAACCTGCCTACTAGACATAACCTACAGGGGACGAGCTTTTGTACAGATACAAAATCCCATACATTAAGTGTCTGTCAACCTTATACCAGCCAATTCCATGAAGATGTCCAAATATGGGTATATCCCACAATAATAACAAATATCACAACAATCACAATCACAATGATAACAAAAATACTTATAGAAATCAACAAGCTTTCATTAAAGTTCATTGGATATGATTAACACTTAAGATATCAAATACTCATTCACTTTCTTTGAACAAGCATTGTACAAATAATACAAAGGAGTAGTTATCATGTACATATAAAATAAATTAAGTTTCAAATACTTTAAAACACCATGTACCTCAGTCTAAGTCTGAAATTCTCTAACAGACTTGATTCTTCTGTTTTCTTGCAACCTTGGTTTGTGGTCTAAAAAAGAATATATAAAAAAAATCAACCAAATGACCTATAATATCAAGGATTATAATCCTAATCCTGAACCTTAAGGCCAACGACATGATCATTCCTTCTATTATAGGGTTTTCTTACCATGACTCCACCATAAACATCTCACATTCATGATTTCATTAGTCAATTATATTTTTGCAAGAGTAAATTATTAACTTGTAATAAAAATCCAAAGGTTTTACACCCAATTTACGTCATTGCACAAGAAAAATGAGCTAGGTTAAGCTACATTCTCTCATAAATATGTAAAGTAGTGATTCTGAGGTTTAGAAATTGCGAAACTAGTTATTAGGAGTGATTAACTTAACTTTATGAAGAAATCTAGAAGAAAATAGGTGAAAATCACCAAAGATCGCCAAAGCTCTCCCCAAAATGAGTTTTGAAAATAATTAATAGTTTTGGGGTAATTTTAGCATAAATTGCGTACATCCACTACAACAACCTAATCCCGCTGGATCGGCTTTACTATAGAAAAATAAACCCACTATATTGGGATTGAACGACTTTGGATCCCTCTATAATGGAAAAATTCTGCTATAGCAGTGTCGTCATAGTTGATTTCCACCCAATATAGGGGGTGTGATGAGTCAAAAAGTTGATATTCTCCTAGTTTTACCCATTTTACAATGCATCCTCAAACCCCAACATTTCATACTAACCCCTCTACATCAAGTTCGATATCGAGAGTTTTATTTACCCAAATTCACATCTAAATTTTTTTATGGATTTCTTATTATCTTAGATAACATTAAAACATGCCAAACCTTATTATAGTTACCCAGTTTGCACTAGATTATACCTCACTCGAATATCATCAAAGATTATCTTAGCTTGAAAACTCTAACTCCAGTTTTGGGGAAAATCTTAATTCAAATTTAGTTATGTTAGACTTACATATAACAATGTAAAGGGTCATTACAATAGATACTAATTAGCCCATCGTTCATTCCCAATTGATCAAATGAGAAAAATAAGCCCATGTCAAGAAATAAAAAAGTACCTGTATCCTTAAACAACTGAGGGTACTTGTCCCTTATGTCCTTCTCAGTTTCCCAAGTAGCTTCCTCTACTGTATGATGCTTCCACTAAGCCTTTACCAATCAAGATTCCTTTTTCCTTAAGTTATGGACGTCCCGATCAATAATGGTAATCGACCTCTCCTCATAATAAAGATATTTATCAAGAAAATCTAAATCCCGTTTAATAATGTAATCCCCATCCCTATTATATATCTTAAGCATGGTACATGGGATATCGAATGGACCTTGACAAGTTTGGTGGAAATATCAATCTATATGGTACCAGACCCACGTCCTTAATAACCTTAAACAAACCTATATACCAAGGGTGAAGCTTTCCCTTTTTGACAAACCTCATGAATCCCTTTATATAATATACCTTCACAAAAATTTGTTCACCAAACTTGAAGGACACATCCCTTACCTTATGATCTGCATACTTATTTTTTCAAATCAGGGCTGACAATAACTTGGTTTAAATGAACCTCACCTTATCTTAAGCTCTCTTTATTAAGTTTATGCCCAAAGATTTTATATCACTTACTTCAAACTATTTTATGGGTTATCTATACCTTCTCCCATAGATTTCTATGAGTAGAGCTATATCAATGCTAGATTGATAGCTATTATTGTATGAAAACTCACACAAGGATAAAATTTAATCCTAGTGACCATCAAAATCAATCACATAGGCCCTCAACATATCCTTAATAGTATTCTCTAGATTCTCGTTGGTCTGAGGATGTAAGCTAATGATAAATTCAAGCTTAGTTCCCAGCTCTACATGTAGTTTGCCACAAGACTTTGAGGTAAATAATGTGATCTTTCAGAATTGAAAGAAATTGGCTCCCCATGTAGCCTAATATCTCATTGATATAAATCTTGGCTAATTGATATTAATTGTTATCCATCCTAATTGGGATAAAGTGAGAAGAATTGGGAAACCTCTCTTCTATGACCCAAATCAAGTCATGATTCCCCAAGGTCTTAGGAATACGCACCACAAAGTCAGTAGCTATCCTTTTCTATTTTCACTTGGTAATGGGCATTTTCTAGAGTAAGCCTACATGCCTTTGTTTCTTCTGTTTTGCTTGCTAATAATTGTAGAATTTAATCACATACTCCACTATATCTCTTTTCATCTTGGGACACCAATAAATCTGTATTAATTTATTTTACATCTTTGTTGCAGCCAGATGAATAGACTATTGAGAACTATGAGGTTCTATAAGTAATACTAAAATAAAATCAACAACATGAGGCATGACCATGTGTCCCCTCACTATGATACCCACACACATCAAGTGTGGCATTAGAAGCTTAAGCATATACTTTGTTGTTCCTAAGTTTGTTCAACTTCTCATCTTTAAATTTACTAGCCTTCATCTGATCAAGGAATATTTACCTTACCTCTATATTAGCAAGTATCCCTCTTCTTTCAAAAACACCAAACTATATGGACAGAGATTCTAAAGTCTGAATCTCTCTATCCAAAGGTCACCTTGACACTTGTAAATAAGCCAGACTACCCATGCATATCGCTATTCATCCCAATGAGTCTTCCACCACATTGTCCTTATCCGAGTGATACTAGATGGTCACATCATAGACTTTTAACATTCCTGTCCATATTTACTATCTCAAATTCAAATCCCTTTATGTAAACACATGATGCAAACTACAATGGTATGTAATTTTTATTTGTAAACACATGATACAAACTACAATGGTATGTAACCACCTCACACTTGAAACTTTAGAGATATTGTCTCAAAATTTTAAATGAAAAGATCACTGCCTTCAACTTCAAGTCATGGGTTGGGTAATTATTCACATGAGTCTTTAATATCCTTGAGGTGTAGGAAATTACATTCTCGTCTTGCATCATCACTTCACCCAAAGCAAGAAGTGAAGCATCACAAATTATAATGAAATCTTTACCTCTATTGGATTGGAAAAAGAAGAAGTTATAGTAAAAAATGTCTTGAGGTTTTGAAATCTCTCCTTACACTTATATGACCAAACAAATAGTATCTCCTTTTGAGTCAACCTTGTCAAGTGATTGATAATAGATGCAAAATTATTGACAAACCTATGGAGGTAATAATCAAGGCCCACATAAATCTTAACCTTAGCGATAAAGCTATGTCAAACCCAACTCTTAAAAGCCTTAATCTTCTAGGGATAAAATTATCAACTCCTTTTCTAATATCATAGGCCCTTAAGAAAGAAATTAAAGACAACCAAAACTTGCATTTTTAGAACTTAGCATATAACTGCTTTTCCTTCAAAATCCCCAACACAATATGAAAGTGACCTGTATGTTCCCTTTACTCTTAGAGTAAACCAAAAATTCATCATCAAAGACTATCAACAAAAAAGCTAAGGGCTTAAATATACAATTTAGCAAGCTCATAAAATCATCTACGTATTAGTCAACCCGACAGACATCACCAAGAAGTCATAATGCCCATATCAAGTCCTAAAAGTGTAACACCCCATAATTTTACCTAGCTTAAATTTATCCAAAAAATGTCAAAGACTTGGTTTAAATATGAATAAGCTTTCAATAGATATAAAATTTGCCTAAATCCAATACCCAGACGAAGAGTTATGGCCATTTTAGTAAGATAGTATGCCACCTGCACCATCAGCGTATCACGAAGCCAGCCAAAATGGCAATTATCAAAAACTAGTGAGCCTCCATGATATTGACGCTTTGTGCCAAGTGTCAATTTCAGAATTATCCTTTTCCAGTGTTCTGATACGATACCACTGCATCGCAGTGAGCTTCCAGGTCACGTCTAATGTGGCAACGTGATTGTACCATATCTCACCACCATGTAATTTCCTAGTCATTATTTTTCAATGGCCTAGCGCGATAATGGCACGTTGCGCCAGGGGTCTAGATCAGGAAAATTTCATGAAAAATTAAAGTTTTTCCCAGGGTTAAAATAACCTTTTTTCATAATTTTATTTTGCCCAGATGTGGGATTTAAGCCCTAAAAACGTGTAAAACCCTTCATTATTCACTTTTCTCCAGAATCAAAAGGTAGTTCTCTCTTAATAAAACAAACCCTAGCTCTCAAGAATCAAGGTTAATCTTAAGAATTTCTTCCAAAACTTCAAGAATATCACAAGTTAAGGTATGTTAGATGTTCATTTATGGGTCTCTTTCACACATAGAGTCAAAGAATCCATTTTTTAAACTTCAAGAATTATGATTCATGATTTACATATATAAAATTTGATTGTGTTAACATTTTGACATTTACTGAGTTTCAATCCATGATTAATGGTAGATTCCATCAAGTTCTATAGCATGTATGTTGAATTGAGTAATCCCCATGTTATAATCCATGAATTTGCAAGTTGGTTATTGTATCCATGTTAACCCTAAGTGGTTATGATTTTATGAACCAATTATGCTTATCATGTGTTTGATAAATTGTCTATGAGAATGAAATAATGCCATTATAGCATGCTAACATGTAATCCTCATTTATGTACAAGTTAATGCATCACAAGTGTTTGCTGAAATGTCTCTATGAATGAATTATGACCAAGTGAACATTGTTATATTATTCAAGATTATGTTTTTCTTTACTTTTCATGTTATCGAGTCCTGGGATATTTAATACCCAACAATTTAGCTATTTACCTAGAGCCAGTGTCAGTTACAAAATAGTATATGTCATGTCATGATCAGTAGTACTCTCAGTCTATTACAGAACTCAATAGAATTTAGTCAGTTACAGAACTTAGGAAATCTCAATAATCTTAGTATCAGTCTAGTCTAGTTCAGTATACTCAGTTCAATATATTTTAGTTGGGAGTAGGATTCAATATCGAGTGAGCCTAGGGATGTGGGAACACCTGCTAGTTAGGACTGGGTCCCTAGAAGTAATCTCTAAGCTCTAGAACTATGTTTTTAGTATAGTTTATTAGATGTCACCCATTATATAGAACTGACATACTCAGGGATCACGCGCTAGATTAGGACTGATCTAAGGGGTCACCCGTTAGTTATGACTAACTCCATCATAATTTTCTTTACCCGTGGCACGGTTCTGATACCCTTCCAATTGGGTTTACAAATTGGAACCCAGCTCAGTTATCTTCTATTATTTAGGGCATATCGGTTGGATGATTACCTCCCACAATTTTAATTTTAGTCTTCAGTTTAGAACTCAACTCAGTTTTATAGAATCAGGACTATCAGACACCATTAATCAGTATCAATAATTCAATTGTCAGTAATTTCTAATATCAGTTATACAGTTATCAGAACTCAGTACAGAGCTTTAAAAAAGATTAGTTATAGTACACACATACTCTTATAGTCAGTTACTCTATATCATTTAGTCAGTTATTGTTCATGCATATGAACCCTTGTATTTAGCCTTACCTTTTATAGGATACAAGTATATTCCCGCATACTGATGCATACTTTTCTATGCTATGATGCTTCATATCATAGGTTTAGATGCTCCGGTTCACGACTACGCATAGTAGATTCAGATTCAACTAGCAGCAACATATTTAGAAGTGAGTCCGCATCATTCGTGGAAATTCTTTTATTTCATTATCTTAGTAGACTTAGTATTTTAGTAGATGGAGTTAGTTGGGGGATTGTCCCATCAACTCCACTTTCAGAAAGTTTCAGTTATAGGCTTTTCAGACTAGTTTCAGATAGTATTCGGTTTTATAAATATTATCACAGATGTTATATTTTATTAGTATTTTAGATGTTTTGAACCTTATGACATTTCAACCTATTATTCAGGATTTATTTCAGTACTATTGTTTAGTGCTCATAGAAGATATTATTCATGGGTTAGTTGTGATCCTTCATGGTCATAAGCATTAAGTGACGACTAGGGGGTAGTCTTGGGTCGTTACAAAAATCTATCTTGGGTATATTTTTATGCTGAATCTTTAAACGGTAATAAACCAACTCAAGTCAATCTTAGAGAAAATTAAATTGCCCTATACAAGATTATCAATCCGAGTTAAGGGATACTTATTATTGATGGCAATCTTATTCAACTTTTTGTAATTAATACATATGTTTGGGATACCATCCTTCTTCTTAATGAGCAATACTTGAGAACCGCATGGAGAAGCACTAGGATTAATAAATCCCTTATTAAGAAACTTCTGTAACATAGTCTTGAGCTCCCTTAACTCAGCTAGATTCATTCAATTGGGAGGAATAAAAATGGGTGAGTGCTCAACTCTACATAAATAAAGAAACTAATGTCATGGTCTGGAGGGATACTACTCAAATTTGTGGGAAACAACTCTTAAATTCCAACATCATGGGGAATGACTATATATATGCACTAATATCCTAGATTTGGGATAGAAAATTCAAACAACCTCTCCTATTTTAACTTCTTAGCCCAAATAAAATATATAATCTTCACAGGCTTAGGATTATACATACCTTCCAACACTAACTTATCAATTTTGATAATATCTAAAGTCATTATCTTAGCATTATAATTTTAAACAATATAATACAGAGATAGGAAAGCATATCCAAGATAATGTCAAAGTTAAGCCTATTAAAGATTATTAAATCTACCCAAGTCTGGAAACCCATGAACAAAATAAAACATGCATGATAAACTTTGTGGTGAAGCTCAATAAACCCTTTTGTATCTGTAAATCTTAATAGACTACCTATTCAAGCTCTCCCTTCTAGGTAGCATTAATATTTTCCATCCATTAATAGTGCAGTATTTTGTCCTCACTCCCAATTAATTTTACTTTGCCTTTCTCACTCAGCTATGTAATGATATATCTTTTGAAACCTTAAAATGTAGGAAGTATGTAATATTATACTTTAAAATATCCACTTATGTACCACGTATCACTATTATGAACAATACAGGTTGAATTTTCCAATGCATGCCTTTTGAGGCCTACACTTTCATTGCAATGCGATATACAACTTAAAATTTTAAAACTATCTCAGGGCTATATCTGCTATACTACCCAGTCATCTACCTAGATTGTACTTAATTGAACAGTTTCTCAAATATAAGTATCTCATATATGCTCGTCGTCACAAACCTTGGCTCCTCATAGAATCTCTTCTTTGGTCGACCCTTATCAATACGTGTTATGTCTTCAATAATAGATATGTTACAAGCCCATAATACTCATATGTTAGCTTGTGGAGCTATATGAATCTTAGGTGTTGACTGAACTTATGGGGCTCATTACACCTTTCTTGGAGGATTCTCTATGGAGGTCTCATCATTTTTATCTCATTAAAGACTTGAGTATTGAAATAGATCCCTTCTTTATTCTTTAAGGGACTACCTTATTTCTAGATTCTCTCTCATTATTACCTTTCTTAGATTTTAAATGTCCTCATTCTTCAAATTGAAGAGTTTCTTCAAGCGATTGTGTAATATTTAAAGGTGGGATCACCTCTGGATTCTTTGTTTTAAGCCTTAAGGTCCTTATCCAAGGAAAAATTTCAAGTCACTCAAGAAGAGTATTATAATGACCCTTTCTATTGTTATGTATGAGTCCTATGATTAAAATCTCATGTTCGAATTCCGCCCAATTTAGAAGTTATAAATTATAGGCTAGGACTAGTTTTAATCAACTTTTGAGAAAGGTGTGGCCTAGGGAAATCTAGGAATGATTTAGGCTGAGGTAGTGGTATTTGTCTTAATTTCTAGTTAGCTAAGATGATAAGGAACCCAAAAAGTTTATGGAATTGAACTTGGGTAACTAAAATACCAAAAATTGTTCTTATCACAAATGGCACTATTTAGAATGTCCCACACTTAAGGTACATTGTAAAAAGTATGATTTTTGGGTAAAGATGAATATCTATCCCATTAATTCTACAATATAAGTTATCACTCTGCTTTAGAAGCAAGCATCATAGAAGAGGAATTCCCTCTATAGTGGCAATCAAAGCCGAACAACGATGTTATAATGGTCAGTATCGCTATAGGGGTGAAAACTGCATATTTATTAAAATATTTCCCAAAACAATTTACTTTTATAGAATAAGTTTTGGTGTTAAGAAAGGGTGATTCAGGGAAAAACACACCTAAAATTCTTTGTTTGTCTTTGTTAAGCAAATGAATTCATCCCTGTTAACTTGTATTTAACTATTAAGTCTTTGAATTGTTAATTAAAGGAGTTTCGGAGGGTTTTAGAGCTGATTTGGGGTTTATTACTGGTGAAAGAGGGAAATTAAGGTATAAGTGAATGGCATTTGATCTTTAACATTTAATTTACCCTTGTATTTTGTCAATTCACTAATTTATCCATAAAATTAGAAGTTTAGGTTAATTACGGTGGAACCTTTGAATGAAAAGAGAGTGATCCTAAATTTGATCTTAGGAGTTGAGTGTGAATTATAAATCCTAATATGCTAGGTCATTTCTTTAATTATGTATTTATATGCATGTCTAGACCATGAGAAAGTAGAAATTACATAGAAGGGTAAAGCTCTAGCATAGAGTAGGTGTGCAAACTTAGTTCGTGGTATGTGTGGTATTGTATTGTAGTTTAATCCAGTTTAAGTTATATGTATATGTTAACTAATTTCTATTATGGTTTATTTGTGCATTTTGTTTGGTGTGGTATTTGATAATAATTTATGATTGTTATATGACTTTGACCTAACTTACTTGATATATGTGGAATGTTGGGTATTTGGAATGTTCTCATAGGGTTTTGGTGCAACAAGGTTGACAGACACTTCTGTTTAGGGTTTTAGTACATTGAAGGTAATTTTCCCCTGTAGGTCATGACCAGAGAGTGGTTTTATATCCCTTATCATTTATATAAGAGGGTTAAGTGAGTTTTATAGTTCCATTATTGAACTAGGTAAATATATTCTTTTGTACTTAATTAATTATCCTTAATTTTTTTTGCTTGGCTTGACTAAACTTGACTTGGTGTTAATATGTTGACTTGTCGATTTGATTCCTAATTTTTCATTGTTTCTTGTTATGCTAAGTGTTTGTATTTTAAGGATGGATTAACTTCTTGTACTGTAACTGAGTTATATATTCATATTCTCATCTTGGGTTGGCCAAATGACCCTACAGTACATTATTGTTCTTGTGTGCTACTACTACACCTACTTTTACTTTTGTGAGTAGTGTGCATATTTTAGTGGCTCCTATGAGACCTCATGTAACACCCCGAGTCTGGTACCCCTGATGCTACACGATGCTCATAATCCCGAAGGACCACAAGCTAACCCTTAACTAATATCTATAACTTAGCAATGAATAATACACTGTAAAAATGTGGCAAACTGGCGGAAAACTTGCCATAAGGTTCAAATATCTGAAATAAAACTGAAAACTAAATATTGATACATCTAACTGAAAAGCCTCTAAATTGTCTGCACTGTGGAATTGATGGGACAGGTCCCCAACTAACTCTATCTATTAAAATACTGAATATAGTGCAATAATAAAAAAAATATTATCCTCAAAATATGAGGAATCATAACTACATCTACTATTACTGACTGAATCTGAACTGCTAAAGGTGCTCTGTATCTCATGTTTCTGAACCTATGGCATAAAACACCATAGTGCGGAAAAGTATGTGTCAATTTGATAGAATGTGCAGGTATTATAGAAGAGGTAAGACTAAATGCATGGGTTCATATACATGAACAATACTAACTAAATAATCTGAGTATAATAAATTAGGATACATGCATGAATGCACAAACTATAACTAAAATCGTAGGAACACTGAATACCAAATTCTAATAACTGGATTTCTAATAACTAAGTCTACTGATACTGATATCTTCTTGACAGAGGTTGAGATAAGTCATATCATGTGGTTGATCTCTGAATATACTGATAATGAAGATGATTAACTGAATCCAAGATCAATCCTATCTAGCGGGTGATCTCTGAATTTATTAGTACTTGATACTAATTGACTGTATTTGAGATCCGTCCTATCTAATGGGTGATATCTGAATCTACTGGTACTAGTATTGATACTTCTTGACTAAATCTGAGATTAGTCCTATCTAGCGGGTGATCTCTAAATCCATTGATAATACTAATGAGTGACTATATCTAACAGTCCTGAATCTGTGCTACTGAGCTGAGTTCTTTTACTGAGACCGATTCTGAAGCTGAGACTGTGGTAGGCAGTCATCTAACCGACATGCCCTAAATCTGAACTAGTAGGTTCCAACCTGTAACCCCAGCTAGAAGGGTGACAACACCATGTCGCGGGTAAAGACAATTACTATAGAGTCAGTCCCAATCTAGTGTGTAACCCCTGAGATCAGTCTTGTAGTAGCGGCTGATCCCTGAGTATGTCAGTCTTATCTAACGGATGACATCTCATACCTATAATAGCGATATAGTTCTGGAACTTAGGCTTTGTTTCTAGGGACCTCAGTCCTATCTAGTGGGTGAGCCCCTATCCCTGGGTTCGCTCGATGCTGAATCCTACTCCCAACTGGAAGACACTGAACTAATTACTAGTTCATACTAGGCTTGACTGAACTGTTATTGATTGTACTTATTTGACTGAGCTAAACTGAATTCACTGAGTTTTGTTGACTGACGGTATATTACTGAGTTCTGAATTAATGACTGAACTGAAGCTAGAATGCCATTGATATTGAGATTACTGAGATTTCCTAAGTTTTATAACAATCTGAGTTCTACTAAGTTTTGTAACTGATTAAGAGTACTACTAATCATTGCATGACTGAGAGTATCATGAAATTGACACTGGATCTAGACAAGCAACTAATTTTTTGGGTATAAATACCCCCAGGACTCGACAACATAAATAATACAAGATAGGACAACTCGTACATAACATGGTAATAGGCTATCATTCACAACACAATCAATGAGGCATCTTTTCAAGCACTTGGAAGTATAAAACATAAACATATATAGGGAGTGTATACTATTATCTCATAATTCATTCAATAAGGAATACACATGAGTAGGAATGCATACAACATATCATAATTCATTCACTAATGCCTTTCAACAAATACTTGGCATGCATTAACTTATACACAATTGGGGATTTCTTCTCAATATGCTATAATGACTCTATTTCTGTCACATAAGCATTTTATCAAACATATGGGGAGCATACTTTATTCAATACACCTAATTCACATGGTTACATCAATCAACATGCATGTTGAAGGGGTTTATCATGAACATCACATAAATATCACATACCAGGATCAAAGCTTGGAACTTTGTAAATAAAACATGAATTAAAACTAAATAACAACATGAACTTCAAATTCAATTCACATAAATCATAAAAACTCATAAATATATAATCTTTGAATTTAGAAAAGGATTCTTGAAATTCTTAGGCGGAAAGAACCCAAGAATCAACATCTAACATACCTTAGTTCTTGATTTTATAAAGATTGACGGTGGAATTTTCTTAAATTTGGATGTTCAATTGGAAACCCTAAACTTGTTCTTGAGAGAAATTGAGAGAAACCACTATAGTTTTGGTGAAAATATGGCTAAATCATACGTTTTAGGTTTATATAAGAGTGGGAAAAAGACTGAAATAACCCTAGGGTTGCAGCTATTTTAACCACTGAAAAATTGGGTGCCGACGCACTGGTCGATATGGTGCATTGATGGCATCGCTCGATATCCGATGCATCTCTTTATGATCGTATCGAGTCTTAGTACGTTTCACTCTAGTAACCTGCAACAATGTTAACCAATGTGATGGGTGACACGGCACGCAAAGATCATGTTGGTTTACTATTTTGAGACCTCAAATGTGGTCTGGACGTGATCCAAAAAATCCAAAACTTGTCTGGGAATACCTACTGAAATAGCTGATTATGAATCAACTTAAAGATTGACATTTAAGGGTCGTATGGGTCGAGAAATAAGTTTGCCAACTTATGAAGGCTAAAAAAGATTCCACATGTAAATACTTAGCTGAAGTTTCTAAGTCTGGGGCCTCATTTTAAGATTTAATGGACTGAGCAAAGCTTGGAATTTTGCGGGGTCTTACAATATCTCCCCCTTGGAAATATTTGTCCTTGTATGGGACTAACTAGACCCAAAATACGGATAGACTGAACTTACTTACTGAACATGAATATCTGAAACATGACTATATGACTAAACTATTGTTATATTGAAATTTCATACTGAACATGCATATCTGATGCATGGATACTTGACTGAGCTATTCTCATGAAAGCATGACTAAAATTACTAATAAGCTGAGCTTCTTTTATAACATGTATATCTAATGCACGAATATCTGACTGAGCTGACTCTCGAATGCATGACTGAATATACAATGATAACTGATACTGACTTTGTAAGGAACATATGAACATGCAACTGAATGGTCTTAAGGACATGAAAGAATTGGGGAATCATATGGTATCTCCCCATCGGGACAGTATGTCCCTCTAAGAATGCCTACTTTACTAAGATACTGGGAAAACTGAGGCGATGCACCTGAAGCTAATACATGATACAAGAACTGAGCTGTTTTTGCAACTATTGAGACTTTCTATATTTGAATAGTTTCATTACTGAGATTTCTAATAATATGTCTAGATAGAAAGATAGGAAAAACAAACTATACAAATTTAACTGTCTGACTGCTAAACTGAATTGCTGGCCTTACTGAATAACTCATGGTGAAAACTTAAGCTCAAATGGGAGCAAGAGATCAAATAAAGCATATCATTAAGATGAAGGACTTATAATGTACCTGAATCTATGTTAGGGAATCTTTCCAGATCATGAAAGGTTTGGAGTGCATAAAATCTATTCTGGCGCTGGCCACTAGTTGTACTGGAAGCAGCACCCTACTAACGAAAATCTTTACCCCTCTGAGCTAGCACTCTACACTCCCATATCCTATGGCCTGGCTTACCACAATCAAAACATATCTCACTGCCTGCCCTACATGCACCTAGGTGGTTCTTAGCATATTCTTTACAAAGTGGATAGGTAAACTCACTTCTCACACTACCTTGGGCTTTGGATCATGGAGCCCCATTAAGATTTCCATCCTTGAACATTGGTACTGGTGCACTAGCTGAGGACGGAGTTGTGACTAAAAACTTTTGACTATGCTAAGAACGGTTACCACCCTGCGACCCTAGTTGAGAAAAAGTAAAACTACCTTTTTTGGCTTTCTTATACACTCTCTCTCTTCTTAGTTTTTTCTACCTCAATCTACTAAGCATGCATCATTTGTCTAGAAAGATTCATATCACTATTGATCATAGCAGTCCTACACTCCTTAACCACCAATCCAAACACACCAGTCACAAACTTACTCATGCTTGATCTAGGGTCAGCCATCTGCTTGGGAACATACTTAGACAACTGACTGAACTTTAGGCAATACTCCTTCACTGTCATGGATCCTTGCCTTAGGTTCATGAACTCTTCTAACTTAGCTTCCCTCATCTTGAGTGGGAAAACTTATCTAAGAACGTATCCTGAAATATCTGCCAAGTCATAGGGGCTGCATCCTCCCTTCTACTCTTCTTCCATATCACTACCCAATCATGAGAAACATCCTTCAACCTATAGAATGCCAATTCTACACACTCCTCTTCAGACATATGCATAATCTAGGCAATCTTCTTTACCTTCTCAAGATAAAGTTGTGAGTCCTCACCTGCTACTAACCCAAAGAATTCAGACGGGTTCATTCTCATGAAATTTTTTATCCTAACTGTGGCTGAATCCCCGTCTTACTGAGGTGGGGCTATAGCCTAATGGTTACCATGAACATTGGTTGTCACAACTTAGGTTAGCGCCTAAAAAGCTTCTCGAAATATTGCATGTGAAACATTCACATTTATAGGATCTACGGGTTGAGGAGGCTGGTTATTATTTCTACTGGCATTATCTCTGAAAGGAGGCATATTCTGTAAATAAAAGAAAGTATGGATTAGATTGAGAGTCTTAACTTGAGCTCATGCACACTCACACGACATGAATAATAAAAGAAGGAAAACTGTTCCTAAAACATCTTATAGCCTCCTGTACATAAATGAAGCGTGCAACACACCTATGTATACAACCTTACTAGATGCAGCTTTTCAGACTTCCTAGGACACTGTTGAACCTTAGGCTTTGATACCAAGTTTGTACCGACCCAAGTCTAGTACCCAGATGCTACACTATGCTCATAATATCAAAGGACCATAAGCTAACCCTTGACTGATATCTATAACTGAGACTGAATAATACATTGCAAAAATATGGAAAACTAGCGGAAAAATTGCCGTAACTTTCAAATATCTAATATACAACTGAAAATTGAATACTGATATATCTACCTGAAAAGCCACTAAACTGTCTGCCCTATGTAGTTGATGGGACAGGTCCCTAATTAAATCCATCTGCTAAAATACTGAATCTTGTGCAATAATAAAATAAAGATTATCCTTGAATGATGAGGACTCATTGCTACGACAATGCTACTGGCTGAATTTGAACTACTAAGGGTTCTTTGGAACTTGTGCTTCTGAACCTATTGTATAAAACACATAGCGCAAAAAAGTATGCGTCAGTACGATAAAATGTACTGGTATGCTATAGTAGGTAAGGCTAAATGTAGGGGTTCATATGTATAAACAATACTGACTAAATAATCTGAGTATACTAAATAAAGATACATGTATGAATGCACAAACTATAATTGAAATCATGAGAACACTGAATACCAAATTCTAATAACTAAATTTTTTATAACTGAGTCTACTAATACTGATATCTAATTGATTGAGTTTGATATCATTCCTATCTAGTGGGTGATCTCTGAATATATTGATAATGAAGACAATAAACTGAATCTGAGATCAGTCCTATCTAGCGGGTGATCTCTGAATCTAATGGCACTTGATACTCGTTAACTGTATTTGAGATTAGTCCTATCTAGCGAGTGATCTCTGAATCTATTAGTACTAATACAGATACTGCTTTACTAAATCAGATATTAGTCCTATATAGCGGGTGATATCTAAATCCATTGATAATACTAATGAGTAATTGTATCTAACAGTCCTGAATCTGTGCTACTGAGCTGAGTTCTTTTATTGAGATTGATTCTGAAGCTAAGACTATGGGATATATTTATCTAACCGACATGCCCTTAATCGAAACTAGTGGGGTCTAACCTATAACCCCAGCTGAAAAGGTGTCAATACCATGCCACGGGTAAAGATAACTGCTATGAAGTCAGTCCTAATCTAGTGGGTGATCCCTGAGATCAATCCTATACTAGCGGGTGATCCCCAAGTATGTCAGTCCTATCTAATGGGTGACATCTCATGCCGACGCTGGCTACGTAGTTCTTGAACTTAGGGATTGCTTCTAAGGACCTCAGTCCTATCTAGCGGGTGAGCCTTTATCCCTAGGTTCGCTCGGTGCTGAGTCCTACTCTCACTGAAAGACACTGAACTAATTACCAATTCATACTAGGTTTGACTAAACTATTACTGATCGTACTTTTTTGACTGAGTAAAACTGAATTAACTGAGTTTCATTAACTGATGGAATATTACTGAGTTCTAAATTGATTACTTAACTAAAGCTAGAATGCTACTGATGCTGAGATTACTGAGATATTCTAAGTTCTATAACAATCTGAGTTCTACTGAGTTCTGTAACAGACTGAGAGTACTACTAATAGTGGCACGACTGAGATTATCGTGAAACTAACACTAGCTCTATACAAACAACTAACTTGTCGGGTATAAATTCCCCCAGCACTCAATAACATAAATAATACAAGATAGGACAACTCATACATAACATGGTAATAGGCTATCATTCTCAACACAATCTATGAGGCATCTCTTCAAGTACTTGGAAGTTTTAAAAATATAAATACATAGGGAGTGGATACTATTATCTCGTAATTTATTCAACAAGGAATGCACATGAGTAGGAATGTATGCAACATATCATAATTCATTCACTAAGGCCTTTCAATAAACACTTGGCATGCATTAACTTATATACAATTGGGGATTTCTTGTCAACATGCTATAATGACTCTATTTCCATCACATAAGCATTTTATCAAATATATGGGGAGCTTATTTTTTTCAATACATCTAACTAGATTACATCAATCAACATGCATCTTGAAGGGGTATATCATGAACATCACATACTAGGATAAAAGCTTGGAACTTTATAAACAAAACATGAATTAAAACTCAATAACAACATTAACTTCAATTCACATGAGTTAAGAAAACTCATAAATATATAATCCTTGAATTTAGAAAAGAATCTTGAACTTCTTGGGTGGAAGGAACCCAAGAATCAACATCAAACATACCTTAGTTCTTGATTTTATGATGATTGATGGTGGAATTTTCTAGAATTTGGATCTTTAATTGGAAACCCTAAACTTATTCTTGAGAGAAATTAAGAGAAACCACTATAGTTTGGGTGAAAATATGGATGAATCACGTGTTTTAGGGTTATATAAGAGTGGGAATAATACTGAAATAACCCTGGGGTCGCGGCTATTTTAATAACTGGAAAACTTGGTGCCGACGCACTGGTCGACGTGGCATGTCGATGGCATCGATGTGATACCTAATATATCACATCATGATCACATCGAACCTCAATACTTTTGACTCTTACAACCTATAATAATGTTAACCAATGCGATAGGCGATGCGGCGTGCCAAGATCGCGCGTTGGTCTACTATTTTGAGACCTTAAACGTGGTCTAAACATGGTCGAAAAAATCCAAAACATTTCCTGGAACACCTACTGGCATAGATGATCATGAATCAACTTAAAGATCAACATTTAAGGGCCCTATGGGTCAAAAAATAAGATTACCAACTTATGAAGGCTAAAAAAGATAAGTGTAAACACTTAGCTGAAGTTTCTAAGTATGGGACCTTTTTTTAAGCTTTAACGGACTGAGTAAAGCTTAAAATTTTGAGGGGTCTTACACCTCACTTATGATTCCTGTTGTTAAATCTAGATTGTAGGGTGAGCAGTATATTTGGGCTACCATTGAATATTTTCTTATTGGCATAATCCTTTAGTTTTTAATATATGTTTTATTTTACTTTTGGGGTTCATCCATTTCTTGACATTCTTAGGTGTTTTGTTACAAATAATTTTTGGGTCCTCGGAATGGTTTTTGCATAAGTGCTTTTCCGCCTTTAGTTGTACTTTTAATTTGTCTTAGATCAGATGATATATTGATGTATTAGTCCTATTTATTTCTTCTAAGTAGGGATTATGGGATTGTCATTTGTGATATTTCTTCTCTCACCAGATAAGTAGTGTGGGTGCCAATCACGATATGTTTGATTCATGATAAATTTGGTATCAAAGAGCCTAGGTTAGTCGATATCATCGTACTAAAATGGATCTAGTAGAGTCTTATGGAATGGTACATAGATGTTTGTACTTTTCATTGAGAGGCTATATGACTTTAGGAAATCCGTTATTCTTGTTTCTTCTTTTGATATAACTTGATTCTAATTGTTATTTGGAGATCCAAATTTGTATCTAATCTTCTTTATTCTTTTGACCATAGATGGTGGACCCTAAGTCGAATGAAACCCAAATAATAGCTCATGCACCAGTCGCTTCAGCTGTGAAGCTAGATAAAAAAAAGGGTATAAGTGAGAGAAATAGTAGGGAAAGAAGAGGATGAGCCATACTTACCATGGGTGAAGCTCAAATGGTGGCTTTCTAGAATCTAGATAGGTTAGTATCACCTCTCCTACCCCTAGATTATTTAGTGGAGATGAAAGCAGTAGAGAAATATGGAGTGGATCTTGAGGTAGCATCTTAAGCTAGGTTATAGGACTACACTCTAATGTCGGCTAATGTTGTTCAACAGGTGTTAGATTTTCTTAGTGGGTTGGCTGGGATTGGAGACACACCTATGGTTTCGGTTTATCAGGCTCATACTTTTCATCTTACTATTGGCATGGCTCCTAGAATGGATGAAGCTTCAGGGACGAATACTTTTCCTCATTCAGTGTTAGGTTTTGTATTTAATGGTACTTAACATGAACTATTGACAAAATTTTTGAAGATAAAACCTCCAACATTCTAGGGTATTGTTTTTAAGGATTCCTTTGAATTTATTATTAATTGCTATGAGAGGTTACATAAGATGGGGATTCTGAAGCAATATGGAGTTAAGTTTGTGACTTTTATACTGGAAAGGATTCTGAGCAATAGTTGATAGGTATGTTGAATGTCGGTTGCTAATTTTGTCTCCATTGACTTGGGAGCAATTCCGTGCTTTGTTCTTAGAGAAATATGTGCCACAGGCCCTCCGTGACTACAATAAGGATGAGTTTTTAGCATTATAGTAGGGTGAAATATTGGTTACATTCTATGAGGCTAAGTTTAATGCCTTGTATCACCATGCTACACAACTATTTACTTATGAAGATGGGGGATTCGTATCTATGTTAAAGGTTTGAATTATGAATTTTAGGTATTGTGTTTGCATATGAATTGAGTAGGAAAAGGGTTCAATGAAGTTTCTAACTATGGGAAGATATTGGAAGGGGTTACCCAAGCCAATCAAGCTTAGATGTTATCCAAGAAATCTCGAAATATTGGTAATTGTAGTGGGTTTTAATCTAAAGGCCGTGATCAACATGCCTATTAAGACCATCCTATTAAGCTATACTTTCCATCTTCTAATGTGGTTGCAGTTAAGGGTTCTTCTCAAGCACCAGTTGTTAGGGACCAATGGGCTTCTTATTTTTCTACTAGTAGTCCTTCTCTTAGGTAGGGATTTTAATAGTATGGTGTGGGTGGTCGCTTTAAGAGAGAGTGTCTTGTGAGGCAGGAAAATTCCCAGATATAGCAACAAACTTGGTCTATAGTCCCAGTATGTAGAGGGAAGCGGTGGTAGGGGTTACTCCAGTGAGGATAAGGAATCAAACAGTTGGTCAGGATGGTCAAGGAAATTCTGGCATTGAGGAAAGAGAATTTATGCCATATTTGCATAGTTTTGGAGATTCTAAAGGAAAAATAGTTATTCACTACGTTTCCAAAATGTGAATTTTTGTTGTCTTCAGTTGCCTTCATAGGGTATGTGATTTGTGAAAAAAAGGGTAATAGTGGACCCCCTAAAGATTGCGGGATCAAAGAATTAGAATCATCCTACTTTAGTGATCGAGTTAAGAATTTTTGTGGGACTTATTAGTTATTACCGTAGATTTGTCAAGAACTTTGCTTTGGATGCAATACACTTGACAAGGTTTACTCAGAAGAAAATATCATTTGTTTGGCTAGACTAATGTGAAGAAAGCTCCAAGAGCTCAAGGAACTTTTAACTATAGCACCTATTATTTCGTTATTGGTCGAAGATAAGGACTTTATAGTGTTTTGTGATGTATCATTTTTTGTTTTGGGTATTGTGTTGATGCTTGATAAGAATGTCATTGCTTATGCTTTGAGTTAGTTAAAGCCTCATGAAAGAAACAACCTAACCCATTATTTATAGTTGGCAGTGATGGTGTTTGCATTAATGATTTGGAGACACTATCTTTTTGGTGTTAAGTGTGAGGTCTCAAAGATCATTGTAGCCTACAGTAATTGAACCCAAGGAAACAGAAGTGGATGGAACTATTGAAAGATTATGATATGATTATTTAGTAACATCCGATTTAAGGATAATATGATAGAATACAATTGAGATAAAAATATGTAAGTATGGGTAATTTATCGTTTTTTCAGGTATCCAGGTCACCATTAGCTAGAGAGTTTAAACTCTAGTATCTCTGAGTATGCAATTTAAGGTCTCAGATAGGGCGGTATACTGGCTATTATAGAGGTAAACTCAAAATTTGTGGAGTACATTAAGGCAAAGTAATTTGAGGATAAAAAGTTAAATTAATAGTAAAATAATGTCGTGCCTGGAGAGGTGGTAGATGCCACTCATTATGCAAGAGGGGTGTTGTATTTTAAGGAAAGATTATGTGTTTCTAAGGTTGGACATTTGATTTATGTTGTACTTTCAGAGGCCCATGGCTCGTGTTATTCTATTCATTTAGGTACAACTAAGATGTATAATGACTTGAGGTAGTTGTATTAGTTGTTTGGGATGAATAGAGACATAGTAGATTATATGTCCAAGTGTAAAAATTATCAGCCGATAAAAGTAAATGCACAAAAGGCCTATGGTGTTGCTTCAGTGGACGTTTTTACCCATATGGAAGTGTGTGCATATTGCTGTGGACTTAATGGTAGGCCTCCTTAGGTATTTAGAGAGGTATGATTCCATTTGTCGGATAGTAGAACAACTAATAAAGTTAGTTCATCTTTTAGTAGTTTTGTTACACTACAACTCTCAATAGATAACAAATATATTAAGGGGATAGTAAAAATTCAGAGGGTGCCACTTACTATTATTTCTGATAGAGACGCAATGTACACTTCCATGTTTTGGTATAGGTTGCATGAGGAGTTTGAACCAAGATCACGTTAAGCATAACTCTTCATCCTCAAACTAATGAGAAGTCAGAGGGGATAATTCAGGTTCTATTGTATGAGTGTTCATATAACAACAATTACCACTGGAATGTTAATATGGCACTATTCAGGGTACTTTATAGAAGAAAGTCTAAGTCACCTATAGGTGGTTTGAGTTGGGAGATATTAAGACTTTGGTCATGGATTTGGTAAAGGAGGCTCAGGAGAAGGTAAAATATATTCAACCTAATTTGTTGTCTGCTCAAAGTAGGAAAAAAGAGTAGGAAAATCATAAGGTGAAGTACATGTACTTCAAGATTTATGAGCAAGTTTTTATCAAGGTGTCTCCCATGAAGGGAATCATGAGGTTTGGTTAGAGGGGAAATCTTAACCCTCAGTATATAAGTCCCTTTAAGGTTCTTGAGGAAGTGGGTTTTGTTGTATATCAATTATCTCTAATGTTGGGGTTGTCGGGATTCCATTTGGTATTTTATGTTTTAATGCTAAAACGGTACCATGGGGATGAAGACTACATCATTAAGTGGAATTAAGTGCTTCTAGATAAGGATTTGGCTTTTGACGAGGAATTTGAAATGATTCTAGATCGAGATGCTTAAAATTGAGGAATACAAAAATTCAATATATAAAAGTGCAATGGAAGAATTTTTTGGTTAAGGGAGACACTTGGGAGATCGATAAGGACATGTAGGATAAGTACGCTTAATTGCTTGAGGATGCAGGTACTCTTCTTCTTCCTTATTTAGCTGATATTTCTCGTTTGATAATATAATGATGAATGATGGGTAAATTGGTATCTGTTGTTATGAACATCTCCATTGTTACATGGGAGTCTTATGTTTTAAATCTCATATCCAAATTCTTCTTGGTCTGGAAGTTAGAAATTATAGGCTAGGCTAGTTTTAATTGATTTTGGAGCAAGGTGTGGATAGTGAAATCTAGGAATGATTGTGAATGAGGTATGGTATTTTCCTTTATTTATAGTTAGAAAAGATCATAATTAATCCATAGAATTTTATGGAATCAAATTTGGGTAAGTAGAACTCCCAAAATTGCTCTTAGTGGTAAGGACACTGTGGGAATGTCCCAAGTAAGGTATGTATAGGCGAAAGTGGGATTACTGATGAGATTTTTGGGAAAAGAATAACATTTTGTTCCATCAATAGTGTTGTAGCAGTAAGCACACTGGTATAGTGGCAACTCTAAAAACAATAATCAAAAGAGGTCAACGACTGCTACAGCGATCGATACCACTATAGTGGCATCACTATAGCGGTGAAAATCACAGATTTATTAAAGTACATTCTCAAAATAATTTATATTTCTAAAACCCATTCTGGGACAAATATAGGGCAATTTAGGAATAAACACACCTAAATTTCTCCATTTGGCTTTGTTAAGGTTAGAAATTCATCCCCGTTAACTCGTATTTAATTATTAAGCCTTAGAATTGTTAATTTATGGAGTTAGAGGAGGGTTTTAGGGTAGATTTTGTGTTAATTTCTGATTATGATACAAGAATGACCAAGGAAGACACAAAAAAGACACACCAAAATAGTCCACTAGTCAAGAAACCGTGGACCTCTTCGATGACCACACTCGGATTCAAGAACAACGACAAGAACACAAGAGAATAAGGTGTTTAACACCTATTGGAAGACAACAATCCCAAACTATATTAACAACAATAGGATGAATAACAACAACATTATAACAACAAGAACAATATGGATTACAATGCATGACACTACAAACGGTTACAACAAAATAAAGATAGAAAAATAGATAAATGAATGGTATAATCCTAAGAACCCAAAAGCTTATTTCACTCTTGGAACCTTAACACTACACACAACTATCACCTATCTCTTACAATTGACATAAGAGAGGCATTCACCATCCAATCACCAACCTATCAAGCAAAATGCAACACAAAAATGATTCCACACTTGTGCAATGCCCTAGTTTTGGTTGGACTCTCTCTCACTCTAAGTGAAGTACTATTTAAATAATAATAATAAACAACTAAAGAACTAGAAACCTTATAATTTTCTTTTTATATTACATTATAAAATAAGAGACAAAAGACTAAAGGTCCCTCTCAGTAATGGGCTCCGAATCGCCTATTGATTGCACTTCAGGGGCAAGTTTGGGACTTTTTCACACTTGGGCTTGTGCACCATTTTAGGTGATCTTCAAAATACTCAAACATTTTCCAAGGTCATCTTCTCCATCTTCATCACCTTGCATTTCAAACTCTTCTTTCTCTCCATTTTGAGGCTTTCCATCAACCTTAGCCGATTGAATTACTACTTCTTCCCCAAGATAGTACAATTTTCCTTCCCTTAAGATCACGTTTCTCCAGTTTAGGCACTCACTAGCCTTGTGCCCCCACCCTTGGAATTAGAAGCATTTAAATCCCTTGGAATTGGAAGTTGAAATTGGTTTACCTTCAAACCTAGTGGACTATTTTTGGGCAGCCTTGGTGCTCTCGGTTTGGACAGCCATGAATGATTTATATTTAAGCTCTCTTTCAACCTCCAATTCTGCTTAGAAAATGCCATAAATGGTGTCGAAATTATAAAGTGTCATGTGAGTTGAGATGTCCTTGTTCAACCCAACTTTAAAGAGCACGATGTCAGGACTCACTTGTTCTCCCCTGTGATCTTGTTTCAACATCAATTGTTGAAATTCATCGTAGTAAGCCATGACACTGTTGCTCCCTTGCCACAAATTCTACAATTTGGCAAGGAGCGCATATCTATAAGTATCAGGCAAGTATCTTTGCCGCATAAGATTCTTCAACTGAAACTAAGGAGGAGTTTCTTCCCCCATCATCTCATTCCCAAACCATTTAACATAGGCCCATCATGCATTAACATACCCTTTGAAGTGAGCTATAGCATAGAAACTTTTCTTTTCTTTGGTGATATCATTAAGTTGGATGATATTTACACAAGACGACTCCCATGCAAGATAGTCTTTGGGATCACTCTCACCTTTGAAAATGGGAAGGCTCACTTTGATGGAATTGAGACCTACATCTCAGTTTAGGTGGCCATCTCTCATCTCTCAGCCTAACTCCCCATGTATACCCCTCATTCTTTCTTCTCTTAAGTAAAAATCATCATATATCCTATCACCATCATGTTTTTCTCCCTTACCATATTCCTCAATATGGAAGGGTCTAGTTGGATTAAGTAGAGCTTGTAGTGACGGGATTGGATTTTGATAGGAAGGTCTTTGGTTAAGTGGAGTTTGGATGAGAGGGTTCGGGTTTGGTGGTATTTGTCTTCCTATCCCTTCTTGTTTGACTTGGTACAGTGAACGATGGTTTGGTCTATCTTGTTCTTGGCTTCACGAGTAAAGATTGGTTGGATTTGTGGCAATTGGTGGATATAACATTTGGTGCAAGGTCTCGGGAGTATTAGTTGGGGAGTTGTTTTGAGGGGTGGAAGGTCAACTCCTTTGGCTTTCCACGCGTTCTAATCTCCCACTCATTGATTCCACATCCGTATCTAATTTCTCAAGACCCACATTCAACCTTGCCACATCTTGGGACATAGCTTCAAGGAGAGCCAAAATGAGATTGATGGCATTATTTTCCATTGTTTAAGCATTTAAAGCCTCGGGTTCCATTGTGGTTGTACCAAAAATAACCCTTCAAGTTACGGTCCAATAATGCACCCAATCAGTCCACAACGTTATATACAAAAATACTGCATAAATGCTACAAAACAAAACACACGTTAGTTCAAATCAACCTCACTACACTCTCACACACATTGTGGTCTCACACTTCATTTCACAAATGTTTGCAAGTCGGCTTGTAACTCGTGGTGAGCTGAATATTAAGTATACTCTTTAGTCGGAATGGATTATTTGTTTGACAAATCAAGGAACTAATGTCTAAACTTGACCCAAGAAGTACTATATTTTAAACACGACAAAAGCAGAAAAGAAACGTAAACACAAATACTGAATTTAAAGGACTAATAGACAACCTTGTATAACTTTACTAGTTTATTAATTAGTTCTAGGATCAACTAATTGAAACCAAGAATAGAAAAGTATAAACTACATGATCAAATTTTTGAGCTTTATATTGACATGAATAGTAGAAAATATGACGTGGCAACATGAAATTGGTCGTGGTCCCACACAAATTTTTAGTCACAAACTTGAAGTTTAGTCCTTAGACAATCTTAGAATGGAAGAAAATTAGTATTGAAGGGGATAAACACAAGTCTTAAAACTCTTTCAAATTCAACTCAAAAAGGTGAGATTTGACTTGTACTAGTTCCATAAAACAAGGCTCCTTGAAACAAGGTAAGTGGTTGGAAAAAAAGTTGATGTCAAGTCTAGGAAGTGATGGGTTCAAGTTCTTTCACCAACAACTTTACAACTTTGTCTTACACCTTTTAGTGGTCAAGATATGAGATGAGGTGAAGAACAACAAGCTCAGAACAATACCCTTCAAGAACTACAACAACATCACCATATGACCAACAAGAACAACTTCAAGATTCGGCCAACTTCAAGTTCATACCAATAATGTCATCATTTTAAGCTCAAACTTTAGATCTAGACACTTTTAGTGTTGGTGAGAAAGAAACCAACACTTGAAACACTTTTAAAAAATAAAAATACTACCAAATCTAGGCACACAAACAAGTCTCGTCCAAGAGGTAACAATAACACCAACTCTAGGCCAAGAATAAGAACCTTTTAAAATATAAAAATACTACCAAATATAGGCACACAAACAAGTCTCGTCCAAGAGGTAACAATAACACCAACTCTCGGCCAAGAATAAGAATAACTTCTTCACCCCTTTTTTTTATTTTTCAACTTTCAAGCCCAAGATTGATCTTGCTAAAGCAAGATCAAGCCACGCTCTGATACCAAATTATACAAGACTGACCAAGGAAGAAACAAAAACCGCACACCAAAATAGTCACTGATTAAGAAACTGTGGATCTCTTTGATGACCATACTCGGATACAAGAATAGCGACAAGAACACAAGATAATAAAGTGTTTAACACCTATTGGCAGCCAACAATCCCAAACTATATTAACAATAATAGGATGAAGGACAAAATTATAACAACAACAATAATACGGGTTAAAATACAAGACACTACCAACGGTTATAACAAAATAAAGATAGAAAGAAAAATGGATGGTATAATCCTAAGAACCCAAGAGCTTATTCCACTCTTGGACCCTTGACACTACACATAACTATCATCTATCTCTTACAATTGACACAAGAGAGGCGTCCACCATCCAAGCACCAATGTATCAAGAAAAATGTAACACACAAATGATTCCACACTTGTGCAATGCCCTAGTTTCGGCTGGACTCTCTCTCACTCTAAGAGAAGTGTTCTTTCAATAATAATAACCAACTAAAGAACTAGAAACCCTATAATGTTTTAATATCACACCCCAATACTGGATGAGGAGGACAATAACTATAGGAATACATACTATAAAAATAAACTAGATAAGAAAATGAATTACTATAGTAATGAAATCACTGATAAGAAGTTGTATATACAATAGCAACCAATTAGCAAAACCAATATAGATGACCTCTGAATCTATGAATACATATGATTGCTTTACAATGTCTACAAAGCCTTTATTGGAATCCGTTATAGTAAAACCATCAAAATATATTTGACAAAGAATCAGCAAGGTCACGAATCAACTTGGACCTTACCAACATCCATTGAGTATCTCGTTCTTTTATTGTGGAGATCTACTAGCTAAGAACCTGTGCATGCAACATGGAATGCTATGCCTTCATGAGGGATGTCAGTACGAAGTAATGTACTGAGTATGTAAGGCATAACATAACCATACATAAAATAAGAAATCAATGAAATCATGGATCAATAAATAAATATATAGATAAGGATTAATGACCACCTTTACTTACACCTGTGGAAGACTGTACATTACATACTTTTCTTTACTTTACTCTTCTTTGCTTTATAATCTTTATAAGCCACATGATACATATGACTAGCTGATCAGTGGTAAAATAGGATGACCCATGCTAGGCATTATACCCCTAGGATAATTTTCTTATCAATATACAAATTGGGATTGACCCATGCTAGGCTTTCTTTTAACCCTTGGGATACCACCCGATAATGGGATTGACCTATGCTAGGTTTTCCTTCAACCCCTAGGATACCACCTATAAATCCATGTATTGGGATAGGCCCATAGTAGGCTTTTCCCCTTAGCTACCACCCACATATAACTATACTTACTTTACATCAATTCTTTAATCTTTGAGATTGTTATTTTGGTGGTCATAGTGTTAGTTTTGGGACAACCAACCATATAGTAGGAGACATGTGATTATGGAATTAAGGTAGTAAAAATTACAAAGAAATCATCTGTAACACCAACGTAATACTTAGGAGTTTATATGACACAATACACATTTGATAGGTCAAATGAAAACACATATCAAGTGGAGACATTTTAACTTATGAAGCCAAGATAAGAACTTTATTTCAATGTTCTGATGATAAAAACTTGGACAGTGATAATAAATGAAAAGATTACATGAACATGGGAACTCATAAAGCGTATGGACAGATTTAACATAGGACAAATGTATATCCTAAGTTAGCACATCAAATCTATTCAATGAAACAATTATGAGTGTGTGAGCTGAGATTGTAGAAACTGACAATGGGACTAATGTCTAATGAAAGGAACATTTTAACATATGAGAGACTGAGGTGTATGATTAGATAGACCAACTGAAGAAAGTTGGAGAAAAGTAGGCTATTTTGTATGCTTTAAAAATAAACATACCTATCATCTGTATTCTAGGATCTTATTGACTGAAGTAAGGGATACATGTGACAAGAGTTTATGTTTTAATGATGAAACAGTTTAAGCCTTGCATGATAATGCTTGGTGGATTAAGCACATATATCTAGTAATAAACTCATGTTGAAGTACTTTAATGCACTAAGGAGTTGGAAGGAGATCATTAGATACAGTGATAAATCATATACTGCCATTGCATATCATTTGCTACCAAGAGCATTTAGGAAGCATTTTTATAACACAATGTGTTGGATTCATGCCAAAGAAATAGAAAAATCAAATAGCCTTACATAGCTTGTCGCGCATTCAAAAATTACCATGAATTGACCTTCTTCCTTTCAGATTACTTATCTATAATAAGGTAAGTTGTAAAACTAGTATTAGTATCTAATTAACAGTTTTTCGGCAACTGAGCCTCACCAAAATAGTAGTCGGGAAGTGAGCCCCTAGTTATCAAATAAAGGGTGTTTTTTTTAGCCTCTTATCCACTAATTTCATCTGTACGCCATACAACCTTCTTATAAGGTTCTCCAACACTTCTTTGACTTCATGACACAGAAAATAATATACAAGAGTGTGCGTGAAGTAAGTTTATGAAATATCTAATTGGTGGTGTACCACCACTATATTTAATGTTTCTATCCTTTTAGAGGGTTCCGTCACTTCTCCACCTTTTTCAGATATACCCCCCTTTCTTATATTAATACAATATAGTACCGCACAATTAGCCTGCGATATGAATTCATGGATTACATTGCTATCAGTATATGAGTTTCATCTACATTATATTTAAAATGCTCAAATAATCTCACAATTGAAGCTAAAGGGAGAACTTTGTGACAGTCCCAGTATTACTAAATAACCAGAACATCCCCCCAATATCACACCCATTATTTCCACCTTAGTACAAGCACCATTCAAGGCCATCCAACTGCTTCCCATGATAGCACACACAAAATAGTCTAAAACAGTCCCAAAATTTATTTTAGCATAATAAGACAATATTTCCAATCACCTCCATATGAGTTTTAAACAAACCACATACAAAATCCTCCATCAATACATATATAAGGAGGACCAAAATTGGTGAAAATCATTACCTCAGAATTCTGGAATTTTATCTTCCTAATTTGTACTTCTTCAAGAACTTGGATTTTCTTTCCACTTGAACTAAAGAAGGAGATATTCTTTTAGAAGTAAGAAAATTTTTACTACAATGCTTATATGATTTTCATAATATCCCATGGTAAAATTAAGTTAAACACAAGAATTATTCACTTACATTTATTTAACTTAGAGCAAGAAAAATCATTAAGAACCCTAATGGAAATTTAGGGTAGCTGTTAGGATCTTTAAGGAAGCTAGATAGAGAACATAGAAAATCTGATATTTTTGCCAATGGAATAATGAAGGGAATGAGCTGGATCTAAACTTTAAAAAAAGGGCGTGTTGAACCCCTTTTTTTTCCTCTCATTTTCAGCCACAACTTGGTTAAGTAGGTGATGCACCTGCTTAGATATTTTAAGTTGATCAAAAATAGTCCAAGTAGGTGATGCACCTACTTGGATATTTAAGCTTCTCAAAAAGTCCAACTAGGTGATGCATCTATTTGGTTTAATTCTAATTGGATCACACCATATTGGGCCTTAAATAGATTAGGTGTTGGGCTGGTCCCACTTCCCTTTTTCTTTCACTTAATTTGTGCCTTAAATATTTCCAATAATATCATTCTCAATTTGGCCCAATAGTATAAGTAGGTGATGCACCTAGTGGTCACCTACTAGCTTAATTAAGTCAAGCAAGCGTATCCTTTATTGTATCTTATTTTTTTCAAAAATCTTGATCCCCCTACTTAACACAACACTTACCTTTAACTATAAGCTAAGATACTTATCTTGAGTTTAAATACTTTTATGGATGCTAAGTTGGTGTTGTATGCTTAGGAATGTATGGGGCGTTACACCTTCCCCACTTTGGCCCAGTCGTCCTTGAATGAAAGGTATAACTAATGACTTGATTTACCCTAGAACTACCCCAAAAAATTTGCTAGAGTTTTCTTTATAAATGGTCTACACAAAATCTGTGGGCTAGCCAAAAGAATGTATAAACAAGACTCACAGGGTATCTCAATAGATATAGCACATGAAATGAGAATATGATAAATAAACTCCTTCCTAGACCATGTAATTTAATGGAGACTATTTTAGTATAGCATGATTTCCTTCATTTCCTCTATAAACAAGTAGAACACATAGAGTTATGAAATTTAATATACCCAAACACATGGCATGCAGATGACGTATCAAATAAAGAAATACTAGTATAACTTAAGTTCAGTTCGGGGAACACATGATCTCAGATCCTCTAGTTGATATTAGGAATGAGGAGGGGGATTCAGAATTTCTACTATCTTCTATTCCCAAGTAGCATATTCTATATGTTAGTTCCTCAATAATACTTCAATGGAGGTAAAATTTTTGTCCCTAACTTCCTACCCTAGGAATTAAGAATAATTATGGGGACTTATTTACATGATAGATCCTTCGTCCTTTACTAACGTTGAGGGAGCATAGTGAAGAATGGATTTTGCAAAATTATTTTGTAAAATGGACACATGAAATTATAGGCTTCTTAGTCAGTTATCTATATAACTTTATAAGGCCCGACCGCTCAAATTTTCTTTCATTCCATATTTTATCTCATAGGAGAATCAGTTACAAAATAAAACTAATATTTTTGTGTTGCACCTCTGTATAGGTAATTAGACTAAGCCAAATACAAATGAGTAAGTTCCATACTAGATGCACTCATATTCCTATCATTTTCCAAACAGCATTCTCATTATATCCCAATATGAGAAAACATTATCTAAACATGTTAATACTCGCATCAATAAGCATAAAGGGGAATATAATATGTAGATAAGTCGTATTGAATCTATGAAACACTAGAACCCATAAATCCATGTATTGGCCCATGCAAGGCTTTTCCCCTGAGCTACCACCCATATATAGGTATACTTACTTTACATCACTTCTTTAATCTTCGAGATTGTTATTTTGGTGGTTATAATGTTAGCTTTCGGACAACCAACCATATAGTAGGAGATATCTGATTATGGACTTAAGGTAATAATAAATACATAGAAATCAGCTGTAACGCAAACGTAATACTTAGGAGTTTATATGACACAATACGCATTTGATAGCTCAAATGGAAACACATATCAAGTGGAGACATTTAACTTATCAAGCCAAGAGACATGGACTTTATTTAAGTGTTATAATGATAAAAACCCAGAAAATGATACCAAATCAAAGGATTACATGAACATAGGAACTAATTAAGCGTATGGACAGATTTAACATAGGACAAATATACATCCTAAGTTAGGACATCAAATCTATTCAATGGAACAATTAAGAGTGTGTGAGCTAAGATTGTAGAGAATAATAATGGGACTAATGTCTAATTAAGGGAACATGTAAACATATGAGAGAATAAGGTGTATGATTCGATAGACCCATTAAAGAAAATTGGTGGAGAGTAGGCTAATTTGTGTGCTCAAAAAATAAACCTACCTATCATCTGTATTCTAGGATCTTATTAACTCACGTAAGGGATAAATGTGACAAGATTTTATGTTTTAATGTTTAATTAGTTTAAGGCTTACCTGCTAATACTTGGTGGAGTAAGCATATATATCTGTAATAAACTCATGTTGAAGTACTTTAATGTATTAAGGAGTGGGAACGACATAATTAGATACACTGGTTAATCATTAATTGCCACTACATGTCATTTTCTACCAAGATCCTTTAGGAAGCTTACTCTGTAACACAATGTTTTGTATTCATGCCAAAGAAACAAAAAAATCAAATAGCCTTACATACCTGGTTGCACATTCAGATATTACCATAAATTGACCTTCTTTCTTTCAAATTACTTATCTACAATAAGGTAAGTTGTTAAACTAGTATTAGTAGCTAATTAACATATTTTGGGCTACCTAGCCTTACCAAAATAGTAGTTGGGTAGTAAGCCCCTAGTTATCAAATCAAGGGTGTTTCTTTTAGCCTCTTCCCTTCTAATGTCATCTATATTCCATAAAACCGTCTTTTAAGAATCTCTGACACTTCTTTGACTTTATGACACCTAAAACAATGTACAAAATTGTATGGGTAGTAAGCTTATACAATATCTAATTGGTTATGAACCACCACAATATTGAATGTTTCTATTCTTTATGAGGGTTCCATGACTTCTCCACCTTTTTAAATATACCCCTTTTGTTCTATTGATACAAAATAGTACCTCACAATTAGCCTGTGATATGAACTCATGGAATACATAGCTATCAGCATATGAATTTTATCTATATTATATTTAAAATGCTCATATAATCTCACAATTAAAACTAAATGGAGCACTTTGTGACTTACCCAACATTACTAAATCACTAGACCATCCACCCAATATCACAACCTTCATTTCTACCTTAGTACAAGCACGATACAAAGCCATCCAACCGTTCCCCATGATAATACACATAAAATAACCTAAAACAGTCCCATAATTCATTTTAGCATAATAGGAGAATATTTCCAATCACCACTCTATGAATTCTAAACAAAACCATATGAAAAATCCTCCATAAATACATAAATAAGGAGGGACAAAATTGGGGCAAATCCTTTTCTTAGAATTATGGAATTTTATCTTCCTAATTTGTACTCCTTCAAGAACTTGGATTTTCTTTGCACTTGAACCAAAGGACATAATCTCTTACAAGTAAGAAAAAATGATACTTCCATGCTTGTATGATTTCCATAATATCCCATGGCAAAATTAAGTTAAACACATGAATTATTCACTACCTTTATTTAACTTGGAGGAGGGAAAATCCTCAAGACCCCTAATGGAAATTTAGGGCTGCTGTTAGGATCTTTAAAGAAGATAGAGAGAATATAGAAAATCTGATATTTTTTGTAACTGAAATAATAAAGTGAAAGAGTTGGTCTTAAAATTTTAAAAAAGGGGCATGTTGAACCACCTTTTTTTCCTCATTTTTAGCCACAACTTGCTTAAGTAGGTTATGCACCTACTTGGATATTTTAAGTTGGTCAAAAATAGTATAAATAGATGATGCGCCTACTTCACTATTTAAGCTGCTCAAAAATTCCAAGTAGGTGATGTATCTATTTTGTTTATTTCTAATTGGATCACACCAATTGGTCCTTAAATTGATTAGGTATTGGGTTGGTCACCTTTATTTTTTTTCACTTAATTTGGGCCTTAAATATGTCCAATAATATACTCCTCAATTCGGCACAATAGTAAAAGTAGGTGATGCACCTACTGGTCATCTACTAGCTTAATTAAGTCAAGAAAGCGTATCCCTTATTGTGTTTTTTTGTTTTTCAAAAATCTTGATTCCCCTACTTAACTTAACACTTACTTTTAACTATAATCTCAAATACCTTTCTCGAGTTTATATATTTTTGTCGATGCTAAGTTGGTCTTGTATGTTTTGGAATGTATGGGGCGTTACACCTTCCCCCTCTTTAGACCATTCATCCTCGAATGAAAGGTATAACTAATGACTTCATTAACCCTAGAACTACCCAAAAATATTTGCTAGTGTTTCCTTTATAAATAGGACTACACAAATTCTGTGGACTAACCAAAATAATGTCTAGACAAGAATCACATGGCATCTCAATAGATATAACACATAAAATGAGAATATGAAAAATAAATTCCTTTCTTGGCCATGTAATTCAATAAAGACTATTTTAGTATAGCGTAATTTCCCTCATTTCCTTTATAAACAAGTAGAACACATAGAGTTATGAAATTTAATATGCCTGAACACACGACATGCAGATGACATATCTAATAAATAAATGCTAGCAGAACTTAAGATCATATAGAGGAGCACATGATCTAAGATCCTCCTGTTGATGTTTGGAATAAGGAGGGGGATTCAGAATTTCTACCATCTTCTATTCGCAAGTATCATATTTTGTATCCTAGTTCTTCGATAATACTTCAATGGAGGTAAACCTTTTGTCCCTAACTTCCTACCCTAGGAATTAAGAATGGTTGTGGGGACTTATTTACATGATAGATCCGTAGTCCTTTACTATTGTTAAGGAAGCATAATGAAGAATGGATTTTCTACAAATTTTTTGTAAAATGGACACATAAAATTATAGGCTTCTTAGCTAGTTATCTATATAACTTTATAAGGCCTGACATAGGTCAACTTTCGTTTCATTCCATATTTTATCTCATAGGAGAATCAGTTGCAACATAAAACTAATATTTTGTGTCGCATCTTTGAATAGGTTATTAGACTAAACCACCTACCTATGAGTAAGTTCATACTAGATGCACTCATATACCTATCCTTTCCTAGATACCATTCTCATTATATCGTAATGTGAGGAAAATTTATCCAAACATGTTAATACTCACATCAATAAGCATAGAGGGGAATATAACGTGTAGATAAGTCACATTAAATCTATGACACACCAGAAGATTAGAACAAAAGAGCACTTAACATATAATTACATAAACCTAATAAGCCTATGACATATAGACTGTTATGTTATATAAATATGTGATTTATATGAAAGAAAGATATTAAAGTATGGGAAAAAATGAGCATATGAACCATAAAGTAGCATGTGAGAAAATGAATGAGACATGTAACATATAGGCAAGTGAATTAAAAGACCTATAGTATGCAAGCAAGTGGAATAGAACATCGATAAAATGGACTAGATGAGCACATAATAAAGAGGACTAACTTATGATAATTTAACAATATATAAATAGGTGGGCTATATGAATGAAGCCATTTAAGAAAGTGAACTATAAAACACAAATTTCATTGAGTAAGTGGAACTAGACTAACAAATGAATAATATACAAAGCAAGTAGGCTATGAGGAATGTAGCATATATAAGCAAATGGTCTTATGAAAGTATAACATGTAGGCAAGTTATAGGTGATACTTAACACATGAGTACTAATTCCCATGCTTATAGCATATAATCAAATTAATTTATGATCCAACTAAAATATGGACAAGTGATTGTGGTAAATAATTATGGAAAATAATTGTTGTAATAAATGACATCAACAACAACTATAAATATGTATTTTCGCATAGTAGGGTCTGGGGAGGGTAAGATGTATGCAGTCCATACCACTACCTCCAGAGAAGTAGAAAGGTTGTTTCCGATAGACCCCCAGCTCAAGAACGAGAATAGTAAATAAATTTGTAATAAAGCATGGAAAAAGATGATATAACATAAATGCAACACCCATAAGGAATAGTAAACAAAGAATAGTAAACAAATTCATAATAAAGCATGAAACAAGATCTAAGACCCTGTAAATTTTCTTAGTCGTTAAATCTTGAAAAGAGGTCCCAGACTTATAATCTCCTAGATAAGTATTCAAACTTAGTGCTATTTTAGCCTTCGAAAGTTATCATTCTTATTTCATGACCTTTATGTCCATAAACTTTTGATATGTAAGTTAATCCATGATCAAAATGGTCAATAGTGGTTCTCGGATGAGTTTTGAATTTTTTGAACCTCGGTTAGACCACGTTTGGAATCCAAAATAGTGGACCAACATGATCTTGGCATGCCACATCGCCAATCGTGTTGGTCAATCTTATTGTAGGAACTACCAGTAAAAATCACTAAGGCTCGACAAAATCATGACGCAACGCATCAGGTATCATGTCGATGCCATAGACACGCCGCGTTAACTTGTGCATTGGTACCCAGTTTTCTGGTATTAAAATAGTTGCGGCCCCAGGGTTATTTAAGTCTTTTTTGCACTCTTATATAACCCTAAAACATATGAGTCAGCCATATTTCACCCAAACTATTGTGGTTTCTCTCTATTTCTCACAAGAATAAGTTAGGGTTTTCCAATTGAAGATCCAAATTCAAGAAAATTCCATCGTCAATTTTTGTAAAATCAAGAACTAAGGTATGTTATATGTTAATTCTTGGGTTCCTACCACCCAAGAAGTTCAAGAACCCTTTTCAAATTATAAAGATTGAATAGTTATAATTTTTCATGATTTATGTGAGTTGTAGTTCATGTTTTTGTTATTGTTGAGTTGTGATTCATGTTCTAGATTACAAGTTTCATGATTTAGTCCTAGCATGTGTTAATTTGGATAATGTTCATGATAAACCCCTTTAAGTTGCAAGTTTATTGATGTATCCATGTTAATTAGATGCATTGATTTTTGTATAACCAAAGTACGCTCCCCAATGTTTGATAAAATGCTTATGTGAAGGAAATAGAGTCATTATATCATGTTGACAAGAAATCCCCAATTGTGTATAAGTTAATGCATGCCAAGTGTTTGTTGAAAGGCCTTAGTGACTGAATTATGATATGTTGTATGCACTCCCATTTACATGCATTCCTTAATGAATGAATTATGAGACATTGGTATGCAACTCTATATGTTTACATGTTTAAGACTTCCAAGTTCTTGAAGAGATACCTCCTTGATTTTATGATGAATAATAAACTATTGTTATGCTATTCAAGAATTGTCATGCCTTATTTATTTATTTATGTTATCGAGTCCAGAGAGTATTTAATAGCCACCAAATTATCTGATTGTCTAGACCCAGTATTAGATTCCAAGATAATCTCAGTCGTTCCATGATCAATAGAACTCAGTCAGTTATAGAACATAGAGAGACTCAGTAGTCTCAGTATTAGCATATTCCAGTTCAGTATTCAGTTCAGACCTCAGTAGTATTCAAGTATTCATTCCAGAAACTCAGTAGCATTCAGTTAGATAAAAGAATTTAGTAGTATTCCATCAGTCATTGGAACATAGTGAATTCAGTTTAGCTCATTCAAACAAGTACGATCAGTAACAGTTTAGTCAAGCCTAGTATGAACTAGGAAATCAGTTTAGTATCTTTCAGTTGGGAGTAGGATTTAGCACCGAGCGAGCCTAGGGATGGGGGCTCACCAGCTAGATAGGAATGAGATTCCTTGAAGCAATCCCTAAGTTCCATAACTACATAGCCAGTGTAGGCATGAGATATCACCCATTAGATAGGACTGATATACTCGAGGATCACCCAACAGTACAAGATTGATCTCAAGAGCCACCCGCTAGATTAGGACTGATTCCACAGTAGTTGTCTTTATCCGTGGCACGGTACTGACACCCTTCCAGCTAAGGTTATAGGATGGACCCTACTAGTTTATATTTGGGGCATGTCAGTTAGATGACTACCTCCTACAGTCTCAGCTTCAAAATTAGTCTTAGTAAAAGAACTCAACTCAGTAGCACAGATTTAAGACTGTTAGATAAAGTCATTCATTAGTATTATCAATAGATACAGAGATCACCTATTAGATAGGACTGATATTAAATACAGTCAATTAGTATCAAATAACATTAGATTCAGAGATCACCAGCTAGATAGAACTGATATCATATTTGGCTAATCATCTTTATTATCAGTATATTCAGAGATCACCCACTATATAGACTGATCTCAACCTCAGTCAATCAGATATCAGTATTAGTAGACCCAGTTATCAGTAATCCAGTTAGTTGAACAAAGTAGTTAGTGTTACTATAATTTTAGTTATAGTTTACGCATTCATGCATGTAATTCCTCATTCAGTATACTTATGTTATTCAGCCATCCATAGTTCATGCATATGAGCCTTTGCATTTAGCCTTACCTCATCAAGCATACCAGTACATTCCATCGTACTGACGTATACTTTTTTGTGCTATGGTGTTTTATACCATAGGTTAAGAAGCACGAGCTCTAGAGCACCTTTAGCAATCAAGATTCAGCCATCAGTGATTCCTCATCATTTGGGGATGGTTCTTATTTCATTTTATTGCATTAGATTCAGTATTTTCAGTGGATGGAGTTAGTTGGGGGATTGTCCCATTCAACTCTTTATTCAGATAGTTAGAGGCTTTTAGACTAGAACTTTTCAGACTAGATATTCAGACAATTGTATTAGTATTCAGTTTTCAGTTGTATTTCAGATATTTAAACCTTATGACAATTTTTCTATCCGCTTTCTGCATTTTTATAGTGTGTTATTTAGTCCTTAGTTACAAAAATCAGTCAAGGATTAGCTTGTGGTCCTTTGGGATTATAAGCAACGTGTAGCGTTCGGGGTACCCGACTCAGGGCATTACACAAGATGGCATAACAAGAATAATACACCCACTAATTAATACCCTACACTAACGACCCAAACTATCTCTAGTTTTCTATCCTAATTCGCATCCTTCGAATCTTCTTATCTAGGGGTATGTCCTTAATAAGTTATAACTGCTCTATGTCCGACCTAATCACCTCTCTCTAGTATTTCTTTGTCCAACCCCTACCCCACCTAAAACCATCCAAAGAAAGCCTCTCATACCTACCAACTGGGGCATTTATGCCCCTTCTCATCATGTGTTCGAACCATCTCAATCGAAATTCCCGCACTTTGTCCTCCATTGAAGCCACTCCAACCTTCTCCTAGATTGTCAAATTCCAAACTCTATCACCCCTAGTAAGCCTACAATCTGAATTTCCACCACCTTCAATTTTTAAATGAGGAAGTTCTTGATTGGCTAACACTCTGCTCCATACAACATGGCTGGATGGACTGCCACTTTGTAGAATTTGTGTTTAAGTTTGGGTGGCACCTTCTTATCATACAACATCCTCGAGGCAAGCCTCCACTTCATCCATCTTTCCCTAATATGGTGGGAGATATCCTCGTCAATCTCACCATTCCCCTGAATCATGGACTCAAGATACTTGCAACTATCCCTCTTACAGACAACCTAGAAATCCAACCTTACTACCACCTCATTCTCCTGCCTCACATCATTAAGCTTTCATTCCAAATATTCTATCTTAGTCTTACTCAACCTAAACCATTTAGACTCAAGGGTCTTTCGCCACACCTCTAATTTATCATTCATACCACCCGTGTCTAATCAATCAAAACTATATTATCTGTAAAAAGTATACACCAAGGCACCTCTTCTTAAATACGCTGTGTCAACACATCCATCACTAAGGCAAACAAAAATGGGCTAAGAGTAGATCCCTGATGTAACCCGGTCAAGATGGGGAAATGCTCTGAATCTCTTCCTGCCTTTCTCACCTAGGTCTTAGCTCCATCATACATGTCCTTGATTGCTCTTATATACACGACTGGGACCCCACTCACCTCCAAGAATCTCCAAAGAACCTCCCTAGGGACTTTGTCATACACCTTCTCCAAGTCGATAAATACCATGTACAGATTCTTCTTCCTCTCCTTATATTATTCCTTCATCCTCCGCACTAGGTGAATACCTCCGTCGTCGAGCGCTCGAGCATAAAGCCAAACGTTTTCTCTAAAATAGATACTATCCTCCTCAACCTCAACTCAACCACTCTCTCCCGGATCTTAATAGTGTGACTCAATAACTTAATACCCCTATAGTTTTTGCAACTCTGAATATCGCAGTGTTCTTATATAGAGGGATCATAGTATTCCATCTCCAAGCCTTAGGCATTTTCACTGTCTTGAAAATATCATTAAATAATTTAGTCAACCACTTTAAACTAGCTTTGCCAGTAAACTTCCAAAAATCCATAGGAATCTCAATTGGCCCTCTCGCCCTACCCCTCCGCATCTTGCGAACAGCCTCTCTGACCTCTTCTACCTTAAAATATCTATAATAACTAAAATCATGACACTCCTCCGAGTGCTCCAGCTTCCCTAACATAATAACTTTATCCACTTCATCATTCAAGAGCCTATGAAAATACGACCGCCATCTTTTCTTAATGTGATCGTCCTCCACCAACACTCTACCATCCTCTCCCTTAATGCACTTCACCTGGTTGACGTCACAACTCTTTTCTCCCTAGACTTATCAAGACAAAACAACTTTTTTTCCCTTTTTTTCTCCTCTAACCCCACCTACAAGCTCTTAAATATTGCCGTCTTAGCAGCCATAACTGCTAACTTAGCCTTTTTCCTAGATAACTTGTATTCCTCCCTATTTACCCATTTCTCCTTTTTATCCTTACTCGCAACCAATTTAGCATAAACCCTCTTTTTATTCTCCACATTCTTCTTAACTTCTTTATTCCACCACCAATCCCCCAACGATGACTGGTTGGGCCTCTGGATCACCAAAACCTTACTAGCAGTCTGCTTAATGCACCTAGACCCTATCCCACATACCATCCACATCCCCCTACACTCTTATACCCTCATTCTTACCACCTTTTCCCCTATCTCCAGCATATTAACTGGCATTAAGCCACCATACTTAAATTTAGGTTGACCCTCTGCACCTCTTCTTTTCTAATCCTTCTTTATATCTAAGTCCATAACTAAGAGCCTATGCTGGGTCAAAATATTCTCAGTTAGAATGACCTTAAAGTCCTTACACAACTCCCTATCCCCTTTCCTAAGAAGCTAAAAGTCAACTTAGATCTTGGCTATCGCGCTTCGGAAGTCTATGAAATAAATTCCTATGGTAATTTGCAATAAATAAGGGTTTTTTAAGAAAAATAACATTTATACATAAGTATTCTATGACATATGTTATAAGTGAGAAAATAACCCACAAAATACATATGACCTACAACTAGACAAGTTATAGAACATGTAGCTTATATAATTATATAACATATCGGATTCCTTGGAAACCAGGAGGCATCTTATGGGGTTCTATCCTATTATTTTGCAAGTATACTACTGCAAGTGCTAACTCACTGGTAGGATAGTTCTGCTCATATTCTTTACTCACCTTAAAAAACATGTAATTGATTTCCTCATAGTATGTTTCTAACCTCGTATGAATTCGCTTTAACGGTGTTTCCTACTGAGTCAACATAAATACTAGGGTCATGATAGAAAAGAAATCCTTAAAAATCAATTTGTAGGAGTAGGAGGTTTAGGTCAACCTTATCTTTACTACTGACCTAGGACACCATCACAACTAATGTTTAGTACCACATTAAAGTTCAGATAAGCAAATTACAAATGAAATTTAAAGGCACTATAGCATATAAACTCTTATTTATGGCAAGTCACACATAAATTTCAAGTCCATGTAAAATTATATTATGATTTTAAAACACCTCAGGTCCAATCACTTTGGGATTAACTAGATAGGTCTATCCATTCTAACTAATTTTTCCATAACAAGTTAGGGTTAAAAACTTGTGCCTTAAAAAAAGATGGAAATCTGATACCCGTATTCGAGCAATTTAAATAAGTTATGCATCAAGGGAATTTCCATATCAGGGAGTCAATAGAAAAAATGGTTCTTACTTCAAAAAAATTTTAATAAGCCATCAAAAACCTATACATATGCAAAAAAAAACTATCTCTTATTTTGTAATACCCCGTACTTTTTCCTAACTTGAAATCATCTTAAGAATGTTAGAAATTTACTTTGAAAGATGAATCCATTTTTGTGCACATGGAATTTTTAAGATTTTCACTTTTTATCATGTGGGAAATTGAATTAGATTTCCAAAGATACCAATTTCATTCAAATCTGGTATCAGAGTAAAAAGTTATTGATGTTTTAGTCAAAGCTGTCAGAATCACCCAGGTGTAACAGCTAGGTTGACGGACTGTCCACCCAGTGATGGACCATCTCGTTGACCGTTGTAGCCAAGGCAGTGAGGCAACTTTCTGGATAAGGTACGAAAGACAAGTTGATGGACCATCAAACTTTCAACGGACCATCGCCCAAGCCATCGCTACTTAGGCAGTGAGTCCCTATCCGGGTCCACCTACGACGATCGAAATGACAAACCATCGAGCCAATGACAGACCATTACATGAGCCATAACACATCCCATTTACTTATTTTAACACAATTTTTAAAAGGGTATTTTGGTCTTTTTCCACCCGATTTAACCCCTAATTACACCTGACCATAGCTCATAAGTTCATTATTCTTCTACAAAAACAAAATAGGCTTTCTCTCAAGGATCAATCCCTAAGAACAAGAAACCATAGGTGCTTAATTCCAAGCCAAGAATTTAAGTTTTCCTCTATATATCTTCAAGAAATCACTCACCTAGGTATACATTGTGTTTATTCATGGACTCCTTTCGTCCATAAAGACCAAGAATCTTTTTTCAAAGTTCAAGTGTATGGATTTTTATGAATTTCATGTTGGGTTTGTTTTGTTCATGTTGATAATGACCATTTGAATTCTATTCCATGTTTAGTGATAAATCGTATATGGAATTGATTATTACATGTGTAGTTTCATGTGAATCCATGATCAAAACCTTGAATGGTGAAATTAGAGTTGAATCACGATGTTTACTTGTTGTGTGATGTTGTCTACATATACCATGCTCACCATGTGTTTGATTAAATGCCTATGTGAAGAAAAAGTTCCCGACTAGTATGATGGTATGAAATATCCATTTATGTACAAGTTTATGCATATCAACAGTTTGATGAAATACCTTAATAAATGAATTAGGGATTATGATGGTTGTCATGTATTCAAGAAAGTCATGCTTTGTCAGTTTCTTTCCATTGAGTCCTAAGGTACTTGTACCCGAAAATTTAGTTGTATGCCTAGAGCCTATGTCATGTTTTCAAGATACTCTCAGTCAATCGATGTTCAGTAGAATTCAGTTAGTCTCATGACTTAGGAAAACTTAGTAACTTCAGTAAATCTCAGTCAGTTATCAGACCTCAGTAATATTTCATCAATCAACGAAACGCATATAACTCAGTCCAGTCAGTTCAGTTAATCATGTTTAGTTTCTATTTAGATGGGAGTAGAAATTAGCACCGAGTAAACCCAAGGATGGGAACTCACCTGTCATATAAGGGTGTGATTCTTAAAAGAAATACTTGCATTCCAGAACTATGTAGCCAACATAGGTTGAGACATCATAGCATGCTATATGAGGGTAGATGAGGTGGGTTAACATATCATATGAGGGTCCCCACCATTCGTACTAGAGTACCTGTTATATGAGGGTCACTCACAAATTATCCTTACTAGTGGTGCGATATTGATACCCTTCTAATCAGGGCACAGATTGGACCTGAATTTAGCTATAATGCATTATTTAGGGCAAGTCCGTTAGATAACTAGTTCCCACAGTATCAGTATCAGTAAAAGAACTCAGATAGTTCTTCAAATTTTGGACTATTAGATACAGTCAACTCAGAACAGTATAGAACTCAGCTAGTTCTATCTGATTTAGGACTATTAGATATATTAACTCATGTTGTCAGTTATATCAGTTTTTAGAACTCAGTCATTAGTCATGTTAGTTATTAGTAAATTCATGTTATCACAATCTCAGATATAGTTACTATATATTCATGCATGTATTCTCATATTCATATAGTCAGTTACCCAGCATTGTTCATGCATATGAACCCCATCCATTCATCCTACCTTACATGCATACTAGTACATTCAAAGTACTGACATATTTACGATATAGTGTCTTATACCATAGGTTCGGAAGCACGAGCTCCAGAGCATCATTAGTATTCCAGTATCAGTAGTCAGGGTTAGCTGTGCATCCCCATCTTTCGAGGACATGATCATTCTTTTATTATCTCATTAATTAATTTATTAGTTGGAGTTAGTTGGGGACATGTCCCATCAAATTTTTATCTAGACAGTTCAGTCAGTTAGAGGCTTTTCAGACTACCATGTTCAATAAGTTATTTCAGTTGTTTTGGGTGTATTATACCCCATCCATATGTTAAGATTTATCAGATCTTATGTTACAGTTTTGAAATTTATGGCCTTTTAGTTCATGTTTCCATATTATACAGTATATTATGCAGTATACAGGTACAGATATCAGTCATGGGTTAGCTTGTGGTCCTTCAAAGTCATGAGCACTGTGTTTTGTTCTAGGTACCAGATTCAGGGCGTTATATATTTTAATAGGGATTATACAAATGTATCCTTAAATGATTGGTTAGGTCAAGTGAATATTTTCGGATTGCCTTTGTATTTTGTGTTTAATAAATTTAGGCATCAAATCATGCATTCATATTGCGCCATTTGAGTATTAATCTTACTTGCTTCATGTCTAACAAATACTCTTTTTGACTAAATCTACTCACTTTGGAAATTTTAATTTGTAAAATAGCCTGGATAATCACAACTTAGGCCTAACCAGTCAATATCCCCCTTTTGACCTTAAGTTGTAGTCGTACATTAATATTCTACAACCAAAACATAGAACTATAGAAACCAAGTTTACATATACTCTTATATAAAATAGTTGGAAATGCTTATCCTAGAGTTTTCTAACCACAAAAGGGATTACATATTTTTATTACCTATTTGGGGTAGTCAAACACTGTACCTTATAAAGAGATAGTTACTAAAATATAGGATAATATCTAGTAGGTGTTTTGTCCTTACCAACTAAGTAGCAGTATTCCTGGTAATACTATCACATTGAAAGGTTCACCTTTCAGACCATGCTACTAGCCTCTTTCAACTAATACATAACTAGTTCAGCAAATTCCATTTTCAAAACATGTGTAACTCTAAAACCCTATATATTTACCAACAAAGTGCTAGATGTCCTCTGCAGGATTAAATTCTATATATTAAAGGAGTCATGTGAAGGAAATCTCAGACCCAAGAACCATTCATATCCTCTTTTAAGTTAAAATAAGAAACATTGTAGCCAATCTTTATGACTATGGGAACATTTATTATATAAAATATTAACAACCCTATTATATCTCACTCAAATGAATAAGGACAATACAAATAGTAAAAATCCAATCTTATCTACAAGTAACACAAAAACCATTACATTATTATAGGCCATAAGGGTTGAACTAAATTGACTCACCTCAATCTGAATTTTGATAACTTAAGACGTTTCATTGTAAATTTATTCTTGGACATTAGCATTGTTGGCCAATCTTTCATCGTTGACCTTAGCTATAGTAGGCATAGTATGAACATGAGAAATCAGAGTACAAGTGGGAATAGGCTTCTTAACATTGGTCTATCGCACGATCTAAATAATGAAAGAAAGTAACATTTCCTGAATGTCCAAGTAGTCCCCTAATTATAAATGTGGCATGTAACACATTCATAACTAAGGCTCTACTAAACAAAGCTTTGTAGACTCTCTAGGATGAACTTCTCTGATACCACTGTTTCCATACCCCAATACTAGATGAGACGGACAATAACTATAGGAAGATATACTATAAAAATAAACTAAATAAGAACATGAATCACTATACTAATTAAATTACTAATAAGAAGTTGTATATACTATTCCAACCAAATAGAAAAACTGATATAGATTACATTTGAATATATGAATACATATGACTACTTTACAATGTCTACAAAGCCTCTATTGGAATCCGTGACTATAAAACCATCAAAATATATATGATAAAGACTTAGTAAGGCCTCGAGTCAACTTGGACCCCACCAACAGCTACTAAGTATCCTTTTCTTTTATTGTGGAGATCTACTCGCTAAAAACCTGTACCTACAACATGGAACGTTGGTCCCCCATGAGGGACGTTAGTACGAAGAAATGTACTAAATATGTATGGCATGACATAACAATATGTGAAATAAAAAGTCAATGAAATCATGGATCTATACATAATATATAGATAAGGATGAACAACCACCTTACTTACACTTGTGGAAGACTGTACGTTACATCCTTTTCTTTACTTTAATCTTCTTTGCTTTATAATCTTTATAAGCCATATGATACATATGACTAATTGATCAGTGGTAAAAGAGAATGACCCATGCTAGGCATTATACCCCTGGGATACATTCATCATCAATATACAAATCAAGATCGACCCATGCTAGGCTTTCTTTTCTCCCCTGGGATACCACCAGATAATGTGATCGACCCATGATAGGTGCTCCTTCTACCCCTGGGATACCACCAATAAATCTATGTATTGGGATAGGCCCATACAAGGCTTTGCCCATGAGCTACCACCAACATATAAGTATACTTACTTTACATAACTTCTTTAATCTTTGAGATTGTTATTTTGGTGGTCATAGTGGTAGCTTTAGGACAACCAACCATATATTAGGAGACATGTGATTATGGACTTAAGGTAGTAATAATTACATGTAAATCAAATGTAACACCAACGTAATACTTAGTAGTTTGTGTGACACAATACGCGTTTAATAGATCAAATGGAAACACATATCAAGTGGAGACATTTAACTTATTGAGCAAAGAGATATGGACTTTATTTCAATGTTATAATGATAAAAATATGGTAAATGATGCCAAATGAAAGGATTACATGAACATAGGAACTAATAAAGTGCATGGATAGATTTAACATAGGACAAATGTACATCCTAAATTAGGACATCAAAACTATTGAATGGAACAATTAAGAGTGTCTGAGCTTAGATTGTAGTCAATGACAATGGAACTGATGTCTAATGAAGGGAACTTGTAAATATATGGGAGAATGAGGTGTATGATTAGATATACCAATTGAATTAAGTTGGAGGAAAGTAGGCTAATTTGTGTGCTCAACAAATAAATATACCTATCATCTGTATTCTAGGATCTTATTGACTCACGTAAGGGATACATGTGACAAGAGTTTATGTTTTAATGATGAAACAATTTAAGCCTTGCATGCTAATACTTGGTGGAGTAAGCACATACATCTAGAAATAAACTCATGTTAAACTACTTTAATGCATTAAGGAGTGGGAACAAGATCATTAGATACACTGGTTAATCATATACTACCATTACATATCATTTTCTACCAAGAGCATTTAGGAAGCTTACTTTATAACATAATGTGTTAGATTCAAGCCAAACAAAAGAAATCAAAAAGCCTTACATACCTTGTCGCACATTCAGATATTACCATAAATTGACCTTGTTCCTTTCAGATTACATATCTATAATAAGGTAAGTTGTAAAACTAGTGTTAGTAGCTAATTAACACTTTTTGGGCTACCTATCCTCACCAAAATAGTAGCTTAGCAGTAAGCTCCTAGTTATGAAATCCAGGGTGCCTCTTTTAAACTCTTCTCCTCTAATATCATCTGTATGCCATACAACCTTCTTATAAGATTCTCTGACACTTCTTCAACTTTATGACACATAAAACAATGTACAAAAATATGCGGACAGTAAGGTCATGCAATATCTAATTGGTGGTGTACCACCACAACATTCAATGTTTCTATACTTTACAAGGGTTCCATGACTTATCTAACTTTTTTGATATACCCCATTTTGTTCTGTTGATACAAAATGGTACCTTATAATTAGCCTGCAATATGAACTCATGGATTACATAGCTATCAGCATATGAGTTTCATCAACAATATATTTAAAATTCTCAAATAATATCACCATTGAAGCTAAAGGGAGCACTTTGTGACTATCCCAACATTACTAAATCACCAACCATCCCCCCAACATCACACCCTTAATTTCTACCATATTACAAGCACCATTCAAGCCCATCCAACTATTTCCCTTGATAGTACACATAAAATAGCCTAAAATAGTCCCAAAATTTATTTTAGCGTAATAGGAGAATATTTCCAATCACTACCCTATGAGTTATAAACAAAACCACATAAAAAAATCCTCTATCAAAATATACATAAGGAGGGAAAAAATTAGGCAAATCCTGACCTTATAATTCTAGAATTTTATCTTCCTAATTTGAACTCCGTTAAGAACTTAGATTTTCTTTCCACTTGAACTAAAGAAGGAGATATTGTCTAAGAAGTAAGAAAAATATGACTGTCATGCTTATATGAATTCCATAATATTCCATTGTAAAATTAAGTTAAACGCATGAATTATTCACCTACCTTTATTTAACTTGGATGAGGGAAAATCCTTAAAAACCCTAATGGAAATTTAGGGTAGCTATTAGGATCCTTAAGGAAGATAGAGTAAGAATATAGAAAATCTGATATTTTTGCAGATGGAGTAATGAAGGGGATGAGCTAGTCCTAAAATTTAAAAAAGGGGCTTGTTGAACCACCTCTTTTTTTCTTATTTTCAACCACAACTTGATTGAGTACATAATGCACCTGCTTGGATATTTTAAGTTGGTCAAAAATAGTCCAAGTAGGTGATGCACCTACTTGGATATTTAAGCTACTCAAAAAGTCCAAGTAGGTGATGCACCTACTTGCTTTATTTCTAATTGGATCACACCATATTGGGCGTTAAATATATTGGTGTTGGGCTGGTCACCCTTTCATTTTAATTCACTTAATTTGGGCCTTCAATATGTCCAATAATATAGTCCTCAATTTGGCAAAATAGTATAAGTAGGTGATGCACGTATTGGTCACCTATTAGCTTAATTAAGTCAAGCAAGCATATCCCTTATTGTATATTATTATTTTTCAAAAATCTTGACCCTTCTACTTAACTTGACACTTACCTTTAACTATATGCTAAAATACCTATCTCGAGTTTAAATACTTTCATAGATGTTAAGTTGGTCTTGTAAGTTTTGGAATATACGGGGTGTTATATCTATTTATATTACATTACAAAATAAGAGACAAAATTCTAAGGCGCCCTTTCATTAATAGGCTCTAGACCACCCATTAAGTGCACTTTAGGGGCAAATTTCGGCCTTCTTCACACTTGGGCTTGTGCACCCTTTTAGGTAATCTTCAAAATACTCAAAAAGTGTCCAAGTTCATGATCGTACTCGTATGAAATTCACAAAGGAAAATTAATGAATAAGTTAATGCATTTGATTATTAACATTTAATTTATCCTTGTATTCGGTTAATTCACTAATTTATCCATGAAATTGGTAGTTTTAAGTGAATTGCAGTGAAAAGCCCTAGAAGGGAAGGGAATGATCTTGAATTTGACCCTAGGAATTAGGTGTGAGTTACAATTCTCAAAATGTTACGTTATTTCTTTAATCTTATATTTATATGCATGATCTGGACCACGAGCAAGTAGAAATAACATGAAACAACAAAGGTCCAGCATAGAATAATTATACAAGCTTGGTTTGAGGTAGGTGATGGTATTTTAGTTAGTCCAATTAAGGATATATGTGCATGTTAACTACCTTGTATTATGACTTGTTAGTTTTAATACCCCAAACTTTCTTTAAATTAAATCTAGTCTCCAGAAGAGTTAGTGATGACTTCCTAAATGATTAATATTTAAATCAGATAGAACTTTTTATCATGTGGAAAATTGAATTAGGTTTCCAATGATATCTATTTAGTCCAAATCCGGTATCGAAGTAAAAAGTTATGGACGTTTTCAGAGAACTGTCGGAACTACCCAGAAGCGACGGTCAGGCCAACAGACCGTCGAGATAGCAACGGATAGTCACCTAAGCCATCGCGACTAAGGCAGTGAACCCATCTTCTACCCAAGTGTGATGGTCAGGACCGATAGACCGTCAATCTAGTGATGGACTATCACCTGACGGACTATCACCTAAACTATCACAAACGAGGCAAGAAGTTTAGGTTCTAGCCAAGTGCGACGGTTAGGACCGATAGACCATCGAGCTAGCGATAGACCATCGCCCAAACCATCTCAGATGAGGCATAAATTTCAGGTTCTATCCAAGTGCGACGGTCAGGATCGACGGACCATCGAGCCAGTGACGGACTATCGTTCAAACCAACGCCACTTTCGATCATCGAATTTAAGCTATTTTTAAAAAGGTATTTGGGTATTTTTTCCACTCGATTTAACCCCTAATTAAACCAGTATAGAGCTCATAACTTCATTATTCATCTATAATACCAAATTAGGGTTTCTCTCAGAGATAAATCCCCAAGAACAAGAAACCCTAGGTGTTTAATTCCAAGTCAAGAATTCAAGGTTTTCTCCACCAATCTTCAGTAAATCATCCACCCAGGTATGTCAAGTGTTGATTCATGGGTTCCTTTCACCCATGAAGATCAAGAAACCCTATTTGAAATATAAACTTTGGATTCCATGGTATGACTTGAATTATATCCATGTTTATGTTGTTGTTTGATTTCCAAGTTTAAGTTTTTAATGACTGTCATGAAAATATGTTAGTATGTGGTTGAAATTCTTGCATTGGAAGAGTGAAATATTGCCATGATGTATTATTTCAATATTCATGCCTAAGCCTAAAGATATGTATGCAAGGTGTTCAATAAAATACCTAAGAGAATAGGAATTATTCCTTATGACACATTTGTGACTAAAATTGATGAATTCATATTTCTCTCTTATGTTCGATATGACTCCTACGTTATTGTTTGCTTTATAATGGATTGACGTAATACTCATGAGATTAGGCTTAAGAAATTATGATATGTTTACATGCATTCCTATTCATGTGTAAGATTATAGCATGCGAATACTTCATGAAAATCCTCAATGATTGTACTATCAATTGTTGACTATGGTAATGTGTCAAGAAGTGTCATGTCTTATTAGTTTTATTCTATCAAGTCCTGGGGGTACTTGTACCTTATAATTTAGCTGTATGCCTAGAGCCTGTGTCATTTTTATAATAATATCAATTATTCCACGATCAGTAGTATTCTCATTTAGTTTTAGAATTCAGTCAGTCACATGACTCAGGAAAGCTCAGTAATCTCAATAATCTCAATTAGTTACCAGATCATAGTAATATTCCGTCAGTCAATGGAACACAATAAATGCAGTTCCGTTTAGTTTAGTTTATTATGTTCAGTGTCTATTCTGATGGGAGTACAATTCATCACCGAGTGAGCCCAAGGATGGGAACTCACCTGTTATTAGAGGGTGTGATTCTTAGAAGCAATCTTTGAGCTCCAGAAATACGTAGCCAGCATAGGTTAGGACATCAAACCTGCTAGATTAGGGTAGATGAGATGGATTAACCTATTATATAAGAGTACTACTATTCTCCTTAGAGTACCTATTAGATAAGGGATCACTTATAGTTTGTCCTTACCAGTGGCGCGGTATTGACACCCTTCTAATTAGGGTTATAGATTGGACCCCAACTCAGCTATAATAGATTATTAGGGGAATGTTAGTTAAATAAATATTTCCCATAGTTACAATCTTAATATCAGTATCAGTGATAGAACTTAGATAGTTAAACAGAATTCAGGACTGCTAGATACAGTCACTCAGCTTAGTATGGAACTCAGCTAGTTCTATCAAAACCTAGACTGTCAGATACAATCGCTCAGTATCAGTTATATCAATTATCATAAATCCATGTTATTAGTATTTAGAATCAATAATCAGTGTTGTTACAATCTCGTTTACAGTTATGTATTCATGAATGTATTCCCACGTTCATGTTACTCATTCAGTCAGTATTGTTCATGCATATGAACCCTAGCATTTAGCCTACCTCAGTTACATACTAGTACATTTAATTATACTGATGCATACTTTTCTTTTATGATATAGTGTTTTATACCATAGGTTCAGAAGCACGAGCTCCAGAGCATCAGTAGCATTTCAGTTTTAGCAGTCAGACTAGCAGTGAGTCCTCATCATTCGAGGATATTATTATTTGATTATTTTATTCTTTTATTACTTAGTTTATTTATGTAGTTAGAGTTATTGGGGACATGTCCCATCAAATCCTTATTCAGTTATTTTAGAGGCTTTTAGACTAGTATGTTTAGACAGTTATTTCAGTTTTATTTTGGTATTGATATACCGTATTTCCAGATGCTATGTTTTATCAAATATTTGAACCTTATGCCCTGTCAACCTTCTTCCACATTTATACAGTATGTTATGCAGTGCTTAATTACAAATATCAGTCATGGGTTAGCTTGTGATCCTTCAGGGTCATGAGTACCGTATGGCATTCCAGGTACCAGATTCGGGGCATTACATTAGTGCATGTTGTTTGGTGAGGTTTTAGTAAATGATTTTTAGTTGTTATATGATTTAGATATACCTTGGTAAATGTTGAATGTTTCCTATTTTGAACGTTATTACGAGCTTTTGGTGGAATAATGTTGGCTGAAACTTATGTCTGGGGCTTTAGTACAAAGATGACAATTTTCCTATGTATTTCATGGTTAGAGAGTGGTTGTATATCCCTTAGCGTGTATGTATGAGATTTAGGTAAGTTTTATGGTTCCATGAGTGAATTGGGGAAATATATTTATTATACTTAATTAATTTTTCTGACTTATTTTTGGCTTCTCTTGATTATACTTGACTTGTTGATAATATGTTGACTTGATGATTTGATTTCTAATTGTTCATTTTTGTTTGTTATTCTAATTGTATGTTTGTTAAACATTGATTAACTTGTTATACTATTACTTTCTCATATATACATATTCTCATCTTGGGTTGTCTAAATGACCCTACTAGTACACTTTTGTTCTCGTGTATTGATTCTTTACCTGTATTTAGTTTTCTGAGTGCAGTGCACAGCCCAACAACTCCTACGATACCTTGATTGTGATTCCAACGATTGACTCTAAATTTCTGAGTGATCAGTATATCGGGGCTACCATGGAATCTTTCCTTATTGGAATAGTTTTCTAGTTTCTCTTATGTTTTATTTAAGTTTAGAGGTGCATTAACTTTATGACATTCTTAAATATTTTGGTATAGATGATTTTTGGGTCCTAGGGATGGTTTTTGTATACATACTTTTCTGCCTTTAGTAGTACTTATGATTTTGCTTTATATTAGATGGATTAGTTTTTCTTATTTCTTCTAAGTGGGGATTATGGTATTATTGTTTAGAATAGTGGGTTCTCCCACCAGATGAGTAGCATGGATGCTATTTATGATGGGTTTGTGCCATGAGAAGTATTAAGTGGGTACTCCTCCACTGAGCCACTAGTTCTTTACTAGTAGGCCCTTCTACAAATTTCTTAGTAGACTAAGCCTAGGCCTTGGTGGGGGTAGGTTTCACCCCCCCTCTTTTCTAGCTCTTTTTTTACATCATTCTTGGGTGCTATGGTACCTATATAGCATAAGCATTAGTACTCAAAAGATTCATGAAAAAAAATACAAGTATTTGCATCACTATCAATCATTATGAATTAGGAAATGAGTCGTTGTCATAGGATACAACTCATTCATTAACTCGTAGTGGCTAACTCCTACAAATAGTCAATGTAGGTTTTTAGAATGAGTCTACACTATGAGTCATCAAGTCTCTTATGAATCCTAGTGAGACTCATATAGATTAGTTTTCCAAACATCAGAAACTTTACAAATTTGAACCACAGTCTCAGTGACCAGAATTCACATGATGTCTCATTTCCTTTAGGAATGCGTCATTGCATGAGTCATGAGGACTACACTAAGGTAGTTTCTATCCACATGCAATTTTGTGTCAATTTCTTTAACAACTAAGAACCTACACAAATTATCACGATCACTAGAATTGTAGAGAAAACCAATTTCTCATATACACTCATTATTTGGGCTACTCAAACTTCTCCCCGAGTATAAATTTAGCACAAGTTTTTACACATATCACCTATAGACTCAAACTATTTACCCATTATGCCAATTTTAATAGTTTACCAAGTTTTTGAAATTTGTTTTTAGTATATGTATCTCTTTTTTCCATACTTAAGAATTGTCATCTAGGGTTTTATAAATTCAAAATAATGGTGGAATACCTATAGAAAGATCTCAAAGCCAAAAAGCAAAGTAACTAAAAGCTAATCCACTTACTTTGATATTTGAAGATGATGCTCAATGAAAAAACTTCAATTTCAACCAATTGGTTTAGAATTTTGGAGCAAATGAATGTAGAGATTTAAAGATGATTATGCATAAATATAAGGATATAAATAAGGATGGGAATCATTTTTTCAATAAAGTGCATTACAGTTTCAAAAGTATGGAAGAAGAGTTGAATTGGTTGCAATTTAAAATTTTGATTGAGTTTGACCTAGTACGGGTGAATCTCTCGATGACTCATTGTGTATGGGTACGAGTTAGCACCAACACTTGTGATATATTAGTTTAGAGAACTTACCTTCTTCAGTCCTCGCGACTCATTATTAGAGTAGTCATAAGACCCTACAAAACATATTGAGTTATCTTGAGAGTCATGAGGTGGAGTTCTGCAATATTTCAATTCTAAATTTACATTCTTAGTGGTGGTGGATAACCTCATGAGTCATTTCCATTAGGTATGACTTGTCGTGACACCTATGTTGTCTGTGCACTAGACTTTCCATTTGGTTTTCAGCTTTGTCTAACAGCCAACCACATCCTTGAACACCAATTAATTCTACATTAAAAACAAAGAATAAATTAAAAAAAAAAAAAAGATAATCCTTGGGTTGTCTGTTAATCAATTCTTTATTTAATGTCTCCGCACAGCGTGGTTAATTTTTCTACTCAGACTTTACAAAATAAACAATGGTTTTCCTCCCATGCAATGCCCGATTTAACATCGTGGGATGACTTAGGTCCCTTAGTTACTTAGACTTCTCATAGGGTCAATTTATCAACTACTTTTATCTCTTTCTCATTTCCCAAGTATTTTTTTGCCCTCTAACCTTTCAATTTCAGTTGTACCATAAGGTAACACATTAGCCTCACTAAATGGCCTCGTCTACTTAGACCTTAACTTGCCAGGGAACAAGTGAATCTTTCAATTGAACAAAAATACCAAATCACTCAAATTTAATTCTCTCTTTTCTATCTTTTAGTCTTGATACATCTTTATCTTCTCTTTGTATATAGTTGAAATCTCATAGGCTTTTAGTTAGAATTCATCCAACTTATTCAATTTTTCAAGTCTCTAATTAAAGAAATCACCCAAATAAAAGTCAATTTCTTGGGTGCCCACAACGCTTTGTGTTCAAGCTCAATTGGCAGATCACATGTCTTTCCATATACAATATGACTGGGAAACATATAGATAAGGGTCTTGAAATCATCCTGGTATGCCCGCAAAGAATCATCTAACATCCTAGACCAATTTGTTCTATTAAAATTCATAGTCTTTGCAAGGATTCTCTTTATATCTTGGTTGGAGACCTCCACTTGCCCACTAGTTTGTGGATGATAAGGTGTTTCCACCTTATGCTTCACACCATATTTTTCAAGTAGGGCACAAAATAATCATTACAAAAATGAATTCCTCCATCACTATTGATTACCCTTGACATGCCAAACCTTGAAAATATATTCTACTTCAAGAATGTTATAACACTCTTGTCATCATCAATGGTAAGAGCAATTAAATTCACCCATTTAGACACATAGTCATAGCTATAATTATATACTTCATCTCGTACAATCTCAAAAATGGACCAATGAAGTCAATAACCCACATATCTTGATAAACCCTCTTTCCTGTAGCATTGGTCACATGCCCTTGAATAGTCATGAGAATTTTTATTAAATGGTTGCCCAATAGTACCAACATTGACTAATCTTATGGGTTGTGTGAATACCACTATGATGACCCACAATAAAGAATCAGTGACACGTATCTAAAATGCTCATTATCTGGACCTCAAGTAACATATATGAATCATCCCATAAGTAAGAATATGGAACAAGCATGGTTCATCCTAGAATAATTTTTGTACATCAGACATAAACATCTTTTGTTTCTTGAAGGGCAAGTACAAAGGCATCACATCCTTACTAAATTATTAGAAAAATCAAAAAATCATGGAATCAAGTTTTGTGATATAGCCAATACTTGATCATCTGCGAATGTATCATCAATACCAATCTCATATTTCAACTTCTACATTGCCTCTTTTTCAAGTTGTGAAAAGTGGTCAACCACTTGATTTCTAGTCCCTTTTCGGTCCTTCACCTCAAACTTAAATTCTTTCAACAAATCTACCAATCGAATCAATCTCGGCTTTGAATCTGTATTCGACATAAGGTAGATAAGAGTTGCATGGTCAGTGTGCATAATCTTTTTCATTACAAATAGGTACGATGTAAACTTACCAAAAGCAAAGACAACAAAAAGTAACTCTTGTTCCATCATAAGATAATTTTTCTGAGATAGATTAAGAACTTTGCTAGCGTATTAGATAGGATGAAGTATATTCTCATTCTTGTGGCCTAAGACTTCTCCTAACACCAAGTCGACTATCATAGTATATAACCTCAAAATGAAAGTACCAACAGGTGTAATAATAGTAGGGTTCAATAGCAAATTTCCTCAAGGCACTCAAATGCCTTTAAAAATACATCATCAAATACAAACTTCACCTCCGTCTCCAATATTTTTCACAAAGGATGTGCGATTTTAGATAAATATTTAATGAACCTATGATAAAATCTAGCATATCTTAAAAAGGATTGAATACCCTTCATGAAAACTGGCGGAGGAAATTTTTTGATAACCTTAATATCCACCTTATAAACGTTAATACCCTTCTTTGAAATCCTATGATCAAGCTTTATCCTTTCTTTTACCATGAAGTAGCACTTTTCCCAATTAAGCACCAAAATGCCATATTTTCACCCTATCAAAACACTAGCCAGATATGTTAATCAATCTTCAAATGGGTCACCAACCAATAAAAAAGCATCCATGAATACCTCAATAGTATCCTTCACTATGTCTTAAAAGATAGGAATCACATAATGTTGAAAGGCGTTGGTATATTACATAATCTAGAAGGAATCTTCTATAAAGCAAACATCCTATATGGACAAGTGGTTTTCTCTCATCTTCAATAGCAATCAAATAATGATTGTATGCCAAGTAGCCATCAAGAAAACAATATCATGCTCAACCACTAAGATGGTCTAACATCTTATCTATAAATAACATCCAAAAATAATTTTTATTAGTCCATATATTCAGATTCCTATAATCCTTCACACTCAACAATTGATGACTGATCTCATTGGGAATAGCTCATTATTTTTGTTTGGAACCGTAGTGATTCCTATGCTTCTTTAGCACACATTAAATCAAGCTCACTTATTTGTTGTCTGCAATAAAGTAAGACACATCTGCATCCAACCACTTGATGATGTCCTTCTTATCCACCTCTTACATATCTAAATTTACCCTTACTAATGCTTATTACTAGGAATACAATATATACTGAGCTGGATTTTATGAGTCAATTCTAGGTAGAATACTTATAATGTCAGTAATGGAGCATCTAATGGCCCTTTTGAACTTTTGCTAAATAGATATGACATCCTCAACTTGCTGTATGACCAAATTTGCTACTATAATGACTGAAAAAGTGTTATTATCTCCCAATATGACATAGTAAATGTGTCTCCCAGTATAGCATAGTAAATGTTGGATGGGAGAAATTTTATCTATGATATAGGAGGCTTCTCGATAGAAGGCTTGGTAGATGGAGTTTCTCTGTTCTTTAAGTACAAGTTTAACTTTTTTAGTGAATAAGAATGTAAACCCATACCAGCAAATATGCTCATTATCCTGGCATATTCATCAATATTATTAACCTTTATGTTCACGATCACTGCCTCTAGGGACTCAATATAAAGCCTCTCCTCAGTAGGAACTATATAGGACTCCTCATCAACTATATCACTAATTGAGACCACGCATATGTTGTTTAGTTGCCTCATAGATTGGAAAACATTAATATCCACTTCCATATTATTCAATCAATTCTTTATTTGACTATTTCCATGTCAACTAATGCTAATAATATAATGAGTGGTCTCCCCAACAAAATGAGAACCTGAAAATCCACTTCATAATCGAGAATGATGAAATTAGCTAGAAAGATAAATTACTCAACCTTTACTAAGACATACATATGAAAATCCCACAAACTTCTTTATAGTATGGTCCGCCCTAAGAATTCTCATCAAAATTGGTTTTGGCAACCTCATGCCCCACTATCTAAATACTGGTAGCTGTATCATACTAATCCTAGCACCCAAGTCACACAAAGCCTTTACAAAATTAAAATCCTAAATAGTACATGGAACCATAAATGTTCCAGGATCTTTCTTTTTATGCACAATACATCAAAAAGAAAATGCACTACAATACTGCAAATTATAAACAGGCTCAAATCTTATTGTCCTCTTTTTCATCACATGGTACTTCATAAACTTTGCATATCTAGGCATTTTCTCAAGGGCCTCAACTAAATGGATTTTAATAGAAAAGTTCATTAGCATAAAAATAAACTTATGGTACTTTTATTTTTTAGCTCTCTTCTTCAATCCCTAGTAAAAAGGTAAAGATGGATATGAAATTAGAGTAAAAGTTTGTGAGACCTCCTTTTCCTTCCCCTTTCTACCCTCAGTCTCCCTTTCAACCACTATAGATAGCTTTTCAAACTATTTTTCCTCAATAACTTGATCCTCTAATTTGACTAACTTTACAACATCAATCACCACAAGATCAAGCTCATTAGCTACAACTACTAGCATAGGAAGATCGACAATCATCTTACCACTTATAATAGTCACAGCCATTCAATGACTTCCATTCTTTAGATTTATGACAACATTGCTTAGACGTGTAACTTTTTGACTTTTGTCTAAAGATGCAGAAATATGACCAAAATATTTCTTAAGTTGCTTAAAAGCGGTAGAATGTAACTCTAACTTTTGACATATCCCTAAAATATCCACTAGAATTTCCTTAAGATTGTCATTTGTTTTCTATACCTCTTTCAACACTTTGGAAGGCAGCTCATCCACCCTAGCATTACTCAATTAGTGTCATGGATACTAGGAGGGACGTACAAACTATATTTTTCTTTCTTGTACCCCTCTCTCTTTTTTCAATACCTATTTATGTCTTTATTCTTATCTTTATACCCCAATCAGTTGTAGTTTTTATCCTTGTAGTAGTTCCAACCTTGACTTCCTTGACCTTGGTGCCAATTGTCTTAATTAAACCATTGGGATTTGTCTCAAAAAATCATCATATGATTATCTAAATAATTTGCCTCCTCATCAAATTAGAATCATCTTATCTTAATTTTTTACCTTGAGAACCCATTGTAGTCATCTTTTTTACCCCTATTACTGCAAACTAGTTTGCAGTCAAACTCAATTTGATTCTCATTTGGGATACTTCCTGAGCTAGTCCCTTAATTATACATCACTACATAATTGATGCTCCTATTGTTTAAGTGTCTACAAAAACATCAAAATATCATGTGTGTGGTTTTAGTGATTTGATGAAGTATAATTGAAGCCTTTTCCCAAGTGAGGTTTATAAATATACCTCCAGTTATAGCATTTGCTAAAACCTTATTGTTAGCATTCAAAGATTTATAGATACTTTTAAGCGGACTGTGATTTGGGACTTGTTGCAACTTTTTCTTGAACCTTTACAATTTCTCACACAATTCTTCTAAATGAAGTTTCATAAAGTTATAGAAATTTTAGCAACAATATTTGTGAAGGTGGAAAAAATCATTCTAAGAAAGCCATCTTCAACTCCTACCAGGTAGATTGATATGATTGGTAACACTGTTAGCCATAGAGTAGCTCCGCCAATCAATGAGAATGGAAAAAACCTTATCATGATCGCATCTTAGTTCACACCAAGTATCTATTAGAATTTTCAAATTCCTAAAAAATTCTTTATATGCAGGTTTTAATTAGTAGTTATGTGGACAATGAACACTCTTTTCCAGTTCAATAATTATATCATAGCACTGGTGATATTGAACTTAGTTTCAAATTGTGGATGGGGTGGAATAATAGTGCCTATTACACTTGTATCATCTAGGTCAAGGTCACTATCTTTATTATTAAATTGAGGGACAGGATAATGGGGTTGTTGATCAATATCTCGATTCCTTATTTGTCTAACCGGTTCATTTGTTGTGCCCTGATGGGCTACTACTTTTTGTCTAGCGTCTTATCCAATTATGTATATCTAGTGAGTTGATATTGCCAAGACTATTTTTTGACTATCATCTAAGTTGAGACTTGGACTGGGGTTTCAAACTCTACATCATCAAACAATCATCTCAAGTTTCTCAATGTTCTTTTGATTTTAAGATCAAGTGAAATCAGGGGGATTTCTTTACTCTGATTACTAGGCATGAACTGGTGTGCAACATGGAAACAAAACAAAAGCAACAAAAAAATTAAAATGAAAAATAAGGATAAGCAATTAAATAAACACAATCAATCTAATCGAACTGCAATCCCCGACAATGATACAAAAATTTGAGGTCTCCCAAATTAAATATTGTAATAGGATATAATAAAGTTATTGAATCCAATATAAAAGCAAAACAAGTTTAGGTTCGATCTTAAAGGAAATATGACTAGGAGTTAGGTCGATACGTTTATTTAAGATATTGGCCAGGTACTTCTGAAAAGAGGTTCTCTGTGCTTTTAGATAGTAAGTAACCAAGTAACTAAGTATCAATCAATATTGGTTTTAATCAATTAGAGATGATGAATAAGGATTGTATTCCTCATAATTTTATAACTCTGTAAGCGTATCATACTAGTGTTCTATCTTGGTTCTTATCATGTAAGATCCATAAGTTAGGCTCATCTAAAAAGATGGTTTCCTATAAAGATGACATTCTGACTTATCAGTTTAGGTCTCATGATCATTGTATATTAACTCTTACGTTTGATCCTAGATAATCTATGGCCAGTTAGGGTCAAGATATTGAATTAGGGTTGGTATCCTAAAATCTACATTGTTACTTCCTTTTTCTCATTCTCTACCTCTATGGTTAAGCAAGCAAAGCTTAAGGTGATATCTAACATTATGTATCTTTGAAAAGTAATCATTAATAAAGGAAGAAGAATACATGCATAAACACCACTCAAGAAACCCTATGTACTTTATCTACTTAGTTAATTCAGCATAATTTTGCACAATCCTAGTTGTGGGATTTAGCTACTATAATTGAAAGAATAAAATAATAATTCATAGAATAATACATAATCATGCAATTTCAAGAAGAATAGAATAAATTGAGAATCTCAAATATTATTAATATTTTAATCTATTCTACAATATTCAAATGTGTGTTTAACAACTGATAAGAGATAATTATGTGTTGATGTGCTATAGGAATATAACACTTTTGATGCTTAAAATAAGGAAAATATCCAAGTTTCTGAGTTTTTTTGTTTGATATGATGTATTTTAGGTATGTTTTAAAGAAAATCATGCTATGGATGCGAAGTTCATGAAAAAGGTGAAAGAAGGTGTTTTGGCTACTTTATAGAGAGATTATGGATATTCAGGATACTTTTCAGTTTGTTCGTGATCAAAGCATGTTAGAGAATTGAATAAATGTTGAAAACATGACTCCCGACACTTACTAAGCCATACTATGGACTACATGTATGACCTACGGACCGCAAGTGCCAAAAGTCCAAAATATTGAGAGCTGACTTGCAGGATTTTTTCTATTATGTACATATGCCCTATACCTACGCTCACCCTACAGACCGTAGGTACTATCTGTGCCTAAGGTCAAGGCGATGGTCCAGACCATATGTTGCCACCAACCTTGTTTTCTCCTATTTCACATCCAGGCTTTGGTTTTAGGGTTTCCTTATGCACTATAAATACCCTTTATGTGTTTTTTAATTGAAGTTATGCAATTTTGATACTCACAAACATATTTTGATTCCAAGATTCAATTTTGATCTTGAAATTCTCTTGTACTAACTTTAGTTGATTAATTCTATTACGATTGGTGGTTTTTACACTTCTTATCATTGTGATTTGATCTAGTCTTTGACTATGAATGTTATTGGTTTCTTCACAAGCTTGAGTGATTAAAACCCATAGCTAGGGTTGTGGAAACCCTGGCATAATGATGAAGTAGGGAAAGTATTGTTATTGTTTAAAAATGATACCCATGCATGCATTGCTTTATTTTTATTATAATAGTTTTCTTATTGGGTGAACATAATATGATTACGCCTAGATATTGTTGCTTACTCCAAAAAAGGAGTAGTGACTAGGAATTCATAAAGACAATAGTAAATTGGTGTTTAACTATTGACCCACGATTCTAGGTTTTATCTTAGTAAGTTTGTTAGATTTCATCTAATAACTAGAGACTTAAAAGGTAATAGCTAAGTAGGATCAAGATTAGGGTTAGAAAGGCGACATCCTAAGACTCGAAAGGTAAAGGGTGAAAATCTTTGTGCTCTTCACAGAAGGTACATAACTTATCAATTCTCCATGCAAAGTATCGGGTTGGTTTAACAAAGCACGATAAGCCAACAATATTAATAAGCCTGGGGGAACACAATCCTAGTTTTCACCTATGAATGATGATAACCAAAGATAGTATAGTTACTTGCTCGGTATTACTACATCAAAACTCCCTATTTTATTTTCTTGTTCTGCCCACCGACTATAACTACTGAGATCTACAATTCTACGTATTTACTTGGAATTTAACTGCAACCTCTATTGGACTAATATATTTTGACAGTGACTGTATTATCTTCTGAGAGGAGGTGTAGTTTACATGTTATCAAAATTTTGGCACTATTGTCAGAGAACACAGTGTTGATTTATGATTTAAAGTTATTGCCGAAAGTGAAAGAAAATAAATGAGTAGAAGAGGTAGGGGAATGACAGAATGAAACACATATCCAATGGTGGAGCTCAAGCGGCAGTTGGCTAGAATCTTGAGAGGTTAGAATTCATTCCTTAAATCAAGATCATTTAGAGGAGATAGAAGCAGAAGAAAAATAAATCATGTAGCCCGACATAGTGGCTTAAGCTATGGTTGCAGGATTACTCTCTATGTTTGCTAAGATTTTTTAGATGGTGTTAGCTTTTCTAAATGGGTTAGCTAGGATTGAAGACACACCCATTATATTGGCTTATCAGGCTCTAGTTGTTCATCCTATTATCACCATGGCTCCTAAAATGGATGAAGCTTCAAGGACTGATTCTTTTCCTTATCCTTTATTTTCTACAGTAATGAATGGTATAAACCTAAACTGTTGACAAAATTTTTTAATATGAAACTTCCAATATTCTACGTTATTGAGTAGGAGGATACCTTTAAATTTATTTGTAATTTCTATGGAAGGTTACAAAAAATGGGGATTGTGAAGCAACATGGAGCTAAGTTTGTGACTTTTTTATAGAGAAGGGTGCTCAACAATTGTGGAGAGCTTTTGTAAATGTGGGTCATAAATTTTGCCTTCAGTGACATTGGAACAGCTCCATACAATGTTCTTAGAGAAATATATGTCATGATCCCTCCATAACCGCAATACTAATTAGTTTTTGGCATTTGGAGCAAGGTGGTATATCAGTTGTGACCTATGAGGTCAAGTTTCATGCCTTATCTCACTATGCTATATAGTTTTTGACTTTTGATGAGGAGATGATTCACCTCTATGTTAAAGGTTTTATTATTACGTTCATGTGTGGACTGTGTATATGACATAAGTAGGAAAAGGGTTCAATAAAGTTTCCGACTCTATGAAGAAGTTGAAGGGGTTATCCAAGTGGTTTAGGCTAAGGCATTAGCCAACAGATCTCAAAATATCCAAAATTTTAGTGGGTCTTAATCTAAAGGTCATGATCAGTAGGCTTATTTAGTCTGTCTTATTCAGTAAGCCTTGATAAATTTTGTTGTTGTTCCAGCTAAGGGTTCTTCTTAGGCATATATTTTTAGGGAGTAAGGGGATACTTGCTCCTCTACTAGTCGATTTTTTCTTGAGATAAAATGTTACTATAGTTTAGTTGTTGTTCATTTTATAAGGGAGTTTTATATGAGTCAGTCAAATGCCCAAACGTAGTAGCAGACTCGAGCTATAGTCCTAGAGTCTAGACAAGAGGAGATGGTTGTAGGGTTCATCCACAGGAAGTATAGGGAAATTATATAGATGGTCAGGGTGGTTGAGAATATAGTGGCTCTGGGGAAGGAGTGCAATAGGAAAAGAATTAGTTCAGATTGATGATTGGGCTCACTATTATGCATTTTTGGGAAAAACTAATATTGGGACTTCTAATACAGTGATCACAGCTACTATTTTTATCTATGATCAGATGGCTTGTATTTTATTTGATTGGGGGCCTGCTTATTCCTATATATCTATCCAATTTGTGGTGGGTCTGAGATATATTTTATTACCCTATTTATGTGTCTATTCTTGTGGGTAATTCTATGATAGTAACCCATTTTTATCGTTCTTGTCCTAGATAATTTATGGTTTTTTTTAGGCTTGGGTAGACTTGTTTATTCTGGAAATTTTGGACTTTGATGTAATTTTGGGTATGACTTCATATCATGTTGTTTTAAACTATAATTCTATAAGAGTTAATCTAATTATTCCTGGGGTGAAGAAACTAGAGTTGAAGAGAGTGTATAAGGTCGAATTAGTAAAGATTATATCGTATATTTGGGGTGGAAAGACATTAGACAAAGGGTTTTTAACATTTTAGCTTACCTTTGGGATATAGATGCGGGGTCCCCTTCTATTGAGTTTTGGTAGTTTTTGAATTTTAGGATGTCTTTCTTGAAGACCTAACAGGTATTTTCCTATAGGGATATCAATTTATGTATTAACTTAGAGCCAAGAACTCACCTTACTATTATTCCACCTTAACGAATGTCTCTAATGAAGTTAGGGGAGCTTCAAACTCAAGTACAGGAGCTACTTGACAAAAATTTTATTCATCCAAGTTCTTCACCTTAGGGTGCTCCATTCTTGTTTGTCAAGAAAAAGGGTGGTAGCTTGAGGATGTGTATTTATTACAAGCAGAATAAGGTTACTATCAAAAACAAATTTCATTACCTCACATAAATGACTTTTTTGATCGGTTATACGGTGTGTTCACATTTTGAAAAATTTATTAAAGGTTGGGTTATCGTCCCTTGAACATTAGACCAAAAATCATGTAGAAGATATGTTTTAGAACTCTGTATAGACATTATGAGTTTCTAGCAATGTCTTTCAGATTGACTAATGCACCTGTAGTCTTTATGAGTTTAATTAATGGTATCTTTAAGTCATTCGTGAATTCTTTTGTTACTATGTTTATTAATGATATTCTTGTGTATTCCTAGAGTAAAGAAGAGCATGTAGGGCATCATTGCATAGTCTTGGAGATTTTAATAGAGAAGTGGTTATTTGCTAAGTTCTCAAAGTGTGAATGTAGGTTTTTATCAGTTGGTGCATGTAGTTTTTGAAAAAGGGATGATAGTTGATCCCTAGAAGATTGAGGCTGTAAAGAATTGGAATTGACCTAGTTTAGTGACCAAGGTAAAAAGTTTTATCGATCTTGCTAGTTATGAATGCAAAATTTTCAAGAAATTTGTATCATTTGTGACATACCTGAGAAGGTTGACTAAGAAGAAAGTTCCATTTGTTTGTTCAGATCAATATGAAGATAGCTTTAAATATCATAAGACGCTCTCGACCATAACACTTGTTCTTTAGTTACCTATTGAAGGTAAGAACTTTATAGTGTTTTTGATGACTCATTATTGTATTTGGGTGTTTTTTTGATATTAGATAGAAATGTCATTACCATGGTTTGAGGCAGTTGAAGTCTCATTAAAGGAACTACCCAAGCCATGACTTAGAGTTGGCAACATTGGTACTTGCATTAAAGATTTAGAGACACAATCTTTATGGTGTTAAATGTGAGGTCTTCATAAATCATCATAATTTGTAGCACGTGTTTACTCAAACGGATTTGAACCTAAGGAAATGGACGTGGATAGAATTGTCGAAGGATTATGATATTAGTATTTAGTATTATTCAAGTAAGGAAACTAAGGTGGTAGATGCATTTAGCTGAAAAGTTAAAGTGTCGGTAGTTTATCATTTTTTAGCATATCTAGGAGACTATTAGCTAGAGAGTTTCAGACTATAGCATACCTAAATATCTTGTTTGGGGTCTTGGATAGAGGTATTATGTTCTCTAGTGTAGAGGTAATGCCAACATTCATAGAGAAGATTAAGGACAAGCAATTTAAGGAAAGAAGTTGAATGCACTCCAAAATAAAATGGTGTACGGAGAGGTGGTAGATGCCACTCTTGATGTGGGATGGGTGTTGTAGTTTAAGAAAATATTATGTGTTCCTCGAGTTGGTGATTTGATTCATGATGTATTTCAGAGGCCCATGGCTTGTGATACCCAATTCATTTGGGTGAAACCAAGATGTATTGTTACTTGAGGCGACTTTATTGGTAGCTTCGGATGAAGAGGGACATAATCGATTATGTATCAAAGTGTCAATATTGTTAGTAGGTAAATTATGACTACCAAAGGCATGTGTGGTTGCTTTCAAGGATGCTTTTACCCATGTGGAATTGAGAGCATATTGCTATGGAATTCTTAGTGGGTTTATCTAAGACTTTGGGCAGGTATGACTCCATTTGGGTGATAGTAGATTGGCTGATGAAGTCGGCTCACTTTGTACTAGTTTGGGTAAACTACAACTCTTAGTAGTTAGCTAAAATTTAGGTCAAGGAGAGTGTGATACTTCATGGGTGCCACTTACTATCATTTCTAACAAATATGCTATGTACACTTCTAAGTAGGGCTAGCAATTTCAGCCCATATTTGTGAAAAGAGTCCATTTAACCCATATTTATTGAGTTGGATCACTCATATTTTAAATGTGTAAATATAGACTTCAACTCAATTTAAAAGCTCATACAAATATGGACAAAATGGATAAAATATGGCTACCCATTTAAACACAAAGATCACCCACCTATGTTTAATTTTTTTTACTTTCTAGTTTCTTTTTTTTCTTTCGTTTTTCCTTTAATTTACTTTTTTGCTTTTTCAATTTTTTACTCGTTTCTTATAATTTATTTTGTTCTTTCTCATTTTTTTCATCTATTTTTTCTTTTTTCTTTATATTTTTTTCGTTTTCCTCTTTCTCATTCTTATTTGATCATTCATATTCGCTTGAGACCTACATGGGTTCATTAATTTAATCTTCTAATTATTTCATTTAGCCTATACAATTTATAGCATGTCTTATCAATTAAATATAATTCATAGTCTCACTCCTTTATTAATATTTTTTTCTATCTTTTATTTCTCTTTTTTTTTTCTTTTCCAGTGTTTTCTTTCTTTTTTCCTTTAATTTACTATTTTATTCTTTCTTTTTTCCTTTAATTTAATTTTTTTTCTTTTTCATTTTTTTGTTTTTTTCTACTTCTCTTTTACTCGTTTCTTACACTCTTTTTTTTTGTTCTATTTCTTCAATTTTTTTCTTTTTCAATTTTATTTCTTTTTTCTTCGCATTCTTTTTTTTTTTTGTATTTTCGTTTTTCCCTTTTTCATTCTTGGTTCATCATTTTTCTTCTTTTTTATATTTTTTTCTTCATCCTTTTTTTTTCATTGCATTTTATATTCAAATATTTTTTTATACTTTAAATTTATTTGTGTCGTAATATATATTTCAAATAATTTTATTATTTGTATTTGAATAGCTTAGTTGTCAATATGTACAATTTATCATTTGTATTTATATATAAATAAGTGTATGAATTAATTGTACTTTCTAGAGTCTAAAATATATAAATATACAATGTATCATTCAATGGAAATGTGTCATTAGTATTTGTATATCAAATTTATCATTTATATTTGTATATATACAAGTATCATTAGTATGCGTATGTTTTAAGTTGTATAAACATGTATCATATGGTACAAATGTAACATTTGTACTTATATAAAAGCTTAGGGTCAGGCAAGGCAGGAAGTACGTAGAAACCTTGATTTGTTTACTTCTTGTGACTGCTAATGATATTTGGTTTGACGAATATAATCCCAAGATCTTTCAGGATACTATCTCTGTATCTGTCCATTAGGTGGAGTCCACTTGAGTGTAGTTACGCAAATCATAAATGTTGGGCGAATATAAATCAATATGTGCTTAGGATAATTTCAAAATAGAAAAATAACAAAAAAGAAAAAAAAAGAGAGGTAGAAGTTAGATATAGAAGAGAGAAAAAAAACATAAAGAAAGAATTAAAAAAAATACAAAAAAATCAAAAAGAGAAAAATAATGAAAAGGGAGAAAAGTAAAAAGAAAAAAATGATGGTAAATATAAATATACTGAGTGGTTATAATATTTCAGTCATCATACATAATTTGTACTCGGTTTAACCATGATCTTCAAAAATAAAAAAATATAAGACATAAAATACAATCCAAAATGAAAAAAATGAGAAAGAAGTTAAAACAAAACAAAATAAAAAAATATAAAAAAAGACACTAAAAAGGAAAAGAAAAAAAAGAAAAAAGAAAGAGAAGCAAAGGTTAGAGATAGAAGAGAGAAAAAAATAAAATGAAAAAATAAAAAAATAAAACTAGAGGCTACATATAGAAGAGAGAGAGAAAAAAAAACTAAAAGAAAAACAAACGAAAAAAAAGTCAAGTTGATATGATACAAAAGTTTTAAGTTTTTGACTTAAGGAGTTAAAGTGGGTTGAAACCATTTTTACTCAATCGATATTTGACCAAATCCATATTTACCCATACTTATATGGGCGGATTGTAATCAAACAATTTTTGCTCGATCCATATTTAACCCATCTAAATCCAATACAATCCGCCCGTTTGCCACCCCTACTTTTAAGTTTTTGGAAATATTACATGAAGAGTTGGGGACTAAGCGCATGTTTAGCACAACTTTTCACCCTTAAACTAATGTGCAGGGAGAGAATTATTCAGGCACTAGAGGACATGTTGAGGGCTTGTGTGATTGATTTATGTGGTCATTGCGACCAATTTCTTTTGTTGTGTAATTTTTCATACAACAATAATTATCACACTAGTATTGATATGGTACCATTTAAGGCACTTTATGAAAGGAAGTATGGGTTACCCATTGGGCAATTTGAGATGGGAAATGTTAAGCCTTTGGGAATGAACTTAGTAAAGGAGGCTCAGGAGAAGATAAGATGCATTCAAGACTAGTTATTGGCTGATCAAAGTACGCAAACGGAGTATGTGCATTGTAAGATGAGGAATTGTACTTCAAGGTTGGTGAGCAAGTTTTCCTCAAGGTGTCTCCCATAAATAGAGTCATGAGGCTTGGTAAGAGGTGGCAAGATCAGGCCTAGGTATATAGGTACCTTCGAGGATCTTGAAAAAGTGGGTCTAATTGTGCATTGGTTATCTCTAAGATTGACGTTATCAATATTTCATCTGGTATTTCGTACCTTAATGTTAAAAAGGTGCTATGGGAATGGAGACTACTTCATTAAATGGTATTTGGTGCTTCTAGATAAGTATATGGCTTATGAGAAGGAACCAGTAGTTATTTTAGATTGGGATGTTTAAAAATTAAGGATGAAGAAAATTTATCCAATGAAAGTGAAATAAAAGCATCGTATGATTTAGAAAGCTACTTGGGAGGTCGAGAAGGACTTGCGGGATAAGTGCCCTTAATTGTCTAAGGATACATATACTCCGTTTTCTCCTTATTTTGCCTATATTTCATGTTGGATTGTTCTAGGATGAATAATTGGTAAATTAGAATTTGTTGTAATGACCCTTTCTATCGTTATGTATTAGTCCTATATTTAAAAACTCACATCCAAATTTTCCTATTTTAGAATTTACAAATTATTGGGTAGGCTAGTTTTGATCGATTATAGAGAGTGGTATGGCCTAGAGAAATTTGAGAATAATTTGTACAAGGGTAGTAGTATTTGTACTAATTTATAGTTATCTAAGATGATAAGAAACCTGTAGGAATTTACAAAATCAAATTTGCGTAAGTAGAATGTCCTAAAATTGATCTTAGCATAAATGACATTGTTAGAATATGCCATGTTTAAGGTGTGTTGCAAAAAGTGAGATATTTGGGTTAAGATGGACATTCTATTTTGTCGATGCTTCTATAGCGTCAAGTGATTTAGAGGAATAATTCCCCTTATAGCGGCAATCAATGATGGTCAACGACTGCTATAATAGTTGATACCACTATAGCGGCACTACTATAGCAATCAGGTACCACTATAGGGGTGAAAATGTCAGACTTAACAATTAGGTACCGCTATAGCAGAGAAAATTATAGACTTAATAAAATATTTTTCCAAAATAGTTAATTTTTCTAAAACACATTTTTCAGCAAGGAAATGGAGATTTATAGTGAAACCCACTAGAATTTCTTTGCGTGTCTTCGTTAAGACCATGAGCAAGCAGAAATTATACGAATGGGGAAAACTCTAGCATAAAAGAGTTATGCAAGCTTGGTTTGTCATAGGAATAGTATTGTAGTTTAATCCAATTTGTGTTATATGTGCAAGCTATCTATTTTGTAGTATGGCTTATTAGTGCATATTATTTGACGCGATCTTTGCGAATGATTTGTGGTTGTTATATTATTTTGACCTACCTTACTTTCTAAATTTGGAAATTTTGATATTTATAACATTTTCACAATCTTTTGTGTGGAACAAGGTTAGCATATAGTTGCGTTTGGGATTTTAGTATATGGACAATAATTGTCTCATACAGGTCATGGCTAGAGGGTGGCTGCATATCCCTTAGCATGTATGTACAAAGGTCATGTGAGTTAACGGTTTCATGAGTGAGTTGGAGAAATATATTTTTATACCTAATAAATTGTCATGACATGTTTTTGTCTTGGCTTGACTAAAATTTACTTGGTGATAATATGTTGACTTGTTGGTTGATTCTTAGTTGTTTATTTTTGTTTTGTTATGCTAAGTGTATGCTTGTTTAACGTGGATTAACATGTTGTACTATAACTTAGTTATATGTTTATATTGTCATATTGTATTGGACAAATGACCCTACCACTACACTATTGTTCTTGTGTAATGATACTACACCTGCATTTACTTTTATAAGTGCAACACTTATTCCAACGGCTCCTGTGAGACCTTACTGGTGATTCTAGGAGTTGACATTAGATTCAATGGTGTGAAACATGTTTTGGGCTACCATTGATCCTTCTAAAATATCAGAGTCCTTATTTTTGAATTTATGATTATCATTTTAGTTTTTGGGGTTTCATCCCCTTCTTGACAATCTTTAACAATTTTGGTACACACGACTTTCCAAACCTATGGATGATTTGGCCAATTATAATTTTTTGTCTTTAAGTTGTACTTATGTTTGTTTGTTTAGATTTGATGATTTATTGATGTATTAGTTCTATTATCACTTTTAAATATTTATTTAAAGATGATATTTTGGGTTAGATGATTCTCCCATTGGGTAGGTAATATGGGTGACACTCACGAAGGGTTTGGGTTATGAAAGAAAATCTATGACAAAAGAGATAGTTCTATTTCCCTTTGTTACAATGGTCTATATGATGACATGATCACAAGCATAATAGAGAGAGGGGACCTAAGTTACGATCCATGCTACTTGCTCATTAGTTACTTGACGAATGGGATGAAAGAATATATCCAATATTCCTAAAGAATGATAGGCACATGGTATTTATATGCTTTTTGTTGGCTTGGATGGTTCTAATAATAAAACTATTTGGTTACATTATTTTTGAGTCCATATCAATTTTAGACATGATGGGATGAATATTAGGACATGTAATGGTCTTATATCTCTAAACTATGACTAAAAGAAGAAATTAAATTTGAAACGCCCCAAACATTGGCCCTTGCAAATTTCTTGAGTCTTCAACTTTCTGCTCATCATACGACTCACACCACAAGTTGTATGGTGTAGTGACGGGTATAGGGATCCTAGTCATATGTTTGTTAGTGTAATGTTTTCCAAATTATATCCTAGTCATGACAGACTCCATACGAGTCATATTGTAATGTGAAAAGAAGGTAGGGTCCAATCGTATGTTGACCAATGTCTAGCCCTTGGTGTTCGGTGTTGGTTATGACTAGATCGTACAATTCGTATGTTCTAGTAAAGATTTGGACAAGGTAATCATAAGTTGGATAGAATATGGTGTACAACCTTTAGTTTTGTTAATGACTTGATGGTACCACTCGTATGATGTGGTGACGAGTTGGAGGATCAACTCGTACCCACCTGCAAGTTTTCTACAACTTTTAAGATAAGGGTAATTTAAAAATGTCCCACTCCAAGCCTTTAAGACCCCATATCTTATAACATAAATTGGGCATTTATTCTACACTTAGCAAGATTAAAACTCTCTCTAAACTCTCTTAAAAACTTCTCAAGAAAGATTGGGCTAGGGTTTCTTCAAGGTAGTCATCTAGAGTCTTAGAGATCAAATTCTTTCCGTGAATCTTCGTAGCTTAGGAATGTGACTCTTCCTTCATTGTTAGTTCACATAATTCATGTGTTTTAAACATTTTTCATGAATAATTAATGGTGGTTTCGAAAACCATAGTTGAGTTTGAATACATGATATTGAGTATTGTTTTCTTATGTTTTAAATCATGATTATACATGTTTTAAAAATGATTTTGCACATGTGTGTGCTTGTGAATTGTGATATAAACTAAGGGGTCATGGTTAACCCTAAGTGTTAGGGACCTAGTCATTTTTAAGGCCTCTTAACTCTGAGGATTTTTTAAGTGGCCTTCCCAAACCCGAGACCTAGGTTTTTGAGTTCATTCATGTTCAGGGGTATAAGGAGCATGTCTCTGGCAAGTTTTGGGCTTTTCGGACAAGGATTGGATCGTGTTTGGATTTTAATTCCAGCAGCTGACAGCGATAGCATCTTTTCGTGCTACCTATAGCGATGAGACACTCACCACATTGTGGTGCCCTTCTAATCGGCATTCAAGCTACAAATTTAATCCTCGAGAGACAATTGAGTCTTTTCCAATAAATGCAATTTGTAAAAACCATGAATTAAACATCGGTTAGACATTATATGCCCATTTTCCCCCAATTTCCTCTCAAAAATAAAACCCTAATGATTTCCCAAAGTTTATAAATTTCATTCCTTTCTCTCCATGAAATCCAAGAAATCAAGTTACAAAATCCAAGAAGTTTCAAGGAAGCTTAAAGAATTATGTTTTTCTTTCAAGATTTAAGGTTTAAGGTATGCATTATGTTTATCCATAGGCCCTTTCAACCCATGGAGTCCAATAATCTATTTTTATGTTTAAATTATGAATTATACATGTTTATGATGAATTATCTTCATGAACTCTTATGAATTTTGATTATAAATTATGTTTACATGTGTTTTAAATTAGATGAGACCTTTACATGTTTGAATGATGAAATTTCCATGTTAAATCCCTAATTCATGGTTTTAGTATTATAGCAATGTTTTGAATCACATGCTTTACCCATTCGCATGCTTAAATTCATTACTCCCATGTGTTTGATGAAATGCCTAAATCTTGGGTTTTGAGCAATGGTCTTTTATCATGGTTTTTAAATCTTCATATTTCCTTATTGTTATTGTTATTCAGTGTTGGTGGGTTATGAATACCCGATACTTAGTAATTTACATAAATTTAGTATCTTTAAAATAATTTCAGATAAACTATTAGTATTATTATTCAGTGAAGTTATTTCTGATCAGTTGTTTGCTTAGTTAAGCATAGTTCAGTCCAGTAATCAGTGTCAGTTCAGTTGGGTGTAGGATTTAGCACCAAGAAAACCCAGGTATGAGGGATCACCTACCAGTAGAGGATGTGACCTTCAGTAGCAGTCCCTTGGTTCCAAAACTATGTGGCCAACTTAGGTTAGAGATATCAGCCTTCAATTTAAGGGTTGATAAAGTATTTTCCTACCAGTTAAGGTAACATATATCTCATTGGGGTAACAGGTTGGATCCTACTTAGCTTAGATTAGGGCATGCCTGTTAAAAGATACCTCCCACAGTCTCAGTGCAGTATTCAGTATGTATTCAGTTTATTTCTGATTGACCATAGCATATAGTTCATCAGTTATTCATTTACCATATTTCAGTATTTTAGTTTACAGACTATTTCAGTATTATGTTGTATGCTTGGTCTTGCATTCTCAGATTTTACAGCTTTCAGGCATTTTATGCATCAGCTGTCTCATGTAATTTAGTTAGTCACCATCTCATGCTATTCAGTCAGTCAGTGATTCATGCGCATGAACCTATGCATTTCAGCCTCACCTCTTCTTATATACCAATAAATTCAAAGTGATGATCACATATTATTCTTTGGGCTATGATGTCTTATATCATAGGTTTGGACATTCAGTTTCCTTACTGTGCTTAGACTGTTTAGCTTATCAGCAACAGCAGTTGTGGTGAGTCCACATATGTCGAGAACCAGTTATGTTATTTTAGTATTTCCATATTTTATTTTAGTTAGTTCATTTTGGAGTTAGTTGGGGCTTTTCCCATCAACTCTATCAACTCAGTTTAGAGGCTTTTAGACATACAATCGATCAGTTAGATAGTCAGCTGGTTTTATCAGATACTTCAGATATGTTTTGATACATATTTCAGTATCCAATTTTATATTATCTTATTAGTATTTAAAACCATATGGAATTGATAGTTTTCTTTCACACATATATATTTTGTTACTTTATTCAGTGCTCACAACAGGTACCAGCTCATGTGTTAGCTTATGTTCACTTGTGATTGTAAGCACCATTGTCACGACTAAAGGGTAGCCTCAGGTCATGACAAAAATTGGTATCAGAGCCTAAGGTTTTACAATGTCCTAGGGAGTTTGAACGCCGTGTAGAGTAGATTCTTGTGCATGGGTATGAACCGCACTACACTTTTGGACAAAAGCCTAAAAGATATTTTAGGAAAAGTTTCCCTTCGTTCAGAACTCATGTCATATGAATAAGTATATGATCTATTTAAAACACTTTTTCTAACTCATTCTTCCATCTATTATAGACAATACCTCCCAAGAGAAATAATGGAATAAGGAACGGAAAGCAACCCGCGCATCTGCCTGTTTAAAAACATCGCCTATTTAGCATGTCCCTCACGCTAAATTCAGAGCTACTTTTGCTACCTTAGCTCATTCAGTAGTTGTTCAGAATGATAAGTAGGTTGTTTTCCTATCTAGTCTTATGGTTCATGCTCAGCAGAGTGAGAAGAAAAATGGTAGGGAGAAAGGGAGAAAGAATAGAAAGGCCAGAATAGGTAGTTTTCAGTCAAGGTTAGAGAGTGGTAACCATTCCCATTTCCATAAAAAATTCTCAGACCCATCTTCTTATTTAGCTACTATACCCGTGCTAAAGTTCAGGAATAATAATCAGGATAGAGTGCTAGGCTCTAGGCCCCAGGGTAGCATAAATAGTGGTCATACTAATCCACTCTGTGGGAGGTGTGGTAGGAATCATCAGGGTGAGTGTAGGGCTAGTAGTGGTGTGTAATTTGGATATGGAAATCTAGAACACAGATTTAGAGAATGCCTTAGATGGGTCAGCATAATCAATAAAGTCATTCCCAAGTTCCAGCCAATTGCCCAACTCAGCAGGGCGCTACTTCCAGTGTAACCAGTGAATAGCGCCAGAACAGATTATACGCACTCCAGTCCCTATATGATCAGGAAAGTCCTTTTGATGTGGTTACGGGTTCGTTACAGGTTTTTCTTCTTTATGTTTATGCTTTGTTAGATGTCAAGTCTTTACTTTCTTTTGTAACCCCTTATATAGCTGTTAATTTGCTATCAGTCTTGAATTTTTAGCAGAACCCTTCTCAGTGTCTATCCGGTAGATGCCTCCATTATAGTCAAGCAGGTATAGAGAAACTATCCGATCACAATATCTTAGAAAGTCACTTTAGTAGATCTTGTAGAGGTAGGGATAATAGATTTTGATGTCATTCTCGGTATGCATTGGCTCTACTCATGTTATGTCTCAATTGATAGCAGAAATAGAGTCATTCAGTTTTAGTTTCCCAATGAACCAGTCATCGAATGGAGGAGTAGTATCTCAGTGCTTAGGGATAAGATTTGTTTTTAGATCCCTTCTTAGAATCCTATGATAGCATATCACCTAGAGTTAGAAGCATGAACCCAGAATTTTAGCAGTAGTAAAGTGGTGATAGTGTGATCAAAATTTTATGGATTATGTATCCATGGGGTTAGTTTCATGATCGGTATAATAAAAGGCTTGAAATAGTATATGAAAGAATATTATGTTATTGATTTGAAATTAAGTATGATGATATGGGTGTGAGTTAGATATGTCATATTAGTAGGCTATGAAAAGATTTAGTGTGATTTATTAAAGGTTTGGGGATATCTATATTAAGTGTTAAAATCTAAGTTTGAATCTTTGAAGATTGGGCTAATAGAAAGTAGTGTTGAAATTCTTGATAGTGTGAACTCATGGTATGGTGATACTCATGAAGATCCTAAGATAGTTAGTGTTTCAGTTATTATGTGATGACTATTGGGGTTATATAAAGTTATGAGTTGTGTCTCAAAGGGAGTATTAGAAAGAGTTTTTACACTTTTAAGTATAGTCTTTCAGGTTGAATTTGTTATAGATGAACGTTTTCATATTTCGAACCTTAGAGTAAAGTGGTTTCAGTTTAGTTTAGAGTCTATCAAAAGCATCCCACGGACTCAGAGTGATGGCTTATAGCTAAGGGGGAGATGATAGAATAAGTAACCAAGTCAGGCTCTCAGATTTCAGTAGTGATGCCAGTACATTGTAGAATAGTAGTAAAGGAGGATGATGCCTAACCCACTCTTATTTTAGTATTTGTACTTCAGTTATCATGGTATATACTCACGACTTATATGTCAATTCCCTGTTCATAACTCATATCCATGCACTTTACACAGAATTATATGCGCTTAGAGTTCTTAGTCTAAGGAGTTCTAGTTTGCTCAGTAGTACAAATCATATTCAATGAAATTTATGAACTCCAAACTCAGGTTATACAGGTCATGGCTCATGTACTCGTGCTTTACAGTGTGTTCGATTCCAGTACTTATGTTATACTCTTAATGATCAGCAAAATTTAGATTTATGTCATGCATGTCATTAGTTTAGACCTCGTTGATGAATTCATGATGTTAAGACTATATTCCTCAAGCCTCAATAAAGTGTCCAAGTTATGCATAGTATCCTTTCATGTTTCAGGTCCTTACGCTCTAACATTTCAGTTACCTTTCCTTATGAAATAATGGTGATGATGAGTAATTTGTTCAGATGTAAGAGAGTAAATGTTTTATGTTAAGGAAATATTGTTGCATGCTTATTTTACATGATGCTATAGGTTTGAAGAATGATTAAGGCAAGGCTTTTGATAGATGTCATGGTTAGGTGTGTGTGTTTTCTTGGGGACAGTGGCTGGAAGTTTTATTGATAGAGGTATTAGAGAATATCGGAAATATGCTTTTATGGTTGTTGTTTAAAAGTTGATATGTAGTAATGAATATGGGCTTGAATGTCATGTTGGTGTGTAAGTGGATGACTGCATTGCGCGTTAGTAAGAGGTAAAAATGTTTGAATCTATGTAATTTACAAATTTAGTTCAGTTAATGCATCACGATTCATATTCATACATTCAGTTAGGATTCAATTCAAAAGTGCCTCAAGCATTCTCTCAGTCTTTCCTTAGTATTTCACCCAAGTAAGTATCATTCTGGGAACAAATAATCTCAAGGGAGAGATGTTGTAATAACTCGAGTTTTCATGTCTTAAACCTCTCTACTTTTCTTCATAAAATCAGATCCATCCTAAAGTAATGGTAACTTATAAGTTGACTCTCTTGTTTCTATCTCATCTTTATAACCAGTATCATGTCATTGTATGTATTCAAGGAAATCAGTTCAGTTCATGATATTTAGTTCATGTATCATGTCTTAGAATCTATTATGCAATTATGTTCAAAGTCATGCATGTTTAGTACATGATCTCAATTACCTCAGTATAGTATTCTCAGATTAATCAGTCTCTTTTGAGGATGAATATTACCAAGGGCAGATATTGTAATTCCCCACACTTTTCTTAGCTTAGTTCAGCTCCTAGTTGCAAGTATAAGAGGCTTAAAAGCCAAAAATTTAGCTAAGTGTTGGGGACTTAGTCATTTTTAAGGCCTCTTAACTTCGAGGATCTCTAAGGTGGCCTTCCTAACCCCGAGGCATAGGTTTTTAAGTTAATTCATGTTCAGTGGGTATAAGGAGCATGTCTCGGGGAAGTTTAGGATTTTTTGGAAGAGCATTGGGTGATGTTTGGATTTTGATTCCAGCAGCTCACCGTGATAGCATCGCTTCATGCTTCCTATAGCAATGAGATCCTCACTCCATCGTTGTGCCTTTCTAATCAGCATTCCAGTAGCAAATTTAGTCCTCTGAGAGGCAATTGGGTCTTTTCCCCTCAATGTAATTTGTAAAAACCACGAATTAAACGTTGGTTAGGGCATTATATGGCCATTTTCCCCTAATTTCCTCTAAACATCAAACCCTAATCATTTCCTCAAGTTCATTAGTCTCATTCCTTTCTCTCCAAGAAAACTAAGAAATCAAGTTACCAAAACCAAGAACCTTCAAGGAAGCTTAAAGAATTGTGTTTCTCTTTCAAGATTTAAGGTTTAAGGTATGCATAATGTTCATCTATGGGCTCTTTCCACCCATGGAGTCTAATAATCCATTTTTATGTTTAAATTAATAATTATACATGTTTATAATGAATTATCTTCATGAAACGCTTACAAATTTTGATTATAAATTATATTTACAAGTTTTTTCAATGGGATGGGCCCTTTACATGTTTGAATGATGAAATTTCCATGTTAAATCCCTAATTCATGGATTTAGTATTATAACTATTTTTTTAATCACATATTTTACCCATTCTCATGCTTAAATTCATTACTACCATGTGTTTGATGAAATGCCTAAATGTTAAGTTTAGAGCAATGATCCTTTATCATGGTTTTTAAAGTTTCATATCTCTTTATTACTATTCTTATTCCATGTTGGTAGGTTATGAACACCTGCTACTTAGTTGTTTTCGTAAATTTAGTATCTTTAGAATGATATCAGATAATGTGAGCATTATCCTGCAGTTAAGTTATTTATTATCAGTTGTTTGCTCAGTTAAGCATGGTTCAGTCTAGTAATCAGTGTCAGTTCAGTTGGGAGTAGGATTTAGCACCGATCAAACCCAGGGATAAGGGATCACCAACCAGTATATGGTGTAAACTTTAGTAGCAGTCCCTTGGTTCTAGAACTACGTAGCCAGAGTAGGTTAGAGGTATCAACTTGCCAGTTGAGGGTTGATAAAGTGTTTAACTACTAGTTGAGAGTAACATATATCTTATTAGATCACCTGCCAAATGAGACTGACTCATTTGATCAACACAGCCATTATTAGTACTCATGGCACGGTACTGACACCCTTCCAACTGGGCTTACAGGTTTGACCCTACTTATCTCAGATTGAGGCATGTTAGTTAGATAGTACCTCCCACAATCTAAGTTCAGTATTTAGTATGTATTTAGTTCAGGTTTGCTTGACCATAGCATACAATTCATCAGTATTATGTTATATGTTTAGTTATACATTCTCAGATTTTATAGCTTTAATGAATTTTATACATGAATTGTCTCATGTTATTCAGTCAGTCACCATCTCATTCTGTTCAGTCAGCCAGTGTTTCATTCACATGAACCTATGCATGTCAGCCAAACCTCATCTCATATACCAGTACATTCAAAGTACTGATCGCATATTTTTCTTCGTTCTATGATACCTTATATCATTGGTTCAGATGCTCAATTTCCTAATCGTGCTTAGACAGTTCATATTATTAGCAGCAACATTTGTGGTGAGTCCACATATGTCGAGGACTAATTATGTTATTTCAGTGTTTCCGCATTTCCTTTCAATTAGTTCAGTTTGTAGTTAGTTGGGGCCTGTCCCATTAACTCTTTCCACTAATTTTAGAGGCTTTCAGACAAGTAGTCAGTCAGCTAGATAGTTAGTTGGTTTTATCAGATACTTTAGAAACATTTTGATACATATTTTAGTATCCAGTTTTACATTATCTTATCAGTATTTAAAACCTTATGGCGTTGACAGTTTTCTTTCGCACTTGCGTATTGTGTTACTTTATTCAGTGCTTTTAGCAGGTACCATCTCATGGGTTAACTTGTGGTCTCTTGTGATTGTAAATAGCGTTGTCGCAACTAGAGGGTAGCCTCGGGTCATGACAATAATGGTCAACCCTCAACCTATTTGTAAAATTACCTATCAGAATGATTTTGTCACATGTTGATTGTGTTTTGAACTAAGGTATTAGCCTAATAATGTAAGTGGTTGGTAAATGGTTTTACAAAACCCTTGTTGGCCATAAATTAGTTTGAATTGCTAAATGGGTTCGAGTCCTTAAATGTTGAATTGAATTAATGTCTTTGTTTAGACAATAGGTTCGAGTCCCAAAGTTGATTAATAATGTTATGGCATGTTGTACATTTCCAAGTGGGGTTGGTATGACGATACCAATGGGATTCCTTTGGTAAGTAATTGGATTAAGGGTTGTGCATATGTAATGAATGTTTAATTTTGGGTTTAAAGCGGGATGTGTAATGGGGTTGTGAAAGTGGATTCCGAAGAACTAGCACTAGAACCGCGCTAGCCGGTACGGGTGTCTATATTACTAAGAGGATTGATTCCCCCGAATAAATATATAAATGGGATGTTCGAGTCCCTCATATTGTATACATTGATTATTAAGTCACCTTGATTATGTCGGGAGGTTCTAGTTCCCCATAAAGGAATACATGGATTTGGATATTCTCTAGTTTGTGCAGCTACATGCACTAAGGTCCTTCATCTAGGGGATAGATGGGCCCATATAGCCCATGCGTTCCTTGTTGTATAACGGTTATAGTACACAACGTAGGTTAAGGTTTATAAATACATGTTAAACCTTATTCCCTATCCCAAAATGTTATATTATGTGTGTGTACATGTGATTGCATACAGTTAGTTGACTTGTTTTGGATAATGTCATTATTTTTTCCTCTATCCCTTAGTTACATGCTAGCGCTTCAACCGTTTAGCGTCTCCGGACGCTGTATCCCCATGCGATGCAGGTACCGAAACTTTTTCTACTTTTCCTGTGCAGTGATTAGATGCTTGAGTTAGTTCGTGAGTTTAAATTGGAGTGGTGCGATTCCATACTTTAAAAGGCTTTACTTCATGTTCCTTGTCTCCTATGTCTTAGAACATTTTTATACGTTGTTTTTGGCTACTGGCGGGGTCATGTCCCGACATTTTATTGATTTTGGATTTTCTAAAGGCTTTGTTCTATACTTTGGACGTGGGTCTGTTGTTTTGGTGGATTGGCTCGGTGATGGACGGTTGTCTGGTTATCAGTGATTGGTTTAGACATTTCTTGAATAAATATTAGTATTAGTTTACATTATCTTGTTATATGTTCGGAATTCATCCAAGACTTGAGGTTGTCGAGATAACTAGGTTAGGTGAAGGGGGAGATCACCAATACATGTGAGGCTTAAGATACCCATCATGGTCAGGACCTGGTGTGGGTCATGACAAAATTAGAGGAATTAACATCATTCAAGAATTGTAAAATAGCTTAATAACATCATAAGGGAGTCCATTACAATTGGATATATAATCAAATGAGTATTAGGAAGAGTGATGCTTGTGAGTTGTCCAAGGAAAAGTAATGTTTTAGAATAAGTATTGTTAATTTTTCAAAGCATAGGTTTGTTCTGAGTAAGTTGTTCTTACTACCATTGTCCTTCCATATGCTCATTTAATAATGTGTTCAATTGTTATGGATTCTGATATGATATGAATTTTTCATTTTACAATGTTTGAATGATGTTGATTAAACTAATTTAGTATAAAACTAATTTAATTCTTCCTTTTCTTAATCACATAAAAATCCTTCTCTCTTTAGATATATAATAAACATATACAGAGACATATCAAAAACTTTATCTATTCAAGAAAGTGTCAGAAGTCTACCATCGTCCATATGAATATATAGTCAAACAATAGTATGACAAAAAAAGGGAAAATTAGTTTAAGTTAAACTAGGAGAATTAACATCATTCAAACATTGTAAAATAACTAAATCACATTAAATAAGAGTCCTTAATAATTAAACACGTGATTAAATTAGATTAAGAAAGTGACACGACCCAACTCGGGGCCTTGTCGTAATGGGCATCCCAAGTCCGAACATGACCGGAGACCACCCCTGTTACCCAACCTAACCTCCAGTCGCGTGCCCTGAGTTGGCTGAACTTCTAACATATAACAAGATAGTGTGACTATCAGTATTAAAGACCGGAATAGGTCTATTTTCGAGACCGACCCAAATGAGTCCGACTGTCTCCTACCGACCGTACAACCATACCAATCCAAACCAAACCATAGATCCAACCATATCCAAATAAGTTCCAAAACATACTATGATTAATCCCAATATTAAATAAGATGGAACAATGAGAAATTTTGTCCAATGAGGTCATCCCTAATACCAATGCCAGTACTAAGGATGACAACAATACTGATCCCGCCCATTCCAAACCATAGTAGTACCAAAAAATCCTATAACCAAAAGAGTACAAACATCTGGTTGGGACATGCCCCCAACTATAGACAAAACCAATATAGATAAATAATCCAAAGTATGAAATAACATCCATCAAATGGAGCCTTCCGAATAGATTAAATCTCACACCTTCAATCCAAATGCTGACCCAGAAACCTGAATCGATAACAAGAAGAAGTAGAACGATCAGTTCTTGCATCGTATGGGGATACAGCGCCTAAAAATGGGTTAGCGGGTGAACGCTAGCATGAACTCGGGATAAGGATAAAATAATACCATTTATAAAACCAAGTGAAAACCATCCATATGCACACAATAATACATAAATATATATACATATATATATATACACATAAATATATATATACATAAAAACATATGTGTATATATATATTATATAACCATGTTGGGAAAGGGAATCGGGATTAGCATGCCATTTAAAATCTTTACCTGGGTTGTGTAGCTTTGTCGTCCTATACCATCCACGGGCTATATGGGTTTAGCTCCCCCTGCTTAAAGGGAACCAGTGTGTGAAGCCGCATGACCAAACAAAAAAACTGGGATGACTAGTATGTCCCCCAAAATATATAAAGTGTGACATCACGCACACGGTCACTAGGATCAAACCTCACATCGAAAAATATGAGTTTCCGATTTACCCAACATGATTTCTAATTAACCAAAACCTTGGCCACCAAGGCCTTTCCAATCCATTAAAAACCATTTAAACATTTCATATTATTTATGGTTCCATTTCCAGATTTAAACCATACATAAGTTCCATTGAAAATCCAATATTTTAGTGAAACATTGTTATAGGCATTTTATCAAACACTTTTGGGGAATAGTATTTCAGAAAAATATCCATTACCAAAGAACCATTCCCGTGAAACCAATTATACAAAACCATCATTAATTCATATAAAATCATAATTAAAATATGGGAAAACCATAGCCAAGCATTTATAACCAAAACCCCCAAATCCTCTTTGAAAACCCAAAATCATACGACTTCCAAATCATAAAAACATTGTATAAAACCATTCCTTTAGTTGGAACTAACAATACGAGAAAAGAACATGCCTTAAACCAATATGATGATGGAAAGAAATCACCAAGAAAAGACGCAATTTACTCCTTAAGATGAAACCCTAGCTTTCTTTTCCCAAGAACTCTAGAGACGATTTATGTTTGTTTCTAGAGACGATTTATGTTTGTTTACCAAGTTTTTCGGAATAGAATAATAGGCAAAATAACTTTACAAGTACAATATAAGTCGTGGACCTTACTATGATAAGTGGTGAAATATCCAGATTGGCCTCACTTAAACTACATTAAATTACTGTCATAGGGTACAACAGACTCTTATGAGTCGTACCTATCCTGTATGAGTGGTACCCACCTCTCGTACCCTAGGCTTTCCCTCTTGGACCTAACACTATCAAAGGCACAACACACCTAAACCCAAATCGTATTCAAGTGTACGACTAGTACCCATAAATTGTACCCCTGGAAAAATAGAATCCAAGAGGTTTGAACACTGACCACCATAAGAGCCTTGGGTACAACTCTGAACCTGGCTTACGGCTCATGGTGTTCCATTCATACTCAGATCCAACTTAATTTTCAGCATCAGACTAGACCGTACCATCTGTACCCAAGTGTATGACTCATTCCCCTAAGTCGTATCATGCCTATAAACTAGAAATCAAGAAAATTGTATAAGGTCTAGAAACCAGGCTATTTCAGTACCCCCCACTAGGAACATTAGTTTTAGAATGACAAACAAGGTAAGGGTAATAACGCACAAGAGTCATTTGTATTATCAAATAAATTTCCAATATTTAACAAATTTTTAAAACAAAGAGGCAAAGATATTAATCTTTCATTTAACAAACTCAAAAAATAAAGATGTGTTTAAGAAACATACCTTCCACACGGAGCCTAAAAGCAGAAAATAAATATGAATACTTGGACTTTATGTCCTCCTTCGTTTCCCATAAAGCTTCTTCCAACTTATGTTTACGCCACAGAACCTTTACCGAAGCCACATCATTGGTTCGTAACCAGCGAACCTTCCTATCTAAGATCTCAACTGGGACATCTGCATAAGATAAAAAGTTTGAGATACCTAACACCTCCAAAGGAACTATCAAAGAAAGATCATCAAGACACTTACTCAATATGGAGACATGAAATACCAGATGAATGGAGTACAAACTAGAAGGAAACTTTAAATCATAAACCACATTACCACTTTAAATCAAGTTCAAACAAATCCACCAAAGTCCATCTATCACTAGTAGATGCCACACCCCCCCTATAGACTCTCTTCATTGTAACTCAGTCACTTATAGGGATAGAAATAGAAAAAGAATCCAAAATAACCTAATGATCAAAACCAATACATACAGCCATATATATGGTCACATAAGAAAGAGTGGACCCCGGATCAAGTAAACAATACACATCAAATGAAAAGAGTTGTAACGTGCCAGTAATGACATCAGTTGATGACTCAGATTCCTGCCGAGATGCAAGAGCATACACTTATTTTGGCTAGTGTTGGTACCAGAAGTAGTAGCATACACCAAAACCGCACTACTAGTTGTAGGAGTAGAAGATTAAGCAACCAGAGCTTTGATCGTACCCTTACCAACCAGACAATTCTTAAGTATATGGCCTGGCTGGCCATATTTAAAACACTGGTCCCTTGCTTCATCACAATAACCCTTATAAAGACGATAATAGAACTAGCAAGGAGGGTATGAAGAAACCAACCCCCACTCTCCTGAGATTAGGCACCTTATGCCCAGAAATTATCATCACCTTGTTGATTCCTATCACCCGACTGCCTTAGTTAAGGAGAACTAACAGTAGCGAAAGAACCAAAAAGAACTCTACTACTTTTTTTTCAGCCATTTACCTCCATCCCAACCACTTTGCTACACCTTTCTGGTCTGAAAACCTACTCCTCTTACCCTACCTATCTCTGAACTCAGCCTATTTTCTCTTCTCATCCTCCACGTGCTGCATATGTTCAACTAACCTAAAAATGTGTATATCCCTGATTAATAAAATTCTCTTGCTTTCTAAGATCAAATCCCAAGATAGCCCAGAAATGAACTTTCTCATCCTCAATCTCCTGTCAACCACCAAATCAGGAGCATACCTTGACAACTAATGAAATTTCAAGGCATATTCCCTGACAGACATTCTCCCTTGCTTAAGATTTACAAACTTCTCTATCTTCACTTCCCTCAGCTCTTAAGGAAAGAAACAATTTAGAAAAGAACCATAAAAGTGATCCTATAAGGACAACTCCTCCATATCACCTCTATCCCTATCCCATTCATCATGCCATTAGAACACAACATTCTTGAGTTGATAAGCTGCAAAGTTTACACCTTCCACATTAGTAGCTTGCATCACCTTGAATATATTCACAATTTTGTCAAAGAAATCCTGAGGATCCTCCTCTATCTTCACACCAGTAAAAGTAAAAGTATTCAATTTCATAAACTAACCAACCCTTGTGGCCTCAGCAGATAACCCACCAGATGCATCCTTCTCAGCCTGAGAAGTAACCAACTGAGCAATAGTAAGAATAGACTGGCAAATTCTACATTAGTCACCTTACCCTGAGGAGTACTAGTAGCAACCGGAGGAATTCCAGAACTACAAGGGATAGGACCCTAAGATCGAAGACGAACTTCAAACATAGGAGTACCCCATCAACATTTTCCTCGGATGGGATGGAAGAGTTTTGTTGTGTTCCAGATTATCGAGGCATGATCTAAATGATGAAAAAACAAGGATTAGATAAGAATTCCAGGACATAGACTCTAACTTTGAAAATAGAATACCAAGAAAGTGAAACATTCCTAAATGTCTTGTAGCCTCTCTCTTATGAGTGTGGCATGCTTTACACCCTTAAAAGAGACTACCAGATATGTATTTGTGGACTTCTAATTAACCATGAACCTCAAGCTCTGATACCAAGTTAACATGACCCAACCTGAGGCATTGTCATGATAGGTGTCCCAAGTCTGAAAAACCACCCCCGTTACCCAACCCAACCTCCTACCATCCGCCCTGAGTTGGCTAAATTTTAAACATATAACAAGTTAGTGTAACTATCCAGACTATAAACTCTGCGATAGGTCTATTTCCAGGACCGACATAAATGAATTTAGCCATCCCCTATCGACCATACAACCATACCAAGCCAAACTAAACTATAGATCCAACAACAACCAAATAAGTTCCCAAACATAATATGATTAATCTCAAAATGAAATACGATAAGAGAGTGAGAAATTTTGTCCAATGAGGTTAGTGCTCATACCAATGCTAATACTAATGCTGAGACCAATATCGATCCCACTCATTCCAACCTATAGTAGTACCACCAAAACCTCTAACAAATAGAATACAAAGATCCAGTTAGGGCATGCCCCCAACCATAGCCAAAACCAATATCCATAAATAATCTAAAGTATGAAATAACATCAATGAAATGGATCCTTTCGAATAGATAGAAGCGCACCACTTTAAACCAACTGCTGACCCAAAAGTCTTAATTGCTAAGTAGGAGCAGTAGAACGGTCGATTCCTATATCGTGTGGGGATACAACATTCAAAGATGAGATAGTAGGTGAATGTTAGCATAAACTCAGGATAAGGATAAAATAATGTCATTTATAAAACTAAGTAAAAAACATATCTATGCACATAACCATACATATATATAACCATGATAGAAAAGGGAATCAGGCTTAGCATGCTATTTAAAATCTATATCTGGCTTATGTAGCATTGTTATCCTAAACCACCCATGGGCTATATGGGTTTAGCTCCGCCTACTGAAATAGCCCCAGTGCTTGAAGCTACACGACCAGGCAAGAAAACCTGGGATAGCTAGTACATCTACAAAAAATATATAAAGTGTGACATCTTGCACACAGTAACTAGAACCAAACCTTACATCGGCAAATATGAGTTTCTAATTTAAATCCCCCCTGGGGCCTCCACCTTCCAGAATTTTGCTATATATTCCTCTTTTAAGCCCAATAAAAACTATTTTCCAACCAAACCATTATTCCATTATTAATAATCATGGATTTTAGTAGTGGTACCATCATACCGACTATAACATGCAAATATTGTCCTTATCCAATCCTTAGGGGATTCCCATGTACCCCACATAATTTTTAATTAACCAAAATCATGGCCACCAAGGCCTTTCCAATCCATTTAAAACCATTTAAACCATTCATATCATTTAGGAATCCATTACAAGGTTTAAAACATGCATAAGTTCCATTGAAAAACCAATATTATAGTGAAACATTGTTATTGGCATTTTATCAAACACTTTGGGGGCATAGTATTTCCAAAACCAATGTCAATTACCAAAGAACCATTTTTATGCAACCAATTAACCAAAACCACCATTAATGCATATAAAGTCATAATGAAAATATGGAAAAACTATAACATAGTATTTAGAACCAAAATCCCCCTAACCATATTAGAAAACCAAAAATCATACAACATCCAAATAATAAAAATATTGTATAAAACCATGCCTTTAGTTGAAACTAACAATGAGGGAAGATAACAAGCCTTAAACTAAGATAATGATGGTAATAAATCACCAAGACAAACCCTAATTTACTTCTTAAGATGAAACCCTAGCTTTCTTTGCCCAAGAACTCTAGAGAGAATTGAAGAATTTTTTTCCAAGTATTTTAGAATAGAATAATAGAGAAAATAACCTTTCAAGTGCAATATAAGTCATGGGACCTTACTAGGATAAGTAAGTAAATATCCATATTGCCCTCACTTAAACTGTGTAAAATTCCCATCATAAGGTACGACTGACCCTTACGAGTCGTACCCATCCTGTACAAGTGGTACCCACCTCTATACCCTATGTTTTTCCCCTGGACCCAACACAGTCTAAGGTACAACACACCTAAACTCAAGTCATATTCAAGTGCATGACTAGTACCCATAAATCGTACCCCTGGCAGAATAGAATCCAGGAGGTTTGAACACTGAACATCATATGAGTCTTGGGTATGACACGTACCCTGGCTTATGGCTCATGGTGAGCCACTCATACTCAGATCTATCTTAAGTTACCAAGTCTAAGATTAAGTGAAGGAACCCAATGATCCATATCCACCAGTACAACTCATACCACCAAATCATACCCATTCCGGTAACAAAAATCAATTCCACCAACCAACACTAATTAGCATACGACTGGACCATACCACCCATACCTAAGTGTACAACTAGTTCCCTTAAGTCGTATCTTGCCCAGAAACCAAAAAGCAAGGAAATTTTCTATGGTCTAGAAATCAAGGTGTTTCAGAAAGAGTATTAGAATTAACAACCACTTACATAAAATATATTTGTTCTTTGAGAAACAAACCGTTGTTCTCAAGCATTACTTGTTTGGACCATTCACAAGCATCACTTTTCTTAATACTTATTTAATCATGTGTACAATTGTTATGGACTCTCATATGATGTAATAAGTTATTATACAATATTTAAATAATGTTAATTCCCCTAATTTAATTTAAATTTGTTTAATTTTCCCTTTTATTCATATTTTAGTAATTTAGGGTCACTATATGTCCCAATGCTCATTGGATCATGTCCGAAATTGATATGAACTCACAAATGATGTAACTAAATAGTTTTACAATGTTTAATGATGTTATTTCCCCTAATTTTATATAATGTAATTTAAATTTTCCCTATTAGTCATATTTTAGAGATTTAGGATCATTACATGTCCTAATATTCTATTAATCATATCTAAAATTGGTATAGACTCACAAACGATATAACCAAATAGTTTTATAATGTTTGGATGATGTTAATTTCCTTAATTTAATTATAAATATTTATTTATAATATTACTAGTCTATATTTTCAACTGATCGACCCTAGACTGCTTGCAAAGTGGATGATAGCTGAGGGTTTCATCTATAATTTATGGGCTAGTTTAGTATATATTTGCCAATTCTGAGTTTGGAATTATCCTATTTTAATTAATTTAATTGATGTCCTTTTAAGACCTATAAGTTGAAGTAAAACTTATTCATTTAATTTATTCACAATATAGTTATGAGGAAAAACTTTATACAATCAGTACTTGTTCCCAAACTCATTGGATCATGTCGCCTATTATATTGATAAAGACTCTCATATGATATAATAAAATGTGTTAACATGTTTATTTTATTTTAGTTAATTAATTTCTCAATTAGACAAATAGTAATCTATTTTATAATATATACCAAGTGACCAATCAATTATCAACAAATGGTTTAGTTACGTAATTTATGATACACTTCAAGTAATAGTCTAGTTTACATATATTATATGATTGATTATTGACAAATAGTGTGATTGAGAAAAAGTCATATTCATTGATAATTGATATAGGTTGATTGAATATAGTTATCCATAATCTAATAGACTTTTGAGCATTGATGTTTAGATTGGAGATTTGACAAGTAAAACATTTTAAATGTTAATTATTTTAGACAAAAATCAAGCATCGACATAACAAATGAGGCAAAATAAAAAAAGAGAAAAAGTTATTTTTTTGCTCTTTAAAGAGAATTACTACGCACGTTTCCAGAAATATGAGTATAAAAAAGTGAAAGTCGTGTTTACGTGATTTCATTTGTTTGGTCATCTCAAAGATCATACAATAACTGATGCCTGGACTATGATCATGATCTACAGTTTATTGATACCTAAACTATGAGTGTTGTTTATAACTGATCTTCTTGTCGATAACAGTAAAAAGTTTAGTTGAATGAATTAGAACAGCAGACTGGATCTCTTACATATAACCACCTGAACTACTGGAATGGGACTAAGATTGAGGATAATAACGTTGATCTTGTGTATGCCCAATTTAAGGAAGATAAAACCATCAATATTATAGATAATGAAAAAGTGAGAGCTTTAACAACAATGAAAAAAAATTGAACGCTTATGGATAATAACGTCTAAAGTGATAAAATTCATTCAGTTATTGATAAAAAATAATTGACCCAAAAAAGGTTAGAAATTTAGCCAAAAAGGAAAAAATAACAATTTTTTAAGCAGAAAGAATCAGTGATTTTCATCTTTTCCAAAAGATTATAAAAAATAAAAATATCAATATAATCTCAAAATGCTTAAACCCATAAGATAACAATGAATAAGTATTTTGAGATTGGAGGAGAAGATAAATCCAATGAAAAGAATTTGAATTTGAAGAAAAAAGAATGGGAGAAAGTGAATAGAGAGATATGAGTTTGAAGATATTTGAGAGAAATAATAAGGGTGAAATTTATTTTTAAAATACTTAAAGGGTGCTATTAAGTTTATAAACTATCAAATGGAACCCTGACCCCACACCTTTTCTATTTTCCATTTTCAAACCGTAAAAATTAAATCAAAAAGAAAAAGTATCTTTTTTTCAAATACATTTTCAAAGTGACCTATTTTACAATTCTTAAAGAGTATATCTTAACCTTAACCAACTGAAAATTTGGAAAATTAGACATAAATTCATTGATGTCCTTCTTCATTTCATTTCACCAACAAACTTTCTAGTGGTCACGATCCTTCTTGGTGGTACCTGGATGAATAGAATTCCAAGAACTTTGAGCTTCTATGAGCATCTATTGTCTTAATTCATCAACATAGGGAACACATAATCTACCCAAAAAAAAAAAGAACCATCTCCTCCTTGGGAGAAAGCCTTAACTTTCCAACTTTGGATTACTTCTATCAACATAAGAAAAATAGGGTCACTATAATTATTTACCTTCATATCTTCTACTAATGATGATTTTGAACCATGTAACAACTTTTGACTAGATCAACCAATCAAACACCCAATCTAGAAATCTTGTGAACATCGAACCCAAATTTTTTTTTCTCATCTTCTACTTGAGCAACACTACCTATAGAGATCCTGCTAAGAGCATTAGCCATAATGTTTGGTATACCTGAATGATACAAGTGATGAGTGGTAAATTGTCCTCTTATTTACATCAAAAACTGAGCACACTATAATGAAATAATTTTATATATAAGGCTAATTATCTATTGAAATGTGTTAATTCCTAGTATAGACGATCTTGCAGGAAACATGATGGATACGAGTGGATATAAAGTGGGTAAACATAAAATGAGAGTAAGAGGAACCAAAGATAAATTTCAAGCCCGGGAATTGGCCCTTAGGTATCACGATGGCAGCCTGAGGGTCGTGATCACGTCAGTCAATGAAAGTCAGCCAATGGAGATTGTACAAATATTCCACGTGATTGCAGAAGCGAGATCATGATTGGAAGATGGTGATCGAGGTTGGTTGGGATTTTTTCAAAGGGGAATCATAAATCTGCACAACTGAATCCCAAACATAAAAAAGGCAAAACCCTTGGACATTTTTCATCATCTAGGACACAATATTGAGAAAAAAATAACAATTTTTAATTTGAATAGTAGAACAATTATGTATTGAATTCCAAGTGAAACTTTAGTTGTGAACTGGATTTGAAGCTTGGGCTTAATCTTATTCTTCCTTTAACAGATGAATCAAATGCTAATTTGGGTAAACCCCTTATATTTAAATTAATAAGTAGCTAAGTTTATCTATCTTGGGGTTAAGCTTGATTTGGAGGTTAATGTCATATGGGTATTGATTGTTAGTCCAAAGTATTAGTTGATGATATTTATTTTTACTCTTACTCTATGTTTGAATTGAAAATATGGGTGAAAGCGCCAATTATCTTGCATCCCACATCATCTTTGAAAGAGGGATGTGGGTGATGAGCAATTATAAACAACTACTTAATTTTAGCTTTTTCCATGACATTATCTTAAACATAAGGATGTTTTGTGAAATTTCTATGCTCATAAGCATTATCTTAGAAATAGGGATGCTAAGTTAAGGTATTGGATTGATGATTTTTTCCTCACTCATGAGGTATTAGAAAGAATCTATGAGTAAAATTTAGTATTTTTTTTAAACATTAACACTAAAACCCTAAGACTATCCTACCCAAAACTCATTCACTAAAGTTGGGACTGACTCTTGATTACACGTACATGAATTACCTCTAGGACTGTATAACCTTTAGAACTCCCTCTATTGGTTTTACTCATCAATTTGTCACTCTTATATTAGTGTTGTAGTGTGATTTTTCTTAACAAAAGTTCTAATTCATCACCCCCCCCCCCAAATTTAAATTCATGGTTTGTTTTAATTTTATATTATGGGTTAACTCTTAGTTATATCTTAACATACATATGTTTTGAAAACTTGTTTACACTCCTTGTGGATATGACCCCAAATATTGTTGGGTTTATATTGACAATGACCACTTGCATCAAATTAATAATGTAAGTTGAGCGTTATCAAAAATGGTGCCATTGCCGGGAAGTGAAACTTCATTTTCATTAGTGTTGTGTTGTTAGTAACTTTAGGTTAACCATAGTGTGTGTTTAATTTAGTTGTTGTTTTTATTCTTTAATTAGGTGACTTTACTAGCGTCTGCATTGTAATAAGCCAACTTGGGAGAGATGACTTCTCTTTTCATAGGCATATAGGGGACATGGATTATCTTGATGATGCGGGGCATACTAATGCCATCCTATCCTACCGGTCGAGAGAAATGGGGGTATTCCATGCCACAAGTGTCATGCTCCACATATTACAAATGAAAGGTCTATTCAGGGGTCAAGCACAAGAAGATGCCAGCTTACATTTGAAAAACATCCTTGAGGTGTGAACCTCATTTGATATTGCTCATATCACTCAAAATTCCATTAGGTTGAGGTTTTTCCCATTTTCCAAAATGGGTGAAGTGTATTTGTAGTTGAGATCTCTACCCATTGGGTCTATTACATCTTGGGTCGAACTTATGGAAGCATTTTTGGATAGATATTTATCTCCCACAAAAATGTTATAATTAAGAGATGAAATCACATTTTTTTGTCAACTTAGTGGTGAGCCTTTATATAAACTCCCATAAAGTACGAAAGAAAATTTTTCTCCAAATATTTTATTAGGCATTAGATCAAATGAATAAAGTCATGGTTTACAATGCATTTGGAGGGTCTCTTGTCATTCCTTATAGAGTAGCATCGAATATGTTGAACCAAGTGACAAAGCTAGCTCAAGGTTGGCATACGAGAGATATCAAAATTGATGAGGGGGATCCCTCCTCATATTTTGTGGGCCAATAACAAAGGATAAGATATGAAGAGAGAGATACAAATATGATCAACATAAGGACACAACTCGAGCTTCTTACTAAACATGTGATGAAGACTTCTCTTAGGGTATTCAATATTATATCCTCCAAGATTACTAGGGCATTTAAGGATGAAGGAAAAGAGGATCTTGATGAAGAAGTAAGATATTTTTCAAGTCATTTGGGGGGTTCTATCCTCACCTATCAAAGTCAAGGTAGGAATCAAGGTTGGAACAATCAAGCAAGGTACATAAAAAAGTTGTTTTTTCCCAAATCTTAAAGGGTGTATAAGGGACAGACAAGATGGTAAGGGAAATGAGAATTGATTTATCTATATTACACCAAAAGATGGATTCCTATTCAACCTCCATCAAGCAATAAGAGGCAAAAGTGGATAAAATAATGGCACAACTCAATGTTAGACAAAAAAAGGCAACCTAGTGATCTGGTGGTCAATCCAAATATGAATTCTCACATTAAGGTTATAGTCACTAGGGGTAGTTGATCTCTTGGTGAAAGTTCCAATGATTAGACAAATGATGGGAAATCAAATATGAGATGAAACTGGTTATATAATTCAAATAATGAGGCCCCAAGTCTAACCATGAAATTGATGAACCCTTAAAGGTTATGGAAGAGAAAAGTGGTAGAGAAGAGCCTCCTAGAGCGGTAAAGGGTGATAATCCAAAAGTGAATGAACATTAAATTGCCCCATTAACACCAATTAAAATTCCTCCTCTATTCCCACAAAGGCTCAAGAAGAGATATAATGATGACAAGTTCAATAAGTTTATTGAGAAATTTAGCAACCTATCCATCATTATACAATTGATAGAAGCTTTTCAAGAAATATCGGGGTATGCCAAATTCATGAAAGACTTGGTTTCTAAAAAGTGAGTTGGGGAGTGAGACACCAGAGATTTGACTCATAATTATACTGCTATCATGTCAAGTATAATTTCATTAAAGAAAAAAAACCCGGGTAGATTCACTATCCCATGCATCATCAGGATGTTGAAATTTTCTAAATCATAGTGTGGCCTTGGGGAAAGCATCAACTTGATATTGTTTGTCGTGTTTTGAAAGTTGGGTTTGGGTAATCCTAAGACTAAAACCATGAAGTTGTTGATACTTCACCGCTCAATCAAGAAACCCATTGGGGTGGTATATGATGTAATAGTAAAAGTTGACTGATTTATCTTTTTGGCCGAATTTGTTATTCTTGATTGTGTGATTGATCATAAAGTTTCTATCATTTTTCGTAGACCTTTTTATCCACCGAAAAGGCATTAGTCAATGTGGATTGTGGTGAGATAAAATTTCCAGTAAATAACGAGGAGGTCACTTTCAATATATGCAAGTCTATGAAGCAACCTGTGGATTTACAAGTGATCTCGATGATTGATGTAATTGGAGATGAAGTGATGAAAATAATTGATGTGGATCTTATGAATGGCCCTTTGGTAGTTGTATTGTGTAACTTTGGGAGTGAAAAAATTAATGGGTATGATGAGGTAGTTGCTTCATTACCGGGTCTTGGATCTTACACCAAGAACCCAACCAAATTAGATCATGATTTGAAGAATCATGAAAGTCCACCCGCCAAGCAATCCAGCATTAAAACTCCTCAACTTGAGTTAAAATAATTGCATTCTCACCTCCAGTATGTATTCTTGGGATATCACAACACATTACCAATTATTTTCACGAGTGATCTTGAGCCTTACCAAGTAGAAGCCTTGAAAGTTATAGTGAAGAAGTTCATCTGTGCTGTCGGATGGACTATATCGAACATTATAAGCATAGCTCCCAAAATTTGTTCCCACCAAATAAATATAGAGCTAGATCAAGTCCCAAGTGTGGAACATTAAAGAAGACTCAACAAATGAATGTAATAGGTTGTAAAAAATGAAATCATAAAGTGGCCTGATGCGAAAGTCATCCACCCAATCTCTAATAGCACATGGGTGAGCCAAATGGAATGTGTTCCAAAGATAGGTAGAATAATAGTAGTACAAAATAAGAAGAATTACCTTATACCTATCCATCTAATCACTAGGTGGAGGGTGTGTATGGACTATCGCAAGTTAAACTCATAGACTAGAAGGACCATTTCCTAATGCCCTTTATAGATCAAATGTTATATAGGATAACTGAGCAGGGGTGGTATTTCTTTTTTGATGGTTACTTAGGGTACAACTAAATTTTCATTGCCTTTAAAGATCAATAAAAAACAACATTCATTTGTCCCTATGGAACATTCGCCTTCAAGCGCATACCTTTTGCGTTGTGTGATGCTCAAGAAATATTCCAATGATGCATGTTATCTGTCTTTGTAGATATGGTGGAAAATTTGATTGAGGTATTCATGGATGACTACTCCATCGTAGAATAGTCATTCGAGTCATGCCATTCTTACTTAAGAAAAGTTCTCAAAAGATGTGTGGAGCCAATCTAGTCTTGAAGGGAGAAATACCACTTTATGGTTAAGAAGGGAACTATGCTTGGTCATAAAATCTTGTGGGATGGTATCCAAGTAGATCAATAAAAAGTTGAGGTAATTTCTAAGTTTAATCTTCCTATCTCCATGAGGGGAGTGAGAAGTTTTCTTGGTCTTGTGGGTTTTTATTGATGATTCATGAAATATTTCTCAAAGATTTCACACCCCTTAACTAAACTCCTTGAAAAAACGGCAAATTTCAGTTCGATTATTAGTGTTTGAATGCATCTAACCATCTCAAAGAACTTTTTGTTGTGGATCCTATTATTGTTGCCCCATATTGGTCCTCACCCTTTGACGGTGCTAGGCCAATGGAAAGGGAAGTTGTTCCGTCCAATCTACTATGCAATAAAATCATTGAATAATTCCCAACATAACTATACAGTTACTAAATAAGAGTTACTTGCAATGGTCTATGCTTTTGAAAAATTTTGAGCGTATTTGTTGGGAACGAAAGTGGTTATGCATACGGACCATGTCGCCCTTAGATACCTCATGGCTAAGAAAGAAGCTAAATTACACTTAAGTAGGTGGATCTTACTCTTGCAAGAGTTTGATTTTGAGGTAAAGGGTCGATCTGGAAGAAAAAATTAAGTAGACAACCATCTTTCTTGTCTTAAAAATAATCATGAGAAGTGGGATAAGATTGAGATCGATGATATCTTTCCCAATGTGCTAGTTATGTCAATCTAAAATAATGTTGCTCCGTTGTATGGGGATTATGCTAATTATGTGGTAAGTGGTGCACTCCTTGAGGATCTTAGTTATCGTCAAAATAAGCAATTTTTTTATGTAAAGAAGTATATTTAGGATGAACCCTTTCTATTTTGGGAACATGCAGATTGTATGATTCGATGATATGTTATGAAAGTGAAAATGAAAGATATCATTGAAGCACATCCTCCTCTCCTTTTAGTGGTCACCATGCAGGAGTTAGAAATGCTGACAAAGTTTTTCAATATGGTTATTAGTGATCCACCATTCATAGGGATGCCATTGAATTGGTCAAAGCATGTCATCTACCTCAAATTCAAGGTGGAATTTTGAGAAGGCATGAGATGCCCCTTAAAACTAATCTCAAAGTTAAACTTTTTGATGTGTAAGGGATTGATTTCTTGGGCTCTTTTGTAAGCTCTTTTGGTAAACAATACATCGTAGTGGCAGTAGACTATGTATCCAAATAGGTAGAAATTGTATCTCTTCCGAACAACGAGAGTAAAAGCATCTATTTCTTCTAGAAAAAATATATTTTTACAAGATTCAAAATATGGTGAGCCATTATTAGTGAAGGAGGCTTGCACTTTTGCAACAAATCTTTGACGCTCTTCTTGAGAAATATAGGGTAAAGCACAAAGTTGCTACCATATATCACCCCCAAATGAGTGACCAAGTTGAGGTCTCCAATCGAGAAACCAAGGTAATCCTAGAGAAAACCATAAATGATGGTATAACTAATTATGTGAGGCAACTTGATGATGTGTGTTGGGCATATAGGACAACCTACAAAGCTCTAAATGGTATGGCCCCTACAAATTGGTGTTTAGAAAGGCATGACGCTTGTGGAACTCAAACATAAGGCTTGTGGGAATTAAAGAAGTTAAAATTTAAATTGGAAGAGACTGCCAAGTAAAGGGTCACTAAACATCACGAGTTAGAGGATTTTAGCCTCAAGTCTTTTGAATGATCCACTTTATATAAGGATAAGATTAAGAAATGGCATGATTCCTAGATCCTAAGGCGGGAATTTCGTGTAGGTAATAGTTTTCTCCTCTAAAACTCTCCCTTGAAGATTTTTGTGATTAAGATTTGATCCAAGTAGTCGAGTCCCTTTGTGATTATGAATATGTAACCTTGTTGTGTTATCGAGTTAGAGGGCCCCGACAAACAAAGATTCATAGTAAAGGGGCAAAGGTTGAAGCACTACAATGTAGGAGGTCCCGCAATGGCCACGGTTAATTTTTTGCACTTTAAAGACCCTTAATGTTGATAAAGAAGTGTCGTTCCGCAACGTTAAATTAGGCTCTTGATGGGCGGCAACCCATTAGTTACATATTTATTACATTTATATTTGATTAATTCACTTAGTTTTGATGTTTTATCTGTGTTTTGGAGATATTGGAAGCCAAAAAAATAAGGCAGAAACGAGTTAGAAAGTTGGCAGCTATGCAGAAAAATAGAGAAAAATAGGGAAAAATCAGTCTCAAGTGCATCGATCGCAGCCCATAGATCGCGTCATGATCCCTCGGTCGTGGCCAAGCCTCCTATGATTGCGGCGGTGCAAAAAATTTTGATCTATGTTGTAGCTTAAGGGAGCCCCTCTAATCCTTCTTATGTTTTTATAATATGAAGTGAGGGCACCGCAAGACTTTAAGTTGTGGGTGTGCCCGTGTTTCATAATTCACACTTGGTTGGTAATATGTGAATCTAGTTCACACCAAATATAGAGACTTTGTAAATTGATTATTGCATTTTTAGTTTTTTTTATTCGTCTTAATCCTTCATTTGATGATTATGTTGGATGATCCTTTCCCTATGATAGATAAAGTGAAAATATTCTTAAGGGACAATTGTCGTGTTTTGGGTTTTTGAGCTATAGATGAAGAGGAAGTCTGAGTACCCATGTCATCATAGATTTGGGATTGTCCTTATTCCTATGATGAAGTCTGAGAAGCCATATAGTTTGCCCTTTTGAGAGGCAAAATATGAGATAACGGCTTGATTTGGTGCTAATGATAGTAATTCTTGCATGATGGAATGCAAATCAACTATCCCCCTCCGTCCAAAAATTTTTTGTGAAAATTAAGGGCATAGATGTGAATCATCTTGTAATAACACTTTACCTCTTTTTCTCACTCCAAAGTCTTTAGTTGGTAGTGTATGTTAAATATCTCATTTAGTCTCTATGTATGAAATATAATATAGCCTTCTAGATTAGTTTGAATGTCATGTGTGTTGAGCTTAATTGATTGATTCTCATGCCTACTTGTGTCATCTAGAACTTAACCCATTAGTCTTTCAAAGCTAATCTTGATTATGCGTGGTTTGTGAAGTGACCTTAGGCCTTCTTTGTGAACATGGAAATCTACTTTAGCCTAAAATGCTACCCATACATAGATAGTATCTCTAGTCTCCTACTTTGAGCCTTTGAAACTTTATTTTACAACCATATTATAAGCAATGAGCCATTTGAATTTTATCTCTCTTTTAAACCCTACCCTCTTTGGACTTAAAACTGCAACTTAAGGCAAAAGGCCTAAGCTGGGGGTGGTGAATGTTTGAAGAGGTAACTTTGGGCCATGGTATTGTAAGTGAGTTCCTAGAGCTAAGTAATGAGAACAAATGAATAAGAGAAATAAAGGATTCAACAAAAGAAATAAATGCATGAATTGCAAAAAGAAAAGAGATAGAAAGAAAATTCTTTCAAAAGATGGGTGAATCAAGGTAGTGATAGTAGGGACATATGTGAGTTGGAAATAAATGAAGTGGACTATGATCCAAAGTTTAATTTAATAGTGTTTTATGTAGAGTTTAAGGAGGGTGTAGTCACTTTGATCCTAAATATTTATCCTACCCTTTCCTGAGCCTTCATTACAAGCTTGAAAAAATCCTTCGAGATCTCTAACCAAGTGTCTTCAAGTTAGTGGAGGTTAAAAATAAGAGCAAGCATATGGTATGATACTTGTTTGCATTGAGAAATCTTATATGCGAGTAAGTGCTTGAACTTTAGTCCCTTGTTGCATGATAGATACTTTGGTGTGTTGGGACTTCTTTTCGTAAGGAGGCATGTAGACTAATTGAGGTGGGTGAAGTTGTCATCTTCCAAAAATCAGGAAAAAGAGTGTAGTTGAGTCGCTATTGGTACAGATTCACTTCAAGAGAGTTATTAGTTGTTGATTGGTTGTTCTTAAAAGTCTTTTCCATCCTCAAAAGTGTGATTGATTTTGAGTGTAGTTCTACAAATATCTTTTCCATGCTTGAGGGATAATTGTTGGTGTTAATCGAGTTTGAAATCATCGTGATCATTTGGTTGTATGAATGGGCCTATAATTGATCAATCTCATGGAATGTGGAGTAGTGTTTCTTGAGGACAAAAAGCATTTTAAGTTGGAGGTGTTGATGAGTGGAAAATTTGCATCTCATTTACATCTAAAATTGAGCACACTATCATGAAATAATCTTATATATGAGGCTAATAATCTATTGAAATGTGTTAATTCCCAGTATAGGTGATCTTACAAGAAACTTGATGGATACGAGTTGATATAAAGTGGGTAAAGATAAAATAAGACCATGAGGAACCAAAGCTGAAGTTTAAGCCGAAAATTGACCCTCAGGTACTGCAAATGCGGCCTGAGGGTTGCAATCTTGGTCAGTCAATAGTGATCACACAAAGATGCCATGCAATCATGGTATCACAATCATCATTAGAAGACTAAGACTGTACTTGTTCGGGAATTTTTCAAGGGCGGAATCATAAATCTGCTCAATTGAATCCCAAAACACAAAAAGGGCAAAATCCTTGTTCATTTTTCATCATCTATGACATGAAATTGAGAAAAAAATAATACTTTTTAATTTGAATAGAATAAAATTGTGTATTTAATTCCAAGTGAAACTTTAGTTGTGAATTGTATTTGAAGCTTGGGTTTAATCTTACTCTTCCTACAATGGATGAATCAAATGCTTATTTGGATAAACCCTTTCTCTTTAAATTCATGAGAAGCTAAGTTTGTGTATCTTTGGGTTATTCTTGATTAGGAGGTTAATGTTTTATGGGTATTGATTGTTAGACCAAAGTATTAGCTGATGATGCTTGGTTTTAATATTAATCTATGTTTGAATTGAAAATTGTTGGTGAAAGCCCCAATTGTCTTGGATCCCACACAATCTTTGAAAGACTGGTGTGGGTGATGAGTAATTATGAACAACTTCTTAATTTCAGCTTCTTCCTTGACATTATCTTAGACATAAGGATGTTTTATGAAATTGCTATGTTAATACGCATTATCTCAAAAATAGGGATGCTAAGTTGAGCTATTGGGTTGATGAATATTACCATGCTCATGAGGTATTCGAAAGAATCCACAAGTGAAATTTAATGCTTTGTTGAAAGATTAACACTAAAACTCTTAGCCTAGCCTACCCAAAACTTGGTAACTAAAGTTGGGACTAACTCTTGATTACCCGTATATGAATTACCCCTAGGATTGTATAACTCCAAGAACTCCCTCTGTTGGTTTTTGTAATACCCTGGGAAATTTTTCGTTGAAATTTTGTGCATAAACATGTTGGGTTCTATCTTCTAGAATGAATTATTAATTTTCCATGCGGCATGTCTTAGATTAAGACCCACCATTGAGTGAGTATCAAATAAGTTTTCCAACTATATGTGGATCATCCAAAACGGACACCTGAGCGACGAGTTATGAACATTCCTATCGAATCGTGAATAGTAGTGAACAGTAAAACGTGCAGAAAAAAGTACTGAGGCCTTGCGTATTTTTTCTCCAACTTTAAATGATCATAACTCCTTGCACATAATGATCTGAGTAATCTACTATATATCAACAGAAATCTCTGCGAGTCCTCTTTCCAATGAAATTAGTTTCATCCAATTTGTCGATCGGAGCAAAATGTTATGGTCAATCTACTTCAGCCTATTAAAAGTAAATTTTTGGGTCAACTTCAAAAAATCATAAACCCTCGTAAACAATGATCTGGGTGAGATACTATATATCTACGGAAAGATATGAGAGTCTTCTTTATAATGAAATTAGTTACATCCAATTTGGATATCGGAGTAAAACGTTATGGTTGATGTACTTCAGACTATCAAAACAGTCCACCAAAGGATAGATTCGAGAATTATTTAATTTTTAGGGGCGTTTTGGTCATTCTCACTCACCCAAAATCCGTCTAAACCCTATATTAAATCTTATTAGAAGCATTATATGTTATATTTCATCAAATTCACTCAAAACGGAAACCCTAAGCTCCTACATCCAACTTCAAGAACCTCCAAAGTTCACCATTAATTCTGCAAATTTATTCAAGATTCCAAGTTCCTAGTTCAAGAACCTCCAAAGTTCACCATTAATTCTGCAAATTTATTCAAGATTCCAAGTCCCTAGTTCAAGAACTCCAAGAACCATCATTCAAAGGCACGATTAACATCTCAAAAATGAGTATCGATCTAAAGTTCATCATTCAAGGTATGTGGGGTTTTTCAACAAGAACTCTCTTTCATTGTTGTGTTCAAAAGTAATTTTCTTTACAAAGGCATGATTTTTATTTGATTTTTATGAAATTGAAGCATGAACCCATATCTTATGATGATTATTATGAAATCTTGATGTTTATGATTTTGAAAGATGAATTTACATGTGTGGAGATATAAAGCATGAATCTTGAACGATATTTATCATGATTTTGATATTTGGGTCGTGAATCCCCATTGGAAATTGTATTTTTTTGAGAAAGTGAGTGTTATAAGCACGTTGATGTTGAATATTTGTGATATTTTGAATGATTTGACCTTTTGGTCTTAATGGAGTTGTTTTGAACTCGAGTATGAAACAAATCCACAACGTGGTCGATTTTGATAGATGGGAAGCATGATGGCTCCCAATGTATATTTATATATTGCTGAAATTGTTTTGTTGTGGATTATCTTTGAAATGATTTGATCTAAGTCCAGGAGAAATCTTTAGCACCGAGTGGGAGGTATAAATCGACCTTATTTCCCTAGAACTACGTGCCCCTATAGGAGTGAGCTTGAGGCTGATTTATATAGTGATCACTAGTTTGTGTGGATTGGATATCGATAGTCCTACTCTGATGGCAAAGATAGGACAGCTCTCCCCAACGTGGGTTGTGCGTTAGACTCTATGTAGCTCACATGGTTTATGTCGGTTATAGGATTTCCCAGTGTGTGTGTGTTTCCTTGTGTCTATGGTGAATGGTAAAGTGATTTTAAAGTGGAATTGTGAAAGTTATTTTTTTGAAAGATTTAAATGATATTTACATTATGAGAATTGATATTCTTGTTGAACTAAAAGTGATTGACAAATTATATGATGACTCACATGTGTTATTGTATTTATTTCATTCTCTCATGATTATGATGATTTTATTTGGGCTATGTGAGTCTTTCACACATCCTGTATATTTATTATAAATAACTATGGTGATGATGTTTATACAACTGCATACACCCCCATATACTCGGTTCCTTTCCTTGGTACTGACCCATATCTTTGGATGTGGGCTGGATTTTCTCAGAATGTAGGTTTAGGTGCTCAGTTCTAGGTTCGACAATGATTCTTCGGGCACGCTGTTCTACATCCTCTGTTGTGGTGAGTTCTCATGTTCCGAGGATGTGATGTCTGATATTGGTTTCACGAAATTATTTACATTTAATAACTGAGTATGAGTCAGTTGGGGAATGTCTTAATCGCTCGTTGGTTTTATTGATTTTCATAGAGGCTTGTCAGACTAGTATAGATGTTAGGAGTTGACTAATAAGTCATATTTTGTTATCTTTCTGAAATTCTTTTATTCTTGGATGATGATTACTCTATTGATATTTAAGGGTTAGTTATGGAAGCCCCGTTGATTTGTGTTTAACTGAATAAAAATGGCTCAAAGGGTTAGCTTGGGGTTACTCGTAGCCTCAAGTACCGTGAGATGCTCCGGGACCCATTTTTTGGGGTGTTACAAACTTGGTATCAAAGACAGGTTAAGTGGAGTCTTGATCATCGGTGTGTAGCGCGCCACATCAATGAGCAAGTGGCTACAAGACATTTTAGGAAAAATTGTGATTCTTTCTTTCGAAAGTCTACCTTTCTTAAAGTGTCTCTCTCTGCTATTGATTCATGCTTTTCTCTTTTAGAAATATTCCTCCACGTCGAGCAAAAAGAAATAATGATAGTCTGGGAATTCTGTGTTACCCAAGAGTCATTTTATCTCTTACCTCAAAGCTAGAAAGCTTATTTCCTAGGCGTTTATTTACCATTTGGTTAGAGTTAAAGACACTAAGTCTGAGACTCTAACTCTCCAGTCTGTTAACGTCGTCAATAAGTTTTCTGATGTCTTTCTAGATGATCTCCCAAGGATACCTCCTGATCGAGAGATAGAGTTCGGGATTAATCTTCTTCCTAATACTCAGCCCATTTCTATTTCTCCTTAGCATATGGCCCCTGTAGAACTTAAGGAGTTGAAAGAGCAACTCTAAGATCTACTAGATAAGGGTTTCATAAGGCCCAGTGTTTCTCATTGGGGTACTCCTGTGTTGTTTGTGAGAAAGATGGTTTTTTGCGTATGTGCATTGATTACCGCCAACTAGAAAAAGTCATCGTCAAAAATAAGTACCCCCTTCTGAGAATAGTTGATTTGTTTGACCAATTGCAAGGTGCAAGTTATTTCTCAAAGATAGACCTTCATTCCGGCTATCATCAACTCAAAGTTAGGGAGTGTGACATCCTAAAAACCACTTTCCGAACTCGCTATGTCCATTTTGAGCTTTTTGTTATGTCTTTCGGGTTAACTAATACCCCAGCAGCTTTCATGGACCTCATGAATCGAGTGTTTAGACCATATCTAGATATGTTTGTCATAGTGTTCATCGATGATATACTGGTGTAATCCTGTAGTGAGGATGAACATTCTGATCATCCCCGAACTGTCTTGCAAAACCGTAGAGATCACAAGTTGTTTGCCAAGTTCAGTAAGTGTGAGTTTTGGCTAAGGTCAGTTGCTTTTCTGGGTCATATCATTTCTTCCAAGGGTATTAGAGTTGATGCCTAAAAGATCGAAGCTGTTGTAAATTGGCCTAGACCTATTTCTCTGACTAATATCCAAAGTTTCTTGGGTTTAGCTGGCTATTATCGCTGGTTTGTTGAGCATTTCTCCTCTATAGCGTCTCCTATGACTCGGTTAACCCATAATAAAGTGAAGTTCTTATGGTTCGAATCTTGTAAGATGAGTTTTCAGGAGTTGACTTTTCCTGATGGTGTTGATAGTTTTGTGGTGTACTATAATGCTTCAGGAGTTGGGTTAGGTTGGGTTGTGTATTGATGCAGAAGGGTAAGGTGATAGCTTATGCTTCTAGACAGTTGAAACCCCATGAGAAAAATTACCCCACCCATGACCTTGAGTTGGCTACTGTTGAGTTTTCTTTGAAAATCTGGAGACACTATTTGTATGGTGTCCATAATGATGTTTTCACTAATTATAAGAGTTTTCAGTATGTGTTTACCCAGAGAGAATTGAATCTTAGGCAGAGACGATGGTTAGAATTGTTAAAGGACTATTATATGAGTGTGTTGTACCATTTGGGCTAGGCCAATGTTGTGGCGGATGCCCTAAGTAGAGTGTCCATGGGTAGTGTTTCGCATGTGGTAGAAGGTAAGAAAGAGTTAGCTCGTGATGTACATCGTTTGGCTAGATTGGGGGTTAGGTTGTTTGACTCTGCTGAAGGTAGTATAGGGTTTCATAGTAGTTCCAAATCCTCCTTGGTTTCAGAAGTGAAGGAAAAGCAATACTTAGATGCTAGTTTGGTCAGACTGAAGGAATCAGTCAAGGACCAAAGAGTAGAGGTTTTATCCAAAGGGGGAGATGGTGTGTTGAGATTGCAGGGTAGATTGTGTGTCCCAAATGTTAATAATCTGAGACAGAGGATTATGGCTGAAGCGCACGGGGAACGATATTCTATTTATCCTGGTGCCACAAAGATGTACCAAGACTTGCGGGAAATCTATTGGTGGAGGGGCATGAAGAAAGATATAGCAGCATTTGTAGCTAAGTATGCAACATACCAACAGGTTAAGGTTGAACACCAAAGACCTGGTGGTATGATTCAAGAGTTTAGTATTCCCACCTGGAAGTGGGAAGAGATAATATGGACTTTGTGATTACTTTACCTCCTTCCCGACGCCATCATAATTCCATTTGGGTTGTGGTTGATAGGTTTACTAAGTCTGCTCATTTATTGCATGTTCATTCTTTATACACTACTGAGGATTACGCTAGATTATATATTCAAAAGCTAGTTAGACTACATGGAGTTCCCTTGTCTATCCTTTTGGATAGGGGTACTCAGTTCACTTCACAATTTTGGAAAGCTTTTCAGAAGGGTCTTGGTACCCAAGTGCCTTTCAGTTCTGCTTTACATCCGCAGACCGATGGTCAGGCTGACCGAACCATCCAGACCTTAGAGGATATGTTAAGAGCTTGTGCACTTGACTTTAAGGGAATTTGGGATGATCACTTACCATTGATAGAGTTTGCTTACAATAACATTTTCCACTTTAGTGTTGGCATGGCTCCTTTTGAAGCCTTATATGGAAGGAAGTGTAGATTACCCATAGGTTGGTTCAAGAAGGGTGAAGCGGCTGTGAGTCGTCCTGATTTTGTATTTGAGGCTATGGAAAAATTTAAGTTGATTAGGGAAAGGTTGAAAACTACGTGGAGTCGTCAGAAGTCATAGCGGATGTTAGAAGGAGAGACATTGAGTTTGAAGTTGGTGACCTAGTGTATCTAAAAATTTCACCCATGAGGGGGGTGAAGAGATTCGAAAAGAAGGGGAAGCTTAGTCCCTGTTATGTTGGTCCTTACAAAATTCTTAGCCGTGCTGGTAAGGTAGCTTATGAGGTCGAGTTGCCTTCTGAGCTGTCCTCTGTTCATCTAATATTCTATGTCTCCATGCTTAGAAAGCGTATTAGCGATGTTGTGGTAGTGGATTCCTCTGTGAGTGCTGACATTCAAGAAAATCTTTCTTTTGATGAGATTCCTATTGAGATTCTTAATTTCAGTGTCCGAAGACTAAGGAACAAAGAAGTTCCCTTGATCAAGGTGTTATGGCGAATCCAATCTGTTGAGGGTGCAACTTGGGCAGCTGAGGTGGATATGAGATCCAAGTACCCGCACCTATTTTCTGTGAACTCCGATCAAGCTGAAGGTACCGTTATTTCCTAAATAATGCACTTTTGATAAAAGTTGTAGCAGTTCAGCTGTCATTTATTACGTGTTCAGCTGTAGTTTCTTGAATTTATGCATTCTATGTTGCATTCGGAGTGAGAAACAATGTGGTGATGAGTCTAACGAATGGTGTCAGCTGTATGCACTATTCCCTATCTAATCTTGGCATGTCTAGCATCATTCAAGGATGAATGTTTCCAAGTGAGGGATGATGTAATACCCTCGGAAATTTTTCGTTGAAATTTTTTGCGTAAACGTGTTGGGTTCTATCTTCTGGAATGAATTATAAATTTTTTTTGTGGAATGTCTTACATTATGACCCACCATTGCATGTAGTATCGAATAATATTTCTAACAATATGTGGATCATCCAAAACGGACACCCGAACGACAAGTTATGAATATTCTGATCGAACCGTGAATAGTAGTGAACAGTAAAACGAGTAGGAAAAAGTACTGAGGCCTGGCGTATTTTTTCTCCAACTTTAAATGACCATAACTACTTATACATAATGATCTGGGTGATCTACTATATATCAACGGAAAGCTCTGTGATACCTCTTTCCAATGAAATTAGTTTCATCCAATTTGTCTATCGGAGCAAAAAGTTATGGTTGATCTACTTCAACCTATCAAAAGCAAATTTTTGGGTCAACTTCAAACCATCATGCCTCCTCGGACACAATTATATGGGTGAGATACTATATATCAATGGAAATATATGAGAGTCCTCTTTCTAATGAAATTTGTTTCATCCAATTTGGATATCGGAGTAAAACGTTATAGTTGATCTACTTCAGACTATCAAAACAGTCCACCAAAGGACAGATTCTAGAATTATTTAATTTTTAAGGGCGTTTTGGTCATTCCTCTTCACCCAAAATCCGTCCAAACCCTATATTAAAGTCTATTAGAAGCATTATATGTTATATTTCATCAAATTCCAGAAAAACGATAACCCTAAGCTCCTACATCCAACTTCAAGAACCTCCAAAGTTCACCATTAATTCTGCAAATTTATTCAAGATTCCAAGTTCTAGTTCAAGACCCTCCAAAGTTCACCATTAATTCTAAAAATTTATTAAATATTCCAAGTTCCTAGTTCAAGAACTCCAAGAACCATCATTCAAAGTCATGATTAACATCTCAAAACGAGTATCGATCTAAAGTTCATCATTCAAGGTATGTGGGGGTTTTCAACAAGAACTCTCTTTCGTTCCTGTGCCCAAAAGTAATTTTGTTTACAAAGGCATGAGTTTTATTCAATTTTTACGAATTTGAAGCATGAAGTCATATCTTATGATGATTATTATGAAATCTTGATGTTTATGATTTTGAAATATGAATTTACATATGTGGTGATATAAAGCATGAATCTTGAACGATATTTATCATGATTTTGATATTTGGGTCGTGAATCCCCATTGGAAATTGTGTTTTTTTAGAAAGTGTGTGTTATAAGCATGTTGATGTTGAATATTTGAGATATTTTGAATGATTTGACCTTTTGGTCTTAATGGAGTTGTTTTGAGCTCGAATGTGAAAGAAATCCACAACGTGATTGATTTTGATAGATGGGAAGCATGATGGCTCCCGAGGTATATTTATTTATTACTTAAATTGTTTTATTGTGGATTGTCTTTGAAATTATCTGAGCTAAGTCCGGGAGAAATCTTTAGCACCGAGTGGGAGGTATAAAGCAACCTTACTTCCCTAGAACTATGTGCCCCCATAGGAGTGAGCCTAAGGCTGATTTATATAGTGATCACTAGTTTGTGTAGATTTGATATCGATAGTCCTACTCCTATGGAAAGGATAGGACGGCTCTCCCCAACGTGGGTTGTACGTTAGACTCCATGAAGCTCACATAGTTTATGTCGGTTATAGGATCTCCTAGTGTGTGTGTGTATTTCCTTGTGTCTATGGTGAATGGTGAAGTGATTTGAAAGTGGAATTGTGAAAGTTATTCTTTCGAATGATTTAAATGATATTTACATTATGAGAATTGATAGTCTTGATGAACTAAAAGTGATTGACAAATTATATGATGACTCACATGTGTTATTGTATTTATTTCATCCTCTTGTGATTATGATGATTTTCTTCGGGCTATGTGAGTCTTTCATACATTCTGTATATTTCTTATAAATAATTATGGTGATGATGTTTATACAACTACATACACCCCCATATACTCAGTTCCTTTCCATGGTACTGACCCACATCTTTGGATGTGGGCTGGATTTTCTCAGAATGTAGGTTCAGGTGCTCAGTTCCAGGTTCGACAGTGATTCTTCGGGCATGCTGTTCTACATCCTCTGTTATGGTGAGTCCTCATGTTTCGAGGACGTGATGTCTGATTTTGGTTTGATGGAATTATTTACATTTGATAACTGAGTATGAGTCAGCTGAGTCATGTCTCAATGGCTCGCTGGTTTTATTGATTTTCTTAGAGGCATGTCAGACTAGTATAGATGTTGGGAGTTGACTAATAAGTCGTATTTTGTTATCTTTCTGAAATTCTTTTATTCTTGAATGATGATTACTCTGTTGATATTTAAGGGTTATTTATGGAAACCCCGTTGATTTGTGTTGAACTGAATGAAAATGGCTCAAAGGGTTAGCTTGGGGCTACTCGTAGCCTCAAGCACCGTATGACACTCCGAAACCCGTTTTCCGGGGCGTTACAGTTTTACTCATTAATTTTTTGCTATTAGATTAGTGTAGTGTGATTTTTCTTAACAAAAGTTCTAATTCATAACCCCCTTTTAAATTCGTGGTTTGTTTTATTTTTACATTACGGGTTAATTCCTAGTTATCTCTCAACATACATAGGTTTTTCAAACTAGTTTGCACTCTTTGTGGATACTACACCGAATCTTGTTGGGTTTATAATGACAACGAAAGCCTTGCATCAAATTAATGGTGGTAGTTGAGTGTTATCAACAAGACATTCATATCATAGTCTTTTATCAATTCTAGCAATCTCCACTAATAAATATTTACATCTTTTGACTAAAGACCTACTGAAGCCTCTTGTGATCTGTAAGCACATCCACATGAACTTTATAAAGATAACTCTTTCAATTATTTAAAGCAAACACAACTGTTGCCAACTCAATATAATGAGTCAGGTAATTCTTGTCATAAGGTTTGATCTATCTATAGGCATATGTTATAACCTTAACATGCTACATCAACTCCGAATTGAGGCTTACTCCTGAAGTACCACTATAAACTACAAACCTATATGGACCTTCTAGCAGAGTCAAAACTGGAGTAAAGGTGAGTCGAGTCTTCAACTCTTGAAAACTCTCCTCATAAGTGCTATACCAATAATATTTAATATTATTCTGATTCAATCTAGACATGGGAGAAGCAATACATGAAAATCCTTTAAAAAACTGTTTGTAGTAGCTATCTAAACCTAATAGACTCCTAATTTCTAAGGGGGAGATGGGTATGTATTGTTCCTAAATTCTTTGGTCTTCTGAGGATCAACCTAAATGTCTTCACTGGAAATAATGTAACCAAGCAGAATTCACACTTTCTGAACTTAAGGAATAGTTGGCAATCTTTGAGAGTTTGTAAGAAAATCCTCTAATGGTTTTTATGTTCATCTTTACTTCGAGAATAAATGAGGATGTCATCTATAAGGACAATGATGAACATGTCCAAATACTTCTTAAAGACTATATTCATGAATTCATAAAATCTATAAGATCATTCTCTATTCCAAAAGACATAACAACAAACTTGAAGTAACCATACTGAGTTTTGAAGGCTATCTTTGAAATGTCATATTCTATGACTCTGAGTTGATGATAGCCGAATCTAAAGTTTATCCTTGAAAAATAATTGAAACACTATAGTTGGTAAAACAATTCATCAATCCTAGGATGAGATACTTATTCTTGATTGTGACTTTGTTCAATTGATGGTACCTGATGCACAATCTAAGAAAATTATCTTCTTACACACAAAAATAGTAGGGCACTTCATGGAGAGATGTTTGGCCTTATAAAACCTTTTTCTAAAAGATATTTCAGTGATTTCTTTAATTCCTTAAGATTAGTTAGATCCATTTTGTAAGGAGGAATTGAAATAGGGAGGGTATATAAAAGGAGATCTATTTAAAAGTCAACTTTTTGCTCGGGAGAAATTCTAGGAAGATCTTCAGTAAGAACTTCTAGAAAATTATTAACCAACAGAACTAACTGAAAAGTTGGGTTCTTGGACCTTGAATCATTAACCTAAAAAATGATGCCTTTGAGATTATTTTATGGCCTTATGGTCTGATAAAACCAAACCTATAGAAGTTGAAGTGCTACCTATCCATTATAAGAATGGTTTATTTGGAAACTAAAACTTAATGGCTCTATTTCTTTTGTTGGCTAAGGCATAATATGAATTTAGCTATTCCATACCAATAATGATGTCAAAATCAATAATATCTAACTCAACTAGATCAACTAGGGTGATTTTGAAAAACTGTGATTGGGTAATTTTATATGCACACTCATCTATGATTGAGTCACTAATAGGGGTAGATATTGAGAAAGGTTTTGAAAGGATTTTGGGACTGACATGGAAGTATACTACAATTTTAGGAGTCACAAAAGGAAGTGTTGCTCGAAAATCTAAAAAGGAATATACATCAATATGGACTCATAATATACCAGTGAATACATCAGGGAAACCCTTCTAACTGTACCGAGTCTACAAAGCATAGAATTTGTTCTGTCATTATCTTCCACCAGCACTAGATGAATCACTCTAGTGAGTTAGGTGACCTACTAAAACTACTGACGAATTAGATTGGGAACATCTTTGCCCCTCTATAAGGCCACTGGGTACTCCCCCAACCTATGACTTGGCTTTCATATCAAAAAGTACCACCATTTCTAGAAATTCATTCCTCTTAGTTGTTTTTACAACACTTTCTGCAAATTAGAGAAGTACATCAAAGAGTTATACTAACCTGGGACATAGGGCATGATACTCTATCTTGATGCTCCTATCTGAACTTGGGTACAAGGGCATTATCAGAGGATGGGGATAGAGCAGAATAGCTTTGAAAAATTAAGAATGATTACCCCCACCTAACCTCTACTGAAAGTAGTCAAAATTTCTTGTTCTAGCTCTCTTAGTCTTTATTTCCTTTTTCTTTATCTTTTCTTCCTCAATCGGTTGAAATTGATTCACAAGCCTAGAGATGTCCATCTCCTAGATCAACATAGTTGTGAAATACTCCTTGACCACAAACTCAAAGACACCATAAACAAACTTACTCATGTTAGACCTTGAGTCGACCACCAACTCTGAAGCATACTTAGTGAGTTGAGTAGATTTCATAAAATAATATTTCATTGACATAATGCGCTATTTTAGATTAATGAACTCCTAAACCTTAGCTTCCCCTAAACTTAAGGGAAAAGAATCCATCAAAAAAGTAGTCATAAACTTTTCCTAATCTACTTGACCTGCATCTACGCCACTAGCCTCCTTCTGTTATTTACACCAAGTTTAATTCACTTTCTTTAATTATTAACTAGCTAAATCTGCAGTCTAAACTAGAGTGATGCCCATAATTTGAGTTACCTTCTGAATTTGATCAATAAACTCATAAAGATCCTCCTTAACCTTAGAACCATGGAACTCTAGTGGATTCATTCGAGAGAAGATTGAAACTATCATGCCACATTATTCTCATTTGGGGTTAATTAGTGAAGCAATATTTTGATTGACCTGACGAGCCATTTCCTAAGCAAGCACCTAATATAAATCCCTAAATTTGACATGTGTTACTTTCATATTCAGGGGATCGACTAGAGCTGGTGGTACATGATGGTTTTTATTTTTGTTTCTCCTTCTATTTGCTCTTCCTAAAGGCATTTTCTAAAAGTTAATAGAGCATAAATTAGAATAAGATTAAATAGATTTCACTCTCCATCATTTGATATCAATATCAAAGAAGTAAATCTTTCCTAAGATGCTTCATTGCCTCTCACTTATAAGTTTAGAGTTCTTCACACCTATTACAATACGTCAGATTTTTGGTCCTTGAAAATTTCTAAAATTTTATCATCACTGCCTAAACTACAACTCCTTTTATTAGTCGTAGGGAATCTTAATGGGTATTATGGACCTAATCATAGCCTGGAAAATATATTATCCTGGAGTTTATGTTTGGACTACGACTTAGACCTTATGAGTCGTAGGGTCTCGTAATGGGTCGTTTAGAGTCTTCCTAACCAAACCAGTGTGATGCCCAAATTGTTTCTTCTTTGACAATGTCTAGGCCAAGCATGTTGTAATGATTGAGTATGAATTATATAGTACGACTCTTACCTAATTCAATGTTGGGGATCCTCGATAATTTCCAACCTATGACCAAACGATAAGAGTTGTAGGGTGACCCTACAAGTCATAAGGATGCCCATAACAACAAGCGATGATTTTTTAGTCATTTCTTTAAGGGCATTTTGGTAATTTCACCCTTTCCATTACTTAGACCCACGACCATAAATAACTTTAAAGGGTTATTTCTCATTCATAACTCAATCAAAAGAAACTCTCAAACTCTCTAAATTCTCTCAAGCAAGATACTTAGGGTTTTAAGAAGTTCATCAATTAGAACTCTCATGGGCAAATGCCCTCCATAAATCTTGATATTTCAGGTATGTTACTCTTTCCCAATTATTACTTTATGAAAAGCATATATTCAAATAGTTTAATTGGATGGTTTTGAATGTGGGTTTTGATATGGTTGAGAATTTTGATATGGTTTATTCTTTAATTTTTTTCCCATGATTTATTATGCATTGTTTATGATTTATTGGTTATTTTCAACTTATGAGGTTCTTAGGAATGGCGAATAAACTAAGGGGTCATGGTACCCCCAAAAATTAGTATTTTGAAATTGGAATTCACTTTGAATAATTGCGTCCCCTCAATCCACTTGTGTAAATGGCTTTGGATTGTGAAATTGCCAATTGGTTTGACTTACTCACCTATGATATTAAATTTCATTAACAATTAAACAATGAACATGGATTTTGAAATCCTTATTGGATATGATTTAATTTAAAGAAAAAAGGGGGTAGAGGCATTCCCCTAAGTTAATATGACTGATATGGCATAGAGATAAGTTTTCAAGTGTAAAGGTATGATGATACCCATGGTGTTCCTTAATGGTTGGTCCATTGATTAATAAATGGGTTATGTGAAACCTTCTTTAAATAGGGCTTAATGGGAGTTATGTAGTGAGGCCATAAAGGTGTGGGTCTTGGATGACTTATACTGAAAACTCATGTTTCTCGACATGAGGTTCGGTCTTGATTCCCTAAGAGCATAGTTCACACTATTGATATATTTGTATCTTGGATTGACGTGGGATTGAGGTGTTTCTTAGTTTTACTTGATAACCCTAGTACGTACGTCTAACATGCACTGGAGCCCTTTTAGCAAAGGGTGCTGAACCCATATAGCTCATGGATGTCTGTTTATGATGGTTGATCTACCTAGTCTAGGATAAAGTTTTACTTTATGCTAAGACTTATTCCCTTTCTCGGCATGACATATTTAAATATATCTATATATATATATATGATTATGTGCATTTGCTTGAATGATTTTGAAAATTAAGTTTATGCATTATTTTATCCCCTACACTTAAGTTACAGGCTAGTGCTCTACCTAATAACAATCTTCAGATGCTATATATCCATGTGATACAAGCACCAAAGACACTTCTATTTTTCCTTCACAGTGTTAGGTGGATCAGCTTGATTTATTGATCGTTGATGATAAAGTGGTGAGCTTCCATTCTCTAAAATACTTGGCCATTTCATCAGTTTCCTTTTATAGACTAAAGATGAGGAGTTCATATTTATATTATGATTGTTATTGTCAGAGTTGGGGGCATGTATTGACACTTTATTGCTCCCAATTTTGTTAGAAAGCTTTGTGGATATTGTTTTGGACTTCGGTGATGTGAGTTGGTTGTTTTTGGGCAATTATCTGTTATCAGTTATAGACATGTCTTAAATTATTTGAGCTTATCTTATGCTATATTGTTATTTGTTAAAAAATTATCCATTATTGAGATTATTATGCTCTTTATAGCTAGATCCAATGGATGGTCTTTGATCCATATTGGACTTGAGATATCTATCATGGCCAGGCCCTATTTTGGGTCGTGACAAAGTTGGTATCAGATCTTAGATTTGATATCATTGGGTGTCTACAAAGTCATTTCAAGTAGAGTCTCTTTTATGAGTGTGTAGTATGCTACACTTATAAAGGAGAGGATATAAGGCATTTATGAATATTTCCCTTACTTATAATCTATTATCGGGTTATAGATTCTAAGGTCTTAAAGTCTCCTTTAATTTCTATTTGTTTTCTTTACAAATTATCCCTCCCAGAAGATCAAATGTTTGTAGAAACTCCTCCGTCGAGTTTAGACCCGATCTAGGGTCGCTGTCTCTGATTAGCCCTAGAGGAGTTCCACCAGTCCACACCGATCCTTCTCTCGCTTGTAACACTCATTATTGTTCATATCTAGGAGATATTACCAATGCTTAGTTTCATTATTCCATTTATCTATTGACCTAATTTGTATCATTTTATTCACGTCATTCAAGTCTTGTTGTTTCTCTTGTGAGTTCTTCTAAGGATACTAGAGTTGGCTAGATTATGAGGATGAATCCTTCAAATTTTACTGGTTCTAAGGTTGGGGAAGATCCTTAAGGGTTCATAGATGGGATGGAGAAGATTCTTCATGTAATGCGTCTTTTTGCTTCTTACCATCTGATGGATATGGCATATCAGTGGTATGCAGAGTAGGATTAATCTAGGGGCGATGATACTGAGTCAGTATTGTGGGATAATTTCTCGAGTGCCTTTCTTTATCACTTCTTTTCTTAGGAGTTGAGGGAGGTAAAGGCTGATGATTTTATAAATTTGAAGCAAGGAAACATAACCATGAAGAAGTATGCCATGAAGTTTTACAAGTTGTCACATTATGCTCCTAAGCTAGTATCTAATATGAGGGCTAAGATGAGGAAATTTTCTTTGGGTTTATCTCGAGACCTTGCGTTAGAGTATTAGGCTACCTTATTGAAGAGTGGCATGGATATCTCTAGACTTGTGGTGTATATGCAACAAGTAGAGAATAAAATAAAGAAGAATGTAGAAGTAAGTGAAAGGCTGAGTAAGATGCTTCGTATCCGAATTAGGGTAGAAGTCAACAGCATAATGGTAGAGGTGTTGCGAAATGCTCTAAGAAGAATTGTAGGATCTTTGGATCTTATTCTACGACTAGTACTCTATATTCTAGTTGTTTGGTGATTGTTGTTCTAAGAGCAATAGTGGATTTAAGACATAGGGTGCCCAATCTCAGGCCAGTACAGCTCAATCGGCTCTATTTTATCCCTTTTGTCATTTATGTGGTTAGGTGTATCATGGCTTATGTGGTAAGGAAAGAATAAGTGTTTCAGATATGGTCCTCCTAGCCATATTCAAATGAATTGTCCTTCAAGCAATGTTCCTACGAGGGCTAATAAGGTCCCGATTGTTGTTTCTTCTACTCCCATACCAAACGGTACTATTTTTAGCTCTGGCAGCTATTAGAATTATCTATATGCTCTTGCCACTCATCAAGATTTTGAGGCATCTCCTGATGTTGTTAATGGTATGCTAAAACTCTTTTCTCATGATGTATATTGCCTACGCAATCTAGGTCTACTCTCTCTAATGAGACCCTTTATGTGCCTATTCATTTTGGTTTTGATCCTGAGTGATTTCCTGATCCCTTTTTCTATGTCTAGGTGACTATTGTATCTAGAAGAGTCTAAGGGGTTGTGTAGTTTCCATTCGTGGTAGGGAGACATTTGTTGACTTAATTGAATTAGAAATGTTATACTTTGGCATGATTTTAAGGATGGATTAGTTGCACTTATGCTATGCCTCTCTTGACTATTGGACCCAAAGGATAAGTTATCAATTCCTGAATGAGCTAGTAGTTGAGTGGGAAGGTAGTTACCTAGTGCCCAAAGGAAGGTTCATTTTTTTATCTTAGAGCCTAGAAATTGGTTTCCAAGGGGTGTATTTATTATTTGGTCTGGGTTAAGGATTCTAATTTTGAAGGTCCTTATTTCCATTCAATATTTTGATCTATGAGTTTCTTGATGTGTTTCCTGATGATTTTCCTGGTGTTTCTCCCAATAGAGAGATTGATTTTGGGATTAATCTTCTATCGCACACTTGTCCAATCTCTATCCCTCCCTATAGAATGGCTTTATCTTAGTTGAAAGAACTTAAGAAGAAGTTGAAGGATCTTCTAGATAAGGGGATTTATCTGCTCTAGTATTTCTTTACGAGTGCTCCAGTTCTTCTTACGCGTAAGAAAGATGGGTCCATTCGAATATGTATAGATTACCGCCAGCTGAATAGGGTAACTATGAAGAATAAGTATTTATTTTCTAAGACTAATGATTAGTTTGACTAGCTTTAGAGAGCTAATTACTTTTCTAAGATTGATCTTCTGTTGGGCTACCATCAGTTAAGGATTAGGCAAGTGGATATCCCTAAGACTGCTTTTCGAACCATATATGGTCATTTTGAGTTTTGGGGATGTCGTTTGGTTTGACTAATACGACAGAGACATTCATGGATCTTATGAACTGAGTATTTCATCATTTCTTGGATTTGTTTGTCTTTGTGTTTATTGATGATATTTTGGTGTATTCCAAAGTGAGGCAGATCATACCGATTACCTTCACCTTGTGTTTAAAACCTTGAAAGGTCAGTGGTTGTATGCAAAGTTCTCTAAATGTTAGTTCTAGTTAAATTTTGTAAACTATCTAGGTCATGTTGTTTCTAGTGAAGGGATCATGGTGGATCCATAAAAAGTCATGGGGGGTTATGAAGTGGCCTAGAACCACGGCTCCAACAGATATTTAGAACTTGTTGGGTTTAGCCAGTTATTAAAGGACGTTCGTGGAAAGTTTCTCTTCTATTATTTCCCTATTAACTAAGTTGACTCAAAAGAAGGTGAAGCTCTTATGGTCCAATGCTTGTGAAGGTATTTTTGAGAAGTTGAAAAATAAGTTAACTTTGGCTTCATTTTTAACCCTGCCCGAGGGTACCGAGCATTTTGTTGTTATTGTGATATGTCCAGGGTGGGACTAGGCTATTTGTTGATGCAGCATGGTAAGGTGGTTGCTTATACTTCTAGGCAGTTGAAGGTACATGAGAAGAACTATCCGACTCATGACTTAGAGTTATTGGTTATAGTATTTTATTTGGAAATTTAGGGCCATTATTTGTATGGGGTTCGTATTAATATCTTCTCAGACCATAAAAGTATAAAATATGTGTTCACCTAGAAGGAGTTGGCTCAGGCAAAGAAGATGGCTTCGTTGCTCAAGGACTTTGATATGAGTCTTCACTACCATCTAGGTAAGGTTGATGTGGTTGTTGATGCTCATAGAAGGTTAATTATAGGAAGCTTTTCTTATGTAGATGAGAATAAGCAAGATTCGGTGATGGATATTCACCATTTAGCTGATCCTGGAGTTCATCTCTTAGACTTTGAGGATGGTGGTGCAATCTTGAAAGAGGTGGTAAAGTCATCTTTGTGTGCCAGGGTGAAAGAGAAATAGGTTTTGCATCATATCTTGATGTGGATCAATGATAATGTGGTTCATGAAGGTGTTGGCCTTTGATATTGGTAGTGATGGTCTCTTTAGGTCCCCAGGTAGGTTGTGTGTTCCTGATGTTGATGGGTTGCACAAGAGGATCTTGGTTGAGGCTCAGGAGTAGAGGCACACTATTAATCTTGGTTTGAGAAAGATGTACCATAATCTTAAGAGAAATTCATTAGTGGAATAACCTAAAGAGGGATAAGGCCAATTTTATGGATAAGTGCATGGTTTGTCAACAAGTGAAGTGGAACCCTTGAGATCTGATGGGTTATCTCAAGAAATTGAGTTGCTTTTATGGAAATGGGAAGTAATTCATATGGATTTCATTACTGGTCTTCCGTAGTCACGCCGTCTGTTTGATTCCATTTGGGTTATCGTGGATAGGATGACTAAGTCTGCTCATTTCTTGCCATTAAAGACTAACTATTCGGTGGAAGATTATGCTAAGATCTTCATTGAGAAGATCACGAAGTTTCATGGTGCTCCAATTTCCATCATATCTAATTAAGGTACTCGGTTCTTATCTAAAATTTGGTGCTCCTTTCAGAGAGGTTTGGGGACTAAGGTAAACCTTATCACCACCTTCACCTATAGATGGATGGACAAGTGGAAATGATAATACAGACTTTAAAGGATATGCCAAGGTCCTGTGTGATTGGTTTTGGTGCTAGTTGTGTTGAGTATTTGTCTCTCATCAGGTTTACTTATAATAATAGTTATCACTCAAGTATTGGAATAGCTTCGTTTGAGGCTTTGTATGGTAGGAGATATAGGTCCCCTATTGGGTGGTTTAAGATTGGAGAGGAAAGGTTGTATGGTCCTGACTTGGTTTACAAAGATGTAAAGAAGGTAAAGGTGATTTAGAATAGGCTTAAGACTGCTTGAAGTCGCCAAAATTCCTATGAGGACATAAGGCAAAGGGATTTGGATTTTGACGTGGATGATTTGGTATTATTAAAGGTCTCTCCCATAAAGTGAGTTATTTTATTTGGAAAGAAAGGGAAGAACAATCCTCGTTATGTTGGTCCATATCGTATTGTAAGGCGAGTGTGCAATGTGACTTATGAATTGGAATTCCCTTCAAGTTTGGGTTCTATTCATCCGGTCTTCCATGTGTCGAAATTGAGGAACTACGTGGGTGATCCTTCCTTGATTGTTTCTTTGGATGGTGTGGGTGTCTCGGATTCCTTATCCTATGAGGAAGTCCCAATTGAGTTCTTGGATTGCCAAGTTCGCCTATTGCATACAAAGGATGTGGCTCCAATAAACGTTTTATAGAGGAACCAAAAGCGTGAAAAAGCTACTTAGGGAGGCGAAGAGGACATAAAGTCCAAATACCCATTCTTGTTTCCTGCTTTGGATAACCATGCGAGAGGTATGTGTATTCCATAGCATCTTTGTTTTCTATCTTTGTTAAAGGTAAGAGTGGGTGTATTTCTATCTTAAATCATTCTATTGGATACCTTGTCTTATCATTCGAGGAAGAATGATCCTAAAGGGAGAGAATGTATCGCCATGGTTTTTGGTCCTTGAAAATTTCTAAAATTTTATCCTCACTGCCCAGACTGCGACTCCCCATACGGGTCATAAGGAGTCTTGACGGATCTTATGGACCCAATCATATACTAGCCAGTATATTGGCCTGGAGTTTCTATCCTGACTATGACTTAGACCAAATGATTCGTAGGGTCTCATAATAAGTCGTATGGTGTCTTTCATAACAAAACCAACGTGATGCCCAAATTAATTCTACTTTGAGAATGACGGGGCCAAGCGAGTCGTAATGACTGAGTATGAGTTTTATAGTATGAATTATAGCCATGTCAGTATTGGGGATTCTAGACGCAGTCCAGCCTACGACTGGACAATAAGATTCGTATGGTGACCCTATGAGTCGTAAGGGCACCCATAACTAATGGCAGTGATTTTTTAGTCTTGTCATTAAGGTCATTCTGGTTGATTCCTCATTTCCATACCTAGACCCCACGACCATAAAGCACTTTAAGGGATTATTTCTCATTCATAACTCAATCCAAAACACTCTCAAACTCTCTAAATTCTCATAAGCAAGATACTTAGGGTTACTAAGAAGTTCCTTAATTAGAGTTCTCAAGGGAAAAGTCCCTCCATAACTCTTGATACTTCAGGTATGTTACTCTCCCTCAATTATTAATTTATTAAAATCATGTATTTAAATGGTTTAATTGGATGGTTTTTAATGTGGGTTTTGATGTGGTTAAGGGTTTTGATATGGTTGAATCTTAAATTGTTTTCACATGATTTATTATACATTGCCTATGCTTTATTAATGGTTTAGAACTTATGGGGTGCATGGGAATAACGAATAAAATAAGGAGTCATGGTTTCCCCCAATTGATATTTACAAATTAAAATTGGCTTTGAATAATTATGTCCCCACAACCAACTTGTTCAAATGGCTTTAGAGTGAAATTGCCAATTGTATTAACATACTCACCTATGATATTGCATTGCATTAATGATTAAACAATGAACATATATTTTAAAAGCTTTGCTGGCTATGATTTGATTTAATGAACAAAGGGGGGTAGAGGCATTACCCCAAGTTAATATGATTGCTATAGAATAGAGATAAGCTTTCAAGTGAAAGGGTATTATGATACCCATAATGTGCCTTAACGGTTGTTTCATTGGATAATAAATATGTTTAAAATTAGGCTTAATGGGGGTTATATAGCGAAGCCGTGAAGGTATGGGTCTAAAATAACTTGTACAAGAAACTCATGTTTGCCGACATGAGGTTTGGTCTTGATGGTCTGTGTGTATAGTTCACACTATTTATATATTTGTCTGTTGGACCGACGTGGGGTCGGTGCATTCCCTGGTATTCCTTGAAACCTCTAGTTTGTGCAGCTAACACTCACTAGGCACTTTCAATAGGGGAAGCTGAACCCATATAGCCCATGGGTTCCTGTTTATGATGTTTGATCTTCATAGTCCAGGATAAAGTTTTAATTCATGCTAAGCCTTATTCCCTTTCCCGACATGACATGTTTAAATATATATATATGATTATGTGTATTTGCTTGAAGGATTTTAAAAGTTTAATTTATGGCATTATTTTATCCCCTACCCCTGAGTTACATGCTGGTGCTCAACCCACTAACCGTCTTCGAATGTTGCATCCCAATGTGATTGAAATGAATTGGATATTTGTCCCTTGGAAAATTCCTGAGCTTTGAGCTCATTATCCAATTAACAACTCATCATACGAGTCGTATGGTGTGGGTATGGGTTAGGTGACCCTAGTCGTTAAGTTTTTGGTGAACGGTGGTTGGGTTTTCGGTCTTTGTTATGACTAGGTGGTATGAGTCATTAGGGGTGGTGATGAGTCTTTAGGACCATCCTTAATCAAATCAGTAACTTAATGACTTGACTTGGCTCTGAGTATGGGTGGATCACTATGATCCGTGATGATAGATTACAAATTATAGGGTTGAGTCGTATGTTGTCCATTGTCTAATCCCTTGGGTTCTATCTTTGATACGTTTAGTCCATACGAGTCGTATCTTCAGGTCACGAGTGGGATCATAGATTCATATGGTGGTCAGTGTATGGGTGTGTAACTTACTGTCTTGATAATGACTCAAGGGTACGAGTCATATGTAGTGGTCATGAGTCAAGGGGTCGACTCGTAACCACATGTGGCCTTTCTTTAGTTTTAAGTTGGGGGCATTTTGGACATTTATCACTTTAAGTCCCTTTGATACCATGGCCTAAAAAATCCCTTGGGACCTTACTAACACATTATTCCTATTAAAAAATCTCTCAAATTCTCTGTTCAAGAAAAAGCTTGGGTTTCATAGAGTTAATCAATTAAGGCTCTCCAGGGTGATTTCTCTCCATTCTTCTTAGTTTCTAAGGCATGTTAGTCCTCCCTTATTTTTATTTCACTCAAGGCATGTGTTTTAATGTATGGTTTTCATGGTATTGTTATGGTTTTGAAATAAAGGATGAGGGTTTTTGTTATTCATGGATGGATATTGTTTCTAATGGTTTAACTATGGTTTTCCTTATTTTAATTATAGTTTTGAACATGTGGTTGCATGGGTATGGTGGTAGAAATTTATAATGGTAAATTGCTTTAAACTTGTCTCTTTAACTGGTTATAACCCCAACCTTTTTTTGTAAAACTGGTTAGTAGTTATGAAAAAGGCAGGAATTTGAACTAGGGATACTATGAAATCCCTTAAGTTTTTGGTTTGACTATTTCTGGAAACTAATGTATGGAACAAATTGGTTAAATACTAAATGCTGGTTTTGAAAACCTTGTGAGGCATAAACAAATCCCCCAAGTGATTTTAATAATGACGTCTACGGGGCACGAAAGACTACCCTAAGTGTTCGGTTGTAACATTACTTGCAAGCTATAGTTGGTATAATGATACCACTTTATAATGCCTTAATAATTACTCCTGGAATTGGTGGTTTTGTTATGTACTGGAAGTTTTAATTGGGCAATAATGGTGGTTGTGATACTATACGTAAAGGTGTGGGACTGAAGGACGAACACTGGAAACTCGTGATTGCAATCATGAGGTTTGGTCTTGATGACCTATGTGCATTCCTTGATACCACTGGTTCATGCGGTTAACACGCACCGGGGCTCTTTCAGAAGAGTGAGCTGAACCCATATTGCCCGTGGGTGGATTTTATAATGTTTAAGCTACACAATCCAAGTTAAGATTTTAAATGCATGCTAAAACTTGGTCCCCATCTCGGCATGGTATATATATGTATATACGTGATTGTATATGGTTATTTGATGTTTTTTAATGATGGTGTTACTTTATTTTTATCCCTAAGCTACATTCTAGCGTTCACTCTGCTAACCATCTTCAAGCATTGTATCCCACGCAATGCAGGAATCGATAATACTACCATTTTTCCTACCCAGTGATAGATTTGGGGATAGCTTTGATTCAGATTGAAGTGATGAGCTTCCGTACTCTGGAAGACCTATTTCATGTTATAGACTTCTTTTCAATATTGTTATGTCTTTGGTATTAGTTTTAGTTGTGGCATGTTCAGACTGGATATTCTTTGATTCTGATTAGAGTCTTTGTCAGACTACTATAGGCATGGGTGGTGTCAGTATTAGTGTTAGTATTGGTATTGGTATTGGCATTGGGATTGGTATTGGTTGGATATTTGGTTGTCGCTATTTGGTTATGGTTATAGACTTACTTTATTATCTTTAGATATTATTGTTTTAACTTGTTATATGTCATCCGACATGAGGTGTAGGGTGGCTAACGGTAGGGTATTAGGGTGGTCTTCTATCCTAGTTAGATTTGAGATACCGACATGACTAGGCCCTAGTTCGGGTCATATTAGATTGGTATCAGAGATCTAGGTTCATGGTAAATTAGGAATCTACAAAGTCGTGTCAAGTAGTGTCTCTTTTAAGGGTGTGTAGCATGCCACACTCATAAAGAAAAACTATGAGGAATTTAAGAATGTTTCTCTTTCTTGCGTTCTATTTTTAGGCTGTAGAGTCTCAGGTTCTAAAATCTTCTCTAATTCTCGTTTCTTCACTTTTTAGATCATGCCTCCCAGAGGATCTAAAGTTCATAGAAACTCTTCTGTCCCTCCAAGGAAAACATTGATGAGACATGTCCTACCTATGGGGTCCAGACTCGGTCTAAGCATACAGTTCCTGATTATCTTTCTGGAGTTTCATCAGCTCTCCCCGTTTCTTTTTGAGCTCCTCAACCTATTCATATATTGGCACAGTTGGTATCTTCTCAGGCTGAGTGTAGTACTTCTATTACTCCATCTTTCTAGGTCACAAGGTTGAGGTTAAATCCTCCAACTTTTACTGGCGTTAGGGTCGGGAAGGATTCTCAAGGTTTTATGGATGAGATGGAAATGATCTTTCATGTTATGCATGCCACTAGTATGGAGGGCGTGGAGTTTACTACCTACCAACTGAAAGATAGGGTTTATCAGTGGTATAAGGAATGGACCAATCGAGAGGTGACGATGTTGAGTCATCCCTGTGGGACGATTTCTCTAATACTTTCCTGGATTGCTTCATTCCTTAAGAGTTGAGGGACGCAAATTGGGTAGAGTTTGTTAACCTTAATTAAGGCAAGATGTCAGTCAAGGTGTATGCCTTAAAGTTTCACATTTTATCTTGGTATACTCTGGAGTTAGTTTCTAGCATAAGGGGTAGAATGAGGAAGTTTTTTCACATTTTATCTTGGTATACTCTGGAGTTAGTTTCTAGCATAAGGGGTAGAATGAGGAAGTTTTCTTTCAGGTTATCTCGAGACTCAATTTTGAAGAATAAGGTTACCTTGTTGAACAAGAACATAGATATATTTAGGTTGAATATGTAAATGCAGCAAGTTGAGGAAGAGAAGAATAAGTAGGCAGAGATAAGGGAAAGGCAAAGATAGAGTTTAAATTTTTTAATTAGGGAGGTGGCCAACAGCAGAGTAGCCAGGATAGTAGAAAGTGGTCCAAGTAAAAGTGGAGCAATTTTAGGTCTTACTCGATGGCTAGTGTTCCCTACCCAAAGTCATCGGGTAACAGGGGTTTTCAAGGTGTCAAAAATTATAGGGCACACGGTACCTAATCACAGGATAGTGGAGCCGAATTAGCTGCATCCTATCCTTTTTGCAAATGTTGTGGTCGATTCCGTCGGTGTTACTATGATGAAGGAAAGGATAATTTCTTCAACAGTGGTTATCTAGGGCACATTCTTAGAAACTTTCCAGTGGATAAGGTTGCTTCTAGGGCAAATAAGGTTCCAGATACCTCTTTATCAACTCTAGAACCAAAGGATGTACTATCTGACCCCGGTACTGGTTGAAACTGACTCTATGCTCTCACTGCTCGTCAAATGTCCGAGCCATCACCTGATGTCGTTAATGGTATGTTGAAACTCTTTTCCTATGATGTGTACTATTTACTTAATTTAGAGTCCACTCTTTCATACATGATCCCATTTGTAGATGTGTATTTTGGTTTTGATCTCGAGTGTATTTTGGACCCATTTTTTGTTTTTACCTAGTGGGTGACTCTGTGGTGGCAAGAAAAGTCTATAGGAGTTTTTTGGTATCTGTGAGTAGTCAAGAGACTTTGGGGATCTGTTTGAACTAGACATGGTTGATTTCAATGCCATATTAGGGATGGGTTGGTTGCACCAATTCTATGCTTCCCTAGACTATTGGACCCATAAAGTCATTTTTAAATTTCTTAATGAGATGGTTATTAAGTGGAATGGTAGTTCCCTAGCACCTAAAGGGAGGTTCATACCATATCTTAGAGCCCATAGATTAATCTCAAGCGTGTCTCTATCATCTAGTCTGGGTTAAAAGTTCTAACTCGAAAGGTCCTTCTTTATATTTTGTCCTAGTGGTGAATGAATTCCCTGAGGTCTTCCCTGATAACCTTCCTGATGTCCCTCCAGATGGGAAAATTGATTATGGGATTGACCTTGTTTCGAACACTCGTTCCATCTCTATTCCCCCATATAGAATGGCTCTAGCCGAGTTAAAGTAGCTTAAGGAGAAAAACAATTATCTTTTAGACAAGGGTTTCAACAATCCTAGTGTGTCTCCGTGGGGTGCACCAGTCTTGTTCGTGCGTAATAAGGATGGTTTCTTTCATATGTATGTTGATTACCAGTAATTAAATAAGGTGGCGGTAAAAAATAAGTACCCTCTTCTGAGGATTGATGATTTGTTTGATTAGCTTTAGGATGCTAAGTTTTTCTCCTTATTGATCTTCAGTATGGGTATCATCAGCTAAATATTAGGGAGCTGGATATCCCTAAGACAGCCTTACGTACCTGATATAGGCATTTTGAGTTTCTGGTTATGTCTTTTGGATTGACCAATTCCCCTATAGCATGCATGAATTTGATGAATAGAGTCTTTTGTTGGTTTCTAGATTTCTTCATCATTATGTTCATAGATAATATTCTGGTGTACTCGAAGAGTGAGATATATCATATCGATCACCTCTGCATTGCATTATAGACACTGAAAGATCAACAGATGCATGCTAAATTTTAAAAATGTAAATTCTAGTGGAATGCATCATTTTTCTGGGTCATGTCATTTCTAGTAAAGGGATTATGATGGATCCGCAGAAAGTTACAGTGGTTAAGAAGGGGCCTAGACCCATGACTTCAGCCAATATTTGGACCTTCTTGGGTTTAGCCGGTTACTATAGGACATATGTGGAAAGTTTTTCGATTATAATTGCCTTATTGACTAAGTTAACTTAGAAGAAGGTAAAGTTCTTGTGGCTTGAACCTTGTGAGAGTAGCTTTGGAAAGCTGAAGGATAAGCTAACTTTGGCTCTGTTATTGACTTTGTCTGAAGGCACTAATGGATTTATGGTTTATTCTGATGCATCTGGTGTGGGGCTTGGGTCCATTTTGATACAGCTTGGAAAGGTGATAGCTTATCCCTTTAGACAACTGAAGGTACATGAGAAGAATTATCTGACTTATAACTTGGAGTTACTAGCAATGGTGTTCCCGCTAAAAATCTGATGTCACTAACTGTATAGAGTGCATGTGGATATCATCTTAGATCATAAGATCCTGCAATATGTGTTTACTTAGAAAGAGATAAATCTCAAGTAAAGAAGGTGGCTTGAGCAACTTGAGGATTATGACATGAGTCTCTACTACCATCCAAGTAAAGCTAACGTGGTTGTTAATGCTCTTAGCAAGTTATCTATTGGAAGTCTAGCTCATATGGATGAGGAAATACGAGAATTTATGCAAGATGTTCACCTTTTGGCTAACCTTGGAGTTTGCCTCTTGGACTCTGAGGATGGTGGTATGTTTGTGTAGAAGGTGGAACAATTATCTATTGGTGCTAAAATAAAGGAAAAATAGGTATTGGATCCTATCTTGATTAGGATCAAGGGTGATATAGGTGGGCAGAAAGTGATGGCCTTTGAGATTAGTAGTAATGGTACCTTGTGGTACCAAAGCAGAATATGTGTTCCCAAAATAGATAGATTACGAGAGAGGATCTTGGCTGAGGCACATGGGTCGCGTTACTCTATTCATCCTTGTTCAATGAAAATGTATCAAGACCTTAAGGAGATATATTGGTGGAAAAATATGAAGTAGGATATGGATAGTTTTATGGCTAAGTGCATGGTGTGCAAATAAGATAAAGTTAAGCACATGAGGCCTAAAAGATTATATCAGGACATTAAGTTGCCTGTGTGGAACTGGGAAGTGATTAACATAGATTTTACTATAGGTCTTCCCCGGTCTCGAAATCAGTTTGATTTAGTTTGGTTCATCGTGGATAGAATGACAAAGTATATTCACTACTTGCCTGTAAGGACTAATTTTTTAGTAGATGATTATGCAAAGTTGTACCTCCAAGAGATTGTGAAGTTGCATGGAGTACCTGTTTCTATTATCTCGGATCATGGTGCACTATTTTATTTATATTTTTTGCTGTCATTTCAAAAATATTTGGGGACTAAAGTGAGTCTTAGTATAGTTTTGCACTCGCAGTCGGATGGGCAAGCGGAAAGGACTATATAGTCATTAGAAGATATGCTTCGATCTTGCATGATTGACTATGGTGGTAGTTGGGTTGAGCATTTTCCTCTTAGAGTTTGCATATAATAATAGCTACTGCTCTAGCATTGGGATGGCTCCATTTGAGGCCCTATATGGTAGATGGTGTAGATCTCCTATTGGATGGTTTGAGGACGGTTAGACAGAAATGTTTGGCTTAGATTTGGTTCACCAAGCCATGGAAAAGGTGAAGGTGATTCGAGATAGGCTTAAAGCTACCCAAAGTCGCCAAAATCCCTATATAGATGTGAGGCGTAGGAAGTTAGAGCTTAATGTTAGGGATAGGGTGTTCTTAAAGGTATTTCCCATGAATGGAGTGATGCAGTTTGGGAGAAAGAGGAATCTCAATCCTCAGTATGTTGGTCTGTACTTGGTCATGAGAAGGTTTGGCAATGTTGCTTATAAGTTGTAGTTGCCTTCTAGTATAAGCTTCATTCACCCGGTGTTCGATGTTTCTATGTTAAGAAAGTGTGTAGGTGATCCATTACAAATAATGCCTATTAAGTATATTGGTATTTCAGATTCCCTATCTTATGAGGAGGTCGTAGTTAAGATCTTGGATCGACTAGTTCATTAGTTATGGGCTAAGGTCGTAGCTTCGGTAAAGGTTCTATTGAAGAACCACAAGGTTGAAGAGGCTACTTGGGAAGCTGAAGAGGACATGAATTCCAAGTATCCATTCCTATTCCCCATTCTAGAAAATCATGCTTAAGATATGGGTTGATCTTAACATCTTTCTTTTCTGTTTTTGTTAAAGGTAGATTGTGAATTCCTTTGTATTTTGTTTTCTATCTTAAAGGTAAGAGTAGAGAAGCTTGGGGGTTTAATCATTCTATTCACTTCCTTGTTCCATCATTTGAGGATGAATGATCCAAGCGGGGGAGAATTAAAACATCCTGGATTCTTAGCCCTTGGAAAATTCCTGAGCTTTGAGGATATTGTCCAAGTAACGACTCATCATACGAGTTGTATGGTGTGGGTACAAGTCAAGTGACCCTAGTTGTTAAGTGTCTGGTGAATGGTTGTTGGGTTTTATGTCTTGGTTACAATTGAGTGGTACGAGTCATTAGGGGTGGTGATGAGTCGTTAGGATGATCCTTAATCAAATTAGTAACTTAGTGACTTGACTTTACTCTTAGTACGAGTGGCTCACTACGATCCATGAGGATAGGTTGTGAATGGTAAGCTTGAGTCTATGTTGTCCATTATCCAATACCGTGGGTTCTATCTTGGATACGACTAGACCATACGAGTCATATAGTCAGATCACGAGTGGAATCATGGATTAGTATGGTGGATAGTGTATGGGTGTCCAACTCACTATCTTGGTAACTGGTCTGAGGTGGTTTTATGCACCTCAGTGTTGTTATTCTAGCTTATTTTGCCTTGTTTTGAGGAAAACTTGTGTTCTTAGTGTGATAATGATGATATAATAGAGAATCTAAGTGTTTAAGTATTTGATTACAATGTTTAAGGTGTTTTCCAAACAAGTTTGTACTTAAACTGGTCACTTAGAGTGAAAACGAGAAAACTAGTGTTACTAGCTTGACCTGGGTATTATTCTAGTTGATCTCAATTATTCTAATGTGTGTAATAAGTTCCTAATGATTTTATTCTGTAATTATGTGTGGAACAAAATGTTTTGAGTGCTCAAGGTTCAATTGAATCATTCCAAGAGTCAAAACCCTAAGCTAAAGATTAATAGGACAAAACTAGTTCTTAACTTAAGTTTCTAGTTCACCATTATGGATTGTGTGTTGTTTTGAGCTCTAATTTGTGGTGTTTAATTCTACAGGATTCTTGGTGAGTTGATGATGATGATATATGAATGATATACAAGCTTTAATCAAGTGTAAACAACACAAAAATGCTTGGAATGCATCAACAAAAGCACAGGACAAGATTTGACGTAAAACAGACACTTTAGATGTCTATGGCGTGTAGCCGGTCCAATACATTGATATAGGGCGTGTGCCACATGTACAAACCTTCAAAATAAACCCAAAACAGTGTGTATCCATGATTAGGGTGCATATTACACCCTAGGTCCCGCTATGAGCTCTACGACACGGACACTAGGTCAATTTTGGTAGTTTTGTCCTCCTATAAATAAGATACTTGAACTTGATGTTAGACACCTTGGATGTCTTTGAAACTTAGATAGGGATGTAAAACACTTCATTTAGGATTTTTAATCTTCTACTTAATATTATTTATGGATTTTATCTTGTATCCATCCAATGAAGACTCAAGGGTATGAGTTGTATATTGTGGTCACTAGTCAAGGGGTAGACTCGTAACTACATGCGGCCTTTTTACAATTTTAATTTGGGGGCATTCTGAAAATTTAACACTTTAAGTCCCGCTGATACCACGACTTAAAATATCCTTTGGGACTTTATTAACACATTATTCCCATTAAAACACTCTCAAACTCTCTGTTTAAGCAAAAGCTACAGTTTCAGCAAGCTAATCAATCAAGCCTCTCAAGGATGATTTCTCTCTGTGCTTTTTGGTGTCTCAAGCATGTTACTCCTTCCTCATTTTTATTTCACTCAAGGCATATGTTTTAATGTATGATTTTCATGGTATTGTTATGGTTTTGAAATAAAGGTTAGGTGTTTTGGTTATTCATGGATAGATATTGTTTCTCTTGGTTTTACTATGGTTTTCCTTGTTTTAATTATGGTTTTGAACATGTGGTAACATTGGTATGGTGGTTTAACTTGATAGTTGTGAGTCTTTAACAACCTTATTTTGTAAAACTGGTTAGCAATTATGATAAAGTTGGGAATATGAACTAGGGGTACCATGAAATCCCCAAAGTGTTTGGTTTAACTATTTCTTCAAACTAATGCATGGAACAAATGGTTAAATGGTTAAGGATAGTTTTTATAACCTTGTGGGGTACAAAGGAATCCCTCAAGTGATTGTAATAATGGAGTCTGCATGGTACGAAGGACTCCCCTAAGTGTTGGCCGATGACATTGCTTGCAACCTATAGTCAGTATGATGATACGACTTTATAATGCCTTAATAATTGACTCCTAGAATTGGTGTTTAGGTTATATACTAAATGTTTTAATCAGGCAATCATAGGGGTTGTGATATCTAGTCGTGAAGGTGTGAGTCCGTAGGACGGACACCGAAAACTCATGATTTTTGTCATGAGGTTTGGTCTTGATGACCTGTGTGCATAGTTCACACTATTGATATGATTGTATCTTGGTTTGACATGTGGTCGGGGTATTCCCTAGCCTTTCTTGATACCCTTAGTTTGGGCTGCTAACACACATCGGGGCTCTTTCAGTAGGGGGATGAACCCATATAGCTCGTGAATATATTTTATGACAGTTAAGCTACACAATTCAGGTTAAGATTTTAAATGCATGCTAAACTTTGTTCCCTATCCCGGCATAGTATATATATATATATATGTATAGTAAGATTGCATGTGGTTATTTCATTTGGTTTTGAATGATGGCATTACTTTATCTTTATCCCTGAGTTACATGCTAGTGTTCACTCCGCTAAATATCTTGTAGCATTGTATCCCCATGAGATGAAGCAATCGTCCATACTACTATTTCTCCTGCTCAGTGACTATGATTTGGGAACAGCTTTGGGTCAGATTAAAGTGGTAAGATTCCATACTCCGGAAGACCCCATTTCATGCTATGGATTTTTTTTATTTTTGTTTTGGTTTTGTCTATGGTCGAGGGCATGTCTCAATTGGATATTCTTTTATTCTGGTTAGAGGCATTATCGAACTACATAGGCATGAGCGGTGTTGGTATTAGTGTTGGCATTGGTATTCGTATTAGCATTGGGATTGGTATTGGTTGGATATTTGGTTGTGGCTACTTGGTTATGGTTATAGAATTACTTTGCTATCTTTTGATTATTATTGTTTTATCTTGTGATATGTTCAAAATTCATCCGACATAGGGTATATGGTGGCTAACGGTGGAGTATTGGGGGTGGTATCCAGTCCAAGTTAGACTTGGGATACCCAACACTAGGCCTTACTTCAGGTTGTGTCATCGATGCAGGCACCGAAGATACTTCTACTTTTCCTTCGCAGTGTTAGATGGATCGGATTGGTTCGTTGGTGGTTGGAGGTGAAGTGATGAGTTTCCATTCTCTAAAAGATTTGGTCATTTCATTAATTTTCTTTCATAGACTATAGTTGAAGAGTTCATATTAATATTGTAATTGTTATTGTCATTGTAAGAGTTGGGGGTATATCCCGACACGTTATTAATCTGGCTTTTTTTATATGTCAAAAATTTATCCGTTGTCAGAGGTATTACGCTTTGTTTGTCTAGGTACAAGGGATGGTCTCCAGTCCTTGTTAGACTTGAGATACTTATCATGTCTAGGCCCTAGTTTGGGTCGTGACACCTATGAACAAAACTCTACTTAAGGTAGCTTTTAGACACCCTAGAAAAATTTAAATTTGATGCTCTAATACTAAGTTTGTCAAAACCCAAAACTACCCCCCACCCCATCGCAACATAATTCTTAGCATTACGCATGATACCACTCTAACCTATGGCCTAGCATATATAATGATTTCTGAAATAAGATTGAATATCTGAGTTTGCAATTTAACTGAATAATAATAATAATAATAATAATAATAATAATAATAATAATAATAATAATAATTAGTTCAATGGATAAAAGTGTGTTAGTATCATAAAGCTGAAAACATGTCTAACTTACTGTTTGAAAGCCTATATTAATGATGAGTTGCTGGGGTAAGGCCCCAACTAACTCTAAAAATCTAAAAACTAAAAAAATATAATAAATATTGTCCTCAAAAGATGGGTATTCACCATGCACTATCTTTGAAATGGGTACAAGATCATGCTAACCACACACAAGTTGTTGAGTGTCTTAATAAATACTAGAAAATAATACAACGTAAATTACTATGCGATCAGTACTTTGAATATATTGAGCATGTGAGATAAGAACTATAATATATATATATATATACATATATATATATATATATATATACATACATATATATATGTGTGTGTGTGTCATATTCAATATATGAGACTTAACTGGACGTGGAACTAATAAATATAAACTGATGTAATGAGCCAAGAAAATAAGCATTAGACTAAAAAATATTATAACTAACTAGGCTGAATCTGGGGTCATGCAATGACTAAATCTTAACTGTGGTATCTACTATTAATCAACATACCCTATCTGAGCTAAACGGGTCCAACCTATAATTTTAAGTGAAAAGGCAATTTGTCTTTCTCAAGGGTTCGAACACTAACTTACATGGATCGACTAATTGATGACCAAAAGGACTAACATGTTAGCCTTATCTAGCTGGTGGAAATTCAGTTCTTACACTTAAGGACTTCTACTAAAGACTTTAGCCTAACAGATGGGTGAACCTTCATCCCTACATTCGCTTGGTGTTAAGTAATACTCCTAGTTGAATTTTAAACTGTATACTAAATAGCTCATTTATATTGGTTTTCTGATACAGAATGGTAAATTATTAGTTTGAAAGCACTCTAAAATCTTTGAATTGATGGACTCAATGCTGAACTATTCATGGGATGCTAAGTCGTTGGGTGCTTATAACCCGTCACCTTTGAAAAGTATAATTATTTATGAAAATGTCTATATTCTTGATAGAGTGAGAATTCATAAAGTACAAGTCCCAAAATATGGAATATCAATATACAGAGCAGACATAACATGACAAGCCTGTAAAGGTACTGAATTTCATTGGAAAATATGTACTGCACATATGCTGACATGTGTCTAAAAATACCTGAAAAGAAAGTGTTCAAGATAAATATAAAAGTAGCTTTAACAAAAAAAAATGACTTGGACAAAAAGAAAAGAAATGGCTAAGACAAATCTTTTTTGTCAACAACCTCTAACCAATAAATCAAATATTGATTAATACGTAGTCGATTGAATACTACTTGAAAATGTCTCTTTTACTCCAAAATGGACTTTTCTAAATGTTCCTAGAAATTCTTGCTCCCATTATACCATTTGTTATCTATATGCATTAGGATCCTGATTCATGGATCTTTTGGTTCGAGAAATCAATATAAGAGTCTGAAATAATTCCTTTGGACTAATGCCTATCTCAAAAGTATTAAATGAAAAAGTCGCTTAGTTAAGAATTTGATGGAGGATGCTTCATTCTGATGGAAGATACGATGCAGAAGAGAAATAGAAATTTAAAATCTACTGAGAAAGGAAGGAAAATCATCTACATTCCTTAGACAAACGGAAGGCTAAAGATTTAGGGAACATATGATTTGTCTAGTTAAAATAGCCAAGAAACAGGATACACAATTGAATCATAACATGTGAAATTTACCATAGTTAAGAAAGGCATAGTTAGACGAAACACATGGTCCAATCAGACAAGGATACATGAGTAATGTATAGAAACATTAATATTTCTCGTATAGACCACTAATGTGATTCACCTAATAGAAAATCAAATCGGATCAAGACTTGGTACGAGTAGAAAAAAAACAATAGCCAGCATTAGCCACTACAAAACCGTCCCATAATAATAGCCAGATGTTATTCTTTATCCATAAATTTCATTAATTATGTTATTTATCATGAGTTATGAGGATTAATTATGAGCAATCGGATTCTAAGAAATGGCCATAAAAGTTTTAAAATCATCGTCTTGTCGATTATCGAATACAACTTTACTGGATATTAGAGTTTCATTAATAACGTTATTACTTGTTCAATTGAGCTTATAGCATCAACTATGTTTTTCTGAGAATATCTCCATCAATGATATCACTGGAAATAGGCCAATTCAGGATATTCTAATTCTCTTTTTTCCTTACATATTTGTTCCTTCACTAGCTTGGTCTAAATATTTTATCTCACTCAATCATAATAATGTTCTTACTCTTTAGAAGTTGTGTATAAATTCAGCTATACCTTTTTTAGGACTAAACAAACTCATATTACAATATATATATATATATATATACTATCAATAAGGGTATTGATAGAACATGATAAACTTATCTTAATTTTATAAATTAGATAAGTAAATTAAAATAACTATAGTTAGTAAAGGGGCCAAATAAAATGGAATAGAGGGAATATAATTGTCGTCGGAGTGGACAATTTTGAAGTAGCTAAAATGTTTTAAGAGGCAGGACAATCAAGTTAAAATTTTGACAGTAAAAGGTTTGAAGTAGCTAAAGTGTTTAATAAAAAAGTTTTCTCCAAGCTAATCATTCATGTTTCTTATCGAAAAAACACATTAGTAGCAAAAGAATATCCTTGAGATTTGAGAATAACATAATAATGCTTCTATTACCATTTACCAGTACTCTTAAAGTAAACCCAAGTTTGAATGTTGAAGAATTCAAAGTGCATGTATTTCAAGCTGTAACAGAACTAATACCAAACTTTCCACCTACACAATATACTTATATAAAGTATTGGAACCCAATTTCCAACTTGTATAGACCAAATAGCAAAAAATATCCAACCTGCACTCTATCAAATCCTTCTGAGTATGAGCAAACCCAAGCAAAACTACAAATTTACAATTCTTTCTTTCTCTCAATTTCAATCCCTATTCTTTTTCCTCTTTATTCTTATCAACCTGTAATTCTTCACATATGTAGTAGTGAATTGTCATATGGTCGACAAGAGTGGGTTGTTATCTTACAAGTCGGGCATTACATCTGACCCATTAGGTATTCTAGCAATCTTGAAACAGGTACTGATTGTTGCAAATGGTCATTGTATCTTGTGGAGATAACAATGGGGTAACTAGTCTATCACCTGATGAACGACCCAAAAAACACCAAATCTTATTGGGTATCATATCCTTATCTCTCTCAAAACTGAAAAAGCTAGACAATATTTATCCTATAAATCTTAAGAACTTACAAAGTACACCAAATTATCTACTTGCATTGTATGAAACTCAAATAATTTACATTAAAGACAATAATTTATACGGTCAAATACTCGCAAGAACTGGTAACATGACGCAACATTATCCACTAAGTTTTTTGGGTAACCAGTTAACTAACTCAATACAAAGTTCCATCAGTCGGTTACCTAAGTTGACTGAGATCAAACATGGTAGCAACTTTCTCACTGGTATGATTCTCAAACATTTAGCAAGCTCAGAAGCTTAATTTATCTGAATTTAGAAAAAAAATCAGTTAAATGGGTCAATACCAAGCATTTTTAGTCCTCTCTCTAATCTCACAATCCTGACACTTTCTTACAAAAAATTTACTAAGAATACTCTTATTAGTTTTACAGCTCTAGCTCCTGAGTTACCTTTCCAAAAGCTAGGACACAATTATTGAACTGGAATATCCCAAAATTTCTTAGAAAATATGTGCTCTGGACACAATAGATATTTATTGGAATAGGTTCTCAATAATTTTGCCAAAAACACTTGCAGATCTAATAAAAATATTCAATTATTGATCTGTCACACAATTTTCCTGTTGACCCATTTCCAACATTGCTTGTAAAAGGCATAGAGTTTGTTATGAACATTCAGGTCATTTTACATATTTATGCTTATCTTCACCGTTTGAGCTTCTCCATAGCTGTCCCAATTCATTTATGACTTGTTTGGATTGATGGTTTGGTTACCGAGCAATTCATTTGTTTTTTAGAAGCAATTCCCTATTTAGATGTCTTCGTTAGTTTCAAATGGTCACTGGGTGAAAACTTTACTGAAATGATCTCGGATGCAAATTTTGACTGTGCAAGTAGATCTAGAATATTGATTTCAGTCTAGTTAAACCTTTGGTTTGGGTCCCAATATACCCGATCTCTTTTTGACTTACTGGTTAGAAAAATAAAAATAAAAAAGAATAGGTGTGGGACCCATATTTGGTCAAAATGACCTCGTATTGAAAATTCAACTTCGTCATAGCATCTAGAACATTAATTTTAGGCTAGGGGATGTAACCCCCTAAGAACCTATCCCGAGACGTCACACGGTGCTTAAGGCCACACATAGCCTTAAGCTAACCCTTTGAGCCGGTATTTACTCCTATAATTCACCATGACAATAATCGAGCAATAATAAGGAAGAATAATCATGCCATGAACATACTGAGATAAAAAGTAATACTAACGTTCTGTGCATACTGGTACTCTAGTCTAACAAACCCTCTACTATATAAGACTGAAGAGCCATTGGGATAGATCCCCAACTGGCTCATACTAAATGAAAAAATAAACAAACATCAATTATCAAGAAAAAAATCATGAACATAGGTCCTCGAACCATGAGGACTCACAAAATACAGGAATGTATATAAAGGTACTTGTAGATCACTGTTGCGGCTGAGACTGAGCACCTGAACCTATATCACGAGGAAATATAGAATACAAAAGAGTATGGGAGTCAGTACTTGGGAATGTAATGAGTATGTGGGGTTGCATGCATCATTTTAAATAATTTCATAAATGTTTAAGAAAACCATGCATGCTAACAATAACAACTCTCTTCGCTTAAATTATTTAAAACATCATTTCCGGAAGTCATCAGAAATAACATATTCTTCATAAATCTCTTAAATCATTTAACTCAACTAAAACTCTTTGACTCATGACTTAGAGTGGCTCGGTAACTCATGGTACTTAGATTATTATGGATGTGGAAGTTTCTTATAACTGACATAACTAAACCATGTAAGCCATATGGAGTCTAACGTTTTGCCCTCCTAAGGAGAGAACCCCACATTGGTAGGTGTGTCATACTATTGCCGAGGAGTAAAACCTCAAACTCATCATCACAATCTCATACTCATTGATAACGCTCAATCTATAGCTCTCGTAGGAGTGTAAAGCAGTCGTTGTCAAATATATAACCCAACTAGGTTGGGTATCGATCCCACAGGGAATAGCTTGGTCAACAAGTAAGCAAAGATTACTAGACTTTTAGTGCAAGTCTCGTAAAAGGGGGGATTTTTGTCGTGCAGGTAATGTAACCAAAATATTAAAGTAAAAACGAAAAATAGCAAAGTAAAAACAAAGAATGTTTAGTAAGATGTAAAACAATGAGAATTGAGAAGTTGGGGTTATGTCCACCTTATGAGTTGTACGTCTCTATTGGCTATGAGTTGTGCGGAGTTCAGACATGCATGTGCTTATAGAGAATTGTATTAGATGGTAAATCCAAGCGTCTTTCGACCTCAACAAGGACTATTTCACTTTAACTCTTTCGAGCTTAAAGCGTATCTAACGGTACAAATTCTCCAAGAGGTTAATCCAGTTACGGCACTAACTTTTTAATAGGGGATGGAACCCTATTACCTTGACATTATCTCTTTTCCATACATATAACTTTTCTTTCGAACAAGTTAATGCTATACTGGCGTATTCTATGAGTTTGCAACCATAAGAATTTGCATTAAGATGAAGAGAATAATGATATAAGCAGCATACGTGTCACGAATTTACAAACTCATAGCAATAGATAGTAGCTCATATGGCTTCCATAACCCCAACAGAGAAGTTTAGTTACCCATGAGTGCGAAGGAAATCACAATCGACATTGTTATTATACCACCGTAAAGATCTCGTTAGGTATAGGGTAGTAGGCGTTAGGCGTGACTTCTTTGCTAAGTAACGTTTCTCTTGTTGTTTAAATTAAGAATTGAATAGATGAAAAATAATGTCAAGAATGCATTAATAAAGAAAATTGTTTTGATGGATGGATGGATGGTGGATGGATGGGAATTGAAGGAATGGGGGAATTGTATAGAATGAATTAAAATCTCTAGCACAATAGGGTATTTATAACACCCATATCCTATTCCTACTAAGCTACTTCATTACTTAACCCAATCCTACTAGGTTAATGTATCATTATCCTAATTCTACTAAGTTACTGCTAGTCCCCAAAGTCTTCAGAATTGTTGTTTTTGCCCGGGACAGGTTTTCCATGCGTTACTTTAGGTCCTTGGCGTCCAAGCTTTGTTTTCATCCTTTCGTGAAGCTTTCTTTGGCGTCAAGTTATCCATAAAATGCTGAATTCTGCATCATTTATACCTGAAAACTTGCTAATTTGCATGCTATACTTCTCTATCTGCATTTGCATTTATGCTTGTTTTGTTTTTCTTTTTAGTAGTTAATTTTTTTTAATTTTTTTTTAGTTAAATTTTTTTACTTAACTTCGCATGAAATTATTCTAATAGGCAGCATGAGATTATAACAAGAGTTTGTGCTAAAATCATGACTATTGAGATGTTTAGGCTCTAATTGTGACTCACTATGTGATATTGTGTGGTTCAATTCCTTCATCTGTTGGGTCAAGAGTCTATGCTACTCCCAATAAAGTCGACCATGTGCCTTGTGTGTGTGAGGATATAGTATATTCTGTGTTTGTGGCTGATGCTAGAACTTGCCTAGTATGTATGTAAAGCGAAAATAAGGAGTGCAAGTCTAGGAGATGATTTAGGCATTTCTTTGGCAACCTATGACTGTTTACCTTCATTTTATCTACCCACGGACATCATCCTAGATAACCCCCTTTGAGCCTTTAGCCTATTTTCTTTGACAAACCTCATATGTAAGATTAATCCATTTTTTTCAAGACCATAATTTGATCCAGATTCCTAAGTGCTTTAAAGTGTAAAGTCATGTGACAAAATAAGAGGAAATTGGGTGAGTATGATGCTTTAGAATATATTGGTGCTTGAATTTGTTATGAAAAAGAAAGTGCTATCATAAGAGGTATGTTATGAAAAGAAAAAGGAAAGGGAAACTAAAAAGTTAGTTATGTTCAAATGGAAAAACATAAGAGGAGAAAAAGAGTGGTAGAATAAAGAAACGTAGAAAGGTTTTTTGAAAGAAAAAGTGTTAATGATACAATGTGATGTATTAAAGCGCTTAGGAACATAGTCACTATTTTTGGCCAAAATAGTCCTACCCGTCCCTTAGCCTACATTACAACCATCAAAAGACCTATTTGATCCTAAGCTTAGCATTCTGACATTTAGTGGAGCATTACACTAAGGGCAAACCTATGGTCATCAGTTGTTGCATATGAATTCATTGTTAGAGTGAGAGCAAGGATATTTCTATACCCATGTTTGATAAATATACTATGTTTGTGAGTGATTATGGGTAATATATTGTGAGACACACATGGTTGATGAGTTTTGGGTAGTTGTGTATGATTCTTTGTACCTCAACTTGTGGACACGAATTAATCACCATCACGAGTCTATGTTGGAGGTTGAATTGTTTCTACTAATGATCAGAAAACTACTCTTTGTTAATGATTGATGTGCTTGTCTTGATGAATATTTTGTTTTGTTACTGTGAAATCCCAAGTAGATGTTTAGATGGACATGATAGTTTGTTCGAGGACGAACAAAGCTTTAAGTGTGGGGTGTTGATGATAGGCGAATTAACACGCCTATAGCACTATATTTTACCCATATTTTAGCTAAGTTTTGAGGACAAATTATATATTTCATGCACTTTTAGTCCTTTTTCCTGTAAGTGAGCTAACGAACATGATTAACAAGTTTTCAGGTATAAATGATGCAGAATTCAGCATTTTATGGATAACTTGACGCCAAAGAAAGCTTCACAAAAGGAGGAAAACAAAGCTTGGACGCCAAGGACCTAAAGTAACGCATGGAAAACCTGTCCCGGGCAAAAACAGCAATTCTGAAGACTTTGGGGACTAGCAGTAACTTAGTAGGATTAGGATAATGTAGGATTGGGTTAAGTAATGCAGTAGCTTAGTAGGAATAGGATATGGGTGTTATAAATAACCTATTGTGCTAGAGATTTTATTTCATTCCTCACAATTCCCCCATTCCATCAATTCCCATCCATCCATCATCCATCCATCCATCAAAACAATTTTCTTTATTAATTCATTGTTGACATTATTTTTCATCTATTCAATTCTTAATTTCCGCAACAAGAGAAACGTTACTTAGCAAAGAAGTCACGCCTAATGCCTACCACCCTATACCTAATGAGATCTTTACTGTGGTATAATAACAATGTCGACTATGATTTCCTTCGCACTCATGGGCAACTAAACTTCTCTGTTGGGGTTATGGAAGCCATATGAGCTACTATCTATTGCTATGAGTTTGTGAATTCGTGACACGTATGCTGCTTATATCATTATTCTCTTCATCTTAATGCAAATTCTTGTGGTTGCAAACGCATAGAATATGCCAGTATAGCATTAACTTGTTCGAAAGAAAAGTTATATGTCTGGAAAAGAGATAATGTCAAGGTAATAGGGTCCCATCCCCTATTAAAAAATTAGTGCCGTAACTGGATTAACCTCTTGGAGAATTCGTACCATTAGATACTCTTTAAGCTCGAAAGAGTTAAAGTGAAATAGTCCTTGTTTAGGTCGAAAGATGCTTGGATTTACCATCGAATACAATTCTCTATAAGCACATTCATGTCTGAATTCCGCACAACTCATAGCCAATAGAGACGTACAACTTATAAGGTGGACATAACCCCAACTTCTCAATTCTCATTGTTTTACATCTTACCAAACATTCTTACTTTTTACTTTGCTACTTTCCATTTTTACTTTATTACCTTGTTTTGATAACGGCGCCAATTTTTGATAACGCTCAATCTACAGCTCTCGTAGGAGTGTAAAGCGGTCGCTGTCAAATATATAACCCAACTGGGTTGGGTATCGATCCCACAAGGAATAGCTTAGTCAACAAGTAAGCAAAGATTACTAGACTTTTGATGCAAGTCTCGTAAAAGAAGGGGGGATTGTAACGTGCAATTGATGTAAACAAAGTAATAAAGTAAAAATGGAAAATAGCAAAGTAAAAAGTAAGAATGTTTGGTAAGATGTAAAACAATGAGAATTGAGAAGTTTGGGTTATGTCCACCTTATGAGTTGTACGTCTCTATTGGCTATGAGTTGTGCGGAATTCAGACATGAATGTGCTTATAGAGAATTGTATTCGATGGTAAATCTAATCATCTTTCGACCTAAACAAGGACTATTTCACTTTAACTCTTTTGAGCTTAAAGAGTATCTAATGGTACGAATTCTCCAAGAGGTTAATCCAGTTATGGCACTAACTTTTTAATAGGGAATGGGACCCTATTACCTTGACATTATCTCTTTTCCAAACATATAACTTTTCTTTCAAACAAGTTAATGCTATACTGGCGTATTCTATGCATTTGCAACCACAAGAATTTGCATTAAGATGAAGAGAATAATGATATAAGCAGCATACGTGTCACGAATTCACAAACTCATAGCAATAGATAGTAGCTCATATGGCTTCCATAACCCCAACAGAGAAGTTTAGTTACCCATGAGTGCGAAGGAAATCACAATCGACATTGTTATTATACCACAGTAAAGATCTCGTTAGGTATAGGGTGGTAGGCATTAGGCGTGACTTCTTTGCTAAGTAACGTTTCTCTTGTTGCGGAAATTAAGAATTGAATAGATGAAAAATAATGTCAACAATGAATTAATAAAGAAAATTGTTTTGATGGATGGATGGATGGTGGATGGATGGGAATTGATGGAATGGGGGAATTGTGAGGAATGAATTAAAATCTCTAGCACAATAGGTTATTTATAACACCCATATCCTATTCCTACTAAGCTACTGCATTACTTAACCCAATCCTACATTATCCTAATCCTACTAAGTTACTGCTAGTCCCCAAAGTCTTCAGAATTGCTGTTTTTGCCCGGGACAGGTTTTCCATGCGTTACTTTATGTCCTTGGCGTCCAAGCTTTGTTTTCCTCCTTTCGTGAAGCTTTCTTTGGCGTCAAGTTATCCATAAAATGCTGAATTCTGCATCATTTATACCTGAAAACTTGTTAATCATGTTCGTTAGCTCACTTACAGGAAAAAGGACTAAAAGTGCATGAAATATATAATTTGTCCTCAAAACTTAGCTAAAATATGGGTAAAATATAGTGCTATAGGCGTGTAAATTCGCCTATCATCACTCATCCTTTGGCCCACAACTATAAACATCAATCCTACGGTGGCACATAGTTCTGCAAAAATACCACATTTCCCGCTCGGTGATAAATACTCCTCCCAGACTTAGCTCAGAACGCATTAGGAAATCCACCTCAATCAATATCAACTCATGGGTCTATCATGATGACCAAAACAATAGTATATCTTATCGGTAAATCATATATGACTTTGGATTCCTAACTCGACTCAAATTCAAACAATGTTTCTCAACATCAAGTACATTTGCTTATCAAATCATTTCAAATGCCAAAGCTTCAAGGAAACATCATCAAACTCATTCTTGACTTTCAATTCAAATATTGATATATATATATATATATATATATATATATATATATATATTCCATAGTCAAATTTCTCATAGAAAAACACAAATCTTGACACTTATCATAAATCACTTAGATATAATCAATATATAGTAACAATATACATTTCATGGAATAAATATTCAATTTAAGAAGCATGATGGTGAAATAACCATAAATATCAAGATTATTCAACTCAAGTCTCATAAATCATACATAAATAAATTTGGGTGTAAACCCACTTGCAAAAATCATGTAAATTAGTAATAGAAAGTAAATCTTTATGCACATGAACGAAAGGAGTGTTCTTGTTGAAACCCCACATACCTTGGATTTTGATTTGAAGATGTGGAAACTTGTTTGGAACTCTTCTCATACTTTTAGGCCAAGATTCTTGATGCCTTTGACTTGGGAAACTTAGTTCTTGAACAACTTGGAGAAATTCATGAAAGATTCTCTGAATTTCTTGGAAGAGAATTCAAATTTCGGATCTAGAACAAACCCTATTTTCTAGGAGATTATTGGAAGATTGGAAGAGAAAGGAGAATAAAAATGAGTGGATCTTCTCCACTTTGATATATATATATAAGACCGCATGGGGAGAAAATGACCAAAATGCCCCTTTTTTTAAAATGCTGAAATTTGCTGATTGGAGCCTGTGATGGTCAATCTAATGGTCCGTCAAGTCTCCTGATGGTCCACCAGATCTTTCGTAACTTGAGTTCTAAAACTAGAACGTTCTGCCTTGACATGATGGTTGAGGTGACGGTCCATCAGGAAACTGACGGTCCACCAAGTCGCCTGTTACTCAAGGGCCAGAAATGAGTCATTCTGTCTCGACCTGAGGAACCCCATAACGGTTCGTCAACTTCTTGATGGTCCACCAACTTGGCCGTCGCATGATGGCCTAAAAAAGGAGTCATTGCCTCGGCTTCACGGGGCACTTGACGGTCTACCAGGGACCTGACAGTCCACCAGGTTGACTATCAAACCTGGGCAATCCAATACCATTGAGTAAAATAGCCATAACTCACTCATCCGATGTCAATTTTGATGAAATTGGTATCGATGGAAATCTTATTCAATTATCTACATGACAAAAAGTAGAAATTAAAGAAATACAACATGGTTTAAACATCAATCGTTTTGGAAGTCATACATATCCACTCAAACGATGGATTCAAGCTTCAGAAATGATTGGGGTATTACGGGGACCCTTGGTTCAGGTCCCAATGCTCCCAGACTCATTTTGGGCTATTGAGTGGATTTTATAAAAATTAATGAAACTTAACCAATATCGGATGACAGTTTTGATGATTCCAATGTATTTGGAATGTAGTTTACACTTAAAATTTACTATTGTATCATGTTCTTTGTATTTCAAATGAGTTAAAAGGGTCAAAATATATTTTTGATTTTGCTATCATCCGATGTAACTGCAATCGTGGAAAATAGTATAGCGATTGCGATAGAGTGATCACAACCCATAGGACCGCAATAGAAATATCCCTTACCCATACGGGCTATACAAGTACCCCAAGACTTGTTTGGGGCATTTACCCTTCATCATTTAGACCTAGAAACCCTAAAATGAGTGTCATAACTCAAAATTGAATAGGGTGGGTGACTTGGGAGCTTGATTACCATATTTTATCATGATTATCTTCAAATTTAAGGTAAGAATCCTTTAAATTCATGTTTGAATTTCCTAGTTTGGATCCAAAATCCTAATTAAGCTTAGGACTTGATTTTAGCCCAAAGAATGCTTAATTTTCGCCCATTCTTGAGGGTTATGATTCCTTGTTCATGTCTGAATAGTGGGTTGGCCTCAAAAACTTATTTTCTATATGTGGGACCTACTTGGGGTTTTGGTGTCATTTTTGGTTCCGAGAAATAATAGTACAATTTGGGTGTCATTAACCTCATATTGATGAGAAGATTTTGATTTTGATAGTGTGATGGCATTTTGAGGATTTTAAATTGAAGACGAGCATGTGGTGTATGAAGTAAGGTTTCATGATTTGGCCTTGAGGTGGCTTCTATCTACTTTTTTCTATAGATGATGTGTGATATATATTGTTTCGATATGGATGTTAGGCTTGATTATGAGTAGGATGACTTGGCCTCGATTATTGATGTTTGGAGTTTAAATGAGGGATTAGGACCCATAAAATGGCATATTTATACCCCTTTTGAATCCTATTGCGTTACCTATCTACTTTAGATTAGTTATAGAGTGGTTATGATGTAAACCTATTTTTGCGATATGGTTTTACCCTTTGAAGCATGATTTGTATATTTGACCTTATTAGGCTAGTGTGGTAGTCTTGAAACCGTAAGTTAGGTAGAGTTGACTTGAGTACCCATGTTTCTAGTCAAAATTGCTATCTTAGGCTTAAATGTGTCTTATTTTACATCTAGAAGTTATACTAGATACCATAGCCTATTTTGGAGAATGGTGTGCCTAATTATGGAAATTAAAGATTAGAAGTGAGATCTTAGGGCACACTTGGGACTAAACTTGTATTAATCCTTGTGGACTTAGCTGTGGATGTTAGACATACATGAGGCTATTAAACCTTAGAATAAGGTAACTTTGTGACTTGGTATCTTGTATTGATATTCCCGAATTGTGAATTTTCAGTTATAGTTCTGATACTTCTTATGGAAGTGATATTGGTTATGTAGAGATGGTATTCCTCTTAGATACGTTATGTGGCCTATAGAGGTGCTATTTCCTCTTAGACTTGTTGATTGGCCTATAGAGATGTTATTTTCTCTTAGAGTTAATGATTAGCCTATAGAGATGTTATTTCTTATTAGACTTGATGATTGGCCTGTAGAGATGATATTTATTCTTAGACTTGATGATTGGCCTATAGAGCTGATATTTTCTTTTGTCATGATTGTTGGACTTATAAGGATAAGGTTTCTTTTATGTAAGGTACTTGTCCTAGAGAGGTGATATTTCTTATAGTCATGATGTTTGACCTTCTGATATAAGATATCCTTTAGACGATTGCATGTTTATCTATATTATGCCTCCTAGATATGTGATGCCTTTTGTGTGAGAGAATGATTGCATGATTATTGATATTATGCCTCTTATATATGATATGTCTTCTATATGTGAGATGGTTAGAGATTGCTATAGCCTATAAATATGATTATCGATATGAGTTCCAGATATGTATATGGGCCTAAGGTTGTGATTATGATGTTTTGATTTTTCCATATATATTATTGGGCCAAGGTCTATGTCATTGTAATAATTGGATATCCAAGAAGTGCTTGTCATTGTAAAGGATACAATTATAGTATACAGATTCATATATATATTTGTATATGTGTCTCTCCAGTATAGGATGGAGGAAGATGTGGTATATTGCTTATGACTTTATTAATTGGATACTGATGATGGAATGCATAGATTTGGTATATCTATAATTATTATAGCAGTAACTTATGTGATTCTAGATGAAGTATGATCTTATAATTGTTCTTCCTATTTAACGATTAAGCTATGAGGTGGCTAGTTGTCCATTAACTAACTCTAGCACTTGGTAGCTAATTAGTCTAAGTATTAATTAAGGAATCTTGCTAAGTATAAATATGTGGTAGCTATTGATGGTTAATACATGACTTATGGTGAGGTCGGGTCTTACATAGGTGAAAATTATTTGATATTGATCACTAAGTTTGTGATGTCGATTAGTCAATAGCCAAGGTGTTGTGTATTAATGAGGCTAGATAAGAAGACATATTGGTAATAAGAGGTGACTAGTTAATAATAATGAATAGTTGCTAAATGGTTAATAATGAATAGTTAATCAAAGATTAATGGTAAATGATGGTTAGTGAATGAATGGTGTCAGTTCTTATAAGATAGTTAGGTGACAAGTATTAAAGTGTTGTCTAATAATGATTAATAGGTAGAGGATGATTAGTTGATAATGATGAATAGTGGATAAATGGCGATTTAGTTGAGTGATGAACCTTGACAGATGTTAGATGTTGACTATTTAGTAAATAGTGGTTAGTTGCTATACCATGAATAGGGATAATTTTAGGCCAATTACTAAAAGTCGTGTGACGACGAGTGAACTATTGGTTTCTTTATAATAAGCATCTATTAACTAATAACAAATAGTTTAGAAATATTGTCCAGATAGATATTCTATGTTGATATGACTATGTTTATGAGTATTTTTAGTGTATGTTATTCGGTAATGGTTATTGTGATGATATTTATACCCGACAAGGTCGGGGACACTATTATGATGATATTGATACCCAACAAGACTGGAGGATACTATTATGATGATGTTGATATCCGGCAGGGTCAGAGGATATATTGATGATATGGTGATACCTGGCATGGCTGGAGGTTGATGACGATGATGATGGTCCTAATAAGGACAGTTATGATGAGTTGTAATATTAATTGTGTACTTTGTATTTATTCCTACATGTGCATCCTCTATCACCAGTATATACCTATATTTATCAGGCGATATGGGACAGTTGCATAGATATGGGTAAAGAATATGCCTTGTGTTGTTGTATGCTAATTTAACCTTCCAAGTTTGGGGTGGTGGGGGTACGCATATGCCCGTCTATGTATTGGGTTGTCTGAAGTAGTGATTATTTACAATGTTATTGATATTGTTATTATCATTGTTATGATCATTATTATGGCTAGCCTATGACAGATTTTTCATTGATACAATATAGGGATTAAGGTATGTCTTCGACCTCTTCTATCTTATGATTTCATTATTATGCACAATTATTCATGTCCAATCGTGTGGGTCGAAAACCCAGAGTATGATAGTATTTACAATCTTATATTATTATAATGAGGTCTTAAAATGAAGATATGATGATATAGGCTATGCTTTGAGATGACCTCATGTTTATATGTATCTCTCTCTCTCTCTATATATATATATATAGATATATATAAAGATATGGTACTATCATATATCCCTCTCTTCATTGTTCATATTATATAGTCATTTCTTCACCATAGTATATTACTATATATCTTTCATTTTCCCTTTATTCATACGTTGCCTGGGTTATACAGTATCGTATAAACGTAGATTGAATGCAGCTAGAATAGGATAGTTCACCTTAATACTTCCTTAGTCTTGTTATGTTAGACTTTTGGACTTAAATAGGATAGTTGACCCTTATTATTCTCATTGACTTGTTATATTAGACACTTGGATGTAGATTTTATTTTTTTATATGTTGTGTATATCTGCTTTATCTTTTGAGCTCAGTTGGAAGATGCCTATTGAGCACCATTTATTTTGTACTCATACTATACTTTAGTAGCCTACAGATCATAGTATGGGTTATCATCATAAATGTGTGCATCGTACAGAGCATCCCTAGTTTAGAGACTTAGAGTGAGCTCCTAACATTTGGAGTATTACTTATCTATATCCTATGTATTAGACTAGTCTCTAATTAGTATTCATAGATAAGTTGTATTTAGTGTATTTCTCCTTAATATATCACTTTTATTATGTTTAGAAGCTCTTGTACTAATTCCACCGGGCTTTTGGATTCTTCTATGTATTGATCTTTATTTCATATATTCTGCATTTTTTTCTTATATTATTGAGTGATCTGTTAGTAGCCATTCGATACTATTGGTTGGCTTACCTACTAGTGGGTTATGGTAAGCTCCATTATGAGTTGAGAAGTTGGGTCGGTAAAAATTGGCATCAAATCCGAGGTTTCACCGGTGTGTTAGTACAAGAGCTAAGTGTTAGTAGAGTCATGTTGATTGGTGTGGAGATGTCTGTAACCTATCTTTGGGAGGCTACAGTAACATTTAAGGAAATTCACGTTATTCTTTGACTTCATTCTATCCCTGAAGTATGATGTGACATTGTTGATAGATATGGATGAGACTTCAATATGTATTTTTAGAATTTCGGAGCAGCGTCGAACTAGAGAGTTAGAGATGGACATTGAAGATCTTTAGCGGTAGCCCAAAACATTTGGGTCATTGGTGTTCATCAGGGTTCTTTACCAATTTTGAGTACGAGATTGGATTTCTCTTGTGGTCTATGCAATTTCCTATGTGACATCCTTCTGAGCCAAACATTGGTGCATGGATGTGTTATAGTGTAGTATTGCCACTCCATTTGGCGTCAGAGCACTGGATAGAAGCTGAATCTTACCTCCATAAGGATGTTGATTATGAGAGGATCATAGAGAGCACATGTATTGAGACTTATGAAAATAGCGACAAAAGGCATGCCACCAGTTAGTGCTATTGGTATTTTATCCAAGAGTGAGGATTCTTCTGATAGAGTTCATCTTAACCTATAGCCCATCAGCTCTACGCAGAAAGTATTTTATACTATGGGTAGTTCTCAAACTTGTCGTAATAATTATAGTGGGTAGAGTTCTTATTAGACTTACAGAGTGTGGTATGGTTCTTTTGACCATGATGATCATCTGGATATTGAGGGGTAATATCTCAAAGTATTCTACGATTTTGGTTTGGTTATGTCATTATGAGACACTAGTTCAAAGAAAGACCTAGGTATGAGATAGATGATCAACTAGAGTTAGCATGTATTTTTCTTCTCGACCTAGGGTTCCTAAGACAGGATGTGATTTTGGCCGTATGGACATAATTTTGTGGATTTCTCTCATCATCAATTGGCTAACCATTTGGGTTCAGTTTGTGTCTTGCCATATTGGTGCTTCAGAAGTTTGCTTTATCTACAGAAAGATCGATAACTAGTATACGGAGTGTCCCTAACGTGAGATTTCTGATCCTTCAACTTAGTTAGATCAGTTTGTGATATTGTGACATCTTTATCTAGAGATGGTACACTTGGTACCTCAGTTGATGATTCAATTGGTTAGTCTGAATGGACACATCAAGATGTATTTTCCCTATGCCCGCCATACATGTGATTGCAAATGTCACCATGATTGGTGTACTTTTATTTCCCGTCTTTATTGCTTATTATGTATATTGGGGTTTTCATACCCATTGATGATTATATGCCTTGATGAATTTCTATTGGTCATTATGTGTCTTATTATTGGATTGATGATTTGTGTTACTACTCTGTGGTTTATTTTTTTTAATAGTGGGTGAAGTAGATCTATGATGAATTTGATCCTTGCTGGGTAGTTGTATAGACTAGTGTGATCTAGTTAGACTTTTATTTTCTTGTGATGTTATTTGGTGGCTTGAGTAGATATAGCCCAATTTGATAATTTCTTTCCCCTAGCGTGGTAAGGTTGACAGTGTTCCTTTTTGGTTAGTTGTATTAGATTGATTCGGGAATGTATTGTGGTATCAAAGGTAAGTTGACCTTCCATAGTTCTTTGTGGTTTTTTAGTCGGCAATTTAGTTATGTTGCCTATTTTTGAGTTTGAGATCCTTAGACTTGCCTCTTTGGTTACAAAGGATTTTGTTTTGGCTATCCCTTTCAGTATAGCCCATTTGTGAGATTTACCAGTTTAATGTCCGTTTTTCATTTTTGGCTATTTCTTCCTTCGATTGATATTGATATTGAGATATCGTGGATTAATCTCATAGATATGTTAGGTTTCCTCCCTTGGCATGGTTTTCCCTGTTGTTAGTATGGAGAGTGGATACTCTTATGTTATTGTGATATTGTTTTGTCTAGTGGAGTTGGAAAGTTAGAGCCAGATGGCTTTTTCTTTGATTGCTTCTTATGTTGGAAAATTAAAAATTCATTATCTTGAATTATTGACTTTCTGGTTGTGATTGTTACTTTCTTCTTGGTTTCAAGAATAAGTGTATTTCTTATTCGATGATGTGGTTCTTGGGTGGATTTTGAAAAGCCCTATTTCAGAGTATGTTCGACCTAGTGAGTCATAGTGGAGTGTTTCCCCTTGGTGATATGTACCTATGGCTATTTCTTTACCTTGATAGAGTATTGGATTGGTTCATTCCCAGCTTAAGTTGTAGTTTTTCTGAGTTTCTAGAGCTTTTACCATTTCTGATATGGTTTTTAGCATTGGGGTATTTTTAAGTATGTTTAGATAGTTCATTCCCTTCAGTAGATATGGAGTGTGTTCTATACATTTTTATCCAGTTGTTTATCCTTTTGTATAATTTCTATTTTGCGGCTATATTTTGTTCCCTCCAACCGATATAGAGTTGGTTGATTATGTTATAGTCAGTGGTTATCCTTTTGGTGATTTTTCTCTCTGAATATGTCTTGACTGTGGCTTGGTATGATTTATCTCGAATATGTCAGATTTGGATACTAGAGTCAGTTTGAGATAGTTAATATTATATAGACTTAGTGCTTCAATTTTGGATTTGACTTCTTAGAATGGGGATTTGGATGTATGATAAATATAGAGCATTAATGCCTACCCATTTTCAGTTTTTGTTTGGATATTTAAGACCGAACGATTCATCCTTGGTATTGATATTTCATCTTGGTTTTGTAAAGCTTACGTGCAGCTTTTGTTTTAGACTTGTCCTTGTTCAGATTACATTTATAGGCCGGTTGAGCCTGCTCTATGGCTGCCTATTTGGTCTTCTATACTTTAGTTGGACATAGTTGATGAGTGATCATATGATAGCCCATGGACCCCGTATTGGTTACTTCAGTTTTGACCTCGAGTTTTAGTTTTCTTTGGGAATTTTAGATGATTTACTTAGTAGTAGTAATATTCTAGAGTTGGATTTAGTATGGCTTCATTCTGGGTGGATGAGATATCCTAGAACGGAATATTAAACAATGAGTAGTTATACCTAGGATTTCAAGATTTCAGTTTGATTTTCATCCGGAGTGGTTGAAGTATTGGCATGGATTGTATTCCTTGGTTATCTCCATTTGTATACCTAACCAGTGCCATATGAGCTTATTTTCATGTTTGCCTTATTAGATTTCATTGGTTCAGCTTCAGTTCTTTGAGTTCTCCGTGATCAGACTGTATGGACGAGACTCAAGTGATTTTTCTCCTGGCTTGGAGTAGATTGCTTGTGCAAAATAGTAAAGAAAGGTTATTTGGTGATCTGGAGTAGGTTTTATGACTCATGTCTTGATTATTTTTGGCTTGGATGACCCCTTATTGATTAATATGGATATAGAGATGGTATCAGTGTGTTATGATTCAAATGTGCGTGCATCAGGTATCAGTATGTTATAGTTCAGATGTGCATGCATCAGCCTTCTTAGTTCAGTTTGAGGCCAGTTAGCGGTTAAGTTGAGTTTTGGCTATTCTGAAAGTAGAATCATAGTGCTAGTTGAGAAAGGGACACTTGTGGAGAAATACATTAGAAATATTTTCCCTCAGTTGAGATTACTTAGGAAGTCATGCTTGGATCATGTGGGCCCAGTACTTATCCTTTCGATCTTTCGAGATTATTTCTATCCGTTGACTTTCGGGGATGAAAATCCTATTAGTAGTGGATATTATAGTGACCCTTTAGGTCATTTTTCATATTTATACTTATGTTCACTATTTGTGCTTCTTCGTACCTGTCATAAGTTATTTATGACTTACGGGTACCAATAGTTCAGTTACCAAGCAGTTTGTTTGGTTTTTAGAATCAATTCTATATTTAGAAGTCTTCACTGGTTTCAAATGGCCACCAAGCAAAAACTTTAGTGAAATAATCTCGAATGTAAATTTTGACTGCATTAGTAGATCCTAAATATCAATTTTAGTCTAGGTAGACCTCTGGTTTGAGTTTCAATGGACCCGAGCTCATCTCGACCTATTGGTCAGAATGTTGAAAATCAAAAAGAATGGGTGTGTGACTCATATTTGGTCAAAAAACATCGAATTTAAAATTCGACTTCGCCATCACATCCGTAACATCAATTTTAGGCTAGGGGGGACCCTTGGTTCAGGTCATAAGGATCCCGGACTTATTTTAGGCTATTGAGGAAATTATATAAAAAATGATGAAATTGTAGGTGTGGGCCCCACTTTTTCCTAAGTGATATTGGATAAAAGTTTTGATGAGTCCAATAGATTTGGAATATTTTTTACACTCAAGAAACCACTATTGTGGCTTATTTAATATCGAGTAGTGCAATTAGATAGAATTACTATCTAATTGTTCAGTAATTGAAAATTGAAATACTAATAAATCCTTCCGAAAAGCCTCTAATAAATCCTTCCGAAAAGCCTCTAAACTATTGTTTAGGTAGAATTACTATCTTAGGCCTAAGTTGTGGCTTATTTAATATCCAGTAGTGCAATTAGATATCTTAGCCTATTTTGAATAGAATTTGCCTTAGAATAGGTTTTGGGGATAGAACTGGAGCCTTCCGGTCCACCTTAGGCTAAGATTGTTATTAGTTTCTTATAGGACCTATAGTCCTAGCACATTATTTTAATTATATTCTTAAGTTCGAGGAGGTTTAGATACATGATTCTTTATTCTGGTTTGGTACTTGGGAGATGATATTAGTCGAGTTCGATGATTTATGATATTAAGATCAGTTCGATTCCATCGTTATTCATGATATGAGTTCCAGTTCAAGTCTGGCAAAATAATAATATAAGTTTCGATTTAAGTCTGGCGAAGTAATGATATGAGTTTAGGTTCAAGTTCGACATTGAGAGGTTATTTAGGAAGGTTACAAAATTGGTTCGAGTATGGTGTTTTACGGTATGGAAGGTTCCAAGGTTATGATTTTGATATATGGTTAACTTGTATAATTTCAATTATTATTTCTCTTGATTGCACCCTTTGGGCTTATGGAGGCCCATGTTGGGTTATTTACTTCAATTGCACCTCCTGGCTTATAGGGCCAATTATGTAAAGATAGTTATGCTTTTCTTTATTAATATCATTGCGGTAGTTTATTTTCAGTATTTGGAGCATATTCCACATTTGCCCTTTTCCTTGACTTAGCTTATTTAACTCATATGTTATTATGTTTATATTATGATTTAGCTCAGTCGGCCGATGATGCCTACTGGGTACCCATGACTTTAGTACTCATAATACTTCTGTACCTTTTTGGCGCAAATTTGAGTATTAGTTACTGCCATTGATGCCAAGATTTATGTTGGTCAGAGTTTAGTGACATGGTGATCTCTCAAAGCTGGAGCTGACTTTTTCTCCTTCTTTTTTTGCTAGTCTTTTCATTTTTGTAACTATTGTATATTGACTTGATAGTACTTGTACTCTTTTGGACTAGAGGCTCTTATACCGACACTACTAGGCCATGGGATGTTATTATGGCTCTTATTTCTCTTTCGTTATATTATTATTTCATGATTTTTATACCGACACTACTAGGTCGTGGGATGTTATGATGACTCTTATTTCTCTTTCGTTATATTATTATTTCATGATTTTGATTTTAAATCTTTTACTTGCGTATTCCCGATATTTATGCCATTATTTCATCAAATTAGTCCATTTTTTATAGCTTTAGGCTACGGTTTAGTTTAATTACTGGTGGAATAAAGTAGATGTCATCATAGCTCGTAAATCGGATTGTGGCACTTGGCCCAAAGTAGACAATATCTCACCATGTAAAAGTATCTTTGAGCTGATTTAGCCCAACACCTTCAAGTATATTTTCGTATTTACTGCCCAAACCTGGTAGTGCACGACATTAAAGATAGAAGGTGAAAGAGCAGAGATGAAAGCCATGTGAAGAGAAAATTGAATAGAATGAGACCTAAACAAGTTAAGCTTGTTGGGGATCTTTGTTTTATTTTTTTCTCAAAGAAATAGTCCCCTCAAAAATCAATTGTGCTCTAATACCTATTAAAGGAGATAATGAGAGACCAAACATGAAAAAAGAAAGAAAATCAAGAGAAAGTAACGCAGATTTTTTCTTCATTCATACAACAGAAGTTTTAATCCATATATAATGCAAAAAGTGGTCTATCAAATCCCTTAACTCATGAAGATTGTCTCCGTACATTGTGCTCAAAGTAAACTCAACCACATATTATAATTGGCTTCTGATTTCTAGAACATTACAACAAAGTAATCCAAAATTACAACAAATATCAAGACCAAAAGTGCTAAGTATTACAAAATCAGCACCCTTTATCGTTATTTTGTTTTATTAAATAAACAAATTTATTAATTACCTAAGTAAACATTGAAGTACAAAAATTTTGAGTAGTGGACAGCTTGCCCAGTACCTCTATCATCTTTTCTTCCAAGGACATAACAAGCTACTAAATCAAAACAAATTCAATAGGAGCAACAATACACCAAACAAACTAGGTGGGATAAAAGTTATAATTTCTCGACAATCGAGTGACTCCTAGTCTTATGATACCCCAGGAACGAACATCTTGAATGACTTGTTTAACTATGCTTTCCACACTCTATTTGGCTTGCTGAAATATTTGCATGTTTCTTTCCTTCCATATGTTATAGACAACTGCCGCCAAGGTGATTCCATAGACTCCACCTCTTGGACTTCTAAATTTTTTGATAAATGACAACCATTGCAATTCATCAACCTACGTGTTGGGATTTCAGGGTTTCCTTTGCCACCTGAATAGGTTTATTATCTAGACTTGAGATGAGAATAGACATTCAGAGAAAAAATGTCCATGGCTTTCATCTGCTTGTTCACGTAGAGGACATGTAGTACATGTGCTGATACCCCTACTAGGCCAATCTGTCTCTACGGTAGAGCTTTGAGTGAGCAACTATCCTTAAGCTAAATATCTATTTAAGAAATCCTATGTTGTTGCAAGTATACCTTTTCCAGGGTACTTTTTCAAAAATTCCGCTTAGTTGGAGATAGAATTGTTTGATTGACATTTGAGGCATTCCACCCTACTCATCATCCATGCTAAGACTAGTTTCTAGTTTCGTCCATATACTTCCCTGCCTTAAGTATTCTTTGGATACTCCATGATGCATGTTTAGGTATGTCAACAAACTGTTGGGTTCAAGGTGTGTGTGAGAATGGAAAATGGAGGGAAATAGTGGAGGGAATTTGAGTCCACACTAAAATTGAAAGTTTACTCAAATAGGAAAGCTTACTAAATTCTCCCACATTGGTGGGAGAAAGAAGCTTTTATGTGTTTATATTGAAAAACACATCTCCACTTGGATAGTGAGACAAGAACAAGGTGGTGCCTCGTGTCGTCGTCGTCGTCACTCGGCTCGGATTCGACAAATGATCAATGAGATCTATGTCTAAATTTTATTTGAAACTTGAAGAACAAGTGAAATTTCGGACACCATGTGTATGTGAAACTTGAAGAACAAGTGAAATTTCAGATGCCATGCAAATGCATACACAACACACCTCGAAGGGATATGACCCTTCCAGGTAAAAGGCACACCGGGAGCAGGTGATGTGACTGTACTGAAAAGATGTCTTTTTCCTATGCATCCTTTACGAAGGGACACATTAAGGCTATAAATACCTGACATATTCCTCAGGTATTAACATGATTTTTGACAGAAAAATAAACACTCTCCTTCTCTATAAAAACACAGTATGATCATTAGCCGTTGAGTATGTTCGACGAATTCAATAATTTGAGGTACCGCTATTGTTGAATTATAAGCCATTTTATCCTGGGAAGAAAATTCCATAACTTGGGTACAGTGAGGAGAATTATTCCTTAAGGACACTACGTGAAGTCGGGGGACTTGGCTTTAAATTTCTGTTTCATCTCATTTCTGAAAATATAACACACTTCTTGGATAGATTATTTATAATCTTGTGTTGAAGGTGTTGTGTAACTTCATAGGTATTCTTGTTTTTAGACTTGAACTTTTGTTGAACTTGCTGTGTGCCTAAATACGGATTCTTGTACCCAGAAACATTGAAAATAACAATCTTAAGGAATAATAAATTCAGAATCTGTATTGTTTAGTTTCTGGAGATTCAAGCTTTAAGCTTTCTACTCCATTTGAACTTAACTAGTGATTTGAAGACATAAAATCTTCATCACAAGTTAAAGATCACATGGTTGACAATTCGAAGTCATAAAAACTTCATCATTAAACTAGAAACAAGAGGTGTTTAAAGTTGTTGCAACTTTATTAATAGTATTTTGATATACTAAATTTACGGTCTGATTGTGACAGTAAAATGACTACGGATAGTCAAGTGCATGATGTTGCAACGACTATGGCATCCACTAGTGTTTCCACAACGATTCATACGAATGCTCTGCCGACAATCGCACCAGCGGAAAAATTTGAAAATTTTTTGTGTATTGACTTCAAAAGGTGGAAGTACAAAATGTTCTTCTACCTTACAATTATTTATCTTCAAAGGTTCACATTTAAAGAAGCTCTAGAGGTGCCCGAGGAAACCTCGGACCAAGAACGAGTTGTCATTGTGGAGGCTTAGAGACACTCAGATTTCTATGCAAGAATTACATTCTGAAGGCCTCCAAGATGAACTATACAATGTGTACAGTAGGATGAAAATGGCAAAAGAGTTATGGGGGACACTGGAAAGGAAGTATAAGACTGAGGATGTGGGAACTAAAAAGTTCTTCGTTGCAAGATTCCTAGATTTTAAAATGATTGACAGCAAGTCAGTTGTATCACAAGTCCAGAAACTTCAAGTAATCATCCATGATCTCCTCGTGGAAGGTTTGATCGAGAATGAGGCATTTCAAGTGGCGACAATTATTGAGAAGTTACCACTTATGTGGAAGAACTTCAAGAACTACTTAAAAAAACAAGCGAAAGGAAATATCAATCGAAGATCTTATAATAAGATTATTAATTAAAAAAAATAATAAAGCCACAGAAAGAAGGTCAAAGAGAAATTCTGTAATAAGTTGAGCAAATATTGTAGAAGATGACCAAAACAACTCCAAAAAGTGGAATAAAGCAGGACATGAAAGCAATCAACCCAAGAAGTAATTCAAGGAAAAATGCTTTAACTATGGAAAGATTGGCCACAAGTCTACGGATTGTCATACCCCAAAGAAAGGAAAGAAGAAGGACTGATAAAATATGGCTGAGTCCAAGAAGGAAATGGATGATCTGTGTTTCATGCTGACCGAATGCAAATTGATGGGAAATCCTCGAGAATGGTTGATAGATTTCGGTGCCACCCCCAACCTTTGTGCTAATAAGGAGTTATTTATTTCATTTGCTCCGGCTTAAAGTGAGGAGAAGATATATATGGCCAACTCTGGAACTGCTAAAGTTGAAGGAATAGGAAAGTCTACCTGAAAATAACATCAGGAAAAGTGTTGACTTTGAAAAATGTCATGTATGTATAGGAGTAATGAAAGAACTTGACTTTTGTATCATTTCTAAACAAAAATGGATTCAAATGTATATTTGTTTCCAAAAAATTTATACTCAGTAAAGAAGAAGTGTATGCAGGAAAAGGCTACCTCACTAAGGGCCTATTCAAAAAGAATGTAATGAATGTTGAAATCAATGAAATTCAGTTTCTTCTTACTTGCTTGAGTCTTATGATTTGTGGCATGAACGACTAGGCCATGTTAATTACAAAACATTGTGAAAACTGATTAACTTAGAAGTTTTACCAAATTTTGAGGGCAATAAATCAAAATATCAAACGTGTATGGAATCAAAGTATGCTAAGCATCCATAAAAGTCCGTTGAAAGGAATTCCAATCCCTTAGACTTAATCCACACTGACATTTATGATATGATGTCAACACCATCTCGTGGTGGAAAAAGATATTTTATAACTTTAATTGATGATTGCACTATATATTGCTATGTCTGATTGCTAAATAGTAAGGATAAAGCAATAGATGCGTTTAGGCAATATAAAACTGAAGTTGAAAATTAGTTAGAGAAAAAGATAAAAATTATAAGAAGTGATAGGGGTGGACAATATGAATCTCTCTTTGCACAAATATGTGTAAAGAATGGAATTGTCCATCAAACTATAGCCCCATATTCACCTCAATCTAATGGAATTGCGGAAAAGAAAAACTAAACATTGAAGGAAATGATGAATGTCTTACTAATAAGTTCAGGTTTACCGCAAAACTTATGGGGGGAAGCTATCCTTACAGCTAACTGAATACTCAATAGAGTGCCCATAGTAGACACAATCAATTCCATATGAAAAATGAAAAAGAAGGGAACCCAACTTGAAATATTTCAACGTGTGGGGGTGCCTAGCGAAGGTCCAAGTTCCTATGTCTAAAAGTGTGAGGATAGGACCTAAGATTGTGGACTGCGTGTTCATAGGATATGCTAAAAGTAGTAAAGCATGTCGATTTTTGGACAAATCGAAACACCCGGATATTAATGAAAATACGATAATTGAATCAGATAATACTGAATTCTTTAAACACATTTCTCTGTGTAAAACTAGACATGAACAGTCTATTCGGAGGTCTAAATGATCTCGAGATGAACCAAGTGAGGATGTACATAATGATGAGAATCCAAGATGTAGTATACGTCAAAGAACGTCAACTTTGTCTGGATCAAATTTTGTAACATTTCTCTTAGAAAATGAGCCTCAAACATTTAAAGAAGTGATGGCGTCTTTGGACTCATCCTTTTGGAAAGAGGCCGTCAATAATGAGATTGATTCAATCTTAAGAAACCATACGTGGGAGTTGGTTAATCTTTCTCCAGGAAATAAACCTTTAGGTTCTAAATGGATCTTCAAAAGGAAAATGAAAACTGATGGTACTATTGACAAATACAAGGCAAGACTTAAAGTAAAATGCTTCAAATAGAAAGAAGGTCTTCATTACTTTGATACATAGTTTCACGTAATGAGTATAACATCAATTCAGATGTCAATTTCCTTGGCGGCAGTATACGATCATGAAATCCATCAAAAGGATGTGAAAACATCATTTCTAAATGGAAAATTTAAGGAAGAAATCTACATGGAACAGTCTGAGGGTTTTGTGGTTCTAGGAAAAGAAAATAAGGTGTGTAAACTTGTGAAGTCACTTTATGTACTAAAATAAGCACCTAAACAATGGCATGCAAAGTTTGACCAAACCATGTTGGCAAACAAGTTCAAGATTAATGAATGTGATAAATGTGTTTACATTAAAGACACTCCAAATTACCAAGTCATTATTTGTTTATATGTGGAAGATATGTTGATTAGCAGTAGAGAAATTTATAACATAAATGCAGAAAAATAAAAGCTTGAGAGCAAGTTTGATATGAAAGACCTTAGAGTTGCAATGTAATCTTAGGAATAAGAATCCATAGAAATCCACAAGGGTTGACATTTTCACAGTCTCATTATATCGAAAAGGTACTTGATAAATTCAAGTATATGAAATTTGGTATTGCCAATACTCCACTAGATGTGAGTTTCAGACTTCGAAAGAATGAAGGTGAAAGTGACTCACAATTGGAGTAAGCAAGAGTATTGAGTCCACACTAAAATGGAAAGTGTGATCAAATAGGAAAGCTTACTAAATTCTCCCACAATGGTGGGAGAAAGAAGATTTTATGTGTTTACATTGAGAAACACATGCCCACTTGGATAGTGAGGCAAGAACAAGGTGGTGCCTCGTGCCGTCGTTGTTGTCGCTCACTCATCTCAACTTCAAATTTGGATTTAGATTTGGATTTTTCAAATGATTGATCGATGAAATCTAATTTTTTACACAAATTTTATTTGAAACTTGAAGAACAAGTGAAATTTAATCCAAAGAATCCGATAGAATGTTTTACTCTATGTGCGGACGCATTTCGGATGCCATCCAAATGCATACACAACACACCTCAAAGGGATACGACCCTTCAAGGTAAAAGGCATACCGGATATTGTAATAGCATGATCTGCGCGTGCACCTGGGCAACCTGCGGGCGCAGGTCTAGCACAGAAAGCTACTATAATTCCTCATCCTGTATCTAGATGTATAATATCTATTATAATATCCTTCTACTATTATTTTCATAAGTACATATATTTTCATATCATGTCAAAGAGAATATAAAAAGTTAAATAAAACAAAAGAAAACCTCAATAGATTAGCTTATTTAATTACCTTAATATCTAGCAATAAGATAAAATTAATAATTCATTTAAAATCTAGAAGAATGAGATACATATCACCTAATTATGATAAAATCACATTTGGGTATCCACCAAAATGTTATAAATATTGTACAGATGAATAACATAACAAAATCACAAAAATATAAAGAGCTAAAAAAAATAATTTCTGAAAAAAAAAAATAAGAAAAGAAAGACTACAATATAACATGATTGTTAGAGTATGCCAAAAATCAATAAAAGCACAAAAGTAAGAAATATCATATTTAGAATCACAAATAGATAATTTTGAATACATATATGAACATGATTTATACACTATCAAGTAGATAAAATGAACAAAGAAGAATTTATAATAGATGAAATAACATATGAAAATCACGAAAGATTAAAAATAAGAATAGTATTTTCTAATTTAGGAAGAAGATATAAGAAAATAGGTGAATATTTATATTTAATGTTAGACAAAGAAGAATTAAAATTAGACGATAAATTAACAGTTATGGTAAGAATAGCAAGAGAAAATGAAGAAATAGATAGGAAAAAAAATGGATAAAATAAAACAATAGACTATAGAAGAAATACGAAAAATAGCAGAAACTAAAAATAATAGGATTGCTGAATTAGAAAAAGAACTACAAATGCTATAAGAGCTATATAAAAAACACAGCAAGAAAAAGAAGAAAAGGATAAAGAATAAAAATTATTAATTGAGATAAATCAATTTTTAAAAAATAGAAAATAAAGAATTAGAAACTAATGAAATAGAAATAAATACAATAGATGCTGAAGAAACAGATAATTATGATTCGGAATATAGTAAAACATATACAAAAACTTTAACAAATATAGAAAAACTAGAAATAAATGAAAAGCAAGAAGTAATTAATAAAGAAAATTTAGAAAATACAAACATGGAAATAAACACTCTTAATAAAAAGGACAATGAAAAAATAATACCTAGTACATCAGAAATAAGAAAACCTACATATTATTATAAAAATAAGTTTAAAGAACATAACCTAAGGGATGAATATAACAAATGGACACCAAAACAAATAATTAATAAAAATTATAACTTCTTAGACTTAGACTGTGTAATAGATGTAGATAAAACGATACAATTATGGATAGAATATATAACAAAACAATTATTAGACAATGGTACAAATGCAAGAGATACACCAGAATATATAGAAAAAACACCAATAGAAACAACAAAATTATGGTTTTTAAATTTAACTAAAAATAGTAAAAAAGGTATCAAGGAATGATAAAGAAACAGAAGGAACAACAATAACTAAACTAACACCTATAGACATATTGAAAAAATATGAAATGACTATAAGAGATGAATTTAGCAGTATGACAACAAAAGAAGAAGAACAAAACAAAGAAAAAGATACAAATAGGAATTTAATGTTAAAACTAGCAATATGTAATATGTGTTATATAGATGAATATACATGCGCATTTAAAGAATACTACTATAAGGGAGCATATAATACAGAAGAAAGTAAAAAAGTAAGAAGATTATATTTCAGTAAATTACCTGAACCATTTAGTTCAAAAATAATAAAGAGCTGGAATGAAGCAAAAATAGTAGATACCCTAGGAGCAAGAATAAAATTTCTAGAATAATGGTATAGGAATACATGTGAAGAATACAGAGAAGAAATAAAAATGGACAAAACACTAATAAGAAATTTAGCATGTTGCAAGGATAAAATAGCACCTCAATTTGGATGTGAAGAAAAATATTATAAGAAAAGAAAAAGACATAAGAAATATAAGAAATACAAAAATTCAAAATATAAGTATATGAAACCAAGAAAAAGATATTATGTAAAAAATTATAAATATAAAAGACCATGTAGGAGAAAGAAATCTATATAAGAATGTATTGTTATAATTGTGGAAAACTAGGACATTTAGCTAGATATTGTAAAATGCCTAAAGACCCAAAAAAAAATCAGAAATAAAGATAGAAAATACAGAATCTATGCAAATAGATTATATAGATTACGAATTAGAAAGTAAAGATAGTATATATGAAATTTTGGAAAATGAAATAGATAGATAATTAGATGAATCAAATGACTGAAGAAGATATAAAAATAATAACAAAGGGAAGAATATTTAAATGAAGAATGAACAGATCAGAAAATAATATTTGATAATAATATATTTGATGAGATAAAAGGAAAAGAATTAGATTTATATTTAGAAAAAATATTTAAAATACCAACAATAAAAATCAAATTTAGTAGACGAACAGAAGAATACTACGTAGAAAGACAAAAAGAGCATGTAACAGACTGTAGATCTGTAAAAGGTCGAGCTAGTATACCACTAGTAACAAAAAGAATAATTAATAAAGAAATAAAAGATATAAAAAGTAAAGACCCAATAAAATACGTACACCTTGGAGGAACAGAGATATTAATAAAAGCATGTTTTAGAGAAGGAATAGATACACCAATAGAACTATACTTAGCAAAAGATAGAATTATAAAACCTATAGAAAAAAGTATAATAACTGCCATAAGAGGAAATTTAATATACCAAAAATTTAAATTTATAATAAGTGTGAATTATTCAGTGGCAATAACTGATAAAAATATAGATAAATCATTAGTATTATATTGAAAAATATCAGGAATAGAACTAACCACAGGAAGTAAAATATTTACAGCAAGATGTAAAAATCTATATGTATTAATAACAAAACATAAAATAACAGGAAAAAATAAAATTAATAAAATACAAATAGAAAGTCCTTTTGAACAATTTGTAAAAAAAATTGATAACAATGATTATAGTTACAAAGACATGGATATAGAAGAAGATTTAGAAATAATAAATCATAGAATAAGTACAACAAAAAGAATAGCTGTCGAAAAACCAGAATCATCTGGATCATCGAAAAGAACAAGTTATGAAATAACTTCAACAGTTTATTTAACTCAATTATATATAATGGAAACAATAAATGAAAAAGAATATTTAATACTTCTAAAAGCAGAACAAGAAGAAAACAATATAGCAAAATATCTAGTGAAAAATGAAGAAATAAAATCTAATCATAATATATGCCCCAGCTTTACCAAGAAGTTTAATAACTACTAAAGATACAACAGAAAAGAAAATAATAATAGGAGTTAGAAAAATAAAAATAGAATTTAAAATAAAGGAAGATATCCAAAAAAGCAGACATAATATTAGGAATAAAATGGTTAGAACAAGTAAAACCCTACAATATTGAACATAGACAAATAACCATAACCTATAATAAAGAAAAATTATTAATAAAAAGAGCTTTGACATGATATGAAAATATATGTACTTATGAAAATAATAGTAGAAGGATAGTATAATAGATATTATACACCTATGATAGATACAGGAGTAGAAACCAACTTATGTAGATATAATTATTTACCAAAAGACAAATGGGATAAGCTAAAAATACCAATATATAGTAGTAAAAGGATTTAATAATGAAGGAATCTTAATTACCTATAAAGCTAGAAATATAAAAACACAAATATGGGATAAGATACTAACAATAGAAGATATCTATAATTATAAACTAACATCAAAAGATATGCATTTAGGAATGTCGTTTTTAGATAAACTATACTCACATATAATAACTAAAACACACTGGTGGTTTACAACACCATGTAAACAAAAGGTAAGAGCAAAAAGAGTTATTAATAAAATAAGAAAGAAAACTGATTGGATAAAAAGAAGTGAAAAAATCACACAAAAATTAGAAAATATAAAAAATACTGAAGACACAATAGAACTAGTTATATTTTCAATAAATAAAGAAGAAATGACTATATTTTCAATAAATAAGGTAGAAATAATAAAGAAAAAATTAAGACAGTTATACAGTGAAGATCCATTAAAAGGATGGGAAAAACATAAAATAATGGGAAAAAATAAAATTAATAAAATACAAATAGAAAGTCCTTTTGAACAATTTGTAAAAATAATTGATAACAATGTTTATAGTTACAAAGACATGGATATAGAAGAAGATTTAGAAATAATAAATCATATAAAAAAATATCTTTTTGTAAAACTATTTTAGGACAGGTGTAAAGATGTAAATAGTTTACGCGGTTTTTGTAGATTATAAATAGGCAAGCCATTTTCCAAGATAAGGCAAGACTTTCATGTGTTGAAAGCAAGCCTTTTCTCTTGTACATAAAAAACTTTTGAAAACTTAACAAAAACAGATATATTTCTAAGGAAAAACTATGGATTAACAAAGCATAGATTTATCAAATCTATCAGAACAGGTAGTTTCATTTACAATGAATAACTTAATTCATAAATTCCTCACAATCATGATATAATAAAACAAGGTCATTTTAGTTACTTCATAGTAGAATTATTCGAAGAATAGCATGTTAAAAAGTTTATTAGCAAAGTAGAAAAGGACAAAAATTCTCAAGAACTATGCCATTCTAAAGGTGAAACCAGTGAGGCAAAGAAGCCGTGATAGGGGAGTAACCAAAGTAGAGACCCTGTTTAGAGAAAAAGTATCCAGATTACCATGCTAATAGTGACCGAAGAACATGTTATTTAAGAATAATCTAGTCTATAGTGATCTAAAATGATCATAATTTGTTATGTATATGGTTGAAAGGAATATTCTTAAAATAACATCATATGAGGAATGAATATTTACTTATCTAATGGGATGATAGATAAATTTAAGATACTTGTTTTGTATGTACTTAAGGATATAGAAATAGTAGATATAAGGAAAATTATATACGAAAAGGTATTTCATTTTAATGAAGAGTTATTAAGTTCTATAGAAAACTTACACTTATATTATGATAGCTACTGCTCATATTTAGATAGTTATTATTCAGACAGATATTATACAGATTAAAAATGTTAGAATATATAAGAAGAGTTAGAGAAAAATAAAGTTGGCTATATGAAGAAATTAATTATAGAAACCATCTTAGAAGAGGAAGAAGACAATTAAAAGAAAGATTAATTTGGATAGATAAAACCTTGGAACAACTAGAATTAAAGGATAGTTTAGATTATGATTTAGACATAGAATTATTCATAGAAGAAAAAAATAGGATAATTAACGAAATGAATAACCTAGAATTTAATATAAGATATAGTACAATTAAAATAAATTATTACAAAGAAATTTACAGTATTACAACTACTATAGGATAAAATGATAAACTACGAATACTTAGAATATTGTAGACAAGATATGGAGAAAATAAGATTAACAGAAACACCTATGAAAAAGAATCTACTTGACTACGTAAAAACTAGATATATGGAACATATAGTATACCTTAAAAATAATATAGAAGAATTAATAAGGTTAAAATAAATAACTAAGGAATGCTATGACATAGCATTTCAATTAACATGATAGAACTAGTAAGTACTAGCTATCTACTAATTATCCTAGTACAAGTTCTCCACGCAAATTACCAGCACTATCTGCACCCTCCTACAAGTTATCCATCCAAATTACCCGCACTAAGAACTCATGTTGTACTATGGTTATACCCGAATGACTCTCTATTTATGATCTAGACATCTAATGTATGAAGTACTTTGTGCCTTTTGCATCATATCTGGCATATCATGCCCCATCTTGAGTTGATCAATAAAAATGAGTTATAATTGAATAGTATTACTTTAATTCTTGATGCTTGTTCTCCGGTCCCTCAATGAACCTCCTTATGTTAGTATGTTAATGGTTATGGAATCATAGTAATGTTTTAGTTAAGAGAGTGGATGTTTTGTATTATTTTAAATTTTGGTGTGAGTGCCTTAAGCTAAGGTTATAGATAAAGAGAGAGGAGGGAGATGAGCTTTCGTTATGTGAACTAATTAGGAAGAGTATATGTGATAAAAATCCTTGTAAGAGTGAATAAAGTTGCTCGTTTTTAGTAGGGGAGATTCATAAAGTAGGTGTAGTAAAGATAAGGCTAAATGTTGTGATTGATGAAAACACAAACCAATGTGGTATGTGGTTAGTACTCCTTGAATTAAGACTCTAGGTTGTTAGATTATAGTGATAAGGTAAAGTGATATTCTTAATGGGATGTCAAGTACAGGGGCCCGTAGCTTAAGTTAGCACCTTTTAACTCCAGGTTAGGCTTCAGCAAGGAAGTACTATATGGTGGGACTCAAACTCTTGTGGCTAGGTGTGTTATGAGATATTTGTAAGTTGGAAATGATAAAGTATGTTATGTATTATTTGGGGCATAGTCGAGTAATATCTCTAAGTGTAATATCTATTCGTTTCATCTTGCAAGGTGGAGAATGCTTCTATTCCTATCTTTTGCAAAACCTTATTTCATGTTAAGTATCAATGCAAATCAAGACCTATGATCGTCAAATAAACTCATGCCTTATGTGGTGATGATTATAATCCCTAGAGCTCATGTGCAAGGTTATCTCTATGTCAATCTCATTATCTTTCATTCATGCTTACACGATTTACTAGGGGTTTTCATGAAGCTCTTTTTATGCCTTTGCATATTTTGTTAAGGAAAAATATCCAGTGCGAGGTTATATTCTTTATTCCATACTTTTAGATCTTCAATAAGTTCCTACCCATCATTTGAGGATGAATAATTCTAAGGGGGAGACAATATAATACCCCATCTTTTTAACGCTCTAGTAATACCTTACAAATGATCCATAGGACCCCTATATTGATGGTAAACCATGTCTAGGTGTTATGGGATGAGTTGGAGTGCTTTTTTGCGTAGAAAATAGGTCGGCATCAATAGGGGGCCCTCCGCAAAGGCCCCACGTCCTGGAGGGATCACCAACATACACTGCCTTGGGTTTTCTTTGTCCATGCACCGCCAACCTTGAGGTTGACTTTGGCCATGTGGTTGGCTTTGGATATGCGCTGCAAGGCAAAAGCCAAGTGGCATAAAGTGTTCTATTTTGTATTATTGTAGGGTTGTTGAGGTATTTGCACACCCTATAGCCATTCCTAATCATATATGGATGAAATTAGGGTCTTAACATACGTTATTTCACTTCTCAAAATCTCCAAATCATTTTCTCATAATAAAAAGAGGAGAGACTAACTAGGGTTTGAGGATTTAAGCTTCAAGGGTCAATTTTCTCAATGTTTTTGGCGTTATCAAGGTATGTGGGACTATCCTAAATCTCATGGGCATAAAATTTACGTTTTTAACAAGTTCTCAAGATATATATGTATATATATGAAAATGGTTTAGGAAATCGTTTGAAGAGCATGCATTATGAACCCATTTTAAAGGAAATATGTGTTTATTATTGTGTTTTCTAAAAACTTGTGTTATAATCATGTGAATTTATAATATGAGTTTTCGTAAAGCATTTTATGAGCATGATTTAGGGGAAATTCCTCTTCCATGATGAAGTTTATGATATTACCATGTTATGAATTGTTAAATGGGTCGGAGAGCATGAATTATAAGTCTTTTTTTTCATGAAACTTAAGTAAAATTTATATTGGGATTGCTTGATGAATGATCATGTTTCTCAAGTCATAAATACCTCTTGGTCAATTATACTTTCTTATTTCATATGTTTTTAAGGAGGCAATTCTTATTCTAAAGGCTCTTGTATCCTAATGGAGATAATACATGAACTAAATTATTGAATTATCCACCGTATGTTTAAGTTTTGAAAAGAGAGTGTGTTTGCATAAGTTTTCATTTTCTTTTAAAGATAAGTACTCTCACCTGATTTGATAAATCTTTTAGTGGTCATTTGCATAATTTTAAAAGAAAAGGGCTATGAATATGATATGATATGACTTGTAAGTTTAGGCATGTAATACCTATTACGAAATGTCCTTAGACTGAAAGTAAATAATGTTATAAGCATAATTCATGATTTTAAAAGGTTAAATTACTCTTGAAGAGAGTTAGATGGTTACCCAACGAAGGCACGAGTTCAAATAACTCATTGTCCGAAATCGCGTTTTGCCGATACGGGATTTATTGTTCCCTCAAAAAGGAGATGTGACCTAAAATAGGGAATATGCTCTGAAAGATGGGATTATACGCTTGTCTTATTCCCTTTTCATATCAAAATCAGAAACTCCGGCCCTAGCGACAAACTTGGGTTGGGGGCTTGGCCGCCGAGTTAAGGACGGATTCTATATATCGCGTGAGATTGTAGAATTATAGGTTGTACCATCTAGCTCAAAAGTAATACGAAGATTTTAGTTAGTGTTTTACAAGAATGGTTGAAGCTCATCAAAATTATGCCCGTGTGTTTTCATTTACCTTACGCTAAATTGCTTTATGAAATGCTCTCACTTATGTTGTATAAAAATATATGTTATATTTTCGAATTGTTCTACATACTAGTACTTTCGAGTATTGACCCCCTATATTTCAGATTCCGAGGCACAGTCTCGTGGTCCCATTAGCTAGTAGTTTATTTCCAGATACTCAGAGTAGTTGAGCCTCTCTTACTTCGAAAGGCATCTATTCTATGTGTGGTTTTATTTTTAATTTTATAGTCCGACCGGGAGCCTTGTCCCGGGTTAGATAGACTAGTATGCTCAGTTCAGTAAAGTCTTTGTAGACTGTTAGATTGGATTTTTTTTCTTATTGTTTGATGTTATGAAATTTTAAGTTTGGTCTGGGACTTCCATGATTTTAGTTATCTTCCGCACTTTTATTTCACATGAGTAATATTTATGGTCGCGTGTTAATGGGCCTTTCAAGCCTTTATGGTTTGGAATGCCTTCACGGCCAGGGCCTTGACTCGGGTCATGAAAACCTTGATGACTATAAATACCTGAATTTTTTCTTGAAAAACTCTAGTCTGATTTACAATTGTTGAGTGTGTTCGCAGTTTGATAGAATTTGAGGTACTGCTATCCTGTTGAAGTGATTCATTTTATTTTGGGAGCATATATTCTATATCCTCAGGTACTTGAGGGGAATAACTTCCTTAAGGAGACATCGTGAATTCGGTGGACTTGAATCTTATAATCTTTATCTTGTTCTAAATGTTTGGTTTTGCTATTTTCCATAAAATCG